>JAGSMR010000044.1:1872500-2492500 GCA_029286605.1 Sericinus montela
CTAACTTTGTATGCATTGTTTCAATAAAGAGGAATCTTATCCATTATGCTAGGAAGATTCAATAGGCTTCAACTCTCGACGGTTGCTTAAAATAATTAAAGTTAATAATCCTGTGATTTAAAACTCCCGTTTTATAAATTAATTCAACAGATTCCATTGTCTTATCTCTTTTTTTATGCTAATTTCTTAGAAAAATAATTGGGGAATGAAATTGCTTTTTTTGGGATTTTTCTTACTTTGGTTTATGGTTTACTATATAGATTTTTGGTTTTAATAAAAATCTTGAAAGTTTTAATTTTTAGTAACTTTACTATAGTAGCAAAAATCTCCAATACAGCCAATTTGGAACAAAAAGCTTAGATGTCGCATGAACATTTATCATACGTATCAATCATATTTACAATACAAACGTGCAATACACATGTACATATGTCTCAATCGTTATATACATTTTTTTGTTTTTGTATAAATTAGACTATGCCCGCGGTTCTTAAAGCACTATATGGAAGTAAGTAATAGCCACGATAGCCGACTGGTTGGGTGATCGGAATTCGAATTGATAGACCCGGGTTCGATTCCCAGGAAGTAGGCTCGTGCCAATAAGTTATTTCGAAACCTCTGTAAAATTTACATCGTTGGTTTAGAAATAAAGACAGGCTCACCAATTGTCACGCTACCCCACAATAAGCTTCGGTGAAATGTGGGTTGAAAGGACTCAATCGTCTGCACCTCTGGCAACCCCTGTATTCGGAAATGCGTGAATATAAAAAGACAATATGGATGGTATCGAGCGATTTCCTGATGTAAAAGAATTCTAAGTCTATCTTCTGATCCCAAGTACCACTCTGTTAAGCAAAACATGGTTTAGATCTTTCTTTGAGGTACTATAACTTTCTCCAGGAAAAATGGGAACCAGCATAATAAACTATTTCCATGTGCTAAATATTCAGTTTGGTGCTATTGAGTAAATCATTTAATTTTTTATATTTTTTGCCCATTTTTTTAAACAAATATGTATGGTCGCAGTGCAAGTATTTTCTACATCTTTGTTTGAGCTTGTAGTTGAGCGGATAGTAAAAGCCTAAGGCCACTGGTAAAAACTACATAATTTAGTACTTAAAAAAAGGATCAAATTATCCGTATGCTGCGATAGTATACAAAGATGCCTGCCCTTTCCTGCCACCGTCAGTGTTGCCACCGGCGGTGCTGACGCCAACTTCAAATACAGTTGCCGGCTTAAGCTACTAGTGCTCGGAATTCGGGTGTCTCACCCGAGTTCGAGAGACCCAGGTAGGTAGGCTCGTACCAGTGGGTTTTAACAAAAAAACTATTTATATCGTTGGCTGGGACCCAAGATGGCGACAAGCTCACCACCTCTCACAAGGACTGTGACTGTGGGTCGAAAGGACTTAAATGTCCAGACCTCTGTCTATCCCACTATTGTTGTGTAATTGAAGTCAGATCGAACAATACAATTTTAATTAATTAATTTTAATTAATTTTAATTTATTTAATTATTATCTTTACGGTGATTAAGTTTTCTTCAATAAACCAATAATTAGTGGATAAATAACTTCATAGATAGACATACATTGTCCTCAACCCAAAGTAAGAAACAAAAAAAACACTTGTCAGTCAATCAGAAACAAAGAAGGTATCACTAATACGTTTTTTTTAATAAATATTGTATATTCATGTGTGAAGTCACGTTAACCTTGTTGTGGTTGGATGATCTGAATTCGAGTCGGGTCTCTTACTCGAGTTCGATCCCCAGGTGGTACAACCAAAGAAGTTTTTTAAAACTTAAGTACGATTAATATCGTTTAATTAGACATAAAGAAGGCGATAGGCTTAACGTCTGGCACATTGTCCCAAAAATGTCTTCGGTGAAAGGAGGGTCTAAAGGACTAAATTGTCTGGATCTCTGTCTGTCCCTGTGTAAGGTACATTCACGTAGAGGACAACATATTTTGATGACAGCTCTAATTTCTAACAGTGGTAGAGCTAGTCTACCAAACTTCTACGTTTCGTCTGGTGAGTGCAGGTAACCGGAGGCCCACACCCCCCTCCCTCAATTTTGGGGGGGGGGGGGGAGGGCACTGTAAAGCTGGCAACGCATCTGCTATGCCTCTGTATTGCGGGTATTCATAGGTATTCATAGGCGGTAATCACTTACCATCACATGAGACACCTGCTCGTTTGCCTCCCTTTTCAATTAAAAAAAATATACGCTTCATATTCCTCTTGCTCACTTGCAGGTGTAGTTTATGGACTCATATGTTAATGGTAGAGACATTTTCCTGCAGTGGACTACTAGGTCGTAAAGTAAAAGAAAGTTTCAAAGTTGCTTTTTAAATTAACGATACAAGATATGTACAGAATAATTTTTATAAATATCACAACTATTTTTAAAATAGATGTTGTGTTCTAATACAAACTCTTAACATAACATAATTTTTTCCTGTCGACAAACTGAGATTAAGTTATGGTTGACGTATGTATTTTGATGAATTAAAAATTTTTTTTCCTGTATAACATATTGTAATAAAAAATAAGGTATGTAGTAATATTGAGTATGTGGAATTAAGTTTTACATTTAATGTTAGAAGGTAGTGGTTATATTTTCTTTGTTCTATAATCGTATGTTCTCTTGACGTATATAGAGGAATTCGTATGAGCAGATAATACGAGTACATAGACATCAAGCATTCCAACTTGGACAGAATTCGATGCGGATGTTATTCAATATTCATTTAATTAAATGCTATTCAGATATGCGATGTTTATAGAACTATAGTTTAACTGTAAATAATATTGAGTGAATTTTCTGATAATACTATTAAACATTTAATATTAGAAATTATAACAATTAAAAAAAAAAACAAAAAAATAACAATTTAATATTAGAAAAGTATACTTTTAAAGTTATTTCGAGAATGGCGAGACCGACGTTTGCCGGTGAAAATGTTAATATTTATTATTTTATTTTTAGGTCTGAATTGATAGCAGTAAGCTAAAAGTAACTGAACTAAATCAAACATAATCAGAATAAATTTTGCATTAGAGCTTAAGTAGGTTTAAATAATAAAATAACGTCAATAGACTTTTAATGTAATTTGAGTTAGATATGATGGTATAAAAACTTATGAAAAACTTGCGGAGATGTGTATATTAAAATTGTTAGAAGAAATATGTACAGCCTTGACATACTATTCTATAAATGGACTAGTTTCTCAAGCCAGCTTTAAGAGTTTTTGATGTAAACTTTCCAGAGTATTGTGTTTAAATTATAAAACAAATATCCTCACGCCGTTCCCAATACTAGGTTAAACAGAGATCCAGACAATGTTTCTGATCACCATTTGGGTATCGTGACTGTATAAAATTGACTGTATTTAAATTAATAAGTAGTATTATAATTTCAATTGATTAGTTACAGTTAATGAACTTTATTCTACGAGAATTAAATGTTTGTTACCTACATGGAAATGCTTAATTTAAAGTTTTTAAATATCAAGTACCGAATTATTAGAAAGGTATCATAAAAATTTTAAATGACAGTGAAGAAGTTTTCTGTATGTTAGAAAAATCAGTGGTAGATTTAAAAATAGTTAAAGTATGTAATCTTCTGAGATCAGTCTATAATTCTTGAATAGTTTAAGTATAAATAACTATTTAGATTACATTATAATATATCTAGATAATTATCACAGAGTATTGAATTATGAAAGTTATTAAATGTTATTTTTGTACACTTAAAGATTATTATTTTATAATAAAAAGCAGTTATTATAAATACACCTATATTTATAATCTCTGGGAACAATAACATGAACAAATGGTTTGATAAATTTTATCATACTTCATTGCACAACTTGCTTTCACAAATTCCGATTTCCTCCGAATTTATTCGACATTAGTCTGATATTATGAAATTTTTTAGAAAAAAAAATCGGACAAATAATATTCGATAAATATTTGACGAAGGATTAAAGTAAGTTGTAAAACAGAGATTAATGGAAAAGTGTTGAGTAATTCGAATCTAATTAGTAATTTAGAATATGTGTAAAAGTTTTTCAGCAATAAGGGTTTAGTTAATTTGGTTACTTAAAATCTTAGAATTACAATTAATTATTTTATTCTTAGTCTTTTTTTTACTAGAGCGAATTAAAAGTATTGAAACTGAAGGGTTGGCATGGAATCGATGGAAGTTATTGTCTGTGAACGGACTGTGGGATCAGAAAAGAATATAAATTATTGGAAAGTGATCCACCATTGTTTGCCGAAACAGGGTCGCAGATGTCACCGATCTTAAGAAATTTCAACACATCAGTTGAGGAAGAGTTAATAATGTTATCATGAATATATCAGCGTTTAGTGTTTTGTCCCATCTGATTTCATCTATTATAATCTAGATAAAAAAAAGTCAGGATAGCGAGTCGAGGTCGGAATTTCGAATCAAGAGACCCGAGTTTAATCCCCAGGTAGCAGGCTCGTACCAAAGGGGTTGTACGTATTATATCGTTGCTTGGACATAAAGACGGCGACGGGCTCACCACCTGTCACGTTGTCCCGAAAATATCTTCGATGGAAGGTGGGTCGAAGGGATTTAATTGTCTAGTCCAGACCTCTATCTACCCCTGTATTGGGAATTGCGTGGAGATATAATTTAGATAAAATATCTAATATACTGAGAAATTATATCTTTTGGGCATTATTAAAAAATAAACATTAAATAACAGAATAAGTCATAGCGAAGCGTGGGCTGGATTTCCCAGTAGATAAATAATGTCATATATCATATAAGTACATAATGGAATTAAATTCCCGACCTTTGACTTCGAAAGTAGCGCCACTACTAACGACACTATCAGGCTTGAAATAAATGAGAAACATGATTGTGTTTTTTTAAAGTTACTGTAAAAAAATATTACGAGACCGGGATCAATTTTTCGTTCTACTCGATGGTATCAATCAATCTGCTAAATGGTAAACTACACTCGTGAAGTTAGATTGCGCTATTTATTTTACACTCTTTTATTCGTAGCCACCGATAGATAAATGAGGAATTTGCCTCCAATTCAGATAATTTGAGTTAAATCGTTTATATCAATGGTACCAATGAGTTTACCGAGTGTCGTATACAATATGTATGAATAGTTTTGATATAAATATACAGAGGAAATCATGATAATGAAAGGATTTAATTTAATTCTTGAGAAGTATAAATTACAGATTAAATGAAAACTAATCTTCATACATTAAGATCATTTTTAGATATAAAAATAACCGCCTTACATTATTGCTTTAAACCTAATAAAGAAATATATATATCCTTAATAACGTTTTCTTTATAACTGTAGAGCAGCGTTAGATAGCAGATTCACTGTAAAAATTAAGCGATAAGAAATAATTTTTAAATACGTAATTTTTTACTGGCAGCAAAAGGAATATACTAATACATATGAGGTCATATAATACAGTTATTGTATTTAAGTAACATTGATATTGATCTTTATTCATATATATGTAACCCTTCTAAAATAATCACGCCGTAGGGAGCAGATGCAACAATATAGCATTGAATATAAATTGGAGAATACTGGTGGAGTGGGAACGCATCTATCTCGAACCGATGTGTACTCTAGCCAATAACTGTTAATAGCGGAAAGCAATCAACCGATAGAGTAACTACGAATTGAAGTATTATTCACTTTATTTTCGATGGACTATAGAATATGTCTAAATCATAATCACCACCAGAATCACAACCAGAAACTTACGATTGTAGCAATAATTGCAAGGTTATTTAAAATTTTTATTCATGACCACGTGAAATTAGTAATTTAAATTATTTTTTTATTTTTGAAAGAGGTTGCACGTTTCGTCGAATGTCACCTCTAACCTGCAAAATTATATTTCATGGTTTGCACGTTAACTCATCAGGTTATCGGGGTAGTATAAGGCAGTTAAGATTTTTACGACAGAATTTAGTTAGACCCATAAGATATTTTTACATTAACGGTCCCACTAATTAAGCGAATGAATCGATTGAAATAATAATGAAATATTTATCAAATTTGGAAATGATCAGCCGCTATTTATGGTACTTTTTAGCAGAGTAGAATACGACAGCCAAGTTGCTGAATAAATTGTCTGTTGCGTGAATGCGATTGAATCATCAGTGAGCGATGGCATGAAGAAGATAAGACATCTGTGCTTTTCTTTTTCTTGTGCTACTGCTGGTGACCAAATACGCTTCTTGTCTATGCTATGCTATGAATAACAGATGTACCTTATAAAATTATTACTTTATTATAAATGTAAGTTAAGTATAACTTCAAAAACGATAAATTAAAATGGCGCGTAGCCTATAAAGGTCTATTGTTTTAAGTTTTTCGTAGTAACTAGGGAATGAAATATGACCTGATTTTTAACTCGCAGAGCGGTTAAGATAGAATCTTATTAACATTGCTTTTATAAAACGGCGTAAGCTTAATCTCAACAATGTTGTCAGAAATTTAATTAAAATGCTAAGGTACGTGTTAAGTACTGTCATAAAAAGAAAATAGTTCATAGTGAAATGACTTTTTTGCTGATTAAGGACAAAGTAAAGCTAAGAGCGTTATTCATAAAAATGAACAAAGTAATATTCATGATAAATATGTATCACGATGAAGTGTTTTACTTAACCAAGTCCATTCAGTAGTTTTTCAAATAAAACTTTATATTTATAATGATATTAGTTTTTGTCCGCGATTGCATCTGCGCCTTAATGTCTGATTTCGCGGAGAGGACTTTAATTCTCCGATGTATAAGGAAGACCAGCAGGGACAGAGCGTACCCATATTATTACTTCACCATGGGCATTAACAGTACAAATATCGCCATCCGTTGATGAAACATATGGAGCAGAAGAGTGAAACAAAAAAAGATTGATATAATCAAAGAGATGACGTTGGGTGTTTGTCCGAAGCCAAGCGAAAAGGTAGTGACCCCAAGGAGGTTCCCTGCTGGGGCGTTAACTCTATGCAAATACTGGAAATGTTGCATAATTAAAGGAATGAAAAATGCTGGTAAGCAATAAGCTTTGGAAATTTTTTGAGGAAAAATCTTTTGTTGACAATTGTAAACACTATGTTTGACTACAAAAGGAAATGCATATTATGTGCATATTATTAATAGTATGACACTACCACTAGAAGAAAGTAGAGTAGTGAAAGTTAGACAAAGAAAATGTAGGTAGGTTGAGAATGACAGAACAAATATACAGATGACGTTTAGCATCTAAAGCTGAAAGCTTTAGGACGCGGACATTAAGTAAGGACAACCAAAAAGCTTGACATGATTGACGGCAGGAAATAGTGTATTGGTTGGTACATGGTTTGTAATGTTGTACTTTGGGAGGCGTTAAAAAAAAACATTTTCTTGTGTGTATTCCATCATTAATTATTATCTTAATCCTAGTTTACAATTACGGAGAAGCCTATGTTTCTGGGTGGTCCGCCTTATTAGGGGGACATACGAGATTACACCTATTAACTATGTTAAATACTGAATGCTATGCTAATACTGTGCTATGCTATGCTATGCTATAAAATATAAGTAAACACACTTCAGTAAAGCCTTACGAATGAGCTGCTTAGTCCAGCGGAAAAGATATAGGTAAGAACAAAATGAGACATAGTAATATAATTTTCATTCGCTAATTTAAAAAGTCACGATAGCCAAGTGATTGGATCACTAAATTTAAAAAGTCACGATAACCGATCGGAATTCGAGTTGAGAGACCCGAGTTAGATCCACTGGTGGCAGGCTTGTACCAAGGGGTTTTTTCAAAAACCTATATACAATTCATATCGTTGGCTTGGACATAAAGATGGCGACGTGCTCACCACCTACCACGTTGTCCCAAAAATATCTTCGGGGGTAGGTGGGTCGATTTGACTTAATTGTCGAGACCGAAAAAATTGCAGAGTCCAGTCGAAAAATTAATAAAAAATCCGTGACATTGCAAAATTTTATGAAAGTTGTTGAAACATAAATAGATAATGGCGTGCTGTGATAACCCAGAAAGAAGTTACACATAAATTTTATCAAGTAAAACCTCCTTATTAGCTAGGCTTAATCTTTATGGAAACAGGTGATAAAGTGCTGCACCTTAAAAATTATTTTAATTTCATTATTGCCCTTGACTGTTTTTTTATAAAAACAGATAAAATAAAAGTGAAACATTCAATTAAAAAAAATAATGTTTTTAAAACTAAAATAATAATATATTTTATTGTTATTGTATAAATATTGATATATTTTATGTTGTTAAATTAATTATTTTAATTTCATTTAATAACAAAAAGTTCAGCATAACTTATATGCTTTAAAATCATTAAAAAAATAACGTAATTAATTAGTTGGCGTCTTAGTAATATTTACTGACTGAAAAGTCATAAATATTAAGCTGTCATTTGCAAAAGTGACAGTACATAGCGCCTATGCCTAAAACAGGCACAAATAATAAAAGAGAATAGAGATTTAAAATTTCAACTGATGCGTGTAAGACACGGTGGCTCAGAGGTAAGAGCGTGCCATGGTTCGACAAAGGTCGCGGGTTCGAATCCCGCCCGTGTCAGTTGAAGTTTTAAACTTATTTTTCAGTTCAGCAAAACTTACATGCTTTAAATTCAATAAAAAATTAAGTAAAAAGTTAACATATTCCACAAAATACTACTACGGCTGAACTACGTAGTATACATACAAAGCAATTTGATTGTAAATAATATAAAGTTGCAGTCTGTCTGCAATCTAACTTACTATTGAATTTCGGTCTAGTGATTTTTCAACTACATGATCGTTAAGTTCGCTACGTCAAATTGATTTACTGCCAGCTTTCGCTTCACTTATCAACCTTCAGTAAATGTAAATATAATAAAATCATATCTATCACATACAGTTTTATATTATTTTAATTAAATATCGGTTAAACATATTTTTCTATCACTTATATTTTTCACTTTCATGAAAATAATCTTCTCGTGTAACATAAATTTGCAATATTTTTTAATGCTACGAGTTATTTATTAAACATCTTCACGAAATTCCCAATACAGGGGTAGACAGACGCCTGGTCTAGACAATTAAGTCCCTTCGACCCACCTTCCACCGAAGACATTTTTCGAGACAACGTGACAGGTGGTGAGCCCGTCGCCGTCTTTATGTCCAAGCCAACGATAACAACGAGCCGGCCACCTGGGCCGGGCCTGGGCCACCAGTCAGTTTACTGCTTATAGCGTCTAGTAGATCGGTAGTAGTGTTGCCGTATGGTATAAGATTATAATAATATATTACCTAGTTTTCTTACCGTGGGTATAGTAAAGGAAAAACGATGAAAATCTACGGCCAAAGCCGCTAACTACCGACAGATACCTTGATAATAATCCCGACGCAAATACCAGACGAGAATTTAACAGGCGGGTAATGGACTGCAGATCTTATAGAAGACGTATATATCTTATATGCGCTTTAACAAGCTGTTAAGTGATTCTTGTTGAAAGGAAAGGCTTATTCGACACTAGCTTCTTATTTCCAAAGTTACGGTTATTCGTTGGGAACAATGCGATACATAATAAAATAAAATCTAATATATACATATAACGTAAGGCAATCAGTGGTAAGCATAAATATTCACTTTACCTGGAATTCGAAATACTGACCCGTATCTTCCTAAGGCTTTTTTTCCACGTAGTAAACATTAAAAGATACAAACCGAAATTTAAGCAAAATAGTAATATTAACGGAAAATAAAGATACAAATTGAATAGAGGAGAATATTTATATAATGATGTCATTTATTCTTAAGCGTCAATTCGTATAATGTCATAATATCAATTCGTTTTCTTCGATGGATCACAGTAACTAACGAAGTTATCTAAACGAGGAAGTCGTTAAAAGAACGCAAAAGTAATTGCGTGGTATTATTTTGCTATTAGACGTTTATAGCGGAATATTTTTCCAATTTATTTATAGCAAGGTTATTCCCACGCCTTCATCAACGAATATAAGAGACATTATTAGTTAATAAATTGCAAAATTTATGAGTAAACTTTTAAAGTCTGAATACTGCTTCAATTATCCTCCGCGTTTTTGTATGCCTTATGTATTCATAATGACTTCTACTGAAATTACTTTTAACTTCTACATATACTCTTGGCATAATGAGAGGTGATATTTTTTCTCATTTTTGCAAGCGTAAGGATGACCGGTCTATAGTCCAGTGTCCGTTTGACGTTACGGTTTGGGACACTATACACGTTGAAAGTGGTCTGTCAAGGGCAACATGGTTATTGCCCTTCTTTTAAATGTGCAGTCGGATAAATAGGATCAACATAATATGATTTTTGACGACCTCCCTCAACGAGTGGCGTACGCACTAAGTTTCATGGTGTCGTCAGATCTGAGGTCCCACTCTGAGGTTCAATTGAACGGGTTAATGTAGAAAACTATTTTTTCTACATTTCTCGCTTTTGTGTGTTTGTGGCATATTCTTTGTTTCCACACCAGTGATGCTATTGCTTCTTACTTTGGGATCAAAGCAATGTATGTGATGTTGTTTCTATCTGTATATACATATATATTTATTTATTTATTTAGCAATATTGCAAAGAAAAAGGTGTTTAACAGCTTTTCTTTGTCACCTTCGGCACAGAGTTTGCATATATCCTATAAGCTTAGTAAGTTTTAATTGCAACATCTGACATCGTCTTTTCACTCCGTATCTAGGAAAACGAAAACGTAAGAAAAACGAACGTTCGTTTGAATGAAACGAGTAACTTTTTGTTACTTTACAAATATTCTTTGTCACTGTCTACATCATTATTTTCTCATGTAGACTTTAGTTTATTCTCGACTTTATATTACAAAGTTTTCAATTCAGTCAATTCATGCATGTTTTAGTAAACAGACTGAAAATTGAATTTTAATATAAATGAAGTAATATCTTCGACCCACCGTCCACCGAAGATATTTTCAGGACAACGTGACAGGTGGAGAGCCCGTCGCCGTCTTTATATCCAAGCTTACGAAATAATTAGTACAAAAGTTTTTGAAAAATCCATTGGTACGAGCCTGCCACCTAGGGATCGAACTCGGGTCTCTTGACTCTAAATTCCGACCGCCCAACCTCTCGGCTATCGTGACTTTTTTCCCAAAATGTCTTCGGTGGAAGGGACTTAATTATCTAGACTATACCTCTGTCTACCCCTGTATTAGGAATTGCGTGAAGATATTTATTTATTTATAAGTGATATCTTCACGCATAGTTCTCTATGGGTACCATACAAGTGGGTACATAAACCATATATCAATATGGTTTATGTACCCACTTAAATGTTAAAGTGTTCAATATTTATTATTCACAGTCAGTGCGATACAGCCCGGACTGTCGCTGTCAATAGTACCAAGAGCTCTCCGACGTTACGAGCTATAACCTATGTAGACCAGGAACAAGCAGAACTTGGTGTACCACACCACGAAAAACATCGATACTTGGTGAACACCATGCTTCGTAATCGCTTTCTCCCAGGAACTGAACTTACAAATAAGTTTCGACGCCTCGGAGGAAATAACCCAAGAACATGGACAGTAAGAAGACGACTTGCTGAAGCTAATTTAAAACCACTTAGACCTACTGATGGCCCTAAACGGGAGCGTAGTGATAGTCCAATTTTAATGGTTCTGGGTAGATCTTAGTCTTGAAATAGACTAAGATCTACCCAGAACCATTAAAATTGGACTATTGAAGATTGGTCATAAGTTATATTCTCCTACGAATCAAAATTTACACTCTACATGAACGATGGAAGACGTAGAGTGTATAGAAGACCAGGGTAAAGATTCAACCAAGCATGCATAGAAGAAAAAGTAGCCAACGTTGGTGGGTCTGTACTTGTATGGGCCGGAATTTAATTTGAGAGTCGCACCGAACTGCTGTTCATAGAAAATGGCTATTTAGCTAGCGTATGATATGTGGAAGAAATCCTTAATTAACTCGTTGGACAATTTACGGTCAATTCGGGTGAAGTAATGACAGTGCCCGACCTCATACAGGTTTCATTGTGAATCACTACCTACAAGAGATGAACGATGATGATTACTCGTATGGTGTGGCCAGTACGCAGCCCGGATATCAACCCGATCGAGCATGCATGGGACGAGCTAGGTAAATGCGTAAAACAACAAACCCTCCCCCAATCACGCTTCGTGAGCTCAAAATTGCTCTGACAGAGGAATTAGAGAATATTTAAAAAAACGTAAAAGAAAAATGGTGTACAGCATGCCAATACCGCGTAAACGCAGTAATGGAAGCACGGGGAGGCAATACAAAGTATAAAAATTCACGAAAATCATATTGTTGTACAAAAATATCATGTTTCCTATTTTTGTTTTCAGACGAGATCAGGAGTTTATTTTCTGTATGTTATTTTGATTAAATAAAATGTAGTGACTTACAATTTTTATTACTTTCAATTAAGGGGTCGTATTGTCTATTCATTCTTAGTTTTCAAGATATTTGTCATTGCCCTCGAGTATATTTAATATCATTCAGGATATAAATCTACAGCCAATCCATTCATGTAAAACGTTAACAAATAATTCTGTGTTTAATTCACTTCAGAATCCGACATTTTTAGTCTTTTTCTGGGTATTTTAAGAAGTGATTAAGGAAAATATATTTTTTTATAGAAAAGGGAGGCAAACGAACAAGTGGCACACGTGGTGGTAGGTGATTACCGCCGCCCATTAACATTTGCAATACCGGAGGAATAGCAGATGCATTGCCGACCTTTGAGAAAGGTATAGGCTCTTTTCTTGAAGGTCCCTAAGTCGTATCGGTCCGGAAACCGCTGACGGCAGCTCATTCCATAAAGTGCAAGTGCGTGGCAGAAAATTTCGCAAAAAACGCACTGTGGTGGAATGCCAAGTATCAAAGTGGTGTTGATGAAATTTTTGACTATGCCGTAAGGTACGATGGTGAAATTCAGCGGCTGGCATTAATCCGAGCAATTCCTCACGCACTCCCCATAGCAGATCTTGTAGAAAATGCAAAGAGATGAACTGAACTAAACTTAGTCGGCCCCAGTCCGAGATTTTGTCTAACAAAATCTCGACTTCAGACACAAATTTGTTCCGGTACTCGTCGACGTGTTCCCGAAAAATATTGGCACGGCCGGTACATAGGGCGTCACCAGTGCTGTCATCTGCATAGCAATGGATGTTACAAATTTGTAACAAATCATGATGATGAATTGATATGCAGAAGAAACAGGGTTGGCGATAGCACACAGTCTTATGGGACACCAGCGTTCACAGACTTGGAGTCCGAGCATGCACCGTCAACTACGACCTTGATGCAACGGTCTGTGAAAAAATTAGTGACCCAACTGAGAAGAAGGGTGAATTACAAAATTTCTCGGGAAGCCCATATGACGGAAGCTTCGAGAGAAGCGCTTTGTGCCATAGCCGACTAACTGACAGGGCGTTACCCTTGCTCTCTACTGCCTCCGTCCATCGATGAGTGAGGTACGCAAGAAGATCACCAGCCGAGCGACCCCGACGGAAGTCATACTGGCGGTCACTGATCAACTGGTGCTCCTCTAAGTACCTCAAGAGCTGACAGTTTATAATGGACTCCATTATTTTGGAGAACAAGGAAGTGATGGCGATCGGTCTGTAGCTACCTGGATCTGAGCTGGCTTTCATTAACCTGGTCGGCTTTCTAAGGGATCGGGTGCGCCAAAGCTGTCTTCCATGTCATCGGGACGACGCCTTCAGAGTGGGAGTACCGAAAAAGACGCGTTAGAACCGGTGCCAACTCTGGAACACACATCCTCAGCACAATAGGGGGGACACCATCGGGTCCACTCGACTTCTGGATGTCCAGGGAGAGGAGAGCTTTTCGCACGGAGCTCTGGAAAAACCGAATGTCTGGCATAGAGCACTCACTGCACGGGATGGTCGTCGTCGTCAATGTCTCAACTCCCCTGTCATCGAGTTGGACGCAAAAAGAGAATCTAGTGATGGCTGACTGAAATTCCCTTGGACAGCCTTGTCGAGGGACCAGAACGCACGAGTTCCTGAAGGAAGACGCACTAGTTTCTTGCCAATTCTGCCAATGTGCTCGCACTTTGCCGCAGTAATAACTCTTTTGAAGGACCTGGCGGCAGAGTTATACTCCTTCTTAAAAACGCTAGTAGTAGTAGTCCCGAGACGTCGATGTTTTAACCCAGGCCCGGTAGCACTGCTGCTTTTGGCGAGATGCCATTCTGCAGGTGTCACCAAACTAAGGCTTTGATCTACCACCGATGGGTACCACAGAGGAAGGAACAAAGAGTTCCATTCCTTGGAGCACCACATCGGCGACGGAATTTGCAACGGCGTCGGGACTATCTAGCGAGAAGCAAACCTGCCCCCATGGGTAGGATGCAAAGAAAGACCGCATCCCTTCCCAATCCGCCGAACTGTAGTACCACACACGGCGGTGGCCTGCATATCGCGACCGCAATGGGCATATGATGGGCACTTCACTCCGAATCAGGCAGTGGTCCGATGAACCCAAAGGGGCATCAACGGATACCCTATACGTTTACTAATGCGCGAATACGGAACGTCATTTAAGGAAATTTCTCCTTATGTGATAGTCTTACTCGCATTCGGACAGCCTTTTTAAAAGAAACATCTGTATTTTATGTACATTAGAAATTAATAAATACTTTTGTGAGTAGGGTGTAAGGTTTTTGCGATTGACTTCTATTATTTTTCTTTGAACGGCACACCATAATATTTTCCTTATCCATTATCTTTATCAATAATGTTTTTACTTTTGATGGATCGTGGCTACGTTGAAAGTTACAAAAACGGAAAAGTAGAAAGGTAGTTAGAAGGACGTATGAGAAGTTTTATTACGATTTCTTTGATAAAAACCAAAGTTTTATTTACATATTCTTGCATTTACCAATACTGGGACATGATTTAGTCCTTGCAATTCACATTTCATCGGAGCATATTTGGTACATCGTATCGCGCGTTAAGCCTGTCATCTCAGTATCTATGATCTTGTTATGAAATTTATAAAATGTTTAGATATATACTTGTACATAGAATTACGTAATTAAATATCCATAGATCCAGTATAAAAAATCATACAAATATTTGCCTCTAACAGGTAGGATAACCTTAGCTTTGATAGCAATGTTACTACCAACTAGGCCAAGGTGCACGTTTATATTTAGTTTTGGATATTTTCTATCAAAAATTTACTTCAAGTCCTAAAATTTAAGCTACTGACTTATAAGAGTATATAAAGCATAGCCTGCCACATCAAAATTGAACTGTTATCAATCTGTGAACGATAGTGAGGTGTTACTGTAATCATTAAAATATAATTTTTTCACTTTGTGGCCCTGCATAAAATGTGAGAATTAATATTTACTATTACATGCCAGAATATATGAAAGCTTTTGTCTACCTTTAAAGCAATGTTGAACAATATTGGACATGTTTGTGTTTACCTTGGTCTGTATGAGAATTTATTTGAAAGTTCAGACTGGCTGTCTTTTGAACGATATTTTCACACAACACTTTGTAAGTTTATCTTTTTGGATTAAAATATATAGACATTTATTTTACGTATAGTTTAAAAAATATGCTACTTACATACATAACACATATTATATACGTATTATATTTTTTCGATAATCACGCAATCAAAGCAGAAATAACTGATTAATTAAATCAAATTAATCGACTTAAAGTCTTAAAAAATATCTTCATGCCATTCTCAACACAGGAGTAGATACAGGTCAATTCAGTCTTTTCGAAGACATTTTTTGGGACAACGTGAGCCCATTGCCGTCTTTATGTCCAAGCCAACGATATGCATCGTACATAAGTTTAAAAAAAAAACCTATTGGTACGAGCCTTGGGGATCGAACGCGAATGACTAAAAGTCTTTATTATATCATATAACATTATATATAGATTTAATTTTTTAAACTTAATTTTAACTAAAATATTTCTTCTTCATAAATCTTTAAAGATAGTCTTGTCTAAAGAAATACTGACGTATTCGAAAGTATTTCCCTGGTGCAGTACCCTAATGTCTCTTAAGACAAAGTAAGCCGATTACTTCATTGCGTCTTAGTCTTGCATTTCTCTGCTATATGACCATGACATGTGTTTGATTTATTTCGTACAATTTATCCCTAGAGTTACATTCCAACGGTACAGGAATAAAATATTACAACATAATAATTTTCTGGTAGTGCTTAAAATCTGGAATCATTTGAAATACATTTTTAATCTGATTCATAACGAAATATTTGTAAGTAAAAAAACTCGACACTGCAGTGACGTGACTTTTATTTTTACATATTATTTTGCTTTTAATATTGCATAAATATCTTTTTAAACGTCGGAATATCAGCGTTTTAGATATCCTCATACGATGAAGCACAGGAAACTTAATTGCAGAGGGGTTAGTTTTGTGGTGCTCCACGATATTTTTTAATACCAAGCATGTGTGAAATGAGGTACCTTATGACATATGTATTATTATGGTTAATGTAAGATTTACAACAGCCAATAACTGCCGACAGTGCTAAATCAATAATCGCTAGAACAAAAATCAATGACAATTCTATTCAATCTATGAACCCAACGCGCCTAAGCTGACTTCAATAAAACCGTAATTGTTATTGCTTATCTTCTGACAACAGAGAGTATTTAAGTTATGTTATTGTATTCGTATATTCGTTCTATTGTGTATTTAATAAAAAAAATCTGTTTATTTATCGCTTTTTTGTAAATTAAGTCCCTCCGACCCACCTTCCACCGAAGACACTTTTTGGGACAATATGTCACAGAACGCCGTCCCAAACCAAAGATATAAATCATATATAACTTTTTTAAAAATCCATTGGTACGAGCCTGCCTCGAATTCCGATCACCTAACCACTCGGCTATCGTGGCTCTTGAGTCACCTGATAATTATATTATATTAATTAATAATATAATAATAATATAATAAGTTAATATTAAGGATTTATGGGATAAATATAGTGTGTATGTAAAAAATGGTAATAAAAAGATCTTTTTATTATTCATTATTATTAAAAAACACACTTCTGAAATAAATGTGTATTTAATTAAAACTTTAAATCAACATTTTCTTTTAATTTATAATTACAATTTTTACTTTATTGTCTAATTAGTGATGAAATTCTTCAGGTTAACGGGAGAAAGACAGCCAAATAGCCAGCCCATAGAAGAGTTTAATTTCTTTCATGCCGGAAAGAAATGATCATCGCTAAATGTAATGAAAAGAGCCGTGATTTACAACCAACATAAACGCGATAATGAGTTTAATAAGCCCAATTTTTTAATTCAAAGTTAAACTAAGTATAAGATACTGAATAAAAATTAAATTTATGAAATGCTGATTTAAAACATATGTATGTTAACTTCTCTTTGCATTTCAGGAATACTGAATTAACTGTTTACATACATACATACATACATACATACATACACAACGACCTATTAAAGTCAACTGCAGAACATGAGCCTCTCCCGTAGGGAGGATTTGCCATAATCGCCACGCATGGCAAGCGGATTGGCGATCGCAGTACCAGACCACTCGCACCTCAGACGCTGCTGTCCATCTTCGGTCTTAATTAACTGTATATTATATCATAGTAATTATTTTGTTAGTTTTCTTTTTTTTTTCTTCTTTCTTTCTGATATAGTGATACTCTCCGATGATAGAGAGACATTATACATGCGTCCGGAAGTGAATCGTTAAAACTTTGCCAATAGCTTTTACTTCATTTATCTTTTTGTTCCCGAAAATAGACGGCCTATCCTATTTTCGTGAAAATGTAGGCAACATAAGCTGTATGTTTACAGCCTAAGAATATTACACCCTCTTGCTTTTCGCAACCAGTGGATGGCGTAAATGAAGAAAATATAATTGGCTATCATCAGATGGCAGGATAACAATCCTGAAAAATACAACACTATAATTTAGGAAATTAGTGACAGTAAGCTGCATCTAAGGTACGGGGTATCTAATAAAAAATATTTTCACGCAATTCCCAATACAGGGGTAGACAGAGGCCTAAAAATTGAAGTCCTTTCGACTCATCTTCCACCGAAGATATTTTTGGCACAACGTGAGAGGTGCTGAACTCAACGCCATTTTTACGTCCAAGCCAACGGTATTATTCGTGCTGTAAAGCAACCGAAACGTCGGGAAATAATTTTTTTATGTAAAAAGTAATTAAAAACGCGTTAAAATCTGAAAATCCTTTTATTTAAAAGGTGTAGTATTCGCGTAAATACAAGAAATCATTATATTTTTTTATTATCATCCTACAGGACATTTTTAAGTTTTCATTGCGTTTTAGCCAATATATTCCTACATTGTGTTTATAATTTATAATATACTTTTTAATATTAGGTATTAAGTTTAGGTTCAAACATCATAACTTTATCCTAATAATATATTATTAACAATGTTAATAAATATTTTATGATATATTAAATAGTCGAAAAAAAGTAATAATGTATAATGAGAAATCTTTTTAAAATAACCTATGCTATGCTTAGAAAACATATTAGAATTGGGTAATCCAATTCTATAAACGGTAACCCCTGATCTATATAGCTCCTACTTCGCCAAGTTTTCAACCTTTTCAAGTGGGTCCGCGGAACGAAAGATTCTTTTGTGAATGCTAGCGTATTTCTATTCGACAACAGTGATCCTTTGATAAGGTTCGCTATCCCATAATATTTTCAAGATTAATGCATAATTTGATTAAAAAAATGTTTGGTTCTGCAACTGTAAATCAGAGTCTACTGAAGTTAAAATAAGAACATTATGAGATATCTCGTATTGTTATTTTGTATCATGTAGTATAACAACTCGTTGGTCTTTTATTAATTTTCTTATATTTTAATACAAGTAGATTAATATGATATAAAAAGACTAAAACAAAATTAATAATTATCACTTAGTAGGATAAAGCGCTCCTACTAAGGGATAATTATTAATTTTGTTGTGGTTTTCTTACAAATAAAATCCGCCGTTGAGACAAGGTATTGCCTCGTTAAATAGACGAAATAAACAAATATCTTCACGAAATTCCCAATACAGGGGTAGACAGAGGTCTAGTCTAGACAATAAAGTCCCTTTGACCCATCTTCCACCGAAAATATTTTCAGGACAACGTGACAGGTGATGAGCCCGTCGCCGCCTTTATGTCCAAGCCAACGGTATAATTCAGTAACGGTAGGAGTCTGCCACTTGGGGATCGAACTCGGGTCTCTTGACTCGAAATTCTGACCACCCAACCACTCGGCAATCGTAACTTATATGACAGTTATAAAGACAAACATCTGTTGATTATGTAGATATATAGTATGATACTAGTAATACGCAATCCAAGTAAATGCTTTTTTAAAATATTTATAACCAACTCAAAAATAATAGGAGGAGGTTCTCAATTCGGTTGTATGCTGTAATTAAATTTTATAAGCATTTTTAATATTTCACCTCTTTTGTAGCGGAATTAAGTTTTTTGTGCCTATGAGTCATCATATAGAAGCCACTGCAGTCTTTGACGGTTAAAATTTAGGCAAAAATATATGACTTTTACAGTTTTCATCGACTAATTAGAAGATTTTACTCATTACCATCATCATTAAGACCACCGGCTTCATCTACTTCTAGGTATGGGTCTCCCTAAGTTTCTGCTCACAAAGTATTATCGTATTTACTATGTAGTAAACTTAAGTTTTCTTACACTAAATGTTTTAATAAAAAAATAAATTAGAAAAAGAACATAGAAAAGCAAAGTGTAACTTTCTTAGCATTACTTGCTATTTATTAATTAATGCTATTTAAATGAAATATTCTATTGAGTATTACTTACTCATATGTCTGAAGGCGGAATAACAGTCCTATCTTATCTGCAAGTAATTATAATTTGAAATAGTATAAATTTATCAACACTTAGAGTCGATTTCAAGCACTTTTGTAAGTTGTGCTCATTGGAATATTTTATTTAAATTTATATATTTTAATATATAGGCATTGAGATAAAAAATAACCTAAAGGGTAAGAGTTATGTATGATGTAAGCGGCTACTGGACCCTATCATAACTGTAAACTACATCTTCAAAAGAAAATGTAAAGAACAAGTTAATTAAATTGTTAGGTCGTATTTATTAGTAGTACCTTTGAACAAAACCCGGATGATTGTTTCCGATTCCATAACACAAGGGCTTAATCTACTTATTTTGGGATCATCACAATGTATGTGATAATGTTGTGCCATTTCCAATATTGTGGTAGACAGAGGTCTAGACAGTTAGTTTCTTTCGACCCACCTTTCACTGAAGATATTTTTGGGACGTGACAAGTGGTGGTTTATGTTCAAGCCAACAATGTTAATCGTACGAGTATATAAGTCTTTGAAAAAGTATTGGTACGAGCCTACAACCTGAGAATCGCACTTGGGCTTCTTGACTAGAATACCGATCGCCCTACCACTTGACCGGCGTGTTTTTTATATGTATTTAATTAATATAAAGAAGAATTAAATACCAAAAAGAATTAAATAGTAAAATTTAAAGTTAAACACCTGCAATACCAGAGGAATAGCAGATGCGTTGCCGGCCTTTGAGAAAGGCTATAGGTAAGGTATAAGCTCTTTTCTTGATGGTACCTAAGTCGTATCGGTCCGGAAAAACCAACAAGTTGTAAAGGTTCAATATTTTTCCATTGTAACTTTAAAATTATATTAGAATACATTATTTAAAAAAATCTTCGTATAAAAAAACTACTAGAAAACTTTTAATAGTGATTCTCAAACATAAATTTTCAAATATTTTAGACAACACGTTTAATGTTCAAATTTGAACGTGGGGTTCTTTTAAATATAGTACTAATTTAATGTGGGTTTTGACGTGCGGATAGTGGTCAAAATAGCAGCTGTTCACACTATTTTGGTTTATAAGAAATACTAACCGAGAACCTGTTTTCTCCGTTTTTTGTCTTTATTAAAACATCTCCAACACAGGGGTAGAATGATGTTTATACAAATAGGTCCTATAGATCCACTTTCCACCAAAGATAATTTCTGGGACAACGTGACAGGTGACGAGTTCGTCGCCATATTTATGTCCAAGCCAACGATATAAATTGCACATAAGTTTTAGAAAGAACCTGGGTTTCGATTATCCACTATTCTATCGTGGCAAATGGTATTTTTATGTTTACATATTACATTTAAAACTATTAAATATATGATAAAAGTCAAAAATTACTTTAATAATACTCATATAATTCTATTTCATTACAGCTATTTTTCTACCGTAGTATGTTCCTTACTCAATTGACATTTTAAAAACAGAGAATCGTACTATTTTTCTAATATCCAACAAACAAATTCGTTGATAAGGTGATGGATCTTTAATTACAATATATAAAGCGAAAGAATTATCAGAATTCAAGATAGTTTTGTTTTCTTTAAAATCTCTTTAAATTGTTATATCATAATGCTTTATGTTTATAGAGCACAATAAAAGATATAAAACCTTTAAAATTCCTAACCGTTGCACTCTTAAAACAATAAGCTTGAAAACTTTAACGTTTATGTCTGATAAATGCATTGAGAAAAGCTTCCATTTCGTTAAAAATGGTTGGATCACAAGGTTTCACAATAGCTCAAGAGAAATTTAGAAGCAATAAATATACAAAAAGGATGCAGAGAATAGGATACTAACTATGAACACATTGTCAGGCAAGAGTGCCAGAGTAGACGAGGGTCGAAAAAGGGCCCGGAAACTGGACAGATGTCTATAGAAAATAAAAAACACCTTATTTGGAATGTTTTTATGGCATTTTGTGTTTTACAAGATTTGCTAAAGTAATATAGCGATCAATTTACATTGCGTTGTTTTTTTTATAACTTCTGCCGTTACACTGTTAGAATGGTGACGTTCGATAGTAATTTTTTTTGTTTGTAATCAAGAAAAATGCTTCTCTTTAATATCTGTAATTAGAAGAACATGAGTAACATGTTATGTATCGTAATTCTAGCAATGTTATCTTACATTACGTAAATACATATCGATTGATTTAATTTATTATTCTTCCTTTTCGCACCAGATAATAAAATAGCATAGAAAATCAAGTCAAATACTTATATATTTATTTCATATTCTATTTCATAAAAATGTCATAAGTTCACATGAATTGTATTTAATTCGATTTTTTAATAAATTCTATTTTCAACATTCATCCAGGTACAGTATCTTCATCTAATTCTATTTAATTATGCTTTTATTTATTTAACATGCATTAATATATGAAAATCAAAGCAATATCTTTACTGACAAAATATGTCCATTTCTTATGAACCTGCTTAATACCGCAAATAATAGAAAATGGTATCGCAGACACGTTTGATTATCAGGTGGTTTCGCGCGACATTTAATTTTACTTATTTTTGTAAGTTTCGATTTAGAAAGAAAGAAAGAAAGAAAGAAAGAAAGAAAATTTATTTGTTGCCTCTTTTACCGGAACAAAAAAAAACATTATTGAAATCACAGATGTACAAAAAGAAAAAAAATCAATTAAAAAACAAAATGAGTGTGACAATAAGATAAGAGTGCCTTAACTAAAAAAAAAACATACAAATTAATAATAATAAAATTAAAGAAAAAAAATAATTTTTAAACAAAGAATATTACATTAGCGACATTCCAGTACAGCAACTCCACCTCAATTGAGGCGCCCGAAATGCGTCATCATAGACGATGATGACGCAATCACCCGTGTCAACAATGCGTATGAGGCCCCGCCCCCTACGTACTTTCGCACACACACAGACACAAGCCGCGTTCTGCGGTTTACACAACCTCGCCATCGTCGTAATTTCACGACTAGCACGAGACTTTCTCGTGGTCGTAGTCGTCACTAAAAGGTTAACACAAGGCGATCTAAGAGGAGATTTTTCTCCAAACCAACTGGGGCCCTCGGATCGCATGGCCCCTCCCCCATGTCGGAAGTCATCTCTTTCGTTCTAGGGGACGCAGCGCTTCGCAGCAGCAGCCATAATTGTCTTCAACTCTAACTTGCGAGCCTCTCCTCGCAAGTCTCCTTAGACGAAGCTGTAAAGGCCTCCGGGCCAACAGCATCCCGTGGATGGTTTTAGTCGGTATGCTTCTCCTTCTGAGATTCGAGCCCGACACTGTTCGTTTCGGTGGCCTCCCGGCCAAGGGACGTCCGTGCATAAAACATTTCCTCCATGGTTATCAAAAAAAAAAGTACAGCAACAAAAGGGTCTGCGCTCAGTATAAGTTGCGGGTGGACACAACACTGATTTTCAGCGCAGCCCGTCAAACAGAATTGGACAGGTAGTACCCGAACATTAAAATATTAATTGTGAACATTAAAATAATTGTGACAAAAATAATGACAAAAATGACACAACATAAACAAAAGAAAAAAAAATTATGTACGAAACTTAAAAAGGACACATTATTACACAGCAAATATAAGCAGCTAATGTTACGAAGGTAAGCAGACGTACATATTCATTATACCATTATCAGTTTGAGAATTTTGTTGGGTAAGCAAAATTGGAGCTAAAGTAAAGGTATTATCTTGCACATGGCTTGCAATATTATCATACAACGGGACAAAGCACTATAAAATTACAGATTTTCTACTTAAAATTAAGCCTCACAATCAAGATGAATTACCACAATAGCGATTGTTAAGTTCTCTTTTGAATATTTAAAAGCCAAGACTTATACTTTACTCTAAAATATTTTTTTGAATTCAGATATCTAAGTGGAGGGGGCAAATTATTTGCCCCCTCCACTTAGATATCAGCACTTTGTTGCGCTGTACCTAAAGCTACCCCGGAATGCAGCGGAACAGTGAAGAGGAAAAACTAATTTATTGGCAGATGCTCTCGTAGAGTATTGATCGTTTTGCTCGCTCATCCAGTACAGCTTAGCATACAAGTATGAAGGTCTTTTATCTTTAATAATACCAAATAATAATGTTGCAATGTGCAATGACCTACGATTGTCCATCTTGAAAACATTGGCTTCATTTAAATACGGAGTAACATGCGAACGAGGAGGTATATCAAAACAAAAGCGCGCACAAGCATTTTGTATTCGCTGTATTAATTTTTTTTTTACTTTTAATACTTTTCATATCTTCTTTTCTAAAATTTTAATAATATTTAAAATTTAAAAAGTCACGGTAGCTAAGTAGGAGGGTGATTGGGATTCGAGTCATGAAAACTGAGTTTGATCCCTGGGTGGCACGCTCGTACCTAAAGGTTTTTTCAAAAACCTATGTACGAATTATATCCTTGGCATATTATTTTTTTATTTATCTTCACGCACAATCCCTGACGGGGTAGCCAGAGAGAACAGATCGCCAAGTGTCACGATCCCTACATACTTCTTTCGCTTCTTTCTGATTCATCATCTTCTTCATACATGCACGTCTAGGTATCCGAGTACTCTTGACCCTCCTCTCTTCGAGCAATTTGCTCACATGGTCTTCGAAAGTTAGTCTCGGTCTACCTCGACACCTTTTAATATTAACTTTCGCGCTATATATTTTCTTCACCATTCGGTCTTCACTCATTCGCTCAACGTGTCCAAACCATCGAAGCACGCCCTTATCCATTTTTGAGACAAGGTCATCTTTCAAACCTGCCATATTGCGAATCTCTTCGTTTCGCTTTCGGTCGGCCATGGTAAGGCCGCACATTTTACGAAGAGATCGCATCTCCACTGCATTCAACCTGCTTTTATGCTTCTTCTGGCATACCCAGGTTTCGCTGCCATATAACAAAGTCGGTACCAACACTGCGTTATGTATTGCAAGGCGTGCACTTTTCACAACGCCTTGCCTTTTGATTAACGCAGTCAGGGCACCATTGACTTTGTTCCCGGCAGCGACACGCCTGTAATAGACATAAACATAAACGGCGATGGGTAAACGTATCCTTGGCATAGACATAAACATAAACGGCGATGGGCCCTCACCTGTCAAGTTGCCCTAAAAAATGTCATAGAAGGTGGGTCTAAAGGACTTTATTGAAAATGGCGTGAATTATATTGATCAATTATGCAAAAACCGTATCTAAGTATCTACAATAAAAGTATCAACGTAAGGTTAGTACAATGATAATAGCAATTGGAAATTCCTTACAAGAAAGAAGCCTATATCCTGATTTAAAGATATAACTGTTCAAGACTAAAGATTTAACATTTATATTCATCACACAAATGTTTGTTAGGTCACTAAAACTATCGGGTAATCAAAACAGTGGTAATATTTATGATAACGAGGAACAAGTTCAAGCTCAAGTAAAGACTTCAATATAAATGTCGTTCAGAAATAAGGAAAGTCTCAACTAACAGAGAGATTTCTTAAATTTTAACTCAGTATTCGAGAAACAATATTTAATAAGCCGTTTGTTTTTTTATAATCATGACGGTAATTTAAAAAGTTTTGCTTGAATTGTTCTATTTAAATTTGAAAGCATGGCGCTGTCGAATAAAATTAGTTGAACAGCGGTATTTGTGACGGCAGTGAATGAAACTGCAGTCACAGCAACTTTTTAATTTAACCTGTATTATAATAAAAATGGTTTCTCAATTTAAACTTTCAGAGCAAACGTCAAATTTTATCCCGCCAGTAAAATAAGTCTTTGGAAGCCTTGCAATAGTGACAAGTATTTTAAGCGAACAACTTTATTTTTTTTTGTTTTGACTTTCATTTTTTTATTACTTATAATAAAAAAAGGTTAAAATATTATAGTTGTCTTATCCCAGAGGTGTTAGCAAATTTGCAGGCTCGTACAAATAGGTTTTTCAAAAACTTATTTACGAATCATATTCGTTGTCGTTACGAATCATATTCATTATCGTTGTCTTGAACATGAAGACGGCGACGGGCTCATTACCTGTCACGTTGTCCCGAAAATGTCTTTGGTGGAAAGTGGGTCGAAGGGATTTAATTGTCGAGACTAGACTTCTGTCTAACCCTGTATTGGGAATTGCGTGAAGATATTAATTTATTATTTTATTTACAATAAGATAATCTAATAAGAAAGACTTGTGACCTGAACGAGCCTTGGTGAGGGATATCATCTGTAATCACTGGTCTGAACCTACGAGCAAAACAAATGACTTGTTGCTATAAAATGTTTTCGCAATTCCCAATACAGAGGTAAACAGAAGTCTAGACAATCTAGAAAAATACGTTTTTTCAACCAACATTCCACAGACGATATTTTTGGGACGGAGATCATTGTGATCTTTAATATATAATTTATATAGATAACATCCGAGTCACGAAAGCTGAGTGGATGTGTGTTCAGTTTAATTAATTAAGGAGACACTAGTTCGATTCCACGTAGGAAGGCTTGTATGAAACTAATGTACGATTTATATCTTTGTTTTCGACAATAAGGCTACAGGCATACTTACCACTTGTCACGTTGCGATTAATAAGGTAAAATGGGCATGAAAAGGACTAATTATGTCTAGACCTCTGGTCCCAGTATTTGGAAATGGGTGAAGATGTTTACTAACATATCTATGTCTAAGCTTTTACTTTCTGCTCAGTTCCATACACAATCTAGGCCGATGTAGGTTCGTTATTAAGGTTTCCATTTACATATAGTACGAAGGGTAATGTTTGCCAAAAACCGTCCCTTCGTACCTACATATTGTTTGATCCCTACATCGCGGCATTGTTTTTTTCCTAAAAATTTTCGAATATTCAACTTGTAAGAGACTAACCATCCATATAAATTAATATAGGTTACAAATTAATTCAGAATATAAATACTTTTTACCAATAGTTTGTAAAAGTCTTCTAATAAATTTAGAAGGTCACTACCAACTAGGCTATCGGGTATACAAAAAGTAATTAATTTTGTGATTAATTATGCTTGCAATATTTTAAATACATTATTATTAGCATTGTCTCATAATCCTCGATGAGGAAGCCAAAGGCAACGGATTGTCAAATGTCATTATCATATTATTAATTTACATACATCTTTCGTTACTTTCAAACTCATACATTTTTTAGGAGTTTTAAGAGTACTAGGAAACGGAGTCTTGGTCATCTTATCCAACTTGCCCCTCTCCTTTTAGAGCAATTTTATCACATGGTCTTCGAAAGCCAGTTTCAGCTTATACAAGCTCCTTTGCTGTGCCTCTATGGTAACGGAGCAATCATTACTTTTTCGTTAAAATGCCCAAACGATTAAAATATCCCCTATACACTCAACACTGTAGAACATAAACAAATATTACTAGGCTTGACATTGTAAACAGTTTGTATAGACATTGCATACAACGTGAAGCCTAGTGAAGTATTCAAGATTGTCATCAAGCCATAGGGTTGTAGGCGAAAGACAAACAATATAGAGGATGGTAGGTACCACTGATACCACACGACACATTAAAAATGTATTTGATATCTTTTTCCCTAATGCCTAAATTGTAAATTTATAATGTCACTTCCCGACCTTTATTTAAATTTCAGCTCATTATATTAACCCATCCAGAGAAATTATACATTTACAATGTGTTCCTCCAAGGAAAGTGTTCCTAACGTGATTTAATTTTCAACTCATTAAATTAAACCCATCTAGAGAAATACGCAAAAAGCAATAAGAACAGAATTTAAAATTTTGTTTTAAGTTTCTGACATGTTAAGGGTTACGTACCGCAATAACATACTGAGTTTAAAACATACTTTATAATTATTTTATACTAATCGAATTAAGGTAAAAGTAAATTACGGAAATTGCGGAGAAATCAAGTTATATTTATTTCAAATCATTGTTATTTGCTGTGGATACAAGGATATTAACAGTGGTAGAGCCACGCATCAGCTTTTGTTCTTGCATGAATGGGTCTGCTCGACCGGGAAAGTACCACGACCTCACAGAATACCCGCGTGAAGTAGAAGTCTTAAAACTGCTGAGTTTCGTCTGGTGAGTGCAGGTATCCGGTGCCAATTCTGGGGGGGGAGGGGTTGAAATGGGCAGTTGAAATGGGGGGTACAAATGAGTGAGGTAAGCAGAAAGATGTTTGTCGCAATAGATTCTCTCTCCTCCTTACGATCCTTGATTACGCGGACACTTGAGCGGCTTCAAAATTATTTCATATATTTCATATATTCAGGTTTATATTTGGGTTGCAAAAGTATGACCACATCTCCGAATTCCACCTTAAGCTCAAGTGGCTTCCAATTCGCCTTCGCAGGAATACTCATATTCTTCATGTTCTTTACTGCATCCTGTTCAATTCATTCATTCTGCTCCACATTACTTGAAGGACAGATTTGAATATCTAAGTAGTTTACATTCTTTTCCACTCCGCTCTAAAAATTATTTTCTCCTAAGTACTCCAAACCAATCTCTTTCTATCTTTAAAACTAATTAAAACTTCATTTCCTATACACTTAAATTATCTGTCGTCTATTGCTTATAGAAAATTTCTTTTCCATTTACCTTCTAATCCTTTATTTATATATATATATATATATATATATATATATATATACATATATATATATATATATATATATATATATATATATATATATATATATATATATATATATATATATATATATATATATATATATATATATATATATATATATATATATATATATATATATATATATATATATATATATATATATATATATATATATATATATATATATATATATATATATATATATATATATATATATATATATATATATATATATATATATATATATATATATATATATATATATATATATATATATATATATATATATATATATATATATATATATATATATATATATATATATATATATATATATATATATATATATACTTTAGACATCATGGTGTCATGCTTTATGAACCAGTTTTCTAGTGTTTTGGATATGGACTCTTGAAAATCCTTAAACTCTTTATGGAAAGTAGCCATCGTTTCTTCTGAAGCTTGACAGTTACGAAGAATAACATAGTTTGGAGAGAATTGATCCGAAATCGATGTGAAACTTGCATTATCAACAGGCGATGAATGCTTGGATTGAATATATATATATATATATATATATATATATATATATATATATATATATATATATATATATATATATATGTATTTGGAAGGGTTATGGTATTTGAAAGGGACGAAGAAAGAACGAAGTGTGAAATATGGTTAAATAAGGAATGTCTAGAACAGGTGAATATGATTGTGTACTTGGACAGTGCTTTTAGCCGGGATGGAAGATGTGATATAGATGTGGACAGGCGTGTCGCTGCCGGAAACAAGGTTAACGGTACCCTGACTGCGTTAGTCCAAAGGCAAGGGGTAGTGAAAAATGCGATACATAACGCAATTATACCTTGGCCGACCGGAAGCGAAACGAAGAGATTCGTAACATGGTAGGTTTGAAAGATGACCTTATCCCTAAAATTGATAAGGGCGTGCACCGATGGTTTGGGCACGTTGAGCGAATGGGCGAAGACCAAATGGTGAAGAAAATGAATGGTGCGAAAGTTAATATTAAAAACTTGTGACCATGTGAGCAAATTGCTCGAAAAGGAAGGTCAAGAGTACTCGGATACCTCGTCGTGCATGTATGAAGAAAATGATGAATCTGAATGAAGCGGAAGAGGTATGTATGGATCGATACACTTGGCGATCTGTTCTCTCTGGCTATCCCGTCAGGGATTGTGCGTGAAGATAAATAAATAAACAGATTACAGATAATTAACGTATTTTAGAAAGTATTTTAACTTCTTCTAGTGGATCCACAATAGAATAAAATCATACTAAAGTCAGTTTAAGGGATAAAAAAATCTTGTACAATGAAGCAACTAGCTATGCATTTTTACAATTGCTGTGGATATGAGTATGTTAAAGTATTGGTAATAGCAGATTTGTCTTCATTACTTCAGCCTTTACAAAATTTTTACACAGATTTACGTAAGGGTAAGGTTATCTAACCCGAAAAATATTGACGAGGGTATGCCGTATACACAAAGTGATTGGAATGGCATCTATGTATCACAAAGAGTAACTAGTCCTTTCTTAGATCAGCCTTTGTTGAAAGATAAGCTTACCCAACTATCACCATTTTCAAGTGACTAAGCCATTTAGAAAGATTAAAGATGTTAATCCAAGTTTTCCAACAGTTCAACTAAATGAATTTCTTATAAAAGTTTTTCAATAAATACTGATAATTTTGAAAATGTTTAATAACAACAATTTTTTTTAATGTTTGCTTTCTATTTAAACAAAGGCTCAAAATATATGATTTCACGTTGTTTTAAGAGCATTGCAATAATAATTAGGACATCTGTTAGCTAAGTCACGATAAGTCACGATAGCTGAATGGTTGGGTGGTCAGAACTTCGAATCAAGAGACCCGAGTTCGATCCCCAAGTGGCACGCTCGTACCTATGGGTTTTTCAAAAACTTATGTACGAATTATATCGTTGGCTTGGACATAAAGAAGGTGTGAAATAAGTAACAGTTGTTTCATAAGCTCTGTTTTATAATTTAATTATTAATTGTTTAAAGTAATATTTATATTGCAATTTCTATCAATTAAGTGTGTGTTTAAGTGTCTTGGTATTTTAAAGTAATTGTCCTATAAATGTAAAGAAGAATTAAACTTACTTGCACCATCCTACAGCACGGTTTATATTAAAAGACAAATTTGGCTCTGTTATTAATTTATAACAACACAACACCTCAGGAAGTTGTCATGGCTAATGTTACTAGCGTAGATCAGCTGCAGAAGGAGCTTGAAGTTAGTTGGAGTGCTAAGATGGCAGATTTTGAGAGTCGTCTAAAGGCTGCATTAGTCCCCACAAATCCCACTCTCATGCAGCTGTGCCAGGACTTCTATGCTTTCAAAGAGTTGGTCAGCAATATGTTTGTTCTCCTACAGCAACAAATAAAAACATGTATTCATGCTATTGATGATATTGAAACACGGCATCGGAATAAGATTCTATTGTTTAAAGGTATACCTGAGGATCCCCAATCTAATGTTGAGCAACAAGTTCTAGGCCTCATCCATAATAAGCTAGGCCTTACTCAAGTGACAAGCTCATCTATTAAGAGATGTCATAGACTTGGAGCACAGGGTTTGGATCGAAGCAGAGCAGTTTTGGTCCATTTCTGTGATCACACAACTAAGAGGGAGGTTTGGAAGACTAAAACTAAGTTAAAGAGCACTCCATTTACTGTTTGTGAGTTCCTTACAAGAACGCGCCAGAATGTTCATAAGCTGGCTCGCAAACATTTTGGCCTAAAAAATGTCTGGACTATTGATGGATACATTTATGTGAAGCTCCCAGATAGTAGTGTGAAGAAGATTTCCCATGAAGAAGAGTTCAAAGAACTAGCTAGGGCAGTGTCTCCTGCTTGTTCACCTTCTGCCACCTCTGCTGCAAGTTCACGGGAAGTTCTCAAGAGTCCGACTGCAGGTGTGTCTTCCAAGCGTTGTGAAGTTGAACGTAAAGGGGGAGCCACTACAGTATCGAATGTGGACAAGAAAACTCGCCGAACAGTATCAAAAAAATAAGCTATCATGGTAATACTTTAATTAGTTTTCCTTTTTTTTTTATTTCTCCTATTAGACATTGATTAAATTTTTCTGTATCAAGTATGCTCGTAAAATTTCATTCGTTTTGTTCTTATTAACATTTCATTCGTTACATGTTTGTCGGGTTACACGTACTGTTGTGTTTTAGTTGGCTGCACTATTTACGTCATGATAGGGTTATATCGATTAGCTCAATTGTAATGTTGGTATTGTATTATTTTTTTTTTTTGTACATCAAACAAAAGCAACTAATGACTCAGTAACTAGCATAGATAATAATATATAACAAGTAACTAGTTTTATAAATCTTGTTTTTAATATTACTGCCCAAATTCATTTGACTTTGACAGACATCTTAATGACATGACAGCTGAGTTTTCAAAGGCGATGATTGTAATAACATACCGCCAAGTAACAATATTTTGTTCTCGACTTTGTTTACATGTAAATTTTCTACTTTGTAATATTTTTTTTCCTTTCAATATTTTCTTCTCTCTTTTATGTAGATATAATTATTACAAATTGGTAATTAACTTTAGTACCTTTAGTTATAGTCTGCTGTCCTGCACTAGTGTTTATATTTTCGATTCCTTGTTTAATTATCATTACCATAGGCTTAAATGAAGTTATTATTTTTATTTGTTTTTTTTTTTTTGGACTTTTTTTACATTACTTGTTACAATTAACTAGCAATGCTTTATTATTTAATTTTGTTGCATTTTTTTTCTTAAATTTGTAATTTATCTTGAACCAATGTAACTGTCAACTGTTGGGATGGTGCATAGTAGTGTAGTATAGGTACTTGGACTTGCTTAAATTTTATTTAGTAAGGATTTTATTTTAGTTAACTATCTAATATATATTTATTATTGTTGTATATATATAATTATTTATGTTTTTGTATATATATTATTCCTTTATATAATATGTCGAGCAGTGATTCTTATTATTCTTTTAATGACTCTGATACTTCATTCGCTTCGTGTGATCTCTTGAATTATAGTGCATCTTCGCTCCGCGACATGCTTACCCGTACATTTTCGCCCTGTCACAATTTATTTAATGTATGTCACATTAATGCCCAGAGTTTACCAGGTCATTTTGCGGATTTTGAAGATGTTTTTTCCGTAAATAATATTCATGCTATTTTAGTGTCCGAGACCTGGCTAAAGCCAACTTTACCGTCTTGTCAATACCCTCTTGCTGACTTTGTGCTTATACGCAATGATCGGACGGGAAAAGGCGGCGGCGGGGTTGCTATATTTAAGGGCTAATATTCCGTTTAAAATTGTATTAGCATCCCCTTCTTTCTACTCAGCATCCTGTGAATTTCTATTTCTAGAAATTTGTATTTTGGGTGTAAGGGCGATTCTGGGGGTAGTGTACTGTCCGCCTACTGTTGATTATTTCAACGTTCTTGAAACCGCTTTCGATTCACTTGGATCAGATTACGCACATTGCATGATAATGGGTGATTTTAACACTAACTTATTACATAATACGTCCTGTTCTCAAAAACTTAGGTCAATAATTGAGTCGGTCGATTTCCAAATTCTGCCGTTAGCGGCTACGCATCATAACGTTGACACCAATGACTCCTGGATTGACCTCATTATTATTGCCTCACCTGACTGTGTCAAAACGCATGGTTAGCTGTTAGCTCCTTGCTTTTCCCACCATGACCTGCTTTATTTTTCCTATAACTTAATCCCTCCCAAACCTAGTCCCACTATATTGAATTTGCGCAATTTCCAAAAATAGATTTAAAAACTCTTAAGTGATGCATCTCTCATCGATATGACTCCTTTAGTGGAATCGACATCAGTCGATGATAAGGTGTCCCTACTTAATAATGCTGTCCTCAATCTTTACAACATCCATGCACCAGTACATCGTGTGAGGGTAAAGCGTCCTCCCGCCCTTGATCGGGATCCCGCCTCTTGGTCAAGAGGTGTGAGGGTGGCTATGACAAGAAGGGATTGGGCTTTTCGCAAATTTAAGTGAAACCGTACCGTGGAGAACTGGTCCCATTTTAAATTGCTGAGAAATAAATGCAACCAGATGATACGAAATGCTCAACGCCGTTATATCCATGAAAATATTGTTAATTCTTCGACTGCTGATGTGTGGAAATTTCTCAAATCTCTAGGCATATCCAAGCCAACATCATTGGATCACATTTCGTCTCTCACATTAAATAACATAAACCAGCACTTTATCTCTCCCCAACTATTAATCCTCTAATTCGTTCAGCGACTATTGCTTCTATTGGTTGTATGTCACCTCTTCACATTTCCGACTTTGAATTCACACCAGTAACTCCTACAGAAGTTAAAAACATTATATGTGCAATTAAATCGAAGGCTGTGGGAAGCGACGAGGTTAGTAAGCAAATGATATCCTTAATACTTGAGTACCTTTTACCAGTAGTTACACATATTATTAATTTTTCTTTAGACTCTGGTGTTTACCCGACCCTATGGAAAAGGCTTTTGTACTTCCACTTCCTAAAATAAATAATCCTACCTTGCCTAATCACTTTCGACCGATCTCTATACTTCCTTTCCTTTCTAAAGTTCTTGAAGCCTGTGTACATAAGCAAATCTCTACGTTCGTTAACAAACATAACCTACTGAATGACTTTCAGTCAGGTTTTCGTCCAGGTCACAGTACCACTACAGCACTTGTCAAGGTCACAGATGACATAAGGAAGGGCATGGATGAGCAAAAGTTGACAGTGGTGGTGCTGGTTGACTTTTCAAACGCTTTTAACACAGTTGATCACGATATCCTTATATCCTACCTTACTTACCTCAGATTCTCGACCCAAGCTTTGGATTGGTTCTCATCATATCTTCGCGGCCGCCAACAGTCAGTCCGCTTAGGACAGCAATGTTCTGCCTGGGCGGATGTAGATTCTGGGGTGCCGCAAGGCGGTATACTTTCTCCAATAATGTTTTCGTTATTTATTAACTCCATCACCACTGTCTTAAACTGTTCGTATCATCTGTATGCAGACGATCTTCAGCTTTACGATAAATCGGAAGTGGGTGATCTCAATAACTGTATTTTTAAGCTCAATAAAAATCTTGAGTTAATTAGGATTGGTCCATTAGATATGGTGTTACCGTCAACCCAACAAAATGTAAAGCCATAGTAATGGGTGGTCCTAGGATGCTGGCCAGGATTGATTACGGTAACCTTTCTCCTATTTATTATAATGGAACATTAATTCCAATTTCTAATACCGTAGTTGATCTAGGCTTGCATTTGGATCAGTCGTTAAGCTGGGAACTTCAGGTTGCGGAAATAAGCAGAAAAGTCAATGCCACTTTACGTACACTCTACCGCCTTAAAAATTTCCTTCCCTTTAAAACTAAGTACTTATGTACGTTTAGTTTATATAATACATGTATGTATTTTTCCATAAAATATTTATTATTTATATGTATATATTTTTTTTATTAGAGCATTAATCTATATTTTTCTTGTTAGCACCTGCCATCTACTTCTCACCATAACAAAGGTTGACTGGTAGAGAATGCCACCAGGCATTAAGTCCGCCCATTGTAGCCCTTAGTATAAGGTGTAACAATAAAGAATAAATAAATAAATAAAGACGGCGACGGGCTCACCACCTGTCACGTTGTCCCGAAAATATCTTCGGTGGAATGTTGGTCGAAGGGACTTAATTGTCTGGATTAGACCTCTGTCTACCCCTGTATCGGGAATTGCGTGCAGATATTTATTATTATTATTTATCTGTTAGCTACAGTTCATTATGTAGATTTGTTGAATAATACTTCAAATAAACGTTTCGTAATCGAATGGGCGGGGAATAATGCTAACTCAATTCCAAACTTGAGGAGCAAAACTAACACATCCGTTTCGTTAAAAGAATAATTAACCATATTCATAGAGACTTGCACCAGCTGCAGTTTTTACCAGGATTTACATGGAAAAAAAATTTACGATAAAATTATTTTTTTATACAAAATTTCCTGTTTTTACTAGAGAAAAGAAGAGTTACAAATGAGTAGTAAAATTTATTCTTGAACAAACATCGTATTATTTTTTCCAACGTTTTTAAATACGTTGTAATGATTTATATTCACAAATATTTTTAAATTCAGCATGACCGACTGTTTGCTGAATATTATATCTGAATTTACATATTTAATCAATTATGCTTGCCATATTATTAATACGAATTGCCAAACCCGGAATCATTTTCCGCAGTTGCACTTTATCCCTGAGGGCATTAAATAAAACAATCTCTCAACAGAGCAATCGTTTTCAACGGATTCAAAACACTATGAACTGTTTTTGCAAAGTACGTGTATTCATTTCGCTATTTATTATTAACCAATTTTTGTATGTGTAATTTATTAAAACTAATACAAGATTTAGTAAAATGTGAAAAGAAATGTCTTCGCTAAAAGGTGAACGGACTAGGTTAATTGTATTGCTATTTTTTATATGGCCCACTATCAAATATATAATGCAGATGTATTCATTCCTAAATATAAGTGTAAGCATTTTAAAGCTGATACAAAGGTACTGATTTTGCAAAATCTTGAGTGGCTCTTAGCTTGCTTCACACGTTTAACAAAAGCGTATTATTTTCTTATTCTCTATGAACAATATCCATACAAGGGTGGGTTTAAAAGTTCCCGAAATGCATGCGGGAAGGTTCAAAATTTTTTCTAGTTGTGAAGCTCAAATAAGAATATAAAGTTAACAATTAGCTCATTTATCACTGAGAAAATAATATACTCCTACAAGTCATTCAGTAAGAAAAGTCACAACATGCAAAAATTGAGTTCGCTGTAATTAAATTTATTATCAAGTAAGAAAAAACTCTTCAAACTAGTTGGGAAAAGACTTCTACAATTTATTAAACTTTTTGTTCATGGATTTCAAGGTGGTGAAAACAGGGATGACGTTTTGAAAGAGAGTTCATGCAGCGGCCCGAAAAGGGCTCACCACTACCGATGAGATTTTAAGTGTCCCCGTCGACTGGAAAACTACTGTTTACATTTGTTGTATTGTGCAACGAGAGTCCCTCTTACTGATTATTACAAAGAAGAATGTGTCACTTGAAGGCTTAAAATGCTATAAGGATAAGTTACCTTCGATATCCACAAGAATAGTTATTCTTGTATTCATCAATATAATATTCTTATGCCGTAAACGCATAGCAACTTCAACCTAAAGATTATTTGATTATAAAAAAAATATCTTCACGCAATTCCCAATACAGGGATAGACGGAGGTCTAGTATAAACAATTAAGTCCCTTCGACCCACCTTCCGCCGAAGATATTTTCGGGACAACGTGACAGGTGGTGAGCCCGTCGCCGTCTTTATGTCCAAGCCAACGATGTAATTCGTAGGTAAGTTTTTGAAAAACTCATTTGTACTGCCACCTGGGGATCGAACTCGGGTTTCTTGACTCGAAATTCCGAGCACCCAACCATTTTTAAGAAGATATAAGAAATAAGGTATAATAAATATATTTCAGAAATAACGACGCAAATGTGTAATAATTATTCTGCGAATTTAAAACACTGGTGTAATAAACAACTGCTCACTGTCAGGTCAAGCACACTTGAATTTGTACTTGTTTCGTTTCAATTAAAACTGTATATTATTCCTCTGTAGCGACGTCAAATATTAATGAACTTGTTTATTTGTTTGGATGACTGAACTCTGTTACTTTACTTATGGAAACAGCTACTGTCAATATATCTCCCTTGGCAGTACATGGTTGTTGCCAATGTTCGTGATTGTTTAGCTGAATCTTGGTTAAGAACTATTCGATGTTGCTCTAGATAGCAATTATTATGCATTATTTGTAAAAATATCTATCTATTTTACTTCACATGACATATGATATGTGTAATATGATAAGTCATAGAAAGGTTTCCAATAACTTATTCACTTAGAACGAAAGAATGAATGTATAAGTCGACTAAAAGAAGGCTAGTAATGCGATAGTGGGCTATTGTTGTAGACGTATGACGGCCATTGTTGTGCAAGAACAATAATAGTGGTCACAGTAGCTCATGTCACTGTCAAGTATAGATAAATATTGTTCCATTACCAGCATTCTACTGTGTTAGTTTGACATGTAAGAGATAAGAGGATCTATTATGTACGTACCTTTAATAGAACATGTTCAATCCTTTGACATAAAAGCACAATATCAAGAATACTATAAATAATTTTGTTTTATTCAGAATAGAAATTGTATCCTATTGTTGAAAAATACATTGTTTTTTATTTCAATCATCGGTTATGGGTTTGAATTTACGTTTTAAGTTCTATGTTATAATAAATTTTACACAAACTTAAAAGATTTTTTTATTAGAGCTTCACGCATATTCCCTGACGGATTGCCAGACAGAATAGGTTTATTCACGATAACCGAGTGGTCGAGTGATCGTAATTCGAGGTGAGAGACTCGAGTACGATAACGAAACGAGAGGCTTGAGGTAGTGAGTTTTTGAAACCAATGAGTTTTTTCAAAACTTTTGTACGATTTACATCGTTGGCTTGGACGTATAGATAGCGACGGACCCGCCACCTGTCACGTCGTCCCAAAAAATGTCTTCGGTGAAAGGTGGGTCGAAAGGACTTCATTATCTGGACTTCTATAACAAATGGTTATATTATTATCAATAAGTATTATTTTGTACACGTCATTAGTTAAGATAATAGTTACCCTAGCCATAAGTTAGAAACAATCAAAGTAAATCGTAAAGGTTATTCATTAAAGAATATGTTTTCTTCATCTGTGTTGATGCTCAAAGCCTTTTAATTGCCAAACTATTTGTTTTATTTCAACGATTCGAGAATATAACTCCGTAAATAAGTTCTTTAATGAAAATGCCAAATCAATTGTAAATTCGACCACAAGTAAAACTGACCGTGGGTAAAAGCGAAAATATTCTTAAACAATTAACAATCGGAAGATTAAATTTTTTTAATTACTTTCTAATAATAAAAATTTCTTTTATTATTTACAAAACACAGAAAAGTAATACATAATGTTCAAGTAGACGCTTAAAATTGATAATGGAGTTGGGACAAAAACGAGCTAATAATCACGGGATAGTAATTAGCACATAACATTTAGAAACCTATATATTTTCTTTTGTTTTAATTTACTCAAAATGTTCTCCTTGATACAAAATATAGCGTCTGTCTACTAAAGATTTTCTTCTGTATCTTTTGGTATGAGTTGCCTACACCTCGTCCTTTTTCTCCACTCTCACTGGTCGTTGTATTTCTGCAGTTTAGTGACCAGCAAAAATCGCTTCATAGCGAAGAAACATCCAAAATTGTATTGTGTTTCTGTGTTATTTTATTTACTTGTCCGTATGATGTACAACAATCCTTATGGATATTATTGTATGTTAAAAAGTCACGATAGCCGAGTTGTTGGGTGGTCGGAATTTCGAGTCGAGAGACCCGAGTTCGATCCCCAGGTGGCAGTACCAATGAGTTTTTAAAAACTTATGTACGAATTTCATCGTTGGCTTGGACATAAAGGCGGCGACGGGCTCACCACCTGTCACGTTGTTCCAAAAATATCTTCGGTGGAAGGTGGGTCAAAGGGACTTAATTGTCTAGACTTGACCTCTGTCTACCCCTGTATTGGGAATTGCGTGAAGATATTTATTTATTTATTTAAAATTGTCGATCTCAGCCTAACAACTCTAAGGCAAAGAAACTTCCAACTATCCATATAATAAAAAATATCTGTACATATAAATAAAATGGAAGAGTCTGTTTGCAATAGAAAATTGATATTTATTTTGTGGCTATTTTAGTATAAAACCCATCGATTTATTGAAGATCATACGAAGCATGCTTTTAAAGAAAATATGGACTTTTTAGTCAAGGCATTATTCTATTCGATCTTAAGAAGCGCAATTCCCAGAAGTAAGCTAGTCTGGTAATATTGGTTCTCGTGCCATTTTTCATGTACACACGTCTGCTCTTTGGAATGTGTTTATTAAAAGCAATATTCAAGCGCATCTTCCATCGATTTATTATTAGGTAGATATTAATATATTTTTTTAAACTAGTTTCTTGACATGTTTAGAGTTTGAAGAACAAATAGGAAATTCTATACTTTATATTATATATACTTTATATTCCTAAGGTTATTATTTATTATTTATAAGATGTTTATATATATTTAGGTAATCATAACTTTTTGCGTTGTTTATATGTTACGTTTCTTCCTAAGTCTTCAAGCTTTTCAAAAAGTTTTGTCTATTCTTATGAAATCTGGCAAACGGTTTATTTAGAAAAGCAATAAGACTGGCATTGATGATCTTGATCCTGATATATTATATTAGCTGTACTTTGTTTGCAGTAGTCTCAGTATAATACAAAAAATTAAAACATCATTTTAGTATAATGTTAATTACTTATAACTTCTAGGAAATAGTAAAGTTAAACAGAATAGCAGCACATTGTTAGTATAAAGCATTCGCTATAGTACTAAGGCGTGCCATAATTCTTGGCCATAGCTTGCGCCTTCTTCGATCTCAATACTAATGGCAGTTTTCAAATACATCTCCTAATTTTAATTCGTACATTAACGGAAGCAGCTTTGTATTATATATTATTTTATTTTTTTTATTTATCTTCACGCACAGTCCCTGACGGGGTAGCAGATCGCCAAGTGTCACGATCCCTACATACTTTTTTCGCTTCTTTCAGATTCATCATCTTCTTCATACATGCACGTCTAGGTACCCGAGTACTCTTGACCCTCCCCTCTTCGAGCAATTTGCTCACATGGTCTTTTTTTTCATTTATTAAGAAAAACAAACAATTATACATGAATATTAATTACATACTAAATCTTATCTACACAATTATAGTAAATGTACAATCTATACCGTTTTCCACAAATTATGTTATTTAAACAGAAACTGAAAAAAGTATTAGTTATATAAGTATTATATTAAGTGTTATAAATGTTATAAAGCTCTCTATTATTACCATTGTATTTAAGTCTTGCTTCTTAACCGATCAGTTACTAATTTATTGTATTCTTTAGGATGGGTTAAAAATATATCTATGTTGCTAAGTTCATTGTTATACAATTCACATAGGCGCCTTAAAGGCGCTCGCACACCAGCATGTGTGTGGCAATTTCTTGTATGAAACAAACGGTGTAGGCGCACTTCGCGTTGTAGCGACCTAGGTACCCTTAATTTTATTTCATTTACGAGATCTATATCTACCGATCGAAAGCTTTACGAAAATCCGTGTACACTGAATCAACTTGAACACTGTTGTCTATTTGTTCAAATATATATGAAGTGTAAAGTAAAAGGTTGGTAGTAGTTGACCTTTTTTGTACAAACCATGTTGTTCTTCTATGTTTTTATTATGAACCACATAGTACAAATTAGCATGTACCAGTTTCTCGAAAACCTTCGCCATGGCAGACAGAATAGATATTGGACGGTAGTTTTCTACATCGGATTTGCGTCCACTTTTGTATATTGGCGTGATGTTAGCTTGTTTCCATATTTCTGGGAAAAAACCTTCCTGCAGACATTTATTAAATACAAGATGAAGAGGAATACAAATGGTTTCAGCAGTACGTCTTAGAAAAATGGGTGGTATTGTATCTGGTCCCGGCCCTTTAGTTACATCAATTGATTCTAATAGTTTCAAGACTTCCTTTGCTGTAATCGATATAATATGTATATTAGTGTTTGATTCTGAATCATCCCTAGGAGCTTCCCATGTATTAATATCGAAATTTGAGATCTCATAAACGGATTTGAAAAATGAGGAAAACGTATTACATATATCCTTTGGATCGCTAGAAGACTTTCCTTCATAGTTCATTGATGAAGGTATGCCTGAGTTAGCTCTACGATTAGCAATATAGTTCCAAAATACTTTTATATTATTAGGCAAACCTTCTTCAACTTGTAGAATATAACGATCATGACATATTTTTGACTCAATTTTAAATCTCTTTCGGTATAAGGAGAAAATCTCGTAATCGCATGCATTACCATACTTCTTCCATTTTATCCATGCAGCATTCTTAGCTTTAAATATATGCGTGAGAGCTGGTGAGAACCAGGCTGGGGAATTATTAAACTTAGAAATACAAATAGGGGTATGTGATTTAATTATAGAATAAATTATTTCATAAAATATTTCAACTGCCTTTTTTGCAGATTCATTACCAAGGAGTGAATACCAATCTACATTAGAAATGTCATTATTCATTTTAACATAATTCGCTTTATTGTAAGATAATCTTATAAGAGGGTTTCGGTACATCGGTACACTAATATACATATTATATCGATTATCTTCTGTTTGGAGATCTACTCTTAGAAAGAAGAAAGGGCGATGTATTACTTCCGGTGAAATGGCACTGGTAGGAGTAAAACAAGAGCAATTAATATCGGATATAAATAGGTCAAGTAATCGTCCATTCAAATTTTTATTTATATTATATTGTAAGGAATTAGTTAAAGCAAAAACTGAAGAAGATATTTCCCCGCGTAACTAATACTATTGCCCGGTTTGGGTGTACAGAATTTATTCGTGATATCCCAGTCTATTGAAGGAAGATTAAAGTCACCGGCTGAGCAATGATGAATTATACTATCTGATGTTAATAAATTTGCAAGGGAGTTTATATACGCTATGTAAGTATCTGTGGGCTGATTAGGAGGAATATATGTTGCACTAATGAAATTGTATTTATCTTTATGTTCGGAAGGTAATTCAACTATTACATAGTCAATGCACTGTGGAACCACGTTTGACAGCAGACGGCGCACAGGTCGCAGTTCGCGTCGCACCGCCACCAACACTCCACCGCCATCAAGTTTGCCAGTACCTTCACGATCCCGATCGCATCGGAACACAATATATCTACTGTCTATAAACTCATTATCCGTTATACATGGAGTTAGCCACGTTTCAGCTAAAATAAGAATATCGTACGATTCTGACAAAATATTCATATATGTAGTATTTAACTTAGTTCGAATACCACCACAGTTTTGATAGTATACAAAAGTTGTCTTTTTACAGCGCTAACGGTAAAATAATGTCATAAGTTTGTATTAACTTGATGAGGTTAAAAATATGTGTCCAAAATGATAATTTCATTACAACAATAGATATATATGACGATAAGTAAAAATAACAAAGAACTTTATAAATTATAATAAACATAGTTAGATTCAATTTTATACTACTTATTATTTTTAAACACTTGGTAACTCGATGTTGTTGATCCCACAAAGAAAGAACTATGACAATTAAATATGTAATTCCTAAAAGTATTAGGAATATATAACAAGTGGGCAGGCGTTGTAGTATTGAATAAAATAATAAACAGATTAGATTAAGCAATATCCAATGAACACAATAAATAATAACAGTTATACAAATAAAGTTCAAAAGTGGGTAGCTTAACAAAAATGTTTGTGAAGAGTTTATTTATGTGTTAATTATGTGTTATGTATGTTTATTTATTGTGCTCTCTTAATGTATATCTAATACGTTAAGAGAGCACAATAAATAAACATTACATCAAAGTGATACAACTCGAAACATATATTTAAATAAAGTGACTTACGATTATTTCTTACTGGGTATAATTTTTGAGAGGTCATGGATAGTGCGGATAGCAAGTACAGGAGAAGTTGCGTTTTCACGAACAAGTATACTACCGTGCTTGACCCATGCGTAACGAAAATTGTTCCGTTTAGCAGTATCTCTAACGCTGCGAAACAATTGTTTATTCCTCAGCGTTAGATGTTCGTTGATATAGATCCTACGCGGTTCTCCTGATATATTTAGTAAGTCAGTTTGTAGGCCCCTTGTCATTCGAGCTGCCGCCAGAACATTGTCTCTGAATGAGCGAGTACTAAATTTCACTATTATGTTCTTTGGGTGACTGCTATTTGAGCTAGCATGAGGCACTCGATGCGCAGTCACTATGTGATTAGCGGTAATAGTGTGCTTCATAGCAACTCCGAGATCTTCGATTATTTTTATAATATTTTCACCGCAACGTTCAGGAATGTTGCTAATCTCAATATTGCATTGACGAGACTGTTGCTCCAGTGATTCTATTTTATTCTGTAATGTCAAATTCTTTGCTTGGTTTTCTATTGATGCAATGTTCTTTTCCGCTTGAGATATGCGACTTATACACTGATTAGCTTTAGTATTAAGCTCCTCTTACTTATTAGCCATAAAGTTGACTGACTTTTTAATTTCTTCAAATTCTCCTAATACTTTAGACATCATGGTGTCATGCTTTATGAACCAGTTTTCTAGTGTTTTGGATATGGACTCTTGAAAATCCTTAAACTCTTTATGGAAAGTAGCCATCGTTTCTTCTGAAGCTTGACAGTTACGAAGAATAACATAGTTTGGAGAGAATTGATCCGAAATCGATGTGAAACTTGCATTATCAACAGGCGATGAATGCTTGGATTGAATATATATATATATATATACATATATATATATATATATATATATATATATATATATATATATATATATACATATATATATATATATATACATATATATATATATATATATACATATATATATATATATATATATATATATATATATATATATATATATATATATATATATATATATATATATATTTATAAAATTCGCGTAATTTCGTCTCTGTTTCTTATATTACTCTATGTACGCAAGTTGATGCCGGGTGTCGGGCAGGTAGGACTCGCGATAAGCACAACCGGTCTGTACGATCAACTACGTAGGAATGGTCTTCGAAAGTTAGTCTCGGTCTACCTCGACACCTTTTGATATTAACTTTCGCGCTATATATTTTCTTCACCATTCGGTCTTCACTCATTCGCTCAACGTGCCCAAACCTCCGAAGCACACCCTTATCCATTTTTATAACAAGGTCATCTTTCAAACCTGCCATATTGCGAATCTCTTCGTTTCGTTTTCGGTCGGCCATGGTAAGGCCGCACATTTTACGAAGAGATCGCATCTCCACTGCATTCAACCTGCTTTTATGCTTCTTCTGGCATACCCAGGTTTCGCTGCCATATAACAAAGTCGGTACCAACACCGCGATATGTATTGCAAGGCGTGCACTTTCCACTACGCCTTGCCTTTTGACTAACGCAGTCAGGGCACCATTGACTTTGTTCCCGGCAGCGACTCGCCTGTCCACATCTAAATCACATCTTCCATCCCGACTAAACGTACTCCCCAAGTACACAATTTCATTCACCTGTTCTAGATATTTCTGATTTACCCAAATTTCGCACTTCGTTCTTTCTTCGTCCCTTTCAAATACCAGAACCTTAGTTTTATTAGCATTCAAACGGAGACCATTAATTTCACATTCTTCTTTCATACACGTTACTAATGCCTGCAGTTCTGCCTCTGACGGCGCAATAAGCACTGCGTCATCGGCATACAGCAGACAATTTACTTTTATGTCACCCGATTTCACACCCAAACAGCTATCTTTCAGTTTCTGTAAATAGCTGTCGAGATACAGTATGAACAGCCAAGAAGACATGACACAACCCTGTTTTACGCCCGTTTGAACGCTAAACATGGGTGACAGGTCATGCCCTACCCGCACACAGGCTTTACAGTCACAGTAAAGTGATTGCCCTTAGCAATCGACCATCCACACCATACCCCGGCAACAGTTCCTACATTTTCTTCCTTACAACCTTATCAAATGCTTTCTCAAGATCCACAAAAGCACAGAAAATCTTCTGGTTAGCAGCCAGCTTCTCCGTGATCATGCGGAAAGAAAACATTTGATCCGTGCATCCTCTTCCAGGTCTAAATCAGCATTGTGCCTCCCATAGAAATCTTTCCGATTTCTCTTGCATCCTACGTGTCACCGAAACCTTCGAGTAAACTTTACTTGCTAAACTGGTCAAGCTGATCGCCCGATTGCATCCGCAGTCATAATGTGAACCTTTACCTTTATATAAATGCACAATGATCGCGGATCGCCAATCATCCGGAACAGCCCCCGTTCGCCAGCACAAATTGCACAGCAGATGAAAGCTGTCCCAGACGCGAGGCCCACCATACTTCACCATTTCAGCAGTAACTCTGTCTAGTCCCGCAGCCTTACCACATTTCAAACTTCTAATCGCACATTCAATCTCTTTCATACTGATGACCTCAGTGATATCGAGGTCCGAGTCTGGCGTACCAGTCACGGCGTCACCCCCGGATCCCTCACTAAGATCCTCACACGCATACATCTCTCTATAAAATTCGCTCCAACGCTGCATCACGTCCAATTTTTCTGAGAGGACGTCATTGGTTCTCGAAAGCAATTTGTTCATTCTTAAGGCTGTCGCACTACTCCGGGTCCTTCCAACCTCTTTCCAGAAGAGTTTGGAGTTCTCTTTGAAGTTGTGCGACAACCTTTCGTCTGCTTCCATTCTACTCCTTTCACGCACTTCCTCAATCAATGCTTTCGTGTGAACTTTCTGGAGCTGCTTCTTTCACTTCGTCATTCCACCATGCATCACCCTTTTTACTACTACCTCTTTTCACAGTTCCACACACGTCTTCCGATGCTCTAACCATTCCATCTCTAAGGTTCTGCCATAATTCTTCCACACATTCTTTCCTGACATCGATGATGTCAAGCTTTCCGGCTACCCTTGCTTGATATTTATCCCTAGTGTCCGCTTCCTGAAGCTTCCAGCTTCGAATGCTACCGACCGACTGTGGTTCTGGTATCCAGTCTGGTCCGGTCTGGTCCGGTGGCGCCAACCCGCGAACACGCCCCCTAAATCTAGTAATCACTAGATAGTGATCCGTTCCCAGGTCAGCACCCCGGAACACTTGCGTATCCATCACCTGTTTTCGCAGTCGTTCATCCACAAGGAACAAATCGATCATACTTCTCTTATTCTCTCTTGTTGTAGTATACATATGGATTTTCTTGTGACTAAACACAGTGTTTGTCACAAGAAGACCCTTTTCCTTGCATACAGCCAGTATAAGCTTGCCAGCATCGTTAACCCTTTTATCACCAAACATTCCAAGCACCAACTTGTACCCTGGCCGAGCGGTACCAACCAATCCATTCAAATCACCGCATACAACAATTCTTTCGTTTCCTCTAACCAAATCTAGAACATCTCTTACATTCTCCCAAAACTCCTCCAGCTCAGCTCTGGACGACGAAGCAACCGACGCATAAACTGCCAAAAGGAATAACTTCGTCTCGAGTTCACAACCTTATACTCAGTCATAACATCGACCAACCGAGACGACAGCAGCACCCCCAATCCCTGGCAGGCGCTCTCGCTCTCCGGGACTCCGGACCATAGAGCTAACGCCCCGCCAGGGAGCTCTTCAGTACCGCTACCTTCCGCTTGGTCTCCGACAAACACACGATATCTAATTCTCTTTCTTTCATTATTTCAATCAACTCATTCGTCTTATCTCTCATGCCTCCTCTAACATTCCACGTGCCAACTCTGCACTCCGTCCTTCACCTTCCGCCGTGTCGGGCTGTGCGTGACGGGTGGCGGTCCCCATCAACGCTTTGCGCGCTGCATTCCAAACCAACGGGGACGAACTGGTGTGCGTCGCCTTGGGGGGACGCCCTAACCCTCGTTGGCATGGGTGCGCAGCTGTGTAGAATTGCAGCCCTGAAAAGGGCTGGCAGGGGTGGCGACGAGCACGCTCTACAATGACAGCTTCGTATGGTTTTTATATTGTCCTCATGGCTCTGCCAATGCTCGACATCATCCACCCTAGCTCTCGCGAGAGTACCTCATATACCCTACCCTACCCTACCCTACTCATGTACCTAACATATACCCTATATGTTAGGTACACGAATAAAAAAAAGGCCAAGACTACCTTTTGAAGACTATGTACGCAAATCACTTGAAGAGAGGAGGGTCAAGAGTACTCGGACCCTAGACGAAAATACGTCTATGAAGAAAATAATGAATTTCGAGGAAGCGGAAAAGGTATGCAAGGTCGTCGTGACATCGTTATATCGATCGCAGATCTGTTCTTCTGGCTACCTCGTCAGAGAATAAGCGTAAAGATGTAATAATAATAAATACTTAACAAAAAAAATATAATTTACGAAAACTCGTGTTACTTTAAAGTCCAATGCAATAATTATAAACAACTGATTTAAAATAACGAATTTTATTAATTATCATTTATCGTTAATTTTATGTATAATATACATAAAATAATAATAATAAATCAATATATAACACATAAATGAACGATAAATTATCATAAATAAAAAGCTTAAGGCTTTTCAAGGTCCAGACAATTAAGTATTTTCTTTCCACGGTTTTTTTTTGGAACAACGTGACAGCTGATTAGCCTATCGCCGTCTTTATGTCTAAGCTAACGGTATATCGTACATAAGTTTTGAAAAAAAAAAAAAAAACCATTGGTACAAGTCTACCACCGGGGGATCGAAGTCAGGATTCATGATTCGAATTCCGATTATCAGACCACTTGGGTATCGTCACCGTCCCGTATGAATAAATTAGTAATACAACAATGTGAAAGAATATATCAAGTATCAGAAGGCATTATGATTTCGCATTTATTGTAGAAAATAAAATAAACCCGACTCACCACTGATTCAACAATGTTACAGCAGTCAACATTGTTATATGGCAGTTACATTGTTTGCGTTTTATTTATTAAATTTATTTTGTATGTGATTTTGAGTAAACAATTTCTTGCAAATAATTGTCTTTAATATTTATTCAAAATAAATATTAAAGTTACGATAGCCGAGTGGTTGGGTGGTCGGAAATTCGAGTCAAGAGAGTTCAATCCTCAAGTGGCCGTACCAATGGGTTTTCTAAAAATCTATGTACAAATTATATCGTTAGCTGGGCAGTTAAAGACGGCGATGGGCTCACCACCTGTCACGTTGTCCCGAAAATATCTTCGGTGGAAGGTGGGTCGAAGGGACTTAAATGTCTAGACTAGACCTCTGTCTACCCCTGTATTGGGAATTTCGTGAAGATATTTTAATATTAATTATATTTTTAATATTTATTCAAAAATAAATAAATAAAATGTCATTCACGCTGTATACTGGGGTAGACAGGGGTCCAGACAATTAAGTATTTTCGAATCACCTTTTGCCGAAAGTCACGATAGCCGAGTTGTTGGGTGGTCGGAATTTCGAGTCCAGAGACCAGAGTTCGATCCCCAGGTGGCCTGGTTCCTTAAACATCAATACCGGCGGTCCGCGACGGCGGCGGAAACCGTCATCTGCATCACCGTGGCTACATTGATTTTGAATATTCTAAAAATAAATAAATAAATATCTTCACGCAATTACCAATACAGGGGTAGACAGAGGTCTAGTCTAGACAATTAAGGCCCTTTGACCCACCTTCCACCGAAGATATTTTCGGGACAACGTGACAGTTGGTGAGCCTGTCGCCGCCTTTATGTCCAAGCCAACGATATAATTCGTACATAAGTTTTTTTAAAAACTCATTGGTACGAGCCTGCCACTTGGGGATCGAACTCGGGTCTCTCGACTTTAAATTCCGACCACCGAACCACTCGGCTATCGTGACTTGAATATTCTCTATATGTAATAAGAACAAGTTCAGATTGACTTAAATATTGGTTCACACAATTAAAACAAGCAGTGAAACAGTGTTGAATAATTTTAAAGACAACTTATAACTATGGTAAATTCACAATTTAGAAAGTTTTGTAAAAATATGTAAAATGATATTGAGATTGAATATTATGTAACTTATAAAATATCTCCGATACCTTTCGAACTCGGGCGTATCTTCTTCGTTAATGGAAGTAAGTGTTTAAATTGAAAATTCTTGGGGCTCTATATCTATATCTAAGCCTTACTCGTTTTATGTTGTGCGACAGATTTAATAAACAAGTATTTTTTTCTAAAACTTGTATCGATAAAGAACATTATTATTTATATTATAAGATATACAGCGAGACGATAATATATTATGTTTGTGCTTTTGTTACCATCGTTGTTTCCAATTCTAGGACACAAGTACTTTACCTACTTAATTTGTCATCAGGACAAAGTATAGGATGTTTTTCTTATGAATAAAATGGATTGCTAAAACATACGAAATCCATCTAAGTGATGGATTGATTATAGTGTTGAATCCTCTATTATAAGTTTTCATTGCAATTAACTTGGTTTTTGCCTTTTGGACAAATTTTAAGTGAAATAAAATTAGAATCTAGAGAGATATGTTTATAACACATCATTTTTTTATAACTTAATAAACGTATATAATTTTAGACGAGTTATTCAGAAGTAGACTCTTGATACGTTGTTAAGAAGAGGAAGAAGAAATGTATATGTTAACCATGGACACACACGCTAATGACCAATATTTATATTATATTCACTACTTACCTAAAAACAAGTTCTTCAGTCTGAGTTGTTACGTGCACACAATTCTCAATGGTTACCCCATAATTTTTCTGCCTCCTATCATATCACAAATCTATTGCTAAGTATTGTAGAGATATTTTTCGGTTTCATTTCGCTTTAAGAGTTTTCCAAATTTAAAAATATTTGTATTCAATATTTAAATAATAGGCTCGAAAGCCGAGTGAACCCGGTACAATCTCCGGGACTCTACCTCAAAAACTGTGGTAATAGTCACATCAATAGCAGTAACTGGTGTATAAATATTGTACTCGAGTCATGAAAGCTTATATGTTTATAAACATCCAAGCCTTATTCATACTTTTCTATGTACTAACTTAGACAATAAGACGATCATCTAGACGGCCGGTACCAGTTCAAAAAACTTCGGTAAAAATGAGGTCAAATGAAAAATTGATTGACTTCTTTTTACTCCAATATTAAAAAAAATGTGTTAAGATTAAAAAGAATTAATTATTACACTAGATAGTTAATTGACTCAGGCGTTACTTTGCGGAAATTCATTGTAAAGTTGTTATTGAAAAAATTACTTCGCAACACTCCGCATGCAAATATAAAAAGGTGTATGTTACATGGTCCGAAGAGAAGAAGAGCACCACCCTCCCTCCCACAGATGAGTGCACTAATTCCACTGTATGCACTACCATCACCACACTCAAACCAGGTAACATATACCACCACCGAAAACGCGACACGTGTTTCGCCTCAAAACAAGGCATTATCAAGCGAGTAGACTCTACGATGAGCGACCGCAGAGACAACCAGAGAGGACCAGGTAACATATACCTTTTTATATTTGCATGCGGAGTGTTGCGAAGTAATTTTTTCAATAACAACTTTATTATAATAGACACATTTTAAATAACCTGTGCTAATTTCGACTTGGCTTAGTTCGCTAAAACCTTGTCTTTCAATTTGCTGAACTGATTGTCCACAGGTGAACGAGTTGTACTAGGTCGATCAATTTATTTTTGAATCGCATACATGTATACTTTAATTTTATACGATACGAGAGGCGTCACATGCATACTAAAAAATTGTGAGAATAACGTATTTATGTATTAGTTATATCATTTCACTAACTATTTATACACGCAGCATCATTTAAAATAACCTATATTGTTCTTTTAATGGAATAAGGGTACAGATTATCTAGTACTTTTTAATCTAACCTAAGTGACTATTGCAGTCCATAACACTTGCACCATTCCAGAAGAAGAAGTTTTTGGAAATGTTTCCACCCCCGAAGAATACGATTCTTCGCAACCCGTAAATAACAAAGGCTTTGTATACCCTTTAAATAGAAATTCAAAATTTATACTGTTATTTGGCGGAAGGAACAGGGAAGAATATGGTACTGACATTTTATGCTTTTAATATTGGTGGTTACATTTATTAAACACACAAACAAATTTAAAGGTTAGGTTTTTTCATTTATATGTGATTTTTTACGTCTTCGTTGGAACCAGCACCCTAATCATGATTACCAAGTATCCCCTGCTTTTTGATATGTCGATTTTGTTTAGCAAAGGGTCCTTGACCAGGAGATGCTTTTAAATTCTTTATAACATTGCTTTTTAAAATCGATCGTATTTTCTTGCTATTAAGACTAGTCTAATATACTACACTTACTTTTTGGTTTTTATATAATAAATCTGAATTGACATGTCTTAACTTAAGTACACACGACAACTTAATTACGTTCGTAATTTAAGACAATTTAAGTAACCACGGCCAGTAGTGAGAGATTTTCATGAATTTAACTAGTTACGCATTAAATTACGCAATTCAACAGAGACAACGAGCTTAGTCGTAAAGTTTTATTAACTGTTAGCCTATTTAAATTGTTATTTTAGTTTAATGAAAACAATTTGTTTTAATAAGTCACGATAGCCGAGTGGTTGTGTGGTCGGAATTTCGAGTCAAGGGACCCGAGTTCGATCCTCAAGTGGCCGTACCAATGGGTTTTTCCAAAAACCTATGTACAAATTACATCGTTGGCTTGGACATAAAGAGGGCGACGGGCTCACCACCTGTCACGTTGTCCAGTAAATATCTTCGGTGCAAGGTGGGTCGAAGGGACTTAAATGTCTAAACTAGATCTCTGTCTACCCCTGTATTGGGAATTGCGTGAAAATATTTTTTTTTATTTTAATTTGTTTTTACTAAATTTGATTATAATATCTTAATTATTCATGAAATTAATTTAATGTAAAAGAAGGAACAGAAATTTAACACACGACATACTGAATTAATATTAAGTATCATTTTCTAATATAGTTTCCAGGTTTAAGATGAAAATTTTGTTACATCAGAAGTCTTGCAACTGGGTAAGATCGACTCCAGTAGTAAGGATGCTCTCAAAGAATAATAGCGTGAAGTAGTATTACGTATTATGTTATAAGACTCTTTTCATTCTAGGAGCAGTATCAGTTGTTTGCCACCTATTTCTGTACCTGTTTAAGGTAAGTAAAGTAACTGATAGTACAATAATATGAGTGGTATCTTCCATTAATTGAAGTGCATGTATTTGATTTAAATCGGGTATTCATAGTTATAGAAGTCATTAGTAGAATTTTTGCACATCACCCACCCTCATATGTAAGAATTACAGAAATTATTAGGTACTTAGATGTGCGTGTATGAAGAAAATTATGAATTTAAAAGAAATGAAACACACTTGGTGCTGTGGTTACCCGGTCCGGGACTATGCGAGGACACATTTATTTATTTTTTATTTTACCTATTTCATTTTCATTTCAGCTTTAATTTAAATTTAATTATTTGAAACCCGATAGCATAGTTGGTAGTGATTATGCTTTTGATACTGAGGGTTACGGGTGTGCAGTGCAGTCGTCTCGATATTTAATGGTACATATTTAAGTAGAATTTCTAAATAAATTAAACATATATTTGACTTTATATAAAATGGAAAATAATCGGCGAAGGTAATATACATTCAAATCATAAGAAAACTTTACAAATCATTATATATACATAGATAGCTTTACTACAATAGTGGACAGAAAACATGAAGAGGGGCCATTGTTGAGCGTGGCGGTCAATACTTCCGGAAACACTTGTCACTGTCAAAGCAGTTGAGATAAATAGTCTGTATTACTAAAGCCACGTCTATCATATGGACGTACTGCTGTGTACCTTTTGTTTGGGAAGTTTCATGAATTGACGTAATATTTATTTTTATGAATAAGTAAAAAATAAATAAATATCTTCACGCAATTCCCAATACAGGGGTAGACAGAGGTTTAGGCAATAAACCTTCCTTCCATCGAAGATATTTCCGGGACAACGTGATAGGTGGTGAACCTTCCACCTTCTACCGAATATATTTTTATTGTTTATTATTAATAGATAAGCATTCTACATACTATCACTTTACAGTGATTACCAATTAGAAACAAAGAAAAACATTAATTTCTTCAGACAAATTTTGAAATTCAAGGTAATGTTTCACCACTGTATTCTCTCTCCGTGTCTATTAATTCAATATTATATAACAGTATTGATTAAAAGTCAGATTGTCAAGCGTGGTAATTATGGCTACTAACTTTCATAGGCTATTACAAAATGTTTTTTTTTAATAATTAATATATTAGCAATATTACTATGTTCGTTGTTGCATAATTTATTGATTCGTTTCTGTCTATTCCCGCTCTCTAATACCAGGGTAACAACTGTCGTGTTCCAGTTTGAAAGTTATTGAGATCTAGCGTAATTCCAAGTGACTAAGCATTCCACTTAGTCCTTATAAGAATGGATTAGCAATCTTACAAAATAGAAAATAAAAAATAGAAAAAAAATATGCATACTAAATTATCGTATTGTTAGTAATATATTACATTATATAACCATGATTCATAGTTTGCCTTTCTTTCACATACACTTACGCGACGATCCATGTCACCCGTGTAACATTCTACATTCTAGAACAAATCGTACCGTTTTCTATGATGGGTGATGAGGGTTCGTCCAACACTGCGTTTGTATGAGTATGTATTAACTATCTGTCTCTGGAGAACCTTTCGTTTCGACGGTTATCCGTTTGTTCCGCTAGCTCCGTCACTCGTTGTGTAGCTTTATCTACATTTAAAAAATCAAATTAAATTTTACTTGAATTTAAAGGCACGTTACTGTAAATACTTATGTTGAAAATTTTACTCGACGACGATCTATCAATCAACCTTCGGCTTAGACATCAACCATATTACTCAGTAGTGCCTTTTGTAATATTTCATTGAAGTAAATAAGTAAGTTTAGGTTGAAAAGATATTCTTTGCTTTTTTGTGTAATTTTTGAAGGGATTGCCTTAAATTTTTGAACCTTTTTTTTACCTGTTTAGTGTGAAAAAGCGTAGATAAGAGTTTTAGTAGCAAGTACGACAATACTTTTAGACCACAAATTCAGGGAAGTCCTTAGTCTCCCCCGAACGGATTCCCGTCTTGTCATGGCAGTTAGGCTTAATAACCGTGCTTGGACATTTGGAAATGTGGTCGGCGGCGGATCCAAAGTCCACATTCGCCGCGGGTGGGCTGGTGCTCGGTCAAGCACCTGCCTTACTGAGCCCATAGCTTCTGGGTGGTGGAGTTCGTCACCCACGTAGATTTGGAGGCCAAGGCCAACGTCCGTGTTCCGTGGTGTGTCAACCCTGGTGGGAGAGGGAAAGGATCTCTCGAGTAGGGTCTGCCTGAGCAGCCAGCTTATGTGGGGTCGTGGAAGTATGCGAGAGCGTTCCCGTGGCCTTCCAACATGCGTTAAAGGCGGATCACTGTGGAGTTTTAGTTGGTGCGAATCCAACATAATGATTAAATAAAATTAAATGAATTTTCTTGGCTTTCTTGGGATTACATTATCAGATCATGACGTGGTAATAAAGACATCCAACTTGAAGTGTAGCCTGTACAAAATAGGAAGTAACAACATTATAAAAGAAAGAAACGTACAACCTCATTGAGAACCTTCCTTTTAATGGCGCTGAAAATATGATTAAAAAAAATATTTAACAAACGCGGTACAGAATGTTACAGTTACAGTTGACAGTTATATTTCTCCTCTGTCTATATACTTATTTATTTGGGGCATAAAGAGTATGATTTGGTATATAAATCAATCCAATTACTTCATTAATTCAGCCCTCTCTTCAACAGATCAATTGGCACTCAAACAGGTTCTTTACCACCGCTTTTTGATTAATTTAACAACTAAATGCTATGAAATATACCGACTTGCATTTTAAAAAATAATGTTCCACTGAATATAATAAAATAATTAACAGATCTGAAATATTTTCGAGGCTAGATACTAACTATAGCTCAGCACATTGAGCGAACAATTCTTGCGGTTTGTACAAGAGCATGCTAGAATATTACTGCTATTAATCAGATTCCAGGGAGCATACGCCGCGACAAGAAGAATGGCACACCAAAATAATACTGAATACCTTATACACGTCTATGAAAACCACTTGTGTTAAATTTTAAATTTATTTGGCTTGTATCATATAAGCCTTAGTAAAATATAAAACAAAAGCCGTAAGCTTTTATTTTTGCCACATTTTTGAACATTTGTGTTATATAAGAACGCAACTGAAAAACTGTTTTCTGTTATTATTTAATGAAATTCTCTGAATAGGGAGTACTTTGTGATAGTATCACAATATGCCAATATTAGGGTAGGCAGAGGTGTAGACAAAAAAATCTTTAGACTCATATATCACAATCAGATGATTGTGATATGTGAGTCTAAAGATTTTGTCAAACAATCAAACATCATTCAATACTCAACAATAAAATAATAAGTCCAGGAACTTGTTCCGCACACTGAAATCATAGGTCTAGACGACGTTTAACCTACACGTTTCAATAGTAATGGTTGGATATTTCACGACATATCTTAAAAAACAAACAAAAATGTTCGACTGCAGGAATTTACGGTCCAAACTTTTCTCGCTCGCTGTAGGTAAAATTGAAATAATCAAGCTGTAGTTGAACTTTAATAGCAAAAATAATAATAAAAAAAAAATATCTTCACGCAATTCCCTATACAGGGGTAGACAGAGGTCTAGTCTAGACAATTAAGTCCCTTTGACCCACCTTCCACCGAAGATATTTTTGGGACAACGTGACAGGTGGTGAGCCCGTCGCCGCCGTTATGTCCAAGCCAACGATGAAATTCGTACATAAGTTTTTGAAAAACTCATTGGTACTGCCACCTGGGGATCGAACTCGAGTCTCTCGACTCGAAATTCCGACCACCCAACAACTCGGCTATCGTGACTTTTTCAAAAATAATAAAGTTTTTCAATACTTCTTTTAATGTGTATAGTCCTCTAAATTCGACGAAGTATGAAATTTATAAAAAAAAGGAAGCTAGAAAATATTAATAATGCTTATTTTCGACGCCTAAGATATGTGGGATGGAGCGTAACGTTACAAGAGGTCTTATTGAGCTCAGATGATAATTGATAAAGATGGCAGAGGATCATGTTTAATGGTGATCTTTGACTTTAAAAGACTTGTTCGAAAGCAAATTTTAAAGGAGAATATAGAAGTTAACAATGGACAAAATATTCGTTATATTGCCGAATATAAAGTAACAAACTTATCTGAAAACGTAAGAATTTGTTATGATATTGTTGTATGACATTGTCAAAGTTAGATTTTGTTTGCCAGCTCGTTAAGCAAACTTTTCGTTTCAGCTAACAAGAGCAAGCACATATTGGCTTTGAGGAACCAATTAAACTTTTCATCAGAATTCCGAAACTAATTTTCAGTAGTTTGACGGAGTCAGCTGTTTGGTCGCAAGGTTACTTCACCAAGCAGACCACTTGCAACCTCACCTATTCCATAGTTTCTGTATGCGATGTACAATTTGACACTTAATTAATGAACTAACTTTTGTTGCGCACGAAATATAATTACTATTTCTGTTGTTTATGTTATGCTGGCATGCTATTTTATAAGTTAGAATTAAATTTAATTAACGTAACGTTATAACGAAAACAATGAATTAAAATTAAACATTGCGATTTAGAATAATTTTTATGTGCACACAAATATTGGTGTCTTGGAATTGCAATTGGTTACCGATAAATGTCAAAACCAAAATAAGTAACGGGCAGCAGTGTCCAAGAAACAAGGTGGTGAGGTAAGGGAGAGGTCGTTATAATGATGAGACCCGAGTTCAATCCCCAGGTGGCAGGCTCGTACTAAAGGGTTTTTCAAAAACTTATGTACGAATTATATCGTTGGCTTGGACTTAAAGACGGCGACGGGCTCACCACCTGTCACGTTGTCCCGAAAATATCTTCGGTGGAAGGTGGGTCGGAGGGACTTAATTGTCGAGACTAGACTTCTGTCTAACCCTGTATAGGGAATTGCGTGAAGATATTAATTTTTATTTTATTTACAATAAGATAATCTAATAAGAAAGACTTGTGACCAGAACGAGCCTTGGTGAGGGATATCATCTGTAATCACTGGTCTGAACCTACGAACAAAACGAATGACTTGTTGTTATCAAATGTCAGTTTCTAAGAGAAAACTATTATAAACTTTATGAACTCAAAATAAAGAGATCATTGTACATAGTAAAGAGATATCACAGATAATAAATAACTAAGAAACAAGGTGGTGAGGTAAGGGAGAGGTCGTTATAATGATGAGACCCGAGTTCAATCCCCAGGTGGCAGGCTCGTACTAAAGGGTTTTTCAAAAACTTATGTACGAATTATATCGTTGGCTTGGACTTAAATACGGCGACGGGCTCACCACCTGTCATGTTGTCCCGAAAATATCTCCGGTGGAAGGTGGGTCAAAGGGACTAAATTGTCTAGACTAGACCTCAATCTACCCGTGTATTGGAAATTGCGTGAAGATATTTAAATTTATTTTATTTATTTGTTATAATGATGATGATGTTTTACACTTAACGTGGAAGCCTAATTATATTTTTTTAAATAAAAATAGCCTTTATTATTCCTTGTAGCATCAGCTATCTGCCAGTGAAAGTTTCTTTTAAAATTGGTCCAGGCGTTTTGCAGATTAGCCGAAACGAACTGACTGACAGACTGACAGAGAAATATTTAAAAATAGATTTTTTATGAAAGTACCATGTATACTTTCATATGAATTAAGTCAAAAGCTGTTGTTAATTTGGAATCACAAACACACACTTAAATTTTCTTTAAATGTATAGATTTATGCCAATAAAAAAGAAACGTCAGTGTAGTTGACTGACTCTGCTCTTCATGCTAATTGTTGCGGGTTTGAATCCGGTTAGGGGTAAACATTTGTGTGATGAATATGAATATTTGTAGGTACTCGTATCAAATTATTATAGTCACGATAGCAAGTTTGATCCCCAGGCTCGTACCCGTGGGTTTTTCAAAAACTTGTGTACGAATTATATCATTGGCTTTGACATAAAGACGGCGACGGGCTCACCAACGGTCACGTTGTCCCGAAATATTTTCGTTGGAAGGTGGGTCGAAGGGACTTAATTGTCAAGACGAGACTTCTGTCTTTCACTGTACTGGGAATTGCGTGAAGATATTTATTTATATTTTTACTCGTATCAAATGTCGTATTATGTTTATATAAATATTAGAGTATGTAAGTATAAATGTATAATACCTTTGACATGGAAACCAAGACTACTACAACATACTAAATGTCACGTTGTCTCAAATATATTCCGGAGAAATGTGGGTCGCAAACACAACTGGGAAGACCTCTGACTAAAAAAAATATAATACTAAAACGCAAAAAAAATATAAAAAAAATATAAAATATTTGGAGCATCGTTCGGATTATCGAAAAAAAAATCTTAAAATTCGATAGTAAGTTTCTAATTCTATAAAGCGTGGGTTTTTCATTTAAAAAACTAAAAAATCACTTTCTTTAACATTTTGCACTTATATTTCACTTAAACAATTCAAATTTTTTGGAGGAAAAGCAATTTTTAAACTTTAATATGCTTACGAAAACCTTATTATAGGCAATAACGTGTATCTTGGAAACGAAAGAAAGCATGAAATACATGTACACTCCCCCTACCCAATGATGACAATGGCTGTAAATAAAAATAAGAAATAAAAAATAGAGTTATAACGTCCTCATTATATGAAAAGGATAAAATAAAGTTATAGTGCTCTAATAAAAATTGCTAGAGCAACGGTTGCCATTGTAAATCTCAGTGATCGGCGCTCAGAGAAGCACTTGTAACAACTGTAACAACTAACAAGGGATAGACGATGCCGCTACTATAAATAATATTTAATGATTAGTTATGTTGTAAGGATTATAACTATGAGAGAGAGAGAGAGGCGATGGATAAACATAATTACAAATTCTGAAATTTCTGCTTTTACGTATTCCTCAATTAAAGATATTTTGAGGTTTACTAAATGCATATGAAATTTTTACTAAAAAAGTTATTTTGAAAATATTTATTCGTGTTAATCACGGATTATGTCGTAAGAGGCGACAAATTAAATAATAAATAAAAAAATAAATAATAAATCCTTAAATATACTTTTAGATCATCGGTTGAACGGTATCTTTAGAAGTGGATGTACTGAAGCGCCTCTCGTGGCGATGGCCTACAAAGTGGACACCATACAAAGCTTTGTGAATGGTTGCATATATCGGTAAAATTTCATGGTACTCGATCAATCGGTATCTAAATCTGTTTATCTGACGTACTTACTTTCTCAACCGTGAATAAAACATTTCAAAGTTCAGGATATCGATCTTCTTTAATGAGGATTTTCAATAATGGTAAAGGTGACGCGTGGCGATCTATTCTGTCTGGCTACCCCGTCAGGAAATGTGTGAACTATTTTGTTGAAGTCTAGGTCACGTGTTGTTATATTGTATTATTTTAAATCTTGCACGTACCTGGTATAGGTATGATGAATATATCATTCAAAACAAAATTAAGTAAGGTACAGCAAGCAGTGAAATAAAAGGGGAATCGCTAAAAACAGAAGGTATTAGTCGAATAACAACGGATTATGGTAAGATTCGAAACTTTATTGGTTTTGCTTATGTTAGTCGTGCAAAATCTTTGAGCTATTTCGCATTATTATTTACATTATTTACAATCTAATAAATAAACATGAACCATTGAGCCTTCGTGCGGGGAACCAAATTAATCTGATACCTACTAAATGTTAATGTAATTTAGAATTTCGAATAAGCGAACCGTTCAATCCCAACTGTTTTATAACTAAACTTCGCTTCAATAGTATTGGATTTGTACCGTTGTTATTATTTTACTTAAATATAATTTAATTGAAATAGTCTTGAAACTATTTCAATATAAGTAAAAACGGGGACTCGAGGCATGATTATAATAGAATTTATGTAGGTACGTCAGTATTTATTATAATAGAACTTTAATAATTTATTAAGAAATTTCGAAATATTGAAATCTTTACGCAATACTACAGTTACTAAAATAAAATAGAATAGAAAATTATAGAAATACTTTATAAATCCTCTACGGATTTATAAAGTGTTTCAATTATATGCTGTCCTGTTCTATTCTGCTCTGTTCTGTACTGCACTGTTCACTTCTGTTCTGTTATGTTCTCTTCTATTATATTACGTTATTTTCTATTCTATTTTACTTTATAAATCCATAGAGGATTTATAAAGTATTTCAATTCAAACTTACTTCTTAACTGTTTTTTTATTTTACTAACCGTTGTTTTTTCATGTGTTTTTCAACTGTGAAATTAATGTAATTTAATTTTTAATGTCAATGTAATTTTTATGATATGCAATACGTATACAATTTAACTACGTACCGTGTTGTTACAGTATAAGTATATATCCGCCTTTAATAGTTTAGTCACGATAGCCGAGTGGTTGGGTGGTCGGAATTTCGAGCCACGAGACCCGAGTTCGATCCCAGGGGGCAGGTACGTACCAATGGGTTTTCCAAAAACTTATGTACGAATTATATCGTTGGCTTGAACATAAAGACGACGACGGGCACATCACCTGTCACGTTGTCCCGAAAATATCTTCGGTAGAAGGTGATTCACAGGGACTTAATTGTCTAGACAAGACCTCTGTCTACCCCTGTATTGGGAATTGCGTGAAGATATTTATTATTATTTATTTATTACTTCCTGTTGATTTCGTAAGAGGCGGCTAAGGAGCGTACCATGAAAATGCAGTTAGCAATCGACAGATGTCGCGATAACAATTCGTGAAAAATACTCGAAACAAATTCAACAGGCAGCATGCAGGCTTTTTAGATATAAGTGGTCTGGTACTGAGATCGCCAATCCGTCGAGAAAGGCAAATACATAGGCGATAAGACATATGTAATGTATGAATGTGACATAAAATTAAGTAATGCTTGAAATGCTAGGTGTCGATGAACGTTAGATTACTGAATATCTAGTTTTTAAAATACCAGACAAATATATCTGTGCCAGAGTAACATGTAAAAAACCATTGTAGAATAAAGGGCCTCTACCGTAAGAGAGGGTTAACAATAATCACCGCGCTTAGTAAGCCGAATGGCATTCGCGGTATGAGATACCTTTAATCTACCTGCGGGGCTAATTCAATAGACCAGGTGCTAACTTAGTAGTCAGTAGACCTGTCACTAGTCCATTGACTTTTGATTTAGTAATTTTTGAGATGGTTAATCTCTTGGTAGTCATCTTTTTTTTATAGGTAAGGGAGGCAAACGAGCAGGTGGCTCACGTGATGGTAAGTAATTACCGCTGCCCATGAATATCCGCAATACCAGAGGCATAGCAGATGCGTTGTCGGCCTTTGAGAAAGGTATAGGTTATTTTCTTGAAGGTCCATAAGTCGTATCAGTCCGGAAAAACCGAAAACAGCACATTGCATAAAGAGCAAGTGCGTGGCAGAAAATTATGCGAAAAACGCACTATGGTGGAACGCCAAGCATCAAGATGGTGTTGATGGAATTTTTGACTATGTCGTAAGGTACGATAGTGAAATTCAGCGGCTGGGATTAACCCGAACAATTCCTCGGAGCACTCCCCGTGAAGTGACACGACGAAGGGTTTCTTTATAGCGGTAAACGCGCAAACTTGTGTCTTTTTAGGGTTGATATGGACTAAATTTAGTCGGCCCTAGTCCGAGATTTTGTCTAACAATATCTCGACGTCAGACACAAGTTTGTTCTGGTACTCGACGACGTGTTCCCAAGAAATATTGGCACGGCCGGTGTATAGGGCATCACAAGTGCTGTCGTCTGCATGGCAATGAATGTTACTAGTTTGTAACAAATCATTGATATGCAGAAGAAACAGGATTGGCGATAGCACACCAGCAAGATAGGCCACCAGCGTTCACAGACTTAGAGTACAAGCATGCACTGTCAACTACGATCTTGATGCTCCGGTCTGTGAGAAAACTAGTGACCCAATTGCAAAATTTCTCGGGAAGCCCATATGATGGAAGCTAACTGCCAGGGCCTCCCCCTTGCTCTCTACTGCCTCCGCCCATCGATGAGTGAGGTTTTTTTTAAAGAAAAGGGAGACAAACGAGCAGGTGGCTCACGAATATGTTTATTTGTTAGTCTTGTTAACAATATGAATAGTGAAACATTAATGTTATCTCTCGTATTGCAGACGTTTGCTTTCTCCAAATAATTGGCGGGATAGTAAACAAAATTATACCGTTGCTTCCAATGTGTGTGGTTTAGTTATACAAGGTGTCAATGTTTCTTTATTTGAACACTGTTTACCTTGCTACCAATATACGCAAACAATAACTTACCTTAATAATAAGAGACTGCAAACCAGCCCAAATATTTGTTAATAAAACAGTAAGTCATGATTTTTGTCCAATAAAGAAATGCTTTGAGTTAAAGGCATTTGTTGGAACATTCCTCACGGGGAAAGCGAATATTTATTCCAGAAGCGTAACTGAAGACTTGCAATTATTGGGCAAATGTTTACGAGGCCGAGTGGGCACTTACTTCCAGCAATGTAACTACGTGTGTCAAGTGCAGTTACTATTATTGAGAGTACCGGTTTTCGAACTACAAAGAGTTGCATTTTTATCTAAAAATCTTACAAGCTATTTCAATCGCTAATAATAATTTGAACCAGTAATTTAAATCATAGAAATAGTATGTATCATTTTAAATGCTGAAGTAGCTAATCCGACCACGCTTCGTTGTCGCTCAGTTGGTTATTAAAATTAGTAAAAATAATAAATTAGAATTGGTAAAAATGTACGAAGATAGTAATAAAATAAAATAAATAAATAATATAAATATCTCCACGCAATTCCCAATACAGGAGTAGACAGAGGTCTAGTCTACACAATTAAGTCCCTTCGACCCTTCTTCCACCGAAGATATTTTTAAAAAGACAGTAAAAAAATAAAGATATTTATGAAATAAAAAAATATGAGCTGTCATGGGACGCCTGGCAGATGTGAAACATCGTGTGTGGTCATAAAAGATAATATTATTACAGGAATGAAAAAATGAAGTACTAACAAAATACTAATGAAAAAATGAAGTATTACGAATTTCTTACAGAAAATGGTAACTTTATTTAATAAACATTTATTTACATTTGATATAAAAAATCGATATTAATATCAAGTGGCCACAATTTAAATATTTGCTATCTCTCTCTCTCTCTCTCTCTGTGACTTCAGTTATAGTTATATTCGATGTTTCCTCTGCCGTTATTACTGTGACGATTGGTCGATGATAACTGAACTACGTTACAAAAGTCCCGTAGTAGTAAAGTCCCATTGTCCCGAAAATATCTTCGGTGGAAGGTGGGTCATAGGGACTTAATTGTCTAGACTTGACCTCTGTCTACCCCTGTATTGGGAATTGCGTGAAGATATTTATATATGAATTTAATACGTTACAAAAGTATTGGATGAAACATTATCAAGATATCTCACAATTACAGCATCTATAGTTGTTCCATATTTCGTAGTAGATTCTTTTGGATTGTTGTTGACTTGCAATTGAAATTCTTTTTGAAGAAATGTCATTAATGGCAGTGATTCAGCTCTTGCAAATTTACATTAAAATCTCCAGCTAATTTTAATGGTAGTTTATGTTTATTCGTTTTAAAAATTATTGAACATTTTTGACTATAAGGAAATGACCTTTCATGTAAAAATGAAATCTTAATATAATTTACATAGTCACTAATATGAATATAATTAAATATAAAAAAGGGATTTCAGTGTTTAATTATAAACCTTAATTCTCAGGCAATAGGGTGTAAATTAGTATACCTTTGTATAGCGTGGCGACCCGTCGCCACGGCATGCGTGGCCACGCCAGAAATCGGTTTAACGTGCGGCTATAGATGTTTCACATCAATAATAACAAGGGTTTCTGTGGCTATCTATAAAATAAGTCAAGTCTTTGGGAGTAGGTGGATCTAACTCCAGTTGAAAGCGCTGTTTATGTCATATAAAATAAATTATTGTCGTTCCAGTGTCGTATTAATGTTTGTTTCAATCTCATCCTTTTTCTTCGAATTTTGTCGATTAAAACATTGCAGATCGACAAACTGTTATTGATTGTTCATACTTCGATTGATGATACTTTATACAACCATTTCAAGGTATAATTATTTAGTGTTGATGAAAAAAAAAATATCTTCACGCCAATTTTCATGCACATTAGCCCAGAAATTACATAGTTCCATATAAACTTTCGCTCCCCATTCAACGCCCTTCCTTCGAGTTTCCTAAAATCATTTCCTAACCAATGTCACCTTAACCCATCTTCATAACATATCAATCTTGCCATGAAGGTAGTTAATATATGTAAGTAGAATATAGTAAAATATGTAAGGGAGATAAGATTGACACATATTTTCTGCGTTGTTAATGAATGAAAACTAAACTATCACCTACTACTTTATAATAATATTAGTTACATTAAAAGGAATCATGTAAAAAGATGAATTTCCTAAAGTTTATACAAGTAGATACAGAAAAGGTGTACAGAATATTCGCGCAAAGTAGGCGTTAAAGCTGGCTCCTACTTAAATCTACCATTAGGTCTATACCACATAGTATCTATAGTTATTTTAATAATGAAATAAAAAAATATTAAAAGTATAATTATTCCGCGGAAATTTCATTTTATGTCACAAAATTCTATTGCAAAACTAAATCTATCTAGTTCCTATAAATTTTAATACATTATTTATTTAAATTGACGATATTCATAAGTTAATAAAAACATACATTTATTATAAAAGCTTAGGTATACATAGATTATGTGAAAGAAATCATGGTGGCGGCCGAGCAAGGCGCGAACTCATCGAAGCGTTGCGTACTACGCGGACGTTGGGATAATCTCGTTGAAAGATTTGATTTTCCGCTAAATTTGATAAAAGTAATGAAATACTCCCTTCGGATTTTTTCTGTACCCGAGGAAAGATTGAAAGAAATTTGCCAGAGACATTGATTTGCACTCTTACATTTTGTTAATTCATAAATTCTGTCATGATATATACACTATTTCGAAACGTTCTTAGATATATTCTAGCTAACCCATAACTATTACTGTAAATTTTATATATAGGCTCATTACTGACAATTGATGTTATAAAACTTACGAAGTGAGAGTTAGCTAGCAATAAATGGCAATGGTGGTGTGGTTACGGCGTCAGAATACATCACCACCCCCCTCTCTTATGGGTGTCTTAAGGGGTGACTTAGGGAAAACCTTTGAAAAAGCTATTAAAATGTTATACAAAAGTATATGTAGACTGGCGACGGGCTCAAGCGTCTAAGAGCAAAGTAAGAAATAAAAAGTGAGTATTTAGTAGTGCTTTGCTGAGTATTAAAATGAATAAAACATATTAAGAACAAAAAGTAAAACCATTATAATAAAAGAAACGCAAGCAACCTCTAATACACGAACAAAACCGTTTGTACGAGTAAAACCAACGTTTAAACGGATATTTCTCTCATGCCTCCGCTTCTCGTCTTCCGTGTGTATATACTCATACCTCTTATTCAATTTGCGAGCGAATCAGTTCCGCACAACCTAATTATCTTTCATATCAGGATTTATACGGTCCTAAACACTTTCCCATATTTAAGAAAAATTAAGTTAAAGTAAAATATACTAAATCTTAAAATATGCTAGGATCGATGTATTTACCGCTTAGTATAAATAAATAAATACATATTTAGATAGGTACAACATCACACACATTGCTTCGATCTCAATGTAAGATGCTAAAGCACTTGTGGTATGGGAATCGGAAGGCAATACAAACACCCAGACCCGAGAAAATGTAAAAAAGTGGTTTTTCTACATTGACCCGACCGGGTGTAGAACCGGGGACCTCGACATGGCGACATCAAAACCGGTGCTTACGCCCGGTGTTATCAATATATGTGTTTTATACTAAGCGGCTCTAACTATGCATTTGAAATTCCCCAGTTGCCGGTATCTCATACACTAAAAAAAATCATTTGGATATGGTGCATTCATCTATGTTATGGCTACTGTAGCCACGACATCTGTTACGTTTCGTCATTAATTACCTGTTACCACGGTGATGACACTGTTAGCCTATTACCTAACTTGCGCTACAAGGCGGTAGTCTAGTCTTAATTTTAGGCATTTCTCAGCAATGAGAGATGCATAGATCTAGACAATTAAAGCCTTTCAACACATATTTTGTCAACGTTCTTATTACTTCTGAGAAATAAGGTGGGAATGCTGTATATAGACTAGGTTGTTGTGTTACACACGACACATATTTTCCAATTCATTTATTTTTCAATTGCTTTCATTTTGTAATCCTCTTAAGTACAGATGCAAACTAAATAAAGGTTGAAAGAAAACGTGAAGATAATTTTCAAGAAAAATTTAAATTAAACAGAAACACAAAATTATGTACTGGAAAGATAGTAATAGTTAGAGAGATGTGTTTGTTTGGTATTTAATTATCGCATCCACATTATTCAACTTTGGAATGAAAACTTTAAGCTAGATAATAAACTGAAGAATCTGGAACATTATCCATTTTCAATTACATTAAAGGGTAGACGTAGTAAATTCCTCACATTATACGGGCATAAAAACCCTTGAGAAAAAGGGTCTTCTCATAAATATTTAAACAACATCTAGAACTTACTTAAGACTTTAAAGTACACTAAGAACATCTGCGTAGTAGCGATTTTATGAAAACTGCCTGTTGCAATTTTCAACACTTTATTCACGTTAAAACACTTGTGTATTTTATCGGAAAAAGCGCCCGAGTATAATGAAATGTGGCTGATTATAAATTGTGACTCTGGGGAAATCTTGCTTAAGTTGCTGCTAACAATGACTTCATAAAATATTCCTATTAAAATTTTCTTTAATTTAAAGTAGTTTAGCAAGGTAGTATGACGATGAAGAAAATTGCAAGAGTTAATATTTTTAAATTATGCGTTACATAAAGTAACAGTTTGGTTTCCTTTGATTTCATATTTATATGAACGTGATATTTACGGGTACGTTTAAAAATTTATTTATAAAATATCTAATAATACCAATATGAATGAAAAAAAATTGTCTATACTTGTTACTTCGCCTTGTCCACAGTAGACAACGGTATGCTAATCTCTTGGTTTTACTTAATAATCAATTCAAGTTTTAAAACTAATTAAACAACGTTAAAGAGACTGTATTGTAAAATATGACTAAAGTTATTTGCACGCAACTTTATGGGACATTATCTCCTACAACAAAGATGTTTACTGAAGCCTTATCTTTAAGTGTTAGTCATTCATCTTCATCTTGTGCAAAAGTCAGAGAAGCACTTTCTTAACTTCGCATGTCTCTTCGCATGTTTATAGTCATTGTTATCGTAAATTTTAATACATAATCAATAAATCATGGTTCATTACTTTATAATCACTTACTAGCTGTGCCACGCGTTTTCACATGCCGCTTAATTAAAAATAAATATGATTATTTATAACTCTGCCTTAGTACCGCTACATTATTTCGCATCGCCTTCCCGCGCTATTACTTTGGTTACTAAGTGTAATTTTAACTTTTTCCTTTTTGCGCTGTTGCGTTGGCGCAATGTCAATGTCCTTCATCATAGTTTCAGTTGCTTTTCTCTTTATAACATTAGTAGAGATAAATTTAAAAATATTCATAGATATTTTTTCCAATACATAGATATTGTTAAATTATAAAAACGACACCTTTTAACTTGTTTCTGAAATATGTTAGGGACTTGATTTATATATTTAGTAAAGAGTTTTAATGCCACGTCCAAATTACACATATTAAAAAAATACTTTATAATAATAATAAATAAATAAATATCTTCACGCCATTCCCAATACAGGGGTAGACAGAGGTCAAGTCTAGACAATTAAGTCCCTTTGACCCACCTTCCACCGAAGATATTTTCGGGACAACGTGGCAGGTGGTGAGCCTGTCGCCGCCTTTATGTCCAAGCCAACGATGAAATTCGTACATAAGTTTTTGAAAAACTCATTGGTACTGCCACCTGGGGATCGAACTCGTGTCTCTCGACTCGAAATTCCGACCACCCATCAACTCGGCTATCGTGACCTATACCTATATATATATAAAAAATACTTTAAATACACAAATATTTTGAAGAACACTTCAAATAGAATAAAAATAATATAATATATTTCCTATCCTAATAATATATTTCATTGTGTAGATCTCATTAGTTTTTATGGTATTATATTATATAGTTGAGCATTCCACAAAACTTCAAAACAAAACATAACAACCAGAGCACATAACCAGTCATTGGGCATGATCATCGGCTTTTGGTAAATTGAGATATTAATTAATTAAGTAAAATTAGCTAAGCGGTTTATGGAAAAGATATCATGTCTACAACGCAGATTTTATCTTTTTGATGCCCTACTATGCCAATTGTGGCAAATGGAAAGAAGTACACCTCCTTTCTTTTTAAAATAAAATATTATAAAAAACTGATACACTGGAAGATTTTAAACAAGATTCCAACTTGCAACTTGCTCTTGACCCCATTCTAACCTTTCTTTTGTCATCGAGGTTACTAATAAAAACTGTTTTTTTTCTTTTTATTTCACAAATAACATTTTCATTTACAATTTCTTAATGCCAGTAAACAAAAGTTGTTTGTCTTGGCACTGCACAGTAAGCTCTTATTATTTTGTTGTACATAAATGTTTACATGTTACATTTAAAATCCACATAAATTTTACAATTACCATTTATCACGTTTTAACATCTTACTCATACTTTTTATTAATAATAAATAAAGAAGTACCCACATTTAGTGTAATAAATAATGTAGTATATATATATATATATATATATATATATATATATATATATATATATATATATATATATATATATATATATATATATATATATATATATATATATTCTTGCGTATACACTTATACATATACTCACACGTACAAATACTAATACACTTTTTTAACGTTGTATTTTAACAATTGCATTTAAATTACTTGATTTATATATTTGTTGTTATTCCGTGTAATAAGTTTTCAGTGTGTATTTTATATTTTTTACTGTTAATTTATTTCTTGTATGTATGAAAGGTGTTAGGAATTTGGATGTTCTTTTTCCATAGTAATTATTGCTTCTCACTAGTGAAAAAGATTTAAATATTTTTTTATTCTAGTGAAAAAGGGTTATTTCTTGTTATGCGTATATGTTGTTTAGGGCTAGGGGATGCAAATCTTTCGTAATGTTCCTTTAAATATTATATGTTTTACTTTATTATGTATCGGTAATATTTTACAAAATTTTAACAAGTTGGAATAGTCATTCTGATATTTATTTTCAATGTATTGAGGTACAACCGATTTTAGGATTCTTATTTGTAGGTTGTGTATTTTATCTAGGTACGTTCGGAAAGTTCGTCCATAACTGCTAAGTCCATATGTGACAACTGATTCCACTAAAGCATTATAGAGGCTTAATAGTATTTTAAATGGATTTTTTTTTTTGAAGTAATTGGGATTTAGCTAATATGGCTCTTAGCTTATTACAAATGGACTCAACATGGCTCTTCCAGTTCATCCTATTATCGATGATCAGGCCTAAGTAAGTGTGGTGATTAACAACTATGAATGAATACATAAGTCAGATAATTTTTTGTGATAATAACATAATAATAATTTATGAATCGTTAAATCCTTCTAAGAGTGTCATGAGAAAGAAGCAAAGGAAAAAACTCAATATTCTAGTAAAGCAAATATTCACATAAATTAATTAGGAAAATTTAAGCGTTAGTGGTGTTATTGGTATAAGATTTTCCAGCTCCTTTATTTTAATAAGGCCATGAAGGCGGTAGCCTTGAAAACTACGGTACGGATTTAGATGCTCTTTCCAATGTTATAGATCTTAGCATCTAGATTATATAATACATTTATTTCAAAGAACAATGGTTCTAATGGAGATCACGATAGCCGAGTGGTTGGGTGATCGGAATTCGAGTTAAGAGACCCGAGTTGGACATAAAGACGGCTACAGATTCACCACAAGTTAAGTTGCCCCAAAAAATGTCTTTGTTGGAAGGTGGGTCGAAAGGACTTGACCTATGTCTATCCCTGTACTGGGAATGGCGTTAAGATATATTTTTTCTTTTTTTAGATACATACTGCGCCATATCTTGAACAGATTTAAACCAATTTGAATTTCTTGCATTCTGTTCGACCTCCGTGGGCAAGTCGCGCAAACACAGGTTTTCATGGTGTCGCTAGCTCTAGACCTAAGAACAAGAGATAGTAGAAGTATCGGAGGGGATAATATAGAAATTACTTTTTTGTACATTTTCTCGGTGTTGGGTGTTTGCGGTACCTTCGTTATTTCTGATTTCATAATACAAGTTCGTAGCTGCTTAATTTGGGATCAGAGCAATGTTTGTGATGTTGTCCATATCTATGTATGTATTTATTTATTATTAAAAACTGCAATATATTTTATCTTTCCCGGCTTTGCGCGTCTACTAAAGCACATTATATGTATATATTATGTAAGAAACTTCAGTCTTCTTTTATTAAGAGTCATGAATTTTCATATAAATTTTTAATTATTTACTCTATCAGAGATAAAGTTGTGAAAAATAATCATGAGTATATGAAATATCGTTCTTTTAACTTTGACAATTACGGACTGACATACTACCGTTCATTCCTTCTTTTGGTATGAAATTTGTGTATATACCTAGTCAGGTCATAAATTCTGTCATATGTTTAACCTAAAACAATTAAAACAAGTTTATTCATTATGTAATTATTTATATACCAAAATGAACTTAACAAAACATAGATTCTTATGACACTAAAGTTTATTCAAAATGACCTCCGTGATTTTGAATACAGGTGCGGCCAGTCGTCTATCGCAGCACGAACGAGGTCCATGGGTCCAATATCGGCGGCTGCCTTAATCAAGGATGTCTCGAGTGACTCCTAATTGGGATGAGGCTTTGAGCACGCCTTTTCCTCCAAGTGTTGCCATACCTTGTAATCTAACGGATTCAAATCTGGACTGGAGGAGGGCCAGTCTTCGTGCCCGATGAAGTTGATTTCCCGCGCCACCAGCCAGTCTTGTGTGCTCTTCGCTCTATGATCTGGCGCTGAATTTTGTTGAAATACCCAGTGCCTGTTATTGAACATGGTATGAGAAACAGGTTCCACAAGGTTCCTCAGGACTGTATTTTGATACACAACTGCATTTGTTTTTACACCTTTCTCACAAAAATGTACCTCTGTTAAGCCCCAATAAGAAACTCCCAACCATGAGCGAGGATGAAAAATTACCTCGTTGGACACGCGAAATACGGTTGCTCGCTTCTTCACTACTGTGTGCGTACACCTTATCATTTTGTTTGTTGTAGCTCTCTTCTACGGTAAAAAATTTTTCATCCGAAAAAAGAATCTCCCGATAATTTTTTCCCGCGTACCGCTTAAACAAAGCGCGGCATCTCTTCAGTCTCAGGTGCATTAGACGAGCATTTAAACAATGTCCTGTTTTTCTTCGATATGCCCGAAGCCGTAAGTCCTCATTTAACACCCTTTACTCCGTTGTTCTGCTTAACTCCATCTGAAGAGCCAACAGTTTCTGCTTACGTTTGGGATTTCTTTGAATTCGAGCCTTCACAGCTTTTATCACTGCTGGAGTCCTAACAGACCGAGGGCGACCACTTCTTGACCTGTCATCTACACTAGAGTCTTCATTGTATCGTTTGATTGCACGATAAACGAATCTTTTGATTACATTCATATTTTTCAGTATGTCAAAAACTTAAATTTGCGCGTAACCGCAACGATGCAACGCAATAACTGCAACACGGTCTTCTTTAAGCGTCCACTCCATTTTTAAAAATGAGTAAAATTCTAAAAAGTATGTAGTTTTATTTTCATGAACAATTCGAAATTCGAATTCAATAAACTTTTTTGTGGCCAGCATTGTAAAAGAAAAGTTTTTACTGTGTGACAATACTTATGACCTGACTGTGTGTATCCAACATAAAATACATCAATTGCCTTCAAAACTTCACGCTTAATGCCCTCAGTTATAAACGTATTATCTATGTAATGTAATAGCAATTTGTTTACTACCAACAATCAATAAACACAGTACATTTGTAGATATGAAAAGTATAGAAATTTGACATATGTGTAGACATTTAAGAAAAAAATATGTCAGGCGGTTTTTAAAGACTTATAAAAGGCGAAATAACAATGTTTAGAATATTCGCCGTGTTGTTTTGTTTTGCCACTCGCATCAGTCGTTGTTTTTAAATCTTGAAATGCCGCCCACACTTAAGCCCTAAAAACAAGAAATGGTTGAAGTATCGGAGGGAGAAACAAAAGCTATTTTTATGTTACTTCTTATGAAAAACCCTTGAACGTTTATCTTAACTAAATAAAATAATAAAATAGGTTTTCGAGTGCATTACTTCCAATAATCTTTAACAGATATGACTTTAAACTTGTATTGACTGATAAGAAATGTTTTCTTCATTACCTGTTTTTATTCGTGGAGGAAATACTACGGCGAATAACCACCACCGAGGGGGCATAGGCAAATTATATTATGATTTCGCTAACTGAAACCCCGTGGTGTTCCGCCTGCACCTCATCTCAAAAAGTCCATGAGAATTTTCGCTCACATCCGCTATTTCACGTTTGTTCCGCATACTGGCTGCTCAATCGGATGGGACTCCCCTCCAAACCCACATAAGCAGAAGTGAAAAAGAAGACTAAAGAGTTCAGAAAAGCGGGTCTAAAAACGGAAAGTCTACCCGGAAGTCCGCGATTGTGACGTTTAACGTGTCCGCGTGTGTGGCTACGCCGCGAACCAAGTTTTCGTCGCCGAGGTTTGGTAGAACGGCTCATCATGATTCCGAAATTTCCCTACGGACTCACCTCAGTCGCATTAGCGATAAAGCCCCCCAAGAATTGGGATTAAGAGAGAGGGAGGACATAGTGAATCATAATTCCAAAACTTCTTTTCCACCGAGACTTCGCCTTTATTACGGAGGGCGAGGACAGCGGTAACATTTTCAGCAGTAAAAGGAGTTTCAACGTAGGACTCCCTTACCGTGAGATATCGGCGATAGAATTAATCACCCTAGGGTCTTCAAAATCCCAATGGATATTGAGTGGCGGTAAAACCATTTCACGAGACAAAAGGAGAAGCACAGGCTTCTACTTCACGAAAGGTCGTGGCCGGTCATGCCAGCCTATTCATGCTACGACAAAAGCTGTTGCTAGTATCTACGACGTATTGCATCGAAATTCCCCAAAATTCTTCCTAACCCTGATATCTTTTCAAGAATGCGTGTAAAAAAACATAATAAATATGTCTCTTCGGTAGTTGCTAAGTTCTTTGCAAATAAAAAGAAAATAGCATAGGTAGTAGGATTTTACGTTAAAGTTAGCTTCTTTGCACTTGCATATAAAAGTATAGACATAAATCTATTTCCACGCTTACGAAATCGTGGACAAAAGCTAGTATATTACAAAACATTTATAAAAGAAATATTTGCTTTTAGCCGGATTAAAACTCGAGTTCCGTCATAATTTATGAAACAGAAAATAATTCTAAGGTAAAAAAAACTCCCAAATATTTTTTCTTGTAATTACCCGTCAAAGAGATTTGAAGAGATTCAAAGAAAGTTAAATAGATTTCACGGAAGATACAGGTTGTGAATTTTTTCGTAAGTTCATAAATATCTAATATATCTCTTATAAATATATAATATAACTAATTTTTACAGTACACATTGTTTGTATCAAATAAATATTTAACGTTTATGGGTTTCCGGTTCAACTGGTGTAATACTAAAGTTTAGTTTTGAGTTTGAGTAAAAAACAAACTAAAATTGGCGCAAATATATAAGTATTATATCCATTTGACTTCGAAATATGAGGAGTATTATATAATAAGAGATGAAAAAACTTATAAAAAGGAAAATTTTACTTAACTACTGTTTTTAATAATATTCCACTCAGATTATTAATTTTTATACTATTATATCTTTTATTATTATTTAAAATCACCTGTACAAGCCAACTGCGAGGCTGTACTAACTGTCCGACAAGCACCGGTTATCAAGGTGTCACCATCTCGGGTTCGATTCCCGGACGGGTCAATACATAAAAACCACTTATTCTACATTTTACCCTCTAGTGCCTTCGTTGTTTCCGATACCCATACCTCAAGTGCTTTAACTTCTTAGATTGGGCTCGGAGCAATGTATCTCCCTTTCTATATATGTAATTATTTATTTAAGATTATTGGTCGAATAAATTACTATGATTTGTACGACTTCTTTATGGTCGCTTGAACTGGGTTTGCGTATACAAATCGCAATTGATAGCATTAATTAATTTTCCACGTTTGAAAAGCGGCAGGTCTAAATCCCAGCTACATCGTTATTTTTACGCCAATTAAACTGTTTCTGCGGTTACTCGTATCGCTATGATACGTCAATTCCAATCACAATAATTATTTAAATTGTATACATAATATAACTTTGTCTGAGGATTTACGTACATTATTCATCGCTAATTTCTATTAATAAACAAAAAAGTGGATTTGAATTTAGCTGGTAGGAATCTGTTAAAATGGAGTTAATTAATGTTGTTCATAAATAATAAAGTTGCCCGCTGGCGAATTTGTATTTAGGTGAATTCTGTTTTAGTGTCGCACAGTGTATCCTCACGAGTAAGTTTGACCGTTTCTAACTTTGTACTCAACAATGTTAATTGTTATTCAGTAGAAACAAGAGAATCACAACCAAAGTATGTATTTTATGAGGTCTTGGTCATGTATATCAGAAAATAAATGTAATCTACGTATACCTTTAAAAGCAAAACTTCTTAAATTAAAATAATTTCACTAATCATAGCTGGAGCATTTAACCTTCTGAGTTTTATAGCGTAAAATATTTGCATGAAACTCGTGAAAAATAAACTGCCATGCACTGCTCACCATTTTTACCAAATGGTACATATGTCCCCTCAAGGTAGTTTTTCAAAACGATATAATAATAATCTCCATTTTTTTTTAATAATTATATTTTACATTATATTATAATGATTCCTATAATACAGGGGAAGCCTATGTAGCAAAATATATACATATATATATATATATATATATATATATATATATATATTAAAAGTTCACTGTTACATGTTTTTACGGCCAAAACACCTAAATGATTATTTTTGACTAACTTTGACTTATTAATTTTGACTAACGAACAGTGAAAAATATTAAATATGAACATTATTTTATTTTTGTAGAGCACAGTGTAGATGTAGAATTTAATATACGCTCGATGAATGTATGTATTATGTAAGGTTGAATTTAGTCTTACAGTCGTTCGGGCTTATTAATTACCGCAACATTTGTTATTTACTTTATCTTTGTATATTATATTCTAGTTCTATCGTATATTATATTTATAAAACGTGATCGTTAATGTGAAGACATCTACATCTTATATATATATATATATACATATATATATATATATATATATATATATATATATATATATATATATATATATATATATGTATATATATATATATATATATATATATATATATATATATATATATATATATATATATATATATATATATATATATATATATATATATATATATATATATATGTATATATATATATATATATATATATATATATATATATATATATATATATATATATATATATATATATATATATATATATACATATATATATATATATATATATATATATACATATATATACCAATAAAATACCAATTTCCCTCGAACCCGAATAGGAGAGGGTCAAGAGTACTCGCATACTTAGACAGTGTGTGTATGAAGAAAATGATGAATTTAAAAGAAGCGAAAGAGGTACGTAACGTTCGGGACACTTGGCGATCGTTCTCTCTGGCTACGCCGTCAGGGAATACGCGTGAGTGTCTTAAATTTATACTTACTTACTTACTTTTCTTCACGCACAATCGCTGACAGGGTAGCCAGAGAGAACAGATCGCATCAGTGATCGCAACAGTGTCACGATACTTACGTACCTCTTTCGCTTCTTTCAGATTCATTATCTTCTTCATACATGCACGTCTAGGTATCCGAGTACTCTTGTCCCTCCCCTGTTCGAGCAATTTGCTCACATGAACAAATTACGAAAATTAGTCTCGGTCTACCTCGACACCTTTTAATATTTACTTTCGCGCTATATATTTTCTTCACCATTCGGTACTGACTCATTTGCTCAACGTGCCCAAATCATCGAAGCGCCCTTATCAATTTTAGTGATAAAGTCATTTTTCAAACCCGATTGAAATTTATGCTAAGAAATATTTAAAAGTACTTACCGTAATTTATATTCGCTTAATTCTTGTGTTTATTATAAAGTTTTATCTGAAAATAAAAGAAATGTAAATTTAGTTTTACATAAAATGAAATACTACAGAAACAGGTATTCTATTTTTCTTAGAATCAGGTACATTTTGCACACTTTTTATTTTTAAAGATGTACTGCGTAAAATTGATTGCCCCAAAATAAATTTAAGTAAATAAATATCGTCACGCAATTCCCTATACAGGGGTAGCCAGAGGTCTAGTCTAGACAATTAAGTCCCTTTGACCCACATTCCACCGAAGATATTTTCGGGACAACGTGACAGATGGTGAGCCCGTCGCCGTCTTTATGTCCAAGCCAACGATATAATTCTTATATAAGTTTTTAAAAACCCATTGGTACGAGCCTGTCACCTGGGGATCGAACTCGGGTCTCTTGACTCAAAATTCCGACCACCCAATCATTCGGCTATCATGACTATATAAATTTAATGTGCTTAAAAATATTAAAGAAATATCATGATCTAGCATTAAAAATTTTAGAAGTAAATTAAATATTACTGATACACGATTAAACAGAAATATTTTGTGACGTTTCAATGGAAAAGTAAATTGATTGACGTGTTATTCTTTTAATTGGTTTTTAAATTATTTTGAAATTAATCCTTTTTACAATTGCTTACAAGTTAGCATTGCTATTCAAATAGCGGCTTGCAATATTATGATACTTGAAGCACAGCAACTAATCTAGCTGTCTCTCGGTTTACGGTGTCAATAGTCCCAAGTAAACTACTCGTTTCTACAAGTGTTTGTTCTCAGACCAATAGAACCCGACCAACATGTTTCTTTTGTTAAATACATTTGTCTATTTAACCTTAATTTTCTATTGTTTTTTGAACCTAGGCCAGATTTTAGGTTATACTAGTCTAAAGTTTGATATAATTATTATAAATATAATAATTATTAATAAAATATAATAATTATTTATAATAATTATTAATAATTAATGTTACCTTATTGAATTATTAAAAAATACTTTTTTTAAATAATTCAATAAGGTAACATTGTCACGCGTAACAAAAAAAAACTAAAACTAGAAGAATATCAAGATTAAGATAAGATTTGTAAACATATAAAAGATGATCATACAAGTATATAATATAAATTTAGAATAGAAAATATATGATATAAATTTAGGGTTATAACCTGTTAAAAACAAAAGTTTTCCCGCGCTTTAAAGATAACTTTAATAACAATAAGACGAGTTCCATTTTGAGACTCATTTTTCTATATTACTGGTGTTCGGCTTGAACCCCATTAGTCTGTACTCATTACCGCGGGCAGCCGAGAGACAAATGGCATAAACCTCGAAGAGTTGGCGCCCTTAGCGGGTCGTTTATTAGTATTAACTAAGTTTCCAGCAGAGATCATTTATTCGAATGAAAAAATAAATTTTGCTTGTCGAGGTGCAATTCCGCTTTAAATTGAACGAAGAGCAATGTTTCACCACTCCTTATTATTCATTTGCACACTGTGTAAGATTCTACTTCAAACATAAATGAACTGTTTTTTTTTTACAATCTCCGTGGGCGAGTGGCGTACACACCGGTTTCCAAGGTGTCGCTAGCTCTGACATCTCGGGTTTGATTTCCGTTCGTGTCAATGTAGAAAACATTTTTTCTAAATTTTCTCGAGTCAGGGTGTTTTAAGTACCTTCGTTGTTTCTGATTCCCTAATGAAAGTGCTAAGGCAATGTGTGTGATGTTGTTCCTGTCTATGTATGTAATAAAAATCAAATTTAATTTAATATTTTGGAGTCGAAATTGTAATTGTATACATGCAGATATTTTCCTCATCACTGACAAAGTAGCCAATCTGAACAGACCATCAAGTGTCACGATCATGTCATAATTCTTTGCTTTTATAATAAAGTGCTTAATACCTTTAGTTCCATGGATGTATATATGAATGAACTAAAATGTATACTACCTACCTATATTACCTAGATAGGTAGTATAGGAAGGTAGGTTGGTAGTATAATTTTTTAGCAAGATTATTTAGAACAAAGTGAAAAGTGTAAATTCTTACATATATTTATACAACGTGTTCCAAAATTCAAAGATAAAAATGCAGCTAAGACCTGCTCATAACTACTCCAGAAAAAACATCTCGATTTTTTTGAAATTACAAAAAATATTTAAAACTTTTTAAAAATCAACATCCATACCTATAATGGTATTTGTTACTATTGTGACCACAATTTTTCAAATAGTTTGTAACAGCAACTTAAGTAGCAGTCCAATCTATAGTAATCCTTAAAAGTACCAGAATACGTTCAGTTTTTACATAAAACATCATCGAAATTAATGTTTACCCTAAAATTTAGCATGATGTCAACTTTCAATCCACTTTCACATCACATCGTGGTGCGAAGATTAACATGTAAAAATGAAAAAAAAAAATGTATTGTTTGATGTTTAATATGAAATTCTATGTTTAAAAAACGAAAGAAAAGTCTAAATCTATATCTGTGGAACTTAGCGACTGTGTCTGAAATTTAATGTCATATGGATTAAAATACCTCTATTGGAAAATCCTAAAAAAGTCCTTAATTTTTACTACACCTAATTTTTTTCACTACACCTATCGCAAGCTGATGAAAGATAGATAATGATTTCTTATATTTACGCGAATACTACACATTTAAAATAAAACGATTTTCGGATTTTATCGCATTTTTTAATTAGTTTTTACAAACTATTTAAAAATAGTAGTAGAATTTAGGGAAATAAAAATAGTTTGTAAAAACTAATTAAAAAACGCGATAAAATCCGAAAATCGTTTTATTTTAAATGAAAGATAGATATTTATATTAACCTGTATTAGTCGTAATGCCTACATTAGTGATGGAATTTGTCCCATTTCTGTAGTATCATGTATCATTTTTTTATAGAAAAGGGAGGCAAACGAGCAGGTGGCTCACGTGATAGTAAGTGATTACCGGCGCCCATGAACACCAGATACCAGAGGCACAGCAGATGCGTTGCCGACCTTTGAGTGCCCCAAGAATTTCATGGGCACTTTTGTATCGGCTGCTTTTTTTCCCACTTCATAGTAATTAAAATTTATGAAATGTTTCACGTTTTCTTGTGCTTTATTTCTCGAATAATCACCTTGATGTTAATGGAAAGTTTCGTATGTTTTTTTAACTTTTTACGCTGACAGCGGGTTAGAGTTAAAATTGGAATCTGTGATCATCGATGGTATTTCTTTTTTTCTTTTCAACATATTACAATGGAAATTTATCATAAAATTGTTTAATATATCAAACATTACACGATATTTACACATAATTAATTTGTGCGATCTCCCCAGTGAGGTCGCTTTACGAAAGGCATTACGAAAATTTAATTGAAGTTTTGATTAAGCACTATCGCACATGCCAGACTCATAGCTCTCTCCGCGTATAAATTCATACACATAATATGTGCCTATACCTCGAGTCAAGTGTCTGTCAAACGCTGAAAAACTTATGTAGAAATATTAAATTTCATAATTAGGGGATTATTCTGTAAAATAAATAGTATCATATAATGTATGCAACAATAGTAAATTTTATTTATGATATTTCCTTTGCGTGATGATATAATATTTAACAAAAAAGTTACTTCCATGTCTTTTAATTATTTTTAAATTAACTAAAAGAATATTTTGTATATTCGTAACGTAAATTAAGTATCCTTGAAAACATACATACAACATCTCGATATTTCATTAACTAAATTGATATTGGGCTTTGACCTTTACTTTGTAAGCAAATAATGGCAGCAGGGATTTGATGGAAGCGAATGAATCCAAATCCTAAGCAAACGTCTGTTGTAACGAACTCCGCCCGGCTTTTGTGATATATTCAAAACATGGGGATAGGCCCCCATGTTACAATGTATAGCAGGCCGCCGTCTCTATCTATTGATTTCGTTTTTTTTTGAGTTGGTAGAATCGTAATATTTTATTTTTATACAGTACAAATTTGTCTACGCATGAATTTTCAGTTTTTTTTTATTTAGTTTGTTTAATTATTCTATTAATTGAAGTTTTATATTCTAACAAATTAAGTTCTAAAATTCCTTCTTTTGAGATATTATTTATTTATTTTACCAACGGGAAGTACATATTTTTTTTTCAAAGCTATTTATACATTTACTAGAAAAGTCTTTCTAAATAAATACATTCAAACTTTTCTTACATATCATGCTTATTATGTGGTAAAACGATAATTTTTAATAAAAAAAAACTACAATTTCTTATATTTTTTATTGCAGTTGATCGCGTGTCCTTCTTCTAATACATTGCAGTTACAAACAAATAAAACGTATAAAATAAACTCTGTTCAAACTAATCTGAAATGAAGTTTGGCCTGCTATCAAACCATTGGAAATTGAATAAGTATTTTGTGAGTATCCGATGTTGTACTTTACTTTTAGAATCCTTAGTCCCTGTAGTACGTATTATTGTTTACAGTTTAATCCCAATGCTAACTCATCAGTTTTGCTAAACTTGAAAATAGCCTTATTTTATAGAAATATAAGGGAATATAATTAGAAGGCGTATTTTGCGCAATTCTTATTGTATAAGAATTAAATACAAATGCGTTTGTATCTGTTGAAAAGCTAAAGAACTTGAGATGTGAAGAAAAAGTGTCGTAATAACATTTCTTCCATTTCCATTCATTGCGAGCTTCCCACAGTTTTACACAATTTTTAGTCCTGTAACTATCAGCAAATATTTAAATATAAATAAAAAGGAATCTATAAAATATACATATCCACTTGAAATGGCCTCATTTGTCTGTTTTGCAACCGTAGAATTTTCAACGTAATGTAGTTAAAAGGGTAATATTGCACCACATCATGTACAGCTTGTAACACTAACGATGAGTGCCTCCGCAGCTCTTTTTTAACAACCCTTCTAGAATTACACGGTTCTGGTTTCGCTTGCGGCAAAACTAATTTCAATTTAATTAAAATGTTTCACTTTTAGTTAAATATAATTGAAGTATTATGTTGTTTTTGTTTTGTTAAACCACATCGATGTAACATATTTACATAGATAAAACGGTGATATGTATTAAATATAAACTCAGATAGTGTGTATTCGAGAGAGCAAAATCCCTAACTATCTTCTCAAGAGGCGAGTGTCTATTTTTGGATAACCTAATAAGAAGGAATCAAAGGGCAAATATAGAAAATGGTAAAAACATAAGCCTGAGTATGTTTAGTGGTTTTCCCTATTGACCCAGGAATCGAACACCATTGTGTGTTCGCCACTCGCGCAACAGAACATTAAGGAGACCATGCGATATTTAACATGCTAGAATTGTTTTTGTTACGATAGCGGAGTGGTTGGGTGATGAAAATTCAGGTAAACTGACCCGAGTTACAACCCCTGGTGGCCGGATCGTGCCCATCAATTTTTTCGAAACTTTTGTACGATTTATATCTTTGAAATAACTTAATTATCTAAATCTCAATCTATTTCAGCATTGACAATGTCGTGAGGGTATTTCTTATATTTATTAATAGCTTTTTAAAAAATTAAATAATAAATAGCCTAAAAATCTTCTTAATAGCTATTGCTATTGCTATTTGGAATTGATGGAGTTCATGTGTAGGCAACATATGATTTTAGCTACAATTTCTTTTGACCTTTTTATTGAAAGGTTTACATTTTACTTCAAAGAGCGTCGTCACGCTTACATTCATACACCATTTATTCCCGAGTTTCTGTTTATGTTTCACTCCATCTTCAGTCCGTTCATCTGGAATCTTTATTTGCTTATACTTATTCAAGCAAGATATTCACTGACACCTAAACGAAGAGTAACATATAACGTATATCTTAAATAAATTTTGGCCACAAAACAAAATTATATTATTTATTTGATAACATTCAGTTTCTTTAGGGGCTAATAAATTCTTGAGTTGAAGACCCAAGTAAAGGAAAAGAATGTATAGTAACAGTTAGAGAATAAATTATTAACAGATATGATAATTTTATAACATTGAAACTTTTTTCAAACAGCTGTAACTGTATCCTATGAGAAAATTTAATTTAAAAAAAAGTATTATTATATTACGAGATGAGTAAGAATATTATAACCTAGCTCGTAATTAATGATCCTGTATACATATGAAATAAAAACACAATAGACATTGCATTGCTGTTTAGCGAAAACATTTTTAAAACCTAAAACCGTGACTATTTTAAATACGAATAAACCCTTAAAATCTTTTATCCCTGTGTAATCATATGAAAAAGAGACATATGTTTGTTTTTAGAAACTTATTTCATAGACTTTTAAAAGCCACAAACCTAAATTAAGTGTCATTCAGAGCAACAACAGGGCTTAACAAGTTAGGCGTTAATGCGATTTACTTTCATTAAAGTTACGACGTGGTTTGTTTGTCGAGCTCGGTCGCACACAGAACGACTCAAAACATAACTCTACTTTGACATTTTGGCACCTTTTATGTATTATACACTCAGAGTGTTAGTCTGTTCGAAGCGATACTTATGATTTATTTAACATTAACGCATCTTCTGTTTGTATAACTGTTTTACATTACAACATTTCATTTCGGAACATGAGTATTGGAATTACTTCTTTTTAAACTTTACTTTGTCCCAAAGCGATTTGTGTTTAGGAACTTCTTCAAAATTCCTCGAAAGAAGAAATAATAAGAATAAATAAATATAAACTTCACGCAATTCCCTATACAGGGGTAGACAAAGGTCTAGCCTAGACAATTAAGTCCCTTCGACCCACCTTCCCCCGAAGATATTTTCGGGACAACGTGACAAGTGATATAATTCATACATAGGTTTTTCAAAAACCCATGTATGAATTATATCACGAGTACGAGTACGAGTACGGGTACGAGCCTGCCAACTGGGGATCGGGTCTCTTGACTCGAAATTCCGACCACCCAACCACTCGGCTATCGTGACTTATTTTACTAAGAAGAGAATGAAAGATAAAGAAAAACGCTTTCACCTTTAGAATTAATACATTGTTTTGCGTTTGCCTTTGCAAATGCGTCTATTTTAGTAACTTACAATAATCAAATTTAATAATTTTATTTAGTAATAAATAAAATGTATCATAGCTCCTAACTTCGCCACAAAATAGTAATATCCCAGTCTTATATTACGAGCGTTTTAGAAGAGAGAACGTTTGTAATAAAAGTTCTATAGCTGCATTTTCGCCGTTCTCAACGCGATTAATTCAAAATATTTTGATTTACGTCCGCGCTTGAGTGCCAATGAATTCTTTAGCGGAATAAGTGAGCAAACTAACTTTCTAGACGAAGAGGCTTACGAAAGAGTAAAATATTCCAAAGTACGAAATATAATTTCGGATGAAGGGAACGATATGATGAAATTTATGATAAACACTAAATTAATGACGAAAAAATTTACTTTGAGAAACACTCTTTTCTTAATCTGTGAATTTTATAAATTAAAGCCGTTTTAAGGCATGTAAAACACACAGTTGTAGAAATAATTCGAGCTAATGTGGTAATTGTTTTAGATACGTTGAATTTATACTTTCAATTATTCTTCACATACTATCCCTATTACAAATTTGTCTGATGCAACTTTCATACTTTTTCATAGTTTTCATTGAAAGCTTTAATTAATAAAAAGGTTTTTTTATGTTTATCAGCAATTAATTTTACTGTCTAATACATTATGAACTATTATATTTTAAGTCTATTTTTATAATTCCTGTTTTTTTGTTTGTTTATATGTAAACAGTTTGTATGTTTTATATAAACATTTATGTTAAACAAATAATTATGTTTTAAAAACTAAAACATTTACTACCATCGTATAATGAAGAAGGTTTTTAATAAACAATATTTGAGTTCACTACTCTATCAGTTTATATTCGTACCCTTTCAATCACCAATGTTTTAAGGGTACACAACACAACGTTACGTTCCTAACAGAAGTTTCTACATTAGCGATCGTAGAGTTTATTTTGTATACTTGTTTCAAACTAAGTATAAGTTTGAGGTTTCATTTTACTTTAAGTTATACTTTAAGTTATATTGTACTATTTTATTTTAGGTAAAAGTTGCAAATGCGCAATGTTGATATTAAAGTAGTTGACAAGATAATTATATATATGAGATGGTGCTATTAAAAGTAGAATTGCGTTGTATAAGTGTAATATAGTATTTTTATATAGTACAGTATGGGATAAAATAAAATATAAAATAAAATATCTTCACGCAATTCCCAATACAGGGGTAGACAGAGGTCAAGTCTAGACAATTAAGTCCCTTTGGCCCACCTTCCACCGAAGATATTTTCGGGACAACGTGACAGGTGGTGAGCTCGACGCCGCCTTTATGTCCAAGCCAACGATGAAATTCGTACATAAGTTTTTGAAAAACTCATTGGTACTGCCACCTGGGAATCGAACTCGGGTCTCTCGACTCCAAATTCCGACCACCCACCACTCGGCTATCGTGACGTATGGGATATAAATATCAAATCAAATCATATAGATATCGAATGATATGTAATAATATTCTATAAACATATTTTCTCTTTTCGTTATTCTTATGTAATATAGGAATCACATTTCAAATATTGAAGGATAAAGCGTTTGTAATGCGATTAGGATCTACTTTTCGAGTGGTAAGATATAACAACAAGGAAATGTAAAATATTTACAACCAAGTATTGCCTACCAACTATGTTCTTAATTGACATTTTAGATGAAACCAATTCAGCAGAACTTAATTAAAAATTACTTATATTCCGATTTGGTAATTTCATTATTAAACGATATATCTATGTTGTTATTCTTGACAGCCTGTTAAAATCCATAGCCGTGACTATACATTTGCCATATAGAACAGTTCTGAAATACCTACATTCGGAGACCCTCGCAATATTAAATCATTGCCTAATTGTCAGCATGGTGTTAACACAAAAATATTATAACCAATATCCTTACATTTTGATCCTTTCTAAACAATCATGTATGATAAAAAAACTTTAAAATGTCAGCCAAATCGTAAACGTCAATCCTACTTCAGCTGTAAGGGATAAAAGATGCATGTTAGGTAGTGTTTCAAATAAATAAATAAATAAAAATCTTCATGTTATTCCCAATACAAGGGTAGACAGAGGTCTAGTCTAGATAATTAAGTACTTTCCACCGAAGATATTTTCGGGACAACGTGACAGGTGGTGAGCCCATCGCCGACTTTATGTCCAAGGCAACGATACAATTCGTATATAAGTTTTTTTTGAAAAACCCATTGGCATGAGCCTGCCCCCTGGGGATCGTACTCGGGTCTCTTGACACGAAATAGAGTAGTGTTTGGAGTAGTGCTTCAAATGAAAAAAATAAAAAATTAATATGCATGTAGCTAATACGATATTTGACATTCTTCAATATTAACATTATCGTTAATATTAGACGCACAAATTGCACAAACCCGCTTGCAATAATAAATAAACGTCACTTGTTACACTGACTGACATACAGGTACTACACTCGATGTGTGACCACCCATCGAGTGTCGTGCCTATGAGTAACGTACTCGTATAGTATAGTATGGTGGTGGTGGTGCGTTTCGATAGTTGTTGAGTTGGTGTGTTTTTTTTTTTAATAGAAAAAGGGAGGCAAACGAGCAGGTGGCTCTCGTGATGGTAAGTGATTACCGCCGCCCATGAACACCCGCAATACCAGAGGCTTAGCAGATGCGTTGCCTCCCTTAGAATGCCCCCCTCCCCCATAATTGGGGGCGGAGGGCGTGTGGGCCACCGGTTACCTGCACTCACCAGACGAAACACAGAAGTTTGTTAGACTTCTACTTTACGCCGGTATTCTGTGAGGTGGTGGTACTTCCCCGGTCGAGCCGGCCCATTCATGCAACAACAAAAGTTGATGCGTGGCTCTACCACTGTTAGCAACTATAGGACGGAGCGCGGTAGTCTCCTTCGCTTCAGATCGGGTAACGAATGCCATTTATTTATTTTTGCATGCAGAATGCTACAATATCATTTAATAATAATCTTTCATCTCCTCTTTTTCATCTTTCTAATTTTATAATATTGGATACGTTAAGGTTAATACACCTGTAGTTTATTTCGTAAATCACCTTATTTTACCGGGAAATTGAGTTCTTAGTGCATCAACAGCATCCGAGGAGGATTTAAAGACAGATTTCAAGGAATTTTATAAGATATTCTCGGTTCTGTTCATCTTAATATAAGCCCGCTAGTATAAACGTACATAGAATATTCTCTTTTAATATAGCGGCTACATGTTTTATACTTTAACAATATGGCGCCCATTTACTGTTTAATAGAGGGAAAACGTGTACTCTAGTATAAAGTTACTGGAAAGTATCTTTACCAGATGTTTACAAAATTATTGCTAAACCTGAGATTTTCGTTAACAAGAAGTGAACAAGTAGGAGTGAAGAAAGTTACATGAAGTTCTTACTTACAAAATTTTCTTAAATTAGATTTAACTTTATTACTTTACAATTTTGTATTTATTTTTTTTACAACTTTTATACTTTGAAGATAATTATATACACTGCACTCTATACAACTTAAGAAATGTACTCATATATCTACAATTTAGTTATTTTTATCAACAGATACTAGACAAAACTTCAGGTGAAATAATAATGCAGGTATTATAATGTAGCCAACTAACTTCGTAGTATCTCATTTAAGCGTTCACCAGGTGTACATTAAGCCGTCTGTGTAGAGCCTTGTGGCTTCACCGAAATTGAATTTAAAAAATATTACCGAGTCGTGAACTGTTGGCCGCACTCCAAAAGACAATAATGTACCGTACCGTCTTGCATATTTATTTCAAAGAAATGAATACTTACAAAGCATAAGGAGTTGTGAGCGTAGTTTTATCTTGTTAGCAATGGAACATTTGTGTAATAACATACAATTTCGTATTTGCTCTCTCTATACAAGTTATAAAAAATGTTTTATATTTTCACACATTTTCAATTACCGGGTTAAATAGAGGTCCAGATAAATTATTTCTTTGGACCAACATTTCGTTTTACATCATATTATTTGGACTAGGTAGAATCCACTAAAATAGTAATAAGTATGTTTCGGTTTTGAAATACATTTTTCTTTTATTTTTAAAATAATATTTTATCTGATTTTACACCGCCTAATTGCCGCATTAATATAAGTAGTTGTAATTAGGTAACTACCTGATAGCCTAGTCGGTTGTGGCCCTGCATTTGAAGCTAAATCTATGTGGCTTCAAATCTCCCTAGGGGCAAGCATTTGTATGATTATTATGAATTTTTATACTTGATTTATGGATATTTATTTGTATACATACATACATGTATATACTTTTGTTAACATTTATTTATGTAAATATATGTGTGTGCAGGTACGGATAGGTTGGACATTAAGACGGCGATAGGCCCACCACCTGTCACGCTGTCTTAAATAAGCTGTCTCGTTTCAAACAATCAAAGAAGTATCTTCATTGTCTTTGACTTCATTGTTTATGTCTCTGTCTACCCAACTATGGGAAATTGCCTAATATTTCAAAAGAACATAATAAACCACATGAGCCTTTAAACTATCGATGGCTACCAACTTATCTTGATGTAAGTAATAATTAGCAATACACATTCGTATTTACAGAAACGAGCTAACACACCCAATAATCACATATCAATTTATCTGGAGTTACCACGTACAGTAGCGCCCTTTTTATATAACTTTTCACAATAGCTTTCCGCTGAGTGTTTATCAATTTCTAAAAGACGAAAATTTTGATATTTAGGTTTAAATTCGACGGTCTCTTCTTTCTGGGAGGTATTTCTCATGAAAAGACAATAGAAGCGAAGGTATGCTAAACTTTCTGATAAACTCATTTATAAATCATTTTTTGCCAGACAACTTCGAAAATTTTACTGAATACCCTGGAAAAAGTTTAACGCTCACGGAGAATGAACATTGCAAAGGAATTTTCAGTGAGCATAAAAGTAACGTTTTGTGTTATATTGCTATAAATATATTATTAGATTTTAATTATTAATTATACTTAAAACTTGAAAAAGTCGTCATACACAGTCAGGTCATAAGTATTGCCACACAGTAAAAACTTTTTTTTTACAATGATGGCCACAAAAAAGTTTATTGAATTCGAATTTCGAATTGTTCATGAAAATAAAACTATATACTTTTTAGAATTTTACTCATTTTTAAATATGGAGTGGACGCTTAAAGAGGTCCGTGTTGCAGTTATTGCGTTGCATCGTTGCGGTTACGCGCAAATTCAAGTTTTTGACATACTGAAAAATTTGAATATAACCAAAAGATACGTTTATCGTACCATTAAACGATACAATGAAGACTCTAGTGTAGATGAGGTCAAGAAGTGGTCGCCCTCGGTCTGTTAGGACTCCAGCAGTAATAAAAGCTGTGAAGGCGCGAATTCAAAGAAATCCCAAACGTAAGCAGAAACTGTTGGCCCTTAAGACGGGGTTAAGCAGAACCACAGAGAAAAGGGTGTAAAATGAGGACTTAGGACTTCGGGCATATCGAAGAAAAACAAGACATTGTTTGAATGCTCGTCTAATGGACCTAAGACTGAAGAGATGCCGCGCTTTGTTGAAGCGGTACGCGGGAAAAAAAATATCGGGAAATTCTTTTTTCAGATGAAAAATTTTTAGTACGTCACGATAGTAGTCACGATAGCCGAGTTGTTGGGTGGTCGGAATTTCGAGTCGAGAGACCCGAGTTCGATCCCCAGGTGGCAGTACCAATGAGTTTTTCAAAAAACTTATGTACGAATTTCATCGTTGGCTTGGACATAAAGGCTACGACGGGCTCACCACCTGTCACGTTGTCCCGAAAATATCTTCGGTGGAAGGTGGGTCAAAGGGACTTAATTGTCTAGACTTGACCTCTGTCTACCCCTGTATTGGGAATTGCGTGAAGATATTTTTTTTTATTATTTTATAAAAAATTTTTACCGTAGAAAAGAGCTAAAACAAACAAAATGATAAGGTGACGCACACAGTAGTGAAGAAGCGAGAAACCGTATTCCGCGCGTCCAATGAGCTCATTTTCCATCCTCGCTCATGGTATGGTTGGTAGTTTCTTATTGGGGCTTAACAGAGGTACATTTTTGGGAGAAAGGTGTAAAAACGAATGCAGTTGTGTATCAAAATACAGTCCTGACGAACCTTGTGGAACCTGTTTCTCATACCATGTTCAATAACAGGCACTGGGTATTTCAACAAAATTCGGCGCCAGCGAAGAGCACACAAGACTGGCTGGTGGCGCGCGAAATCGACCTCATTGGGCACGAAGACTGGCCCTCCTCCAGTCCAGATTTGAATCCGTTAGATAACAAGGTATGGCAACACTTGGAGGAAAAGGCGTGCTCAAAGCTTCATCCCAATTAGGAGCCACTCAAGACATCCTTGATTAAGGCCGCCGCCGATATTGGACCCATGGACCTCGTTCGTGCTGCGATAGACGACTGGCCGCAAAGATTGAAGGCCCGTATTCAATATCACAGGCCATGTTGAATAAACTTTAGTGTCATAAGAATCTATGTTTTGTTAAGTTCATTTTGGTATATAAATAGTTACATAATGAATAAACTTGTTTTAATTATTAATTATACTTAAAACTTGAAAAAGTCGTCATACACAGTCAGGTCATAAGTATTGCCACACAGTAAAACTTTTTTTACAATGATGGCCACAAAAAGTTTATTGAATTCAATTTCGAATTGTTCATGAAAATAAAACTATATACTTTTTAGAATTTTACTCATTTTAAATATGGAGTGGACGCTTAAAGAGGTCCGTGTTGCAGTTATTGCGTTGCATCGTTGCGGTTACGCGCAAATTCAAGTTTTGACATACTGAAAAATTTGAATATAACCAAAAGATACGTTTATCGTACCATTAAACGATACAATGAAGACTCTAGTGTAGATGAGGTCAAAGTGGTCGCCCTCGGTCTGTTAGGACTCCAGCAGTAATAAAAGCTGTGAAGGCGCGAATTCAAAGAAATCCCAAACGTAAGCAGAAACTGTTGGCCCTTCAGATGGGGTTAAGCAGAACCACAGAGAAAAGGGTGTAAAATGAGGACTTAGGACTTCGGGCATATCGAAGAAAAACAAGACATTGTTTGAATGCTCGTCTAATGGACCTAAGACTGAAGAGATGCCGCGCTTTGTTGAAGCGGTACGCGGGAAAAAAAGTATCGGCAAATTCTTTTTTCAGATGAAAAATTTTTAGTACGTCACGATAGTAGTCACGATAGCCGAGTTGTTGGGTGGTCGGAATTTCGAGTCGAGAGACCCGAGTTCGATCCCCAGGTGGCAGTACCAATGAGTTTTTCAAAAAACTTATGTACGAATTTCATCGTTGGCTTGGACATAAAGGCTACGACGGGCTCACCACCTGTCACGTTGTCCCGAAAATATCTTCGGTGGAAGGTGGGTCAAAGGGACTTAATTGTCTAGACTTGACCTCTGTCTACCCCTGTATTGGGAATTGCGTGAAGATATTTTTTTTTATTATTTTATAAAAAATTTTTACCGTAGAAAAGAGCTAAAACAAACAAAATGATAAGGTGACGCACACAGTAGTGAAGAAGCGAGAAACCGTATTCCGCGCGTCCAATGAGGTCATTTTCCATCCTCGCTCATGGTATGGTTGGTAGTTTCTTATTGGGGCTTAACAGAGGTACATTTTTGGGAGAAAGGTGTAAAAACGAATGCAGTTGTGTATCAAAATACAGTCCTGACGAACCTTGTGGAACCTGTTTCTCATATCATGTTCAATAACAGGCACTGGCTATTTCAACAAAATTCGGCGCCAGCGACAAGCACACAAGACTGGCTGGTGGCGCGCGAAATCGACCTCATTGGGCACGAAGACTGGCCCTCCTCCAGTCCAGATTTGAATCCGTTAGATTACAAGGTATGGCAACACTTGGAGGAAAAGGCGTGCTCAAAGCTTCATCCCAATTAGGAGCCACTCAAGACATCCTTGATTAAGGCAGCCGCCGATATTGGACCCATGGACCTCGTTCGTGCTGCGATAGACGACTGGCCGCAAAGATTGAAGGCCTGTATTCAAAATCACGGAGGCCATGTTGAATAAACTTTAGTGTCATAAGAATCTATGTTTTGTTAAGTTCATTTTGGTATATAAATAGTTACATAATGAATAAACTTGTTTTAATTATTTTATGTTAAACATGTGACAGAATTTATGACCTGACTAGGTAAATGTGTGTAAGTTTGTATATCTGTATGTAATTAACTACATATCCAACGTTTTCGATACCGTCATGACCAGAATTATTACTGTAGAAAAGCTTTTTATTTATTACTCCAAATGCATCTATTTAGTACTTAACAAAGCAAAAGAAAGAGATAAAAACATTTTTTTATCATACCAGAATCGAAAGTTCAACATCAGAGCCTATTGTCTGGGGAAAGTACCATATAGCTTCTTGATTAAATAATTATCTTCAAAGTAAAAAATTATCTTCACGCCATTCCCCATACAGGGGTAGACAGAGGTCTAGACAATTAAGTCCTTTCGACACACCTTGCAACGAGTACATTTTCTGGGATTAAACGAATAATTAAATTAATAGGTGTGCTTTTCTTTCTTGTGCATTCTAAACGAACTACCGATGCTATTCTACTACCGACGATACTCTAAAATGACAATGGTAACAATTGACATAACAACAACCAACATCGTGAAAAAAAAAACATAAATAAGCTGAACTATGACGAATAGCAACATCTTGGGTAATGCGAACGCCTTGTGTGTAGTGCTTAGTGATTTACATATGATTATATCATAGTTTTTAGATAACTCAGTACCTATTCTCTTAGCACTCCATTACATGGAGTGCTAAGAGAATAGGCTATCATAAATAAATAGTAGTGTTAATTCTGCATAACTCTTCTTTGTGTCGGTAACAAATTGATAATATTGAATTATTCAAAATTTTCAATTATCAAGCCCAAGATTAATAAGATTTCTTGTTCGGTTTGCACGATAATGAGTTTTCTGGATAGCAGTTAATCAAAATTAGTTTTTGCTACTTAATTAGCTAAATATTCTTGTAAAAGCACATTACAAGAATTTTTATGGCCTCATACCTTAGTTTGTAAAAAAATATATCTTCACGCAATTCCCAATACAGGGGTAGACAGAGGTCTAGTCTAAACAATTAAGTCCCTTTGATCCACCTTTCACCGAAGATATTTTCGGGACAACGTGACAGTTGGTGAACCCACCAACGATATGATTCATACATAAGTTTTTGAAAAACCCATTGGTCTGGGACCCACTGCCACCTGGGGATCGATCTCAGGTCTCTCGACTCGAAATTCCTACCACACACACACACACATATAGATATATATATATATATATATATATATATATATATATATATATATATATATATATATATATATATATATATATATATATATATATATATATATATATATATATATATATATATATATATATATATATATATATATATATATATATATATATATATATATATATATATATATATGTTTTTTTTTTTTATGGATATTTACGAGTATACATATTGTGCAAATTACTATGAAATTATATTAAACTATTGGATTGTACACTAAGACGGTAATAGACTCTCCTGTCACATAATATTATTACTAGTATTAGTATAATTATTACTAGTATTAGTTGGAATAATCAATATACAAATATATATAATACTTAAAATTTTTCTCTGAAACAAATGTTTAACAATTGAAATAACTTTCACTTACTCATTTATATACTCTTTTTTAGATATATCCTAGAAGAGTAACTTAATGGGCAAAATTATTTAACGACAGTGAAACTGTTTTAATCACGGCGCTTTTCCGAGAAAATAATACAGCTTTTATTTACTTGGAACTTTTGTTCCCTGATTTGAGTACGACGAGTTCTTTTTAGATATTATAAATGTACGCGTTTTCTTTATTTCAAGGCTTTCGTTTAAATAAAAAAGTTTAACGCTAAGCATGGTTTATGTCCAAGCCAACGATATAATTCGTACATAAGTTTTTGAAAAATCCATTGGTACTAGCTTGCCACTTGGGGATCAAACTCGGGTCTAATAAATAGTAATATGTTGACGCAAGTATATTAAGATATCTTGTTTAACAAACAAGCTTTTAATCGGAATGGAAGTTTTTTGAAAAACTTGAAATCGATAATTCGTGAACCTACACTGTAAATATAGGGAAATCCTAATTTACATCTAATTTATATTATGTTACATACATACATAAACATAATATACACATAATATAATTACATATATACATAAACATAAGGATATCTGCCGGAGCCGATGTCAGAAACTGATAACTTTAAATTGTATAAAAAGTAATAATAAGAAACAGTTTTATAATAGTGAGATTTAGTTTTTTTTTTCATTTATTTAAGATACAAACGCAGGGCTTATCTTAGTGACGGCTGGTCGTTCACATACAGTTCTTTCAGTTTTTTTTTCAACATATTTTTATTTCCGAGCATGTACAATGATTGTATATCAGGTGATATTTCGTTCAGATAGTAGGGCGTGAGATAAATAGAATTTCGAACTCCGTATATATTATTATATCTAGGTAAGGTATATTTGCTACAATATGTTTGTTTTCTTAAGTGATTTGGTCGAGATCTTTCTTCTAAATACTCACTCTGATTACTATCTAATAACAAATGGTATTTAATTTTATCAAAAACATTTACTACTTTACAATATTTGAAAATTTATATTTCATCGTTAACTTTTTTAGGTATTATTGTTTTTAAAATTCTTAATTGTAAGTTCTAAATGTCCTGTATATAAGTTTTATATGTTCTTCCATAACTACTCAATCCATAACCTATAACCGAGTCCGCAAGCGCCATATATAAAAGTCTGAGTGTGCCTAAGGGAAGTTTGGGTCTCAACATTACGATTTTGCTCAAGATTGACCTAAGTTTTTTACAGACATAATCTTTATGGGGTCCCCAGTTGAATCTATTGTCAATCTTGAGCCCTAGGTACATGTGTTGGTCTACCAGTTCCAACTCCGGACACGAGCAACTCATGGCGCACGTGGAGAAGGCAGAGTGGAGACAGGCGTGGCTATGAGTCTTTATAACTGGACTTGGATCTGTGGTTAACTTTTAACACGAACGGCGGGAACAAGTACAGGTACAGTAATAATCTACTAATGTATAATAGTCTTATTATAATTTTTCTTAAGACTGTTTTTTTTTTATTTATATCTGGAAACTATTTTAGACAGTACTTTTAACAACTTATATAATGATTTAAATCGTTCGTATATAAGTTCTATATTTCGAGCACAAGTAATTAATAAGTAAATATTAATTTAAAAATAAACAACTTTACTACACAAAATTTACCCAAAAACTTTTCTTATTAATTTAAAAGGTAGCTGCCTCATGAGGTACTAAGGCAATTTACCGAGAAATGAGTTTATGCAAAGTTATTTGGGATAATTGCTACCGAAATACGAGCGCAGATTTCATATATTTCATTAATTGTTTGTAATGGATATGTACTAAAGTATTTCACTTATTACTCGACCCTTTGTGATTTAACTTAGGTACTCTCAAGGAAAATAAAACTACATAATTGTTCTACTCAAGAAAGCAATTGAGATGATTGTTATTTTGTCCATAAATGTAAAAGGTCTAATAATAGTGCTACAGAAACATTTGTTTGGAAAGGTGAAACAACGTCGCAGAAAGAAATTTGTTGTAATGGAATGATTCCAAAAGCATTGCCTCCCCATGATATTTTCTAAATTGAATTTCTTAGCGACCCGCTTCAGTACTTTGTTTAATGTACTGCAGGTGTACTTTTTCTGAGTAATAGCAGGGATTTTTCTTATTTCTGAATAAAATAATGTCCGATGCATATTTAAACAAGCTATCCCGGATGTCCCTCAGGACGGCGGGGGTGTAAAATGTTTGAAAGTTATTTTATTTCGTTGTATTGAATAAAAAATATACTATATCTTTTATGTTGTGTTCTAACCATAACGCTTTATTAATAAAAAGTATCAGTATTGAACTACATTATTAATGACAAAAAAGGTGACCTAATAGCATTTTTAATTTTTTTTATGAGGATTTATTTTGATATGTGTAAATTGTAGTAGAAATTTATTAAAGTCGTGAGAGTTACTACACGAGTACAAGGCACATTAGAAAAGTATTGGTGTAAAAACAAACTGCTTCTGTAACCAAAAGCCCATCTAGCAAAATTGCCATCCGCTCGCTCATTACCGTCTGAGCCAACCGCGGGATCCGATATCCCTGTGCACGTGACTAAAGGAAATTGAAATCTCTATCGGTTAATCGAAATATTGAATAGCGTTTCTAAAAATAAGTTTTTTAATTGTTTCAGGATTGTATTTTGAATGAATATAAATTATAAAGTATCACTATAGAAACAAGTACATGATGGATTTTATTTATATTTTTATGTGATAATGAAAAAAATATGTTTGTTAACAAATTAATTGATATTATGTCATTGCTGTGTGATTACGCCATAAGAATATACACACTTTCTTCACATGGGCATTGGAAGAGACAACTTTGAGAATAGCCTTTAAAATGCCATTGTCTATCGGCCTCCGGTTACCTGCACTCACCAGACGAAATGCAGAAGTTTGTTAGACTTCTACTTTACGCCGGTATTCTGTGAGGTCGTGGTACTTCCCTGGTCGAGCCGGCCCATTCATGCAACAACAAAAGCTGATGCGTGGCTCTACCACTGTTAAAAATTTGACTGATTTGCGTTATCGATGTAAGAATTTGCCAACCCCTTTTTTGGGGTATCGTAAAAGGCAACTATAGAAAAGTAAAAAGAGTCACTATAGCCGAGTGGTTTGGTGGTCGGAATTTCGAGTTAAGAGACCCGAGTTCGATCCCCAGGTGGCAAGCTGGTACCAATGGGTTTCTAAAAAACTTATGTACGAATTATATCGTGGGCTTGGACATATAGACGGCGACGAGCTCACCACCTGTCACGTTTTCCCGAAAATACCTTCCGTGGAAGGTGGGTCAAAGTGACTTAATTGTCTAGACTAGACCTCTGTCTACCCCTGCATTGGGAACAGCGTGAAGATATTTATTTATTTATTTATTAACACGACAATGATTTTAGTCGTCCAATTTATTACATCATAGCAAATAAAGATTTGTGATATATAAAAAAATATTACTCGTAGATTTCACTGACCTACAAATAAGTGGGAAGGAGGAACGGAAATTAAAGGAATGGTGTAATAAAGGACCTGTTAAGATTGTGGTAAGCCGACGTGTTCAAGTAGCAAGTCGTGCAGTCTCATAATAAGAGGGTTTCGCCAAAAGAGTGGCTTCAAACGAGCTTGCGTTCTGTGTTTATCTAATCGTATATTTTTTTCCTTTATTTGTAATTATTGACTTCTTTATTTTTAATTATACAGCTTCTTATTACTGAATGATAGAAAATTATGAAACGAAAGACGTTTACATAAATGTATAACACAATCTACATAATTTTATTTTGTATATAACACTTTAGAAGGTTTTTTCACATACAAAAAATATTAATTTTTTTATATTTTGTAGTTTAAATATATTTACAATAAACTCAGAGTGAATAATACCTCGTATAGTTATTTATGGAGCTTCATAGTCACGAAGAGACGGCCACATCATTCATGTATGCGAGTTGACTGAAGTTTAAATGTCTTCTAAACGTCTTTATTATTTGTCTAATATCGACAGTTTCTTTTATATAGTTTTAAATATTTCTGAAAATTTAAAATATTTTTAATGGTAGTAACACCAAATAGTTACCGTGATGAGTTGACATTTAGATTTCTGGGCCCATATTGTTTTTAATACACGAAAATTAAATTACGATGATCGATGCATTTAAAGCCAAGTCGAATGTTCACACTTAGCTTCCCTTTAAGTCAATCCATTTAAGCGGAAAAAGGCTCAAATGAAAGAGCTCGCTCTAGCGAGTTTTCCTAGACTAACTAAAACGAACCGCGTATATCAATTTGAATCGGAGATAAAGAAAAAAGCTGTGAAAATATAAAAAAAAATTTAGAAAAAATCGAGTTTAAGTATAACTTTAGAAGGTGGTGGTTAGATGGTTTCCCATCCTTGACAAATTAAAAAAAAATCAATCCTTTCATTTAGAATAAAGTCATTTGTTCAATAAAATAGCTAGACGAACTCGTAATAGTAAAATGTAAGTTTTTTTTAAATATAGATAGTAGGCAATGTCATGTAGGAAATACCTTTTTTTTTGAGACATTTCGTTAAAGCTTCAACCAATCTCTACATCCGAAGCCATATCGTACAAATATTTTAATTTTCGTGTATTCCTGTTTCTTTGTGGTGTACAATAAAGTACAATCACTCATTCATATTCATATTTAAGTCCAACCAGTAACCAATTAATGTTTACATATGTATTGTCTATACTATCCCTTGCTGCCTCCATGTCAATTAGCCAAAAGTTGAGCCAACAGTCAAGTCAAGTGAAACGTATTTTTCTTTCACCCTTACAGGATTAGAACTTAGCTTCAAGGACAGGGTCACTAACAACTATACTATCGGGTCATTAAAGGTGCGGATTTAATTTCGTTTATTACCAAGAATATAGCAATGATACTCAAAAATGGTGTAAAAATAATTTATTTTGAAATACATAATAAAATGTGAAATATTTGAATATATCACTGAATTATCTAATTTTTTTTCACATTTAAAAAAAACGATTTTCGAATTTTATCGCGTTTTTAATTAGTTAGTAGTAAAACAAATTTTACTTCCCGACGACAACAGTCAGACGGACTAGTACAGTCCCCCCCCGTAACGAAGGATGAAACGGAAATGGATGAAACTAATTAAAAACGCGATAAAATCCGAAAACCGTTTTATTTAAAATGTGTAGTATTCGCGTAATACAAGAATATTTTTTTCACTTTTGAACTATGGAGAAAATCCAAATAATCGTTTCATTATTTAAACGATATTTCACTAATGCATCACATATAGGATACCAAAGGTAGTCTTTGTTCGTAAAAAATGAAAAAGCTATGAAAACTAGACCCTTTTGTCGATAAACTCAACCAGAGCCAGTACCATACCTGTGCTTATGCAATGTAAACTGTTCTCATGAGTACTAACAATAAAATATATATAAAATGAGAAACTGTTAATGTGCGGACTGTAATATTATTGTTAGTGGAAACAAATTCATTTTGAGCCAGAAAGTGATAGCATTTCTAAGTTCTTTACGTAAGAGATGATTTGTTTATAGTCGACAGGTATTAAATTTTATTTATTGAAAGACAATGATTCAATGGAGTGCCCTTGTTCTCTTTGGTCTAGATTTACTAATTTATTTATTTAAACTTTATAAAGACAACCTGAGGCATTAAATCTGCCTGTTGACTACCAGTCGTCCTTTGAGTGATGCAGAGATAAATATAACATGAAATAAAACAAATATTACGTGGTATTAATAGGTAAAGTACCAGCTTCTTTTTGCTTATTAAAATCGTGTACAAAAGATTAGGACGCATTACTCATTGAGTACATTTATTATGTATTCTGCGCTCTGCAATTTGATTATATACTTAGTTATATATTAAACGATATGATTTTTATACACTTTTTGGGCTAGTCTCATTTCGCCTAAAAGTAGATGAGTCTCATTTGGCCTGATCTTTCTTCTTTTTCTTTACAGCCTATCAAGAGTCTACTGCTGAACATAGGCCTCCCCTAAAACTTTCCACAGTGAACCGTCACCAGCCACCTGCTTCCATCGACTTCCCGCAATATTTTCGTCAAGTCGTCGTCGTTCAACAAGTCGTCGCTCCATCTCGTGGGGGGTTGTCCAACACTGCGTTTGCCTGTACGAGGTTGCCACTCGAGAACCTTTCTTCCCCAACAGTTTTACGAGCTATGTGGCCGGCCCATTGCCACTTCAATGTGCTGATCCTTACGGCTATGTCGGTTACTCTGGTTCTGCTGCGGATGTCTTCATTACGGATTCAATCACGCAGAGAAACACCGAGCATAGCCCTTTCCATAGCACGCTGAGCTACTTTGAGCTTCCTCATACGGCCCGCCAACGACCTGATATTTTAATATATTTCAAACAGCAAAGTGATCATATAAAAATTGGAACTGTAAATGTAAATTTGAAAAAGATCGTTTTAATGTAAGTTTTACACATTATAACTACTTTAATAACTTTGTGTTAGTGCTAAACAACCATTCTAAAAGTGCTTTACTTACTCTACGTTTTATTACTTAAATCACACTAGACAAATAACACTGCAAATCAAAACTAAACCTTAATGTTACATTTAAATATTTTCAGGAACAAAATAAAGAATGAAATTGCGTTGCTCTGGTGTTATTGAAAAGAATAATATTTCTTTGACAAAGACAAGGAAAAAACAATTTGGCTTATCCACAGAGCATTATTTTCTTTTCTATAAACGTACAAAAATGTGTAAAAAATAATTTGTATGTAACATTTATGTATGTATGTATATTACAATGAAATTACTCTCTAATTTTTTAGATTTTCTTTCACGTAGGTACCGGCAGTAATTTCTTGGAAGATATCAATCACTAATTTTATGAATGAGCGATGCAGGGCTAGACTCCTTGTCTGCCTAAGAGTCGTTTGGGTCAATACTACACTCTTATCTACTTTCGGCGCCAAAAACAGTGTAACAATAGTCGTGTTCCCGTTTGAACAGCATAGAAATTCAATGTAATCATGGACTTCATGGCATTCCATCTTTGTACTCGGGGATACAACGCACCTATATCCGATTTCTTATGAAATATCTTTAAAGAGTTATGACCTCTAGTAGCGACTTATCATAAATGGAACTGTTGACTTGTTCTAAATATTGTATATATTTGCATCGTGCAATAGGTTATATTATCCGTTATAATATTACTTCTAAATATTTCAAAGTATTTGATAAATTTTCAAATACTTTAAACAATTTTACCGATTAGGTTTAATTGCATATTTATTAATTTCGTGTGTATCTGACAATAGGCTGCCTGAAAGGCCTGAAAGATTGCCACAAAAAACGATCTCAATTGGCATCCATTAACTTCCCGTAACTTTGTAGTCGTTACTTAGCTGCTTAAACACGGCCTTTATTATATTAACATACATTTAAGTTGTAAATGTTTCATTAGTTTCCGTTCTTTCTCTGTAAGTCAACTTAAATTTTTCGCTGGTATATTTTAACCTGAGTTTCATTTTCCACGCCCTTATAATTTAATTAGTAGACTTTTATGTTTATAATAAACTCTTATTACGTGGGAAACGTCGAGGTTCATTAAAATCTCTTTTCACGTTGCTTGGGTTTAATTATCCGTTTTCATTGTTCGCGACCGTTGGACCTTTGTACACTAGCGAATAGTTTATTGTATGACGTCGCATAGTTTTTGTACTAACACATATGTATGCAAGCACATTGTGTCGTATTTAGCGTAGATTACTACATCTATATCTATTATCATATAGAACAGTTTCAGCTTAGGAGTGGTATGTATCTGTAAAACATAGAAGAAAACTTATTGTTGTAAATGAGATATTCTTGTATAAATGTACGCTTATACATAAATAATTTGGAAAATATTCTATACGGTATCCTATGTTTTGGCCTGTCAATTGTATATAGATAGGGTTTTTGATAGATGTTTAGAGCCATCTGTTCCTCATCCAGGTACATAAATAAAAAAATAAATAAATATCTTCACGCAATTCCCAATACAGGGTACAAGCCTCGGGGATCTAACTCGAGTTTTTTGACTCGAAATTCCGATCACCCAACTACTCGGCTATCGTGACTCGATATTTTATATGTAATATTTTTCTTTTATATTATAATGTTAATTATACCATTTGTTAAATATACTAACGTGATGCACAAAAAGTTTGACGTCATTAATGTGCGAATATAGAAGAAACTAAATGCGAGTCAGGACGACCACAACACGACAAATCACTTAAGTTCACTTTATTCCAGCTGAAACTCTCTTTGTACTTTGTATTTGATCTAACTGACTACTTTTTGTTTTGTCTGCCACAAGTGCTTTGCTATTTCTGTAAAATAACTGCCCCTTTAATATAATAAGTTATAAATTTCGTCACGCATTTCCCCAGAATGATAGTAGACAAAGGTCTAGACGATCGAGTCCTTTCAGCACACCTTTTACCGAAGTTTATTTGGGACAACTTGACAGATGTTAAGCCTATTGGAATGTTAGTGTTCAAGCGAACGGTACTGCTTACATTAAACATAAAAACATACATTTAAACCTGATAGTGAGGACGAGGACTGGTAAAATTTGGCTTCATTTACAATATTACATTAAAGAAGGGTTCGGTTAGTTTAATATTTTCAACAGAGATTTTTCAGTAACAAGAATTTTGAAATTATTAAACATATAAAGTAATGACAAAAATTATAAAAAACTTGAAACTAAGTTGCCTGTTGTATTTAAGCCCACACAATCAATGTGTAACTAAAGTGAATTATATATATTTTTAATTAATAGAAAGGTAAGTAGTTGACATAAGAGACTTAATTTTAAGGTATTATTTTTATAAAGAGCTAATCATCATTAAAATTAATGATTTGTGCTTATGTTTATCCCTCCATTTAGGATCTTTGTAAGATTTTATTCTATTTAAGTTAAGAACGATAATGGCATAAGGATATTTTGTTAAATAAACAATCACGAGATTAAACTGTACAGATTATAAATTAGCGAACTTGAACACGGTTCCGTAGTCTGTATGAAGGGAAGGTGTAAATGGAGGCAAATTCGTCAATTTATATGCGAAACAGGCATCCTTTCAGGTACCTTTGATGTCGGCAACTCATAAAATTCTATCAGTTTTCAATTACTATTATAGCAGTTAATTGCCTTGAATTTAAATCTTGTATAAAACATTTTACTTATGCCGTCGATTTTGTTACACTGTCCTTTTTAAATGATACCATATAGAGTAAAAAAACTGTAAGCGCTACTTCTTAATAATCAATTGTCGTTATAATTATTTTCTAGTGCTACTTATACAACAATCCTGTTATATTATTATCTATCATAAAAATATACTACAAAAAAAATTAAGAAGCCAAGTATTGGCTAGTAGCGTTATTACTACTACCATTACCAACCATTTCTAGAGAGGCTAAGAAAAATAGCGGAAACCGGAACTGATGGGATATTAATGAAGAAAAATACTAGATGAAAATAATACACAATGATAGGCAGGGCTAATAGTACCGTGATCGCCACTTGCCGAGAGTGGTGACGATATAAAATCCAGAGATACATATATGTTCAGGAAATTTTTTATTGAAGTTTATTGAAGTATTTTTACCATTATTTGATTTTTTAATATCTATTAAAAAGGTTTATCTAATAACCACATGATTCCCTTCACGGAAGTTAATAGACTCAGGGGCATTACTTTACGTTTCACTTAACGGTCTTAAAAAATTCATAGTGTGTGTTCAGTTATGTGTTTTTTAGGTATCGAAGAAGTGGCGGTGTAGCACGAATGGACAGGAGAGGGTAAGGCTCTTCTACCTCTGTTTCCTGATAAAATTAAGGCAGCCGCTTATTATTTACGCGAACGACCTGATGCTGTTTTAGTATCTTGTTGTGATGTAGATGTATCTAGAAATACAACATACAGATACATCTCAAATTGATAATGACTTTAAAGTTGTTAATCTTTATCGATTATTATAAGTAAAGATATACTCTCATAAACAATTTATACAATCATATATTTACGTAAAATAAGTAATAGTAAACTTTCTTGTAGGTTAATACTTTTTACGCAGACGAAGTCTTAGATATCGGCTAGTTGATTCAAAAAGCAAGGTAACTGAACGGGAGCATTAAATTTATTTTAATTTATGAAAACAGTAATTATTGGGTTTTTGCTGTAGTTATTTATATTGGATATAATATGTGGATTTTGTGAGAGTATTTTAATATGTGAATAAAATCTCAAAAAAATTACTATTTGCGTCATTTATAAATAGCAGTCCACATTCTAACAAAATAAAAAGATACGATCTATTTTATAAATAGGTAAACCGGGTTATTTTACTCGGGTTACATGGTTAGTCTTACGTGAAGAAGAATTGTTAGAAACGCGATCCGACAACTGACAGAACAATAGATTTAATCTTTTCGTTGCGGGAGATCTGCCTTGCAAAAGAAACTCGAAGAATAGAAAAAATCTTATAATACTTTTTCAATATTCATTATTCTAACAAATTTTTCTTCGATTTCAATAAATTGGTCTTATGAGCATTTTTTATATTTTCTTTACTCAAAGGAATTTAAGTTAATTTCTGTCACTGTAATGAGATACATTTGTATTTCTGAATTACCATAATTATTTGGAAATGTTTTCTTCATTATTTCTTTTACTCTATGGAAATATACTACACTTTTTCCTTTCTTTAAACCTAGTGGAATTAATGTTATCATATCATTGGAGTATGTGGTCGTATCTGTCGACATCTGGCGGGACAATTTGTTAAGGCTGTTCTTCGTGACCGTCTCCTTTTGTGATTCCTGGGATTATAGCGTTAACAAATTCCACTTCTCATTTTAACGAGTGGAATTTGTTTTAAATTAGAGGGATGCGCGCTTTGGCTAGAATAATCTTAAATTATCTTAGTTAACATTTACTATGCACAAAGGCTTATTTTAATGTTGTAAATTTTAAGTCTTATAAATTTTTACAAACATACCAGGGAAGATTGAAATTACTTTAAAAGAAAAAGTTTTCGTTACTTTTTGTCAGAGACATGGTCTCAAACTAGCCTAGTAGTTATTGGTCTACAGAAGTAACCCTCCTGGATTGCATTGGCAAATAAATAGGCTGCACTCGATCTCGGGCAATATTTGTCACGAGATATTCGGAGAAGGCTAACATAGCGTGGCTATCTAAGAAATATTAATAACAGTAAAATATTGTTTCGATGTCATATTTGGTCAGACACCCACCTGTGCCGGTTGGAAGATATTATTTTCAATCTTGTACCTTTAATAAAGAAAATAGAGAAAAAATTAAATTCTAAAATATAATTTAGAAATGTTATTTATATGTTGACCATAATTTTACATTTATATATATATATATATATATATATATATATATATATATATATATATATATATATATATATATATATATATATATATATATATATATATATATATATAAAATTTTATTCAGGTGGATAATATATGAACACCGAAAGGTTATAGAATATATAGCGCGAAAGTTTATATTAAAAGGTGTCGAGGTAGGCCGAGACGAAGATAGTCTAAGACCATATTGAGCAAATTGCAAATTGCTCGAAGAGGTCAAGAGTTCTCAGATAAGAGGTATGTAAGGATCATGTACTTGGCGACCCGTTCTCTTTGACTTCCCCGTCAGGGACTGCGCGTGAAAATAAGTGTAATTTTATAAGGATGTTGATAGAAACCACTCCACTCCCTAAAGATATGCCTTCGGAGTTAGGCAGAAAGATATGATTTGTCACACAGAAACTACCCGGTATATTTGTGACACAGAAACTACCCGGTATATAGTATTCGATGATTAGTGAAGAATTGGGCGTTTTTGTTTTTCACCGATTGATTAGCAGGGGTTTTGCACAAGGTTATTTGCTCAATATCATCATCAAGGTTATCGACTACTACAGCTCCTTTGTGCTGTCAAAGTATTATTGTATTCACTACGTACTCGTACTTATTTTTCTTCTCTAACAAAGACAAAACATACATTTGTAATACACATACGCGTTTATAAATAAGAAATACAAAAATAAATATCTTTACGCAATTCCCAATACAGGAGTAGATAGACGTCTAGTTTAGACAATTTAGTCCCTTTAACCTAACCTACCTTCCACCAACGATATTTTCGGGACAACGTGACAGGTGGTGAGCCCGTCGCCGTCTTTATGTCCAAGCCAACGATATAATTCTTACATAAGTTTTTGGAACCCATTGGAATGAGCCTCGAAATTCCAACCACCCAACCACTCGGCTACTGTGACTTCACATTTATGTATAATCTTTTATAAATAAGCTTCGGTGAGAATTGTGTTGAAAGGACATCCTTGTTTAGACTTCTACCTACCCAGGTATAGAAAATTGCGTGAGGGTAAAAACGAAACACATAATTTAACAACACGTTAAAAACGCAAAGAAACAAAGAATGTTCATAGTAAACTTTAAACATTGATGTATTTAAACGCGTTGCTAAGATCAAAAATTAGTAATAGCGATATAATATTCTTAACTTAACGGAATTTAATTGAAATAACATCGCTAAATATATTATGACTAATTAATAACCAAACACATTAAACATATATTTATATACATATACCCTATAATAACACACACATATACCATATAATAACACAGTACAAGCAAGATTTCACAGCTGATTCTTAATATACAAACCTTGATAGCCAAATTCGCAAGGGTTTGTTTACGGGGAATATTTTTCCGACGTTTAATTTCCTGCCGTAAAGTTTTAATTTGAGATATAAAGCGAGCTTAAAAGCCGTGTCTGGCAAGTTTCATCATCGTACAGATACGTTGGTAGGAAGGTTACTTTACATACAAAGCTCACAAGTACAAAGACTCAGACTCCGCTCCATTTTGTGCTTGACAAGCTGGGAAGTCGCTGAATGAGGTGCGTCAACTCGTCTCCTCATCAGTTAAATGTTTCAAAATTCATCATTATTTTGTGAATTTATTAATATAATATTTATTTTTAGAAAATATAAACGACAAAATTATAAATGCCCCTTAAGAAATCAAATTTCATACAGGTCCAAAATTTTATACAGATATTTTAGAAAAATATAATCCTTCAAGAAAATCATAGCTCCCCCAGCTATGATTTTCTTACACACACTTGCAGGTACTTGACAAAATATGAGTTAGTACTTAAAATTATTGTTAAAATACATCTTTACAGTGGTAGAGCCACGCATCAGCTTTTGCTGTTGCATAAATGGGCCGGCTCGACCGGGGAAGTACCACGACCTCATAGAATACCGGCGTGAAGTAGAAGTCTAACAAACTTCTGCGTTTCGTCTGGTGAGTGCAAGTAACCGAAGGCCCACACATCTTACCATCACGGGAGCCACCTGCTCGTTTGCCTCCCTCTTCTATAAAAAAAAAAACTATTGGCGAATAGTGTTAATTTTATAAGGATATTAATTTGTTAATAAGAAATAATAATTTTTTCAATTTCTTCATAATATGATGACACTGAGCGAAAATAGCTCAACGGGTGATGACTACGAAAAATTATGAGATCACAATTAGACTATTAAAATTTACCGTCTTAGGCATAGTTACGACGTGGTTAACAAGAATCAAAATCAATGTCAAATGTCAAAAGTCCATTAAAATGAGATAATAACCAGACCATTGACGCTGCTTAGACGCCCTTAGACGCAGCTGTCCGATGTAAGTCTGATATTTGTCTAATATTTTCTGAAGTAATACTAAATATCGTGGGTTTTTTGTTGATCGGCCTTTGAGTTTTTTCCTTTCTCTTTGGCTTTTTTATCAATCGCCCATTACATTATAATATTATCCGGGGTCAGTTTCGAAGTTGTTTTCTGCTGATTTGTGTCGTAAAGTTATGCATATATCTACCGACGAAAACTTTAAAACAACCTGACACTGAGCGAAAATAGCTCAACGGGTGATGACTACGAAAAATTATGAGATCACAATTAGACTATTAAAATTTAACGTCTTAGGCATAGTTACGACGTGGTTAACAAGAATCAAAATCAATGTCAAATGTCAAAAGTCCATTAAAATGAGATAATAACCAGACCATTGACGCTGCTTAGACGCCCTTAGACGCAGCTGTCCGATGTAAGTCTGATATTTGTCTAATATTTTCTGAAATAATACTAAATATCGTGGGTTTTGTTGATCGGCCTTTGAGTTTTCCTTTCTCTTTGGCTTTTTTATCAATCGCCCATTACATTATAATATTATCCGGGGTCAGTTTCGAAGTTGTTTTATGCTGATTTGTGTCGTAAAGTTATGCATCTATCTACCGACGAAAACTTTAAAACAGCCTTCTCATATATCATGTATTTTTCTACATAAAGATATTACCAGATTATAATTTTCTTTGAATAATGTATTGAATGTGAAACTTCGCAATACATTTTAAACGCTCAAGAATTTGAAGTTGAACAAGTCAAGCAATAACATTTTTCACCTCTCTTACCTATCATAAATTATTTTCTTTTAATAATATTCACACTTTGTATATATTTCCCATACAGGATTGATAAATGTCTAGACAATGTTCTTTCGACCTAATTTTCACAGAAGCTTATTTGGGACTACTTTTAATATAGTGAGCACATTTCCGTCATAATGTCTAAGATAATGGTAAATATTACACAGTATTTAATACTTATATGTATAATATATAATTACATAGATAAATATTTATAAATTCATATAAACGCCCGTGACTTTAGTACAAACATTTTGCCCTTTTGCGGGATTTGAACCTATAATCCATAGCTTACTATCAACACCGCTATCTGGATAGTTTGTTATGTAAATATTCAACTTCCAACGTAACTTCGACCTGCAAACGTAACTTTAAATAAAACTAGCTACTAAGACTACTATTATTACTCAAGCGGCTTGACTACTGGGCAAAGACCTCTTAAATAAGGAGGTTTTGCCATAATCGCCACGGTGGGTGAACGGATTGGCAATACCAGACTCCTTGCGCATAAGAAACTGCTACTGTCATCAGTCTGCTGTATTTTCCGAGATGTTTATTCCACCATATATCAGCAGCCACTACCATTTTCAAGGCTTTTCCTTTTCCAGCCTCTTGAGGCACGTATGGCACGTATATTCTTAGACTGATATGAACAAAGCCAGCTAATGATTTCTTTTTAAACGTAGTTTTTATTACAAATCAAAAGGGTTTTAGTAAAGAGATTTAATTACAATTTCCCAATCAAATGTTCCAGTATATTGCGTTAGGCAATATCGCTGTTTATAAAGTGATCGGTACGCGCTAGCTCTGTGTGCATCAAAGTTAAGGGCGATAACTGGCGAGGGCCAGTACCGGTGTGACCGATGGCGGGGACATGTCAAGCACACCTGTACAACGATTCAACTTTAGGCGGGCAACTATATCAGGGCAATTTTGAGATTCATCGTTAGGGTTTACACAACTTGCAAATTTTGTTAATGGAAAATTAAACAACAAAATTTTAAAAAGGCGTTTATTGCATGTAAAATTTTCGAAAATTTAACTATAATTATTTGTTAATCAACGAACGAAATAACGAAATATTAGTGTAAGCGTCAGAAATCTCTTAAAGTTGGGGTAAATAAAAATTTCAAACTTGTCAATAATTCGCCAAGTTACTATTTAATATATATTATTTTACATGTTATTTTATAATTTTTTATAAGTTGAAGGCTCATTTTTATTAATATTCCATTTCCATTTATTTCTAAAATAAATAATATAGTTTTGAATGGGTTATTTAGAAGAGCTTATGAAGAAATAAGGTTCTCCATGAAATTTTAGTAAATAACCCATTCAATATAATAAATATTTTATACATATTTATTATATTGAATGGGGTATATTATATATATATATATATATATATATATATATATATATATATATATATATATATATATATATATATATATATATATATATATATATATATATATATATATATATATATATATATATATATATATATATATATATATATATATATATATATATATATATATATATATATATATATATATATATATATATATATATATATATATATATATATATATATATATATATATATATATATATATATATATATATATATATATATATATATATATATATATATATATATATATATATATATATATATATATATATATATATATATATATATATATATATATATATATATATATATATATATATATATATATATATATATATATATATATATATATATATATATATATATATATATATATATATATATATATATATATATATATATATATATATATATATATATATATATATATATATATATATATATATATATATATATATATATATATATATATATATATATATATATATATATATATATATATATATATATATATATATATATATATATATATATATATATATATATATATATATATATATATATATATATATATATATATATATATATATATATATATATATATATATATATATATATATATATATATATATATATATATATATATATATATATATATATATATATATATATATATATATATATATATATATATATATATATATATATATATATATATATATATATATATATATATATATATATATATATATATATATATATATATATATATATATATATATATATATATATATATATATATATATATATATATATATATATATATATATATATATATATATATATATATATATATATATATATATATATATATATATATATATATATATATATATATATATATATATATATATATATATATATATATATATATATATATATATATATATATATATATATATATATATATATATATATATATATATATATATATATATATATATATATATATATATATATATATATATATATATATATATATATATATATATATATATATATATATATATATATATATATATATATATATATATATATATATATATATATATATATATATATATATATATATATATATATATATATATATATATATATATATATATATATATATATATATATATATATATATATATATATATATATATATATATATATATATATATATATATATATATATATATATATATATATATATATATATATATATATATATATATATATATATATATATATATATATATATATATATATATATATATATATATATATATATATATATATATATATATATATATATATATATATATATATATATATATATATATATATATATATATATATATATATATATATATATATATATATATATATATATATATATATATATATATATATATATATATATATATATATATATATATATATATATATATATATATATATATATATATATATATATATATATATATATATATATATATATATATATATATATATATATATATATATATATATATATATATATATATATATATATATATATATATATATATATATATATATATATATATATATATATATATATATATATATATATATATATATATATATATATATATATATATATATATATATATATATATATATATATATATATATATATATATATATATATATATATATATATATATATATATATATATATATATATATATATATATATATATATATATATATATATATATATATATATATATATATATATATATATATATATATATATATATATATATATATATATATATATATATATATATATATATATATATATATATATATATATATATATATATATATATATATATATATATATATATATATATATATATATATATATATATGTAACAATACACAATGTAAGTATTTTTGGTTACATTCTTAACTTTAGAATTGTCATTTCGTCAAGATTTGTAAATTTTATACACTAATTTCCAAATAATATTTAAAGTAATGTATAAATGTGTATAAACATAATTATACTTATTTTACTTTTATTCCTTAGAACTGGTTTTCTTTATTCAGCTGTTGGAGCTGTACTCGAAGCTTTGCCCGGACGGAACCCTTTACCTCGATAAAATGATTTTGTCCTACCCCTATATCCTTTTTTTTTTTTCGTTTGTAGGGGGTTGCACACTCTTACGCCGTATTAATCACGATACATAATAATAATTGTTTTGTATTTTATTATAATTTATTTAATTCTTTCTTAAGTTAATATCTTATAATTTCTTAAATTCATTCTTTGAACTTTTATAGAACAAAGAATTTGCTGAACTGTTCTCCTTATTATTAGAACATATTTTATGATTCTTTGTAGATGATCCTACCCAATAGTAAGATTTATATTATATTGTTTTTACTTAATAACTACTAACTAAATTATAAGTAATTTTAACATCTATATAAAATGCAATTTTATTGATTTTTAAAGCATATTTATGCTGAACTTTTCTGAGATTACTTTACTTTTTAAATTTTTTGTCTTTAATTTAATCTCTATAACTATAACCTTTATACTTCTCATATTTTGTTTTATTAGTTTCTATGTTTGATTTTACCTATTAAATACTCACGACGTTGGTCTTTTGGTATAATTTCAAATCAAAATCACTTTTTCTTATTTCATAATTATTAGCACATACCTGCAATTGAGAAAAATAAGTGACGTGTTTAAATATATAGATAGAGCTTAGGAAGTTTTACTTCAGTCGTTTGGTCTAAAGCACACTTGTTTTTTTTTTCGTTTGTAGGGGGGGTTGCACACTCTTACACCGTATTAATCACGATACATAATAATAATTGTTTTGTATTTTATTATAATTTATTTAATTCTTTCTTAAGTTAATATCTTATAATTTCTTAAATTCTTTCTTTGAACTTTTATAGAACAAAGAATTTGCTGAACTGTTCTCCTTATTATTAGAACATATTTTATGATTCTTTGTAGATGATCCTACCCAATAGTAAGATTTATATTATATTGTTTTTACTTAATAACTACTAACTAAATTATAAGTAATTTTAACATCTATATAAAATGCAATTTTATTGTTTTTTAAAGCATATTTATGCTGAACGTTTCTGAGATTACTTTACTTTTTAAATTTTTTGTCTTTAATTTAATCTCTATAACTATAACCTTTATACTTCTCATATTTTGTTTTATTAGTTTCTATGTTTGATTTTACCTATTAAATACTCACGACGTTGGTCTTTTGGTATAATTTCAAATCAAGATCACTTTTTCTTATTTCATAATTATTAGCACATACCTGCAATTGAGAAAAATAAGTGACGTGTTTAAATATATAGATAGAGCTTAAGAAGTTTTACTTCAGTCGTTTGGTCTAAAGCACACTTGTTTTTTTTTCGTTTGTAGGGGGGGTTGCACACTCTTACGCCGTATTAATCACGATACATAATAATAATTGTTTTGTATTTTATTATAATTTATTTAATTCTTTCTTAAGTTAATATCTTATAATTTCTTAAATTCTTTCTTTGCACTTTTATAGAACAAAGAATTTGCTGAACTGTTCTCCTTATTATTAGAACATATTTTATGATTCTTTGTAGATGATCCTACCCAATAGTAAGATTTATATTATATTGTTTTTACTTAATAACTACTAACTAAATTATAAGTAATTTTAACATCTATATAAAATGCAATTTTATTGATTTTTAAAGCATATTTATGCTGAACGTTTCTTCAGATTACTTTACTTTTTAAATTTTTTGTCTTTAATTTAATCTCTATAACTATATCCTTTATACTTCTCATATTTTGTTTTATTAGTTTCTATGTTTGATTTTACCTATTAAATACTCACGACGTTGGTCTTTTGGTATAATTTCAAATCAAAATCACTTTTTTCTTATTTCATAATTATTAGCACATACCTGCAATTGAGAAAAATAAGTGACGTGTTTAAATATATAGATAGAGCTTAAGAAGTTTTACTTCAGTCGTTTCGTCTAAAGCACACTCGTTTTTTTTTTCGTTTGTAGGGGGGGTTGCACACTCTTACGCCGTATTAATCACGATACATAATAATAATTGTTTTGTATTTTATTATAATTTATTTAATTCTTTCTTAAGTTAATATCTTATAATTTCTTAAATTCATTCTTTGAACTTTTATTGAACAAAGAATTTGCTGAACTGTTCTCCTTATTATTAGAACATATTTTAGGATTCTTTGTAGATGATCCTACCCAATAGTAAGATTTATATTATATTGTTTTTACTTAATAACTACTAACTAAATTATAAGTAATTTTAACATCTATATAAAATGCAATTTTATTGATTTTTAAAGCATATTTATGCTGAACTTTTCTTGAGATTACTTTACTTTTTTAATTTTTTGTCTTTAATTTAATCTCTATATTAAAAATTTACCTTACATAAGATGGAATACATTAAGATGGAAATACACTACATCTACCTAATATTTTATTATCTGTGTACTTATTAGATACACATTTATACTCACATAATTCAATTTCAAAGTAGCAAGCTACAAACGTTAAATGGAGCTTGGAATATCACTCAATTTAATGCGAATATTTCGGACGTGTCGCAACGTAAGATAACAGAACCCACCGTGTGCCTTGCTCATGCGGGAACAATACGCTTCCGCCTGTGACGCCGTTCACTGGCTTCGTGCCTCAATTTTCGATGTATAATGTTTGCACAACAAACATTCAAAAGGGAAACAAAAATTAAATGACTGTGACTAATGAAATAACAATAATTTTTTTTATTTATTTAAGTGCATAAAACAAAAGCAAAGAAATACTAAAACTAAATGCGTAAGTTCACGTCTAAAAAATATAATAATAAATAAAAAATATAATAATATTCATTTGAATATAACTATTGTTCATCAAGAGATCCCTAAATCTATACACCTGATTGAATTAAAATTTAGATTAGTTACTTACTACAAAATAAAATTTTATTTATAATCGCCATTTTTGAAATTGTACATGTCAAAGTTGATTATTAGGCTTCTGCTAATTTGTAGTAGTTTGTTCACTGTAGTTGCGGCTCTGTAGTATTAAAACTCAAGTTGAATGTTTACACTTAGGTTCCATTCAATTTAACGGATTGGTTTATTATTTAATGGACAAAACATCAAAAGAGCTTGTTTCAATGAGTGTTCAAACACCAAAAACACTAGACCGAAACGTCCCGCGCACCTCAATTACTCATAGAACTGGATATATAGAGAATAGATTATGTGAAAACAAAAAAAAGTGACACAAAAAATCGCCTTTCAGTATACCATGAGAAGGTTCACAGTTTCCTTCGTTTGAAGTGATTTCCAATGTATGGTGATAAATCTGTACATTAATCATCATCACTCACTTATATCCTATTATTTATTCGTATCTGAATTTAATCCCTACTTTTGTCTTTATAGAATTTGTGTGTAGTGATATTGTAGTATTATTTAAATAATAACTATATATTGTATCCCTACACAAATAAAATTTGTAATTAATTAGTTTCAGCTAAATGAATATTATTTTACCGGCATAGAGACCATGCAGAAAAAACATAAAAAAATAAATTGGCTTGAAAATTTATTAGCTCGATGACACGTAAAAAAAATGAATAGCCCGTTTCGTAAAAGCTACTGGCAATCAATTTAGAGCAGCGCTGTCAATTATTGTTTATTTTTGTGAACAATATTACTGCACAGAACGTTTTCATTTATAAGACAACAGTCTGCTTATTTTATTAATCTAATTAATTGTATATAGTAAATTAATTTAATTACATGCTTTAGATTATTTTATACATATGAGTATTATAACGGAAATTAAAAAAATATTTTAACTATTTGTCTAAAGCTTTTCTGAATACGAATCTGAAGTACTACTCTACGTGCGTAAATTATGCTACTCAGCTATGAAAAGTTTGCCAGAGCTTATAGGAATTATAAAATGAATTCCATAATAAACATTAATTATATGAGCAAAATAAAGTTTTATGTATATCTTATTTTATTATTTAGTTTTGGTTAGAAAAAGTATATCACTAAAATTATAAATCGATTTAAATATTGTTTTTCCGTCACGATAGCCGAGTGATTTGGTGGTCAGAATTTCGAGTCAAGAGAACCGAGTTCGATCCCCGGGTGGCAGACTCGAACCAATGGGTTTTCAAAAAAAAACTTATGTACGAATTATATCGTTGGCTTGGACATAAAGACTGCGACGGGCTCAGCACCTGTCACGTTGTCCCAAAAATATCTTAGGTGAAAGGTGGGTCGAAGTGACATAAATGTCTAGAATAGACCTCTGTCTACCCCTGTATTGGTAATTAATTTTCTGTACCTCATATCTAAAGAAGTCAAATTCATTTCAAGTTCATTTATTTAAAAAGATGATAATGTTCTATGCTTCGAATCTTTCCTTAATTTTTGTGGTATATTTCGTAATTGAACTTTACTTAAACATTGACTTAATTTAATAACAAAATTTTTAAAATACTCATGACACATCGATTTTTAATTAGCAGCAATAAATCAAAATAGCGCAATCAGATTTTATGAATGGTTTTGGGGCAGAGGTCGGCCCGAAACAGCATAAAGTTACGCTTACAGCAAAAGTTAAATAATAATGGATCTTATTTACGAAAATCCGGCACGTCTCAAAAGCTACGAAAAGACTTAAGGAAATTTGTAATCTGACGACAGTATGACAGTTTGTAAAATTATCAAAGTAAAATTGATATCTGAGGAAGTTCAAAAGATTGATCAGAAAGTGTCTTTAACAGTTTTACTTTCATGTAGCTTTTACATTTAGTTACGTTTAAGCGGTAATTGAGTCCTCTATGGCCCATTCACTCACTGCGATGACTTGGGAAGCTTTATCATTAGTACGTGCCATGACTAAATCAAAAAAATAATTTTAAAATCAGTTGACGTTACGTTTAAGCGGTAATTGAGTCCTCTATGGCCCATTCACTCACTGCGATGACTCGGGAAGTGGGTTTGATTATTTCAAATAACGAATATTGTACGATTTTCATTTTACTAATAGTTATTTTTTTTTTTAATTTTTTGCTTAACTTCCTGATTAACGCTTATTAAAATTCATTGTAGTTACTTAAAGTTTATCTGTTACACATATCAGAAAGAGAATTGATGAATATTTTTAAATTCACAGGTGTAAGGTTGCAAAGTTAAACTGTCAACAAAATAAATCCTAGTCATTTGTCAATCGAATACGCTATGCCACAAGCAGCGTATAAAAGCAGTCTACGTGCAAATTTCTGAACGATATCAGAACTTAAGCTATTTGAATTCTTAACAAAAGAAGTTATACTGAATTTCACGTTAAGTGGTAGTCAGGATTCTCCTCAGGAGTATGGTGATTTATAATATAACTTTTAAGCCTGATTGTCACCGTAAGACGTTGTCCCAGCATAAATTTTGGTAAAAGATGGTTCGAAAGGAGTTCACAGTCTGGACAAAGCTAGTCCAGGGTAGACAAACGCTAGGGTAGACAAATCTACTCCAGTTCTGAGATTATTCATAAAATAGATATTTACTTTTTGTAAAAGAATACTTCTATGACAAGCGGTGTGCCTACGGCGTAATAATCTATCACCCCCTTTCTTAAATTATCTACCGACGATAACCGGGATTGGTCACTTACATATAAATAAATGTTATATATAAAACATAATCTTATTTATGATTACCAATTCTCCGAAATTCACCTGAATAAACGAGTAATTAGATATTGGATTCCATATTATTTTTAGTCAAACACTAGTTACGGCAAATCTTAACAGAACCAACTCAAAATACTATAAGTATATTGCAAGTTTCTCTCATTTTTTGGGTGTGTATGTTTATCTGAACAAATAATAACATCATAAACTTATGCAATATTGCAAAAACATCGTACGACGCGTAATTAACATGTGGATTAGACATTTTAGGCCTTTCTACACACCACCAATGGTGGCGCCTGCAGCTGATTTAATGTCTAATAACTACACAATAGCCAATCGCTTAGAATTATTCATAATAATATTTTGTGTATTGCGTTTAGTAGTTTCCTATACTGGGGTAGGCAGAGTTATAGATACCGACGTTCTTTCGCCATACTTTTCACTGAAGCATATATAGAACAACATGATAGGTGGTGAGCCATCGCCGTGTTGAGTAACGGACGTGATGCAAATAGTTATCTTACTACAAAGTTTCATATTAGGACTCGGAATATGTTGCCCGATAACAAATGAGAATGTAACAAAGAATTATGTTAACTTTATATGCCATTAGCGAATGTATTGATATTGCAGAAAGTTCCCTTACAGCATAACTAATGAAATGTGTTTAGTAAGTTCGATCGATACGCTTGTACAATGTAAATGTGTAACTTCGTCTAAGAGGAGAGTTGAGAACATCTGAGCGGAACATCTCAATTGCTACAAGCAATTTACGTTTATTTAGTTAGCTTCTAAAGCTAAACCTCTACTCAGTTACAAAGTAACCGCGTGAACTGTGCTATCAAAGTTAAATATGATATAATAAAGTTTCTGCTGGATTCGCGTGTATGATGACACATGGATATGCGTTATCTCGATGTTAGGATTATTGGAAGGCTGATGGATACCCGTCTTTCTTCTTCGAAGAAAAGTATTTATTTAATTTATATATATTTTCTATGATCAACATGAAACTAAACTGATCACTTGTTGTCTGAAACTTAAAATGCTTCCATTTCAAGTTATAACGCTTATCCACGTGCCATCATACACGCGAATCCAGCAATATCTCGTATCTCTAAATAAATTTTATACATAGTTTAAAGAAGATAGGTGTTTTGGACCAAAGCATCTTTAATTATGCACCACTTTTTGAAATAGTTTTCTTTTTAACGTTATCTCATGCGTATTTTTAAGAGATTTCAGAGATTAGAATTAAAAATCTTAATTTTCAATTTCTTGTTCAAATTTTTGACATCACGTCCGTTTGAAAGAAATTAGTTTTGAAGTTTTTTTAAAACAATTTTATGAAAAAAGTTTGTTATTAATTTTTATTGAAATTAAACAAGAATGTTTTCATTTATAATTGTAAGAAATTAGTTCTTTATAAATTTAAATTTGTTCTGTATACTTTGAAAGACTAAAATTATAACATTTTCATACTTTATTAATATTGAAAATAACATCCATCTATTATATCCTCCTTGTTTAAATGGCTTTTATTACTAAAATATAATATCTTGTGTACATTCTAATTGCTTTGCGCAGCAGGGTATACCAGCAGGAAGCAAAAGTTATTAAACGCTCAAGGACTGTTTGATTTAATATGCGAAATCATGAATTCAGCAAAAAGGGGAATAAACCAAAATAGTTTGTAATTTTAGATTTTACTGCTCAGTTTTAAAATTGATACAGAAAAAGCATGAGAAATTGAACTTGCCATTGAGTACTCGATGCTGATTAAGTATCTAAAAGTTCTTGTTTCATGAAAGCTTAATCGAATAGTGAGTTAAACTCATGTTAGCATATTTTCCACGTTCTCATATTATAAAGAGAATGCAAAGTTTCGAGACTTACATGCGCCGAGTAAAATATGTGGATAATCATTTTATGAACCTATTTAGTTTAGGATTCCGATGAAGCTAAACTGTTTGCTGCATTGTATCTATGCAACGAAAAACACAAGATGCCAGAGATATTTCATTTGTTTAATACATTAAATAATATGTTTGTTTAAATTTTTAGTCGCCATGGCATCAACCTAAGAATATGGCATTTTTATGACAACCCTTTCGTTAGCGATGCTGCTCCAGAGCGGGTTGGAGGACTTAACTCGTCCTAGATTTTTTCCTTTTGTTATGTAGTATATCAATGTATTAGTTATATGCGATTAGTTATGGAATTGCTTCACATTAAAATTCCAAATATTATTAAGTAAATAAAATATTATAAAATGAAACTCGTTTGTTGTACAGTTAAGACTAAAAAAAGAAGCTGAGCAGGCAACCTCGTTTGCGGGAAATGCGGCGCGCTAATTCCGCAATATTTGTTTTTGTCATAGGTTGGTTTATTTTAATGTTTTTTTTTTCATAACAAAGTATTTGAGTCCATTTTTTTTTGTTATAAAAACTAAACGTTTTTGGGTGAATATTACCAGAGCCACGCATACACATTTTGTACAGTGGTAGAGCCACGCATCAGCTATCGTTGTTGCATGAAAGGGCCGGCTCGACCGGGGAAGTACCACGACCTCACAGAATACCGGCGTGAAATAGAAGTCTAACAAACTTCTGCGTTTCCTCTCGTGAGTGCAGGTAACCGGAGGCCCACACACACCCCTCCCCCAATTTGGGGGGGGGGCACTCTAAGGCCGGCAACGTATCTGCTATGACTCTGATATTGCGGGTGTTTATGGGCGGCGGTAATCACTTACCATCACGTGAGCCGCCTGCTCGTTTGCCGGCCTTTTCTATAAAAAAAAAAGAATCCCTACGTTAAACAACGCGCTACCAATAAATACGTTTGATTTCGACAAGCAATTTTAATTAGTAGTTAATAAGCAATTATTTCCATTATTCATTAATACAGTCGTTCAGAAGAAAAACCAGTCTTAAAAAAATATATTCACGTTTAGTTTATAACAGGAAAGTTTAGTTAATAACGTTTAATTTATAAAATAGCCAGGAAAAACAAGGGACAGGTTACCTTTACCTAGCCATTATACTTTTGCTTCTTTCATGTTCATTTTTTTTCATGCTACTAGTTAGAAGTAGTAGTACATTGACTCTTTGAGCATTTGTTCATATAGTCTTCGAAATCTCGTTCTATGCTATTTATTTTTGGCAATTCAAATATTTAACGAAAACAAAATCAAACTGTACAAGATAATTTTACTCCTAACCACGAAGGCGGTTCAGTGATCGGAATCAGATTTAGGATAACCAAGTTAGATACTCAGGAGGTAGGATAATAGCAATGATTTCTTTCAAAACTCATGAACGATTTATTGAACGTAAAGACGGCGTCAGGCGACTTGCCACCTGTCACGTTTATCCAAAAAATGTATCCTCGTTTGGGTACAAACTCACGACGGTGACATATTCACGTCGCATGAAAGGTGAGTAGAGTAGTACATAAGTATATACAATTTAAGTCTTTTTCTATAGATTTATTACTACATTATTATTATCAACTTACTAAACCATCGACTTTAAGATTTTATTTCGTTTTTCCTAAAATATCATAATTTTAGACAGAAGTAAATATTGCGGAATTTCTGAACTGTTTAGATTCTGTTTTGAACCATTTTCACTACTTAAATGTTTAACTATTAAAATGTTCCTCGTCACGCAAAATAGCTATTATATTTTAAAATTCATGGCAATGTTACTGTAGCAAATGAGAAGTTTCTAAATTAATGTTCATAATAGAATGAAACAGTGCCTTGCGGTGATTTTGTGAAAATAAATCACGGTTTTACAGAGATTTTTGCAACTCCTAAAAGAAAGTTATTGGAATGATGGTTTTATATTTTATACTGATAAACTATTGGAAAAGGAAAAACACACCCCTATACTCTTTAATGATAATTCCTACACGCTCCAAAGTTTAGCGTTGGAACTGTAGATGCCTTCATTATAGGAATGAGGAAGGATAAAGAAATATCTGACTAGACTCGCTCATCCTGAGAAACACGGAAGCACAAAATGCGAACCCCTCGTTTGGGCCCCTCTGCGCGACAGCAAATTATATTCTTGAAGAATTACCATCGTAACAACAACTTTAGAAATCATAGCAGCACTTGTCGCCTCCATGGGAGATGGACAAAAATAATGTCACAAAAATTTCATGAAACTTTCTTTTATTCATAACAAATCTAACTCTAATTTTAATGTAACAAAAACATTGAGCCCCATTTTCTCTTTAATGTGATCCAGCCTTCAGAATAAAAAGCCATTATCCATTCGTATGATCCATCATAAGATATAATAAATGTAAAATATCATTATCATTCCAATGTTTTAATTAATATTTTAATTACCGATATTATGCTAATAAGATTAGATTATAATATGAATATATTGAGATTAAATGGCCATAACTTAAAAAGATTTCTTAAGAATTTGTGATTCACAAATTATTGCTCCTTATATATTCAAGAAATATCTTGAAATTTTAGTAGGAATTTCCTGCAGTATTTACGACAAGCGTTCAAAAATTTTCATAAGCATACTTCAGATGAAGGAAAGGTAAGCATATTTTGGAATTTGTTTTCGTAAACGGGTATTTTATTCATTTTATTTACCACAATGAATCACCAATATCCTTACAGCTGCTTTATATTTATATTACATAATATTATAAAATAATAGAAAATTTTAAATTAAGGGGTAAAAATAACACAGAGGCAAATGTATCCACGTTGCAGTCGATATATCTTTTGTACAGCCTATTAAGTGTTCACGGCTATTAATACAATTCAAATCACGGCTATTTATACTAATTGCCACAAAGATTCCTTTGCCTCCTGTCTATCTATCGGTCGACTTTCTGTACACAGCGTTTGCCACTAGTGAACATTTTGTCCCATTCCGTTGTCCATTGTGTGTAGTTAGTCCACTACCACTTTACCGCCTGACAGTGACAGTGTGTCGGTTACTTTAGTAATTTAAAACTACCTTAAGTAGAGTATTTAGTATCCATTGGCACCACAGTAGCACTCATTCGACGAGAACAATACGTTGTGAACTTCGGTTTATATCACATTCTCTTAAAAACATTATTGTTTGTCTAAAGTATATCAGGTGGTTTTTTTTAATAAACAGTAAGACTACCGGCTATTATTTGCTCAAGGTTGTTATGGTTCTTTCATACTTTTCACACTTAGTATCAATAGTTTTTGCAGCAATCCGTCGGTTAAGGATTTTTTAACTTGAACCTTCATTCAGAACATTCAGAATGTTATCGAGAGGAATTCATCTAAATCATTCCTTTCAGTTACACGCATCCCCAGTCAAAACTTCTCTCACCTCTTTTCATTTATTATTCCTCAGTCAGTGTATTAACTATTTCTCCTCTATGCTCTTCAAAGACTATGCTCTTCAAAGCCGATATTGTATATTTGCCTGGCAATGGCAAAAAATAACGATAGCCGAATGGTTGGGTGGTCGGAATTTCAAGTCGAAAGACCCTAGTTCGATCCCCAGGTGGCATACTCGTACCAATGAGATTTTCAAAAACTTATGTCCGAATTATATCGTTGGCTTGGACATAAGCGGCAACGGGCTCACCACCTGTCACGTTGTCCTGAAAATATCTTCGGTGGAAGGTGGGTCGACGGGACTTAATTATCTAGACTAGACCTCTGTCTACCTCTGTATTGGGAATTGCGTGAAGATATTTATTTATTTATTTTCCTGGCGATGTTAATAGAAGGCAGGCTATTTGATTATCTTTTTTATTTCTTGATGAATATCATTTCTTAAACTTGACATTTAATTATTGACATATCAAAAAGCATCGACTTTCAACTTTTTACTTCAGACTTCAAATACTCAAAAAGAACTTTTACTTACTGAGCAAGTGGTAAGCTTAGCACAGAACTACTATGATATTAAACACTAGGTACATCCACATAGAGCAAGCAAATAGTAAAAAATTTTAGGGATGTTGTTATGAGGTCTAGTTTGTTTTTACTATAATAATAAATAAAGTTGTAATTATATTTAATGAAAATAAATTTTAAAGAACGATTTATTTGATCTCCTGGAGGAGGGTATGTACAATTTTTTTTGTTTCATGTTTTAATGTCCATATCAATTATAAACATAATTGACATTAATGCTTGTAATTACGCATATAACTGACATGGACATCAAACCTGCGACAGATTTTCCGCATGTCACGTTGTTACATAAAGTTAATTAAAAATGTCATTTAAATGCCTGAGTACAAATGACCGTTTTGAAACAATGAAATGTTAGTAAGTTGAATTAGTGATCCACTAGTACAGGAAAGTTCCATTACGTTTGTCTAACGACACTTTCCAAAAGCGACTCGATCGTCGGAGCTAAATTAGGATTGACGCGGACAGGTTTTGTAAAAGCATTGCACTGTTGAATTATTAAGGCAAGTTTGGCTGACTCTATATTTGTAGGACTGCAGACTGTCGGCCTCTATATAAAATAAACGTGGGTAATAGTCCATTTACGGAAAAGCTCATTTTCAATTCTGACACTCAAATAAACTGGCCGGCGAACGAGCATAAGCCGCAGGGGCTATCTAAAAATGACGGATGGTACAAATTTTACTGTTAATATTTAATACTTATTCAAATATTAACGCGTATTCGTCATTACCTTACTGTTTGTAATTTTAGTTTAAAAAAGCGACCTGATAGCAGTTTTTCATATCAATGTCCTAGGTATCTAGGTGGCACTGACCGTTTTAAGAAATAGCAATTTACAAAAATTATTAATAGAAAATTCGATTATAGAATTCTTTGATAATCTATTGTGCCATTACTGTGATATTGCATTAATTTGTATTTTTTTAATTTAAATTGGCGGGAATTGCATGAGTCTTGTTATATCTGTAAAGCAATTAACACAAAAAAATTCTCGATCTATAATTTATTACGAATTTTGTTATGAACTTTATCAAACAAACACTATAACAAAGACTGTAACAGATATCGATTGGGCATAAAGCACCATCTCGCGCCACTGTTTTTAATTATTTTAATATGTTTATGCCAGTCGTAGCGATCTCAGTGCAGATCTGCGTGAGGGACGTCCTTCAACAGCGACATCTGATGGCAATATGAGTACATTTACTATACATGACTTAAGTGCGAAAAATATTATACTAACATTTTGGGGTTTGCTTTTTTTTTTTGGGGAAGCTTTGCAACAAATGGATTCTCCATACTTTGACTGAAGACACTTCCTCATAGGTTGGTGACGCGAAATGTTAGACAATTTCAATTGAGGCGACTCAAATGCTGTATTTGAGAGTATATGACTGAAGCTGGATATATTGCTACGTACTCGAAACCAACACTCACGACAGATGTGCTGGAAGATGAAAGGACAGTCACTATCAATTTGTATGTAAACAGTTTTACGGGTTTACATTACGGGTCCTGAAGATGCAATGTTCAAAAATACTGCAAAAGATATTCTTAGGGATATCTTACTATTGATTATGGGTTTTCTTAGGGAAGAATGGGCCCATTACATTTCTTAGTAGTTCTATCGAATTAGAAAATGTGACTACTTCAAAAAACTTAAAAAATATTGGCAACTTTCTACATTGAGTCGATTTTTATTTTATAATGACTTTCAGTGCAACCTACGAAAAAGGTTTGTAGAAATATCTTTTAAAAAAAATTACTAACTTTCTTGGTAAATCTACCTTAGTAATTTAAACTGAAATCCTCAGATAAAGTTATTGAGAGAAGTGGGTTTCCCTTGTTTGAGTATATATGACATGGCTGGCATAAATATGGAATAGATGAAGATCTGGCATGTCAGTTTCAGTGCAAGTATATCGACAATTGATTTAAACATGAACATTCACCACAAAATTATGCATATGCATAATAATAAATTTTTATTTCGGACCAAGAGTTTAAAGAAAATAGATTATGGGCATATATTCAAAATAATACTGTGAGTTCGTTGTAGTAATGACTTTGACATTGAGCGCTTTCTACGTATGTGTACCAAATGCAGGCACCCCATATAAATAGTATAAAAAGACTAGCCGTGACTCGGACAATTATTACACTTTTTGGATGAACAATTGCTGAAGGTACCCTAGCCGAATAGTTGGATAATCGCGAATTCTAATCAGGACATTCTAGTTCAATTTCCTTGAGTACAAAACAGTACAAAAAGTAAAGGACAAAAGAGATTTTTCAAAAATTATGTAAAATAAAATAAATAAATAAATATCTTCACGCAATTCACAATACAGGGGTAGACACAGGTCTAGTCTAGACAATTAAGTCTCTTCGACCCACCTTTCACCGAAGATATTTTCGGGACAACGTGACAGGTGGTGAGCCCGTCGCCGTCTTTATGTCCAAGCCAGCGATATAATTCGTATATAAGTTTTAGAAAAACCCATTGGTACGAACCTGCCACCTGGGGATCGAACTCGGGTCTCTTGAAATCCCAGCCACCCAACCACTCGGCTATCGTGACTTTTAAAAATTATGTAAGTTTTTTTAAAGTATTAAGTATTGTCTATTTAAATAGTTATGATCTAGTAAAGTATGCAGTTGTGAAGTTTCTCAAGGTCTTAAAAAAATAAAAATATTGATTAAATTTAATTTATGTTATGATATCATTGTAAGAGAAAACACGTGGATGCGAAAGAAGGTGGAAATTAATAAATAACAGGCAACAACATAATACTAACTATACTTCCATATATTAATGAAGCTCATTTCGAACTCAATGAACATCGGAAAAGTTAGGCGATTTCATAAAAATTAATGCTCTTCCGAATTCACTAGTATGAAGAATTTATGAAATGAAGCCTTCATTGAGCATTGTTAATTAATCGTGAATGATAAATAAGGTCCTATGAGGAAACTTATCCACGAGAGTGCTGCTTTTAGTTTATTTGTTATTTTGGAATTGTTTTAAAAATTACGGCAACACATTTTAAAATTTTTGGGGTAAATTTTTTCCTTTCTTGAATTTAATAGCAATTTATTAAAAATATTGATTTGATTTGTTAAGTAGTAGTGAATAAATATTTTTCTTTCTTTCTTACCTTCACAGTTCTTTCAGTCTCTTTCACGGGTGGAGGTAAGTATTTGTAAACTTAGTACTTTGTACTGAGTACTAGATTTAGACTTAGGACGTAAGACGAGTTATTTTTAGTGGATGTCTCCTACTCATTGTCCATCTCGATGTCTAAGTTCACCCTCATAAGTAAAGTGTAACATACAGACATGTGGATGAAATACGAATACTCGTACTTATTGAGAAAATGAAGTTGTTGTATATATGCGAAAATCGAGCCGGATGCTCATTATACTAGATAGACCCTGCTTCTAAGACGCTGCTTGTCACTGGCCTACTCACTGAAACTGGATACTCACGGAAAATGTATTTAGAAATTTTTATTGACGTATGTAATATAAAGTTTTTAAGGTAAATTAAAGTACTAGGTATAAGCCTCCAACGAGAATCCGTAGCAATAAATTTGTATACATGAAAAAAAAAATGGGGGGAAAAATTGAAATCTCTTACTAATCTTGTTGTTGAAATAATAAGAACATTGAAAATTTAATGAAATATATTTAGTCTTAAAAATATATTTAGCTTCCTTTTTTGTTTTCTACTAGCCACCGATTTTCAATCTAAGTAGTTGCCCTGTTTACGAAACCAAATTAAGCAAATTAAAGATTTTAAGTTCTAAAAACATTAATCTGTTTAAATAAACAATAATTCACTCTTAACCTAATTATAAATAAGACCTTTTGTCGCTATATAAATTGGTTAAACAAGACAGTTACAATAAGTTTAGTGAGGAATTCATTGTTTAATGATGCCCAGGTAGCGCTGTAGCGTAGCTTACTCAGGAACGGTAGAACAAACTAATTACCCGTTAAGACTATTTGCTTTGACACCGTGATTGCTTTGTTACCCCGGGGTACTTGTGAACTGTCTTAAGGAATGATATTTCTCGTCAATCAATTACTTTTCTTGTCCAATATATAAGCGAAATGTTTTTAAAACAAAAAAAATATTTACGGAAAAACATTGTGAAGTAGTGAGGTACAACTCACAAATTTTCGCTTAAGTTTGCGGTTTAACCACAAGAATAGTTGATATGTGAGCTTGTCCCTGTTGCTCTGACGTAGTTTTGATTATGAGAAAGAGGATAGGCATAAATTCCAACGACATGAATCAATAACCTGGTTCACTCACACCGGTGTAAAATGGTGTTTTGCAACGCCACACAACCTTAATGTTCGCAGACGTTATTTTGACGGGAAGTCGGCTTGTTCCGTTTAGAAATTATACAAAAGTTGGCGCGCGGCATACTTGCACTAGAGACTTATTTTTCGTAGAACAGGTTAATATTATGTTTTATACAGATTATGTGTTTTGTAGTAGTAAAACATAAATACAGTTAAGCCCTATCTCCTGAACTAGATAAAATTATGTATGTATATCTTCTGTTACATTTATGTCCCAAAAATGACTTCGATGAAAGTTGGGGCTAAAGAACTTATTGTAGAAGTTACTCTAGACGTCTGTCTACCTCAGTATTGAAAATGGCATGAATACCATTTTCAATACTGAGGTTTTACATTTTTTTTAACTATGGATGTATGTAATTATTTGTAGGGTGAAGAAAGAATGTGTGCTCTTTTAAAAGAAAAGCAGGTACTTATAAAAATAAGTTACAGGTTCTTTTGTGTTATTTTTGCATGCGGAATTGAGTATATTCTTCTGTACACATTATATTTCCTTTTATCAACATTGCATTCAGGCTGTCATGAAAGTTCGTGTTTTTCCTCAATATTTATATATACAACAATCAATATCAACATTAATTATATATATTAATCATATATACAACCTCAATATTTATATATATATATATATATATATGTATATATATATATATATATATATATATATATATATATATATATATATATATATATATATATATATATATATATATATATATATATATATATATATATATATATATATATATATATATATATATATATATATATATATATATATATATATATATATATATATATATATATATATATTTCCAGTTCCCAACAGTTATTCGGAAATTTATTTTCCGAAATTATCACTAACTCGGCAGTAAATTATAATATCGGCTGAAAACTAACGAAAAAATAATAAAATGGGTGTGGTGAAGTTCGCCATCATGCTCTGGAGGTGCGTGGCGCACATTCCACGGTACTAATATATCTCTAAAACATTTGTGACGTCTTGTCTCTACTGTGGATAATAACATGCTACTATTTTACATTTACTTTAATTTTTTATGTATGAACGTACACAAGATAGCTTTAAATATAATTTAAGTTATTTGCAATGTATCAAAAGAATTCTGTTGTTGCCATGATACTCCATTCAGAGTTCTTTGACCCAAATCAAAGGGACTGGAGCTCTAAAGAGGCTAAAACCGGAATAATATACACAATACTCGATTCGAGAGTAATTAAAAATGAACCAGGACTTGGACAATTTCAACTTCATTTATTTTTAGATAAAATATTAATATACAAGTATAAAAGGTGTTAGCAACGTTATAATTGCATGAATCTCTCTACTGATTAAATACCTTGTTTGAACAAATCTCATTAAGAAGGAACATGTCACGAACGCTCTTGGCAAAATGAGTTCGTTACGTGAACGAAAAGTACAGTATAGTGAAAGAATACAGTAAATTATTTCGTATAAAAAATAAACGTAATAATAAAGGTCTGTTGATAAATTGATACAAAATTACATTTTTTTAGAATAAAATCATAAAAAACGACGTTCATGCAGCTCCTATGATCCTAACATAAGCTTAGCAAACTGTTTACCACTGCGGCTTACAACAACCTCAGCTTTAAGTAAACATTGCTAAGATAATCGGCAAGCGAATTGGCGATCGGAATCAAACACTTCGCACCTTAAACGCTGTCGCCTATTGAACGTTTTCTTTGTTCTTGTATTTTTCCGGTATTTGTCGTAATTGCTATAAAAACTAAGAAAAACTTTTCCCTTATGCGCCTAATGATATGAAGATGAAAAATTGAAAATTGCTTATCAATGAGCTTTTGCGAATCAAATTACGATTTGAAACGTTGGCTTGAACACTAAGATGCCTAAAAGTAAATTAGTTGCAAGTTGAATAGCCTATATTAATTGAACTATAACTGTCCCAATACCATGAAATAATACGACAGTAAAGGCGTCGTATTTACGTTCGTAATTCGTATGGAAGTTAGAAAATAGGGATGAAGTAGTTTTGTAATAAAATATGTAGATAAAAGATATAAAGCTTTGTTAATAATTAAAAATGTCTACTAGACACATCTAGCAAACGTGTTCTGTTTTAGACAGATATCTGCCGACAGACGTGCTAAACTGGGTTTACCGGCATGCTTCAGCTGTCGGGAATCACTGTCAAACCAATCAAAGTGATTGAAATGTCAACATCGTCGTTTATACCGAAAAGTCCGTCACAGATTTGATACACAATATTACTTTCCATTATTGTAACGAAACGTATTTTATTGATAAATACGCAAGAATTTTTGTATAAAATTGAAGTGAATTAATTTAACTTTTTTACTCATGTCTAAAAAATATTGTTTTGTATACTTTTTATCGTTAATTATCACAGTAAAGATAAAAATTCTGGAAATAATAATCAGGGAAAAATTGTATGACTTGATTTCTCAGTGAATCTATGTTCACGGGGACACTTGTAATTACTTTCCTAATAATACATATCGAGCCATGGTAAACATGGCTGGATTTGTTTTTAATTTGTAAATAGGAAATATTTATATTTAGAAAATAAGAATAAACATCAACAATAGTCTAAGAAATTCCCTATGTATTGTTAATCCACGTGAGTGCCTGATACACTTTTTGAGCCAATTTTCCATGAATAAAAAAGAGTATTGACTGTTTTATGGATTGAATTAAAATTTATACATTTGCTTTTCATTACATGAAAGGTCCAGTAGTTTTGAAAGGTGGTTAAAACCGCAGGGTACAGTACAAGTGATGGATGTTCAATGGTCTAATTTAGCCGGTACTTAGCGGTGAAACTTGTACGTCTAAGGAACACTACACACAAAAAGGTTAAAAAAATAAAATAAAACGGGGCTTTGTTTAGCCGGGTTTCCATACATAGCACCCTGAAAAATTTCTGCGTCCCATTACAATTCTTGTATATTTTTTGTACTTATGAATCCAATTAAAACAATCTATTATTTAAAGGTTGATATCAAAAGTTTCCTCTGGAGGAAACGAAGCGGATTCTTCGTATGAATAAACGTAATGTATCTAAATATATAAGTGTTGATTTAGATTGTTTAACCAATTAATTATGAACAGATTTGGGTTCCTTTAAATTAAAAACAAAATAAACATAAATAAATAAAAAAATAAACCTTAAAAACAGAAATGACTATGATAAATTACAGTTTTCATCTGAACTATATTTACATCAAGGCCTAAGACATGTTTCAAAAAGCAACAGATTCTGTATTTACCGTGACGTAGTAAGAATTTTGAACCATTAATCTCCGTCAAAAGCTTTCGGAAAAGGTAAAGTGACGTTTGCTACAGAGACCCTACTCTAAGATATTAGCAAAATGGTTATTGACTGATACATTTACTACTGTCATATCACAAGAATCTATTGGAGCTTATTGACCGGGAAAATTTAAAAGCCACGTATAACTTTATTCAGTTGGAGAAAAATATTATGCAAGCTTTTTTCCTATAGGTACTTATACAAATAATTATTTTTTAATTTGAGAAGTAGGTATCATCATGTGAATGGAATACCTATACATATAAAAAGAAGAAGAAATAGTAGAATTAAAAAATTTTACGGTTGCGTTTATTGTGAATTTTAACTTTAAACTGCGTTCAATAGATAAAATTTCTGAATGTTCATCAATTACAATGTAATTTCTAAATAAAGAAAATTTGGTAAGCTCTTTTCTCGACTACGTAACATTTCGGTGCGTACCAAATTTCCTACTGTTTCTGCCGTTAAATAGCAGTGTGCAGTTTAACAGTGGTAGAGCCACTGTTAAACTGCACACTGCTATTTAACGGCATCAGCTTTTAATGTTGCATGAATGGGCCGGCTCGACCGGGGATGTACCACAACGTCACAGAATACCGGCGTGAAGTAGAAGTCTAACAAACTTCTGCATTTCGTCTGGTGAGTGCAGGTAACCGGAGGCCCACACACCCCCCTCCCCTAATTCTGGGGGGGGGGGGGCTCACTCTAAGGCCGGCAACGCATCTGCTATGCCTCTGGTATTGCGGGTGTTCCATGGGCGGCAGTAATCACTTACCATCACGTGAGCCGCCTGCTCGTTTGCCTCCCTTTTCTATAAAAAAAAGTGTAATCACAGGCTGTGAGACATTCCATGTTAGTCCTTTGGGACGTCAACATATCCGTAACCTTCTTTTGAAATAGTTTTAAAGTGTTATGGGCAGTGGCCATTTCCAATCAGGTGAATTATTACCTAATTTTTTACTTTCACTAGTCCATAAAAAATTTTTTACTGCATTAATTTTTAAACCAAATTTACATTTTCATCTTCCCTCCAAATTTTTTAATTTCATATAATTCCCATAGGAGTAAAATAGACTCATTGAAGTAAAAGGCTTATAATTGTTAATGATTAACAATATATCAAAATTTCTTGTATTAAATATCTTAATTGATAAGTACTACCAAAAGAATTTGAAATGTCATTTATGTCATAATTTTACCTCAGCTTTTTCAAATTTAATACCTGTTTCTTTACGAAGCTGAAGCTAAATATCAATAATGGATCCTATCAATCCTAATTACTTGCGGTAAGTTTCAGACTCATGAGCCATTATCTAAATGAAAGCGAGAAGGCCGCTCGCGGCGCAATATACTTCGACCATTAATTTGTTTTTTGTTCTTTTACAAAACCATTGCATAAACTTTTTCCCTCTAAATGTAAAATAAAAAGGCTGTGGTTAATTTTTGTGCCAACTGCTGGTTTTTATCCATCGTTCAAAAATTAACAAAATAATTAACAACGTACTTTAATTTCGAAATTTTTACTTGTTTTTTCTGAATCTATGCCTTATTATACTTTTCAGTTTTCTTGTTAATTGATACACCGATTACATTGAATGTGATTTTAAATGGTTTTAATCGATTCAATAACTATTTCAAAACTAATTTGAATCTGTAGTGTTTTTGATTTCCGACAGGTTATTCAATTTCAGAGACTATTACAAATGTTAATTAGATGATTTTGAAAACAATGTTATTATTATTTTAATTTAATCATGAGTAGCATAACGCTACTGATTTATTAAAAAAAAGTTATGTATACAATATTACTAAACTGCTGTATGCTAAAATAGTGTGAAATAAATATCTATGTAGTTATTACTAATAAAGTAATATGGTTCATCGAACTTTTAATAGAAGTTGTTGCACTACTAAAAGTAAAACTAATATTTTCTGTACTGTTGTTAAGTACCTTACAGATCCAACCAAATTTTTTTTTTTTATGATAGAAAGAAGAAAAGAAAACAGAAAAAAAACTCGAACACGCCAGAGAGAACAGATCATCAAATGTGACGATCCCTACACAACACAACACACAAAGTAAAATAATATTTAGAAACAACATTTCATCCAAATCGTTTAGAAACTATTTTCTGGTATGTTCAGAAGTGAATATACGTTTAAAAAATAAAGATTTCAAGAATAATATACGCAAGACATAAAATGGAATAAACAGTTTTTCAAAAGAAATAAGTAGTCCAAAGAATTGAAAAGGGAACAATGAGATAATTTCACAGTAATTCCCCCAATATTTAATCTTAATTGAAACCTGATTGGACACTTCCTGAACGTGTAAGATTATACGCAATAGCAATAAGAAGCTAAATGGCCCGGAACGCATTGTCAATTTGCACTATCCGGTAATAGAGGTAAATAAACACGATTTTATAGCTTTCTACATACGTAGGTGCATAGCAGAGCTTGAGAATAGTTAAATGAATATCTTTTTTAGTTGAATCTGCATAAAATAAATATTTGTAGGTTTAAATTTTTAAATAAAGCAATACCGTGGGCATCGTAAGAGGCGACTAGAGAAAATTGTTTAGTAGAGTATAGTAAAAAAATTCAACCAAACTTCTATAATGCCATCTGGTACTGCGTTCGGCGATACTTATGAGTGTTAAGCATCGCGGTTGTCTCATCCTCCTTCCGCGAGAGGTCCATGTCTGCCATGTACGTACGTCACCTTTACGATAGAAATAAAAATAGTTTGTAAAAACTAATTAAAAACGCGATAAAATCCGAAAATCGTTTTATTTTAAATGTGTAGTATTCGCGTAAATACAAGAAATCATTATTAACAATTTCTGTTAGATATTTGAAGTCTTGCAATTTCTTTGTCTACGCGGTTAATAAACCATAAGCGTCATGGGGTAATAGTTTATTCTTTGGCAAATTTAGTTATATTAATTTACTCCGCTTAAATATTTGTATAACATATTAGTGGTGAACATAGCCTATTCGAGAAAGCGCTATGCAAGCCGACGCATGTCCTTCAGAAGTTCACCTCTGTTCACCTCATTGGGCAATCTTGACATGAAATGTGTTGTCGCATAGTGCTGTGTCGTTACTTTTCATCACTAGTCTATGGAAGTTTAGTTCATAAAATACGAATGTAGTTTATGAACATGGTTTTCTTTGGTTTGCATGGTTTCATTTTTAAATAACAGTTTAATAAAAAAAAAATCTCACCATTGCGATGCTAAATAATGCCCCTTACAGCTCAAAGTTAATTCATGCAATGCCTTTTGCTTTCTTATTACTTTTCTATCAATTTATGGTTTCCCTTGATAGAATTATACCAGTAATTTATTGCTGTATATATATATATATATATATATATATATATATATATATATATATATATATATATATATATATATATATATATATATATATATATATATATATATATATATATATATATATATATATATATATATATATATATATATATATATATATATATATATATATATATATATATAATATACGAGTACATCACATGTCAGAATGATTTCCATTGTTTTAAAATGTGTATGAGTAGCAAAATTAATTGCTAAATTAGATTTTCATTCTCGTTGTTGAATAATAAACTTGTAGGTTTACGAAAATAAAAGCAGGTACTTACCATATATCCTAATGAATAATTAACACTACGTTTAAATGGAAACTAGATTATTAAGTAAATATGATTTCATAGGTTTTAATTGTAATTTTATCGCTTTACCAATAAATAAATTTTAGACGTCGTATTATTGATTACTGATGGATATGAGTAAAGAAGAAAAGAAGAAAATTTTCTTATCCCTTACGAGAAAAATATAATTTAAGTTTTTTATACACTTTATTGTACACACTATAATAAAAATATCATTAACTAAATATACATTTAAAAAGGTTACATAAAATTGTTGTACATTGTGCGGCCTCATCGCTAAATTTGCGACTGTTACTATTATCAAAATGAAAATTACAGCACAAACTCTCAAAGTAGAGTTTGTGCTGTAATTTTTATTTTGAATTATTAATTTTGATGTAATTGATATTTTACGAGTGATTTTTTGAGTTCTTGTATGAGTGAAAGTACACCTAATATTATCGAATTTAAATTTTCAGTCAGAATTTACCTAGTCTGGACACTGAATGATTCAAATTTACAAAAGAGAAAACAATAGCTTATATATTTCTTTTAATGGTTCAAAGGAAATATGTTCATTTAATGCAGTTTGAGGCACTCTTAACACAGTAATTTAAATATTTTGAAACTCATCATTAATTGATAATTAATGTACAAAACGAAGAAAGTGATTTTGTAAGTGAATCTCATGATCAACTCAAGCACTCCAGGATTGCTTGAGTAGTGAGCCATTATTTATATTGCGATAATATTGTTGTGAGATTTAAAAAGCAAATAGAGCCCTCCGGGCTTCGATAAAAAAAATTACAAAGATAATCTACACATAGAGAAGAGTACACGATTATTTAGATTATGATAATTTATATGTAAGATTTATTAGTGGTTATTTTTATGCCTCTTATTAAATAAAAATAAGTTCGAGTCGAGAGACCCGAGTTCGATCTGTCCGATATGTACGAATTATATCGTTAGTTAGTTCGTAGAAAATATCTTCGGTGGAAGGTGGGTCAATGGGACTTAATTGTCTAAACTAGACCTCTGTCTACCCCTGTATTGGGAATTGCGTGAAGATATTTATTTTATTTATTATTTTTATTTAATTAAAATTTTCCCATTTGGAGTTAATTAATACAATGGTACACATGATACTTGGTGTTGGTACTTGTACTAATGAACTTGGTTGGTACTTATTAATGGAAACACGGTTTGTTAATGCAAACACCAAGTATCGATGTTTTAGGCGGACAATCAGATGGAGCTTAAGTAGTAATCTAAATCAGAATTCTACGTACGTGCATAGTTCATGGGACAACGTGACAGGTGGTGAGCCTGTCGCCGCCTTTATGTCCGTCTCGTCTATCCCGACTTTTAAAATGTTACTATGAAATTCTTTAAAATGATACAATCAGCGTTTTACTTGCTTTGTAAGCATAAAAGGGTACTCGTTGAGTCGCGATAAAATTATTTAAGTATTCTTATGATAGCACCTTAATAAAAAATTAAGCTTTTCATTATGATATTATCTTTAGGGGATCACACTTTATCAGGTTTGAATAATATTAAAGTAAAGAAAAAACAAATTACATTTTTCGGCGGATAAAAGTCAAAATTACTAAATCATACTTAATAATTTTATGTAAGACTGACTCATTATTATTACATTAATAATAACATACTAGTATGAAGCTTGTAGCTGGATGATTTTTTTAAATTTATTTTTTCCTTATTTGTTTTGTGTGCATGCTGTATATGTGATGTAAATACAAACATTAATAATAAAAAAATTGAGCACAATTTTAAGAGCAAATAGAACGTCAATAATAATCTAAATTATTGTTTCTTCTTGTAAATGTAACAATACATTTTTAATACGTTTGATGCCAAAAAGTCAGAGCTTCAGGAATCTTTATAAGTTTATTTGGGCATACAAGTTTCCCCAAACTTCTCGTGACGTTATGCTGTAAATTATGCAAGTTTCGAAAAAGATATGTTTGCTACACAATACTTAGGCAATTTTAGTTTAAGAATGTTAAAAGAAATATTTTAGGATACAAGATTTTTTAATTAGCGATCTAAAAAAATCGCAATCTAAATTCTAACAGGATTTATATGAAAATACACTGTTGTTAAGGGTCATACAACAGTGTCATCTACTAAGTCCAGCTACAGTTAAGAAACCATCAGGGAATCCCACAAAATTTTTACCAAAATCGACCAAACGGTTACATACAACACTCGCTAAATTACACACACGCTGTCGGTTTTTTGTGTGTATGTTATACTTAGTAATTTTAATTAACTTATGCTTAATATATTTAGTTTAACAGAAAAGAAAAATCACGATAGCCGAGTGGTTGGGTGGTCGGAATTTCGAGTCAAGAGACCTGAGTTTGATCCCTAGGTGGCAGGCTCGTACCAATGGGTTTTTCAAAGACGATCAATTATGTACGAAATACATCGTTGGCTTGGACATAAAGACGGCGACGGGCTCACCACCTGTCACGTTGTCCCAAAAATATCTTCGATGGAAGGTGGGTCGAAGGGACTTAATTCTCTAGGCTAGACCTCTGTCTACTCTTGTATTGGGAATTACGCGAAGATATTTATATTTGTTTCATTTTTTAGAAAAGAAGTGTGAATAGTTGTGAGAAAAAAATTTCAATTTTGTGTAGCCATTGTTAGTGGGTTATTGTAATCGTCAATTACAGGATTACTTAAGGAAGCCCCAAAAGGATCAGACGTACGCTGAGAAGGTCGCTATGTCGCGCGTTAACAAGCTTGCCTCAAACAATCAGAAGTCAAGCAGAAATTGATGGGGCGCTGAACATCCACAACGGCGGAGTACCCACCCACCCGCCTTAATTAAAAGACTACAGTGAAGCGTAATTCGCAATATTGGAGCATTTGTCCTTGCGATGTTCTTAACGCTTCGAAATCTTGTTGGTACTTGTTAAACATATACAATGAATTACTATTAAAGTTAATTTAAAACTTGATGAAATAAATAAAAGTGAAACCTTGTAATAATTCTAGTGTATGATGTGCAAAATTTCTTAGAAGGTGATTATAGGCCCGTTAAAAGAAATGCCGGGTGATAAAAATATTAAACGGAGTCACTACATCACAAAATTGATGTTATAAATGTGATCTTAAAACGTTTTATTATTATTATAGTAAGTTAGTATTTTTATTATAGTAATAGTTTTATTATGCGTAATTTATTTTAAATGCAGCTGCTGTTGGCTTCAATACATGCCAAGTTAATAAGTTTAAAAAATAAAGAATGATTCGATTTTTTTATGTAGAGGCAGTTTTCAGAAATTGTAATTAGATTGAATTGTGACCTCGAAAAACAACACTGCCTAATATTTGATGTGAATTAGACATTCATGTAATGCTATTTGATGTAAGCTAGTTATTTTTATAAAGGTAAATATTAAGAATAAAAAGGTAAGCATTTATATTAAGAATAAATTTCATTGATCAGAATATTGTATTATGAACAAACCTTTGTAGCAAGCCGAAGATTAGCCAATCTGTAACAAAAAACATATTTCAAGTTAGTCGACGTGACCCTTATACCAATGGAGAGAGGGCTAAGAAATAAGACAAGCAATATACTTATCATGTCGTAAAAGTGAGGAGGTAACAGTTTATTGACCCTAAAGGCATGTTATCGTTAAATTTGCATAAGGTCGAATATACGAGTACACACGACTTTCTGCCGGCACTAACCCTCCGGTTTTACGATCTACACACGCGTGGATGGTTTACGTATAAACTTCAATATTTTTTGTTCATGCGATTGATATATGGCTTGATAAGGAAAAAGTGGTTACCACAGGCAATGATTCGTAAAATAATATCTATTAATGCTATTTATATCGATAGCCGAGTGGTTGGGTGGACAGAATTTCGAGTCAAGAGACCCGAGTTCGATCCCTAGGTGGCAAGCTCATACCAATGGGTTTTTCAAAAACTTATGTACGAATTCCATCGTTGACTTAGACATAAAGACGGCTAATCTGTTTACCACTATATTGGGGATTGCGTGAAGACATTTATTTATTTAATATTTATTATATTGAATAAATTATTATAAAAATTACACACTGGGCTTTACTACTGGATATTGACACAAAGTAGGAAAGAAGTGAAGATCAAAAAAATTTAATTAATCATAAAGCCGTTTGCACTGTTTAACAGAGGACTCGCATAAAGAGGAGCAAAATTCATCACGAATTTCGTTAATGGTTTTAAGGTAAGTACAACGACTGAATGGCTAATGAGGCTCCGCATTCGACTCTGTGTTTCAGCATATTCATTACCTGCTCCCATCTCAGTTTGTTTACAAAAAAACTGCTTTGTTCTACGTCATACCTTCTTGAGAGGAACAAACAATATCTCTAACGATTTTGAGGTCAAGTTATTTCATGCCGTAAATTTTCAGAGATAAATTAAAAGCACAAGGAAGTTAATTACAAAAAATTAAATTCTTTTGAGATTAAGCTGATTGCTTTTGTTTTTCCAATTTATCTTTTTTAATTTTATGTTTTAAAGTTTATCACTTAATTGTCAACATGAGAGCGTGATTTTGCGTTGGGATTATAAGTTGGAGTTGAAAGATTCAACTGAATTGATTGAGATAGCAGAAGCGGTAATACAGAAGAAATATGGGATGAGCACCATTTCCTTCTACTCCACATGAAATCATCAGTAGCTTTAACTGAACGTAAGTATTAACTCAATACGTGTAAAGCCGTTTATAAAGCACTGTATTAATTGGTGGGTTGGCTCTGTGAAATATCAGCAAAAAATCTCGAAGTGACTACCGCTAAGAAAAGGCTACTTATGATTTCTACTTTACGAGAAAATCATATTGGTACTTTTCTAAAATTGGTCTATTGTGAAAAAAGTTTACGAATTTTCCTAGAATTGGGGTCGGTTTAGATACCCTTCACCGGTACTTATTTGGGATACAGTGGCATGTGCCAATCGCGTCTTAGTTTTCAAGCTAAGGAAACAATACACTTACTGAGACACACATTTATATATATGAATTACAATAAGCTAAATGGTAATAAATCTTGCATCTATAAATAATTGCATACTATAAAAAATAATATTCATCATAAAAAGATTGCCTCCAGCGTGATTCGAACCTTAAAACGTCAGTTTTGAATACAGCAGGGCCAACTAGGCTATCGGGCCGACAAAGTTCACCGGGCAGGCAAATCCTTAATGGAATATGTATTTGCGAGTGTGCATTGTACTAACGTAATCTTCTCCAGTATGAGGCAACCAGAGTAACAGCCTTACCTTTTCCATTTATAATTTACATTAAATTGAGGTTAAGATGTAGATCTCCCTTAAATTAACGTAATTTCAACTAACATCGGAGTTAGTTGAAAACTAGTTTCTAAAAGTATTCAGTAAATGGATTCTTTGTAAATTTGCGTGATACATCTTTGATCGCTTTTCTTCAGGCGAGTTAGCTGTCAGACTTGAAAACATCATTAATGAAAAAGCCAATTTAATCAGATGACCTGTCTCGGAATCGAATGCAACATGAAATGTTTTAAGTATTCAAGCGAATGTTTTTTTTCTGTATTTGTTTTTAAATAATACTAGTCAAATAGTCATTCATATAGTTGACTTGAACTAAGCTAAAGCTAGTCCATTAGATTATATATTTGACAAATAGCCATCACTTGCTTCACTGTCTCAAAAATCGTGAATAGCCTTTGTTTTAACAGCATAGTGGTTTCGACGTTAGAATTTGTCTCCCATTACTTGCCGTGGAAATTGTGAGAGACGAACCCTAAACCCTAGAAAACAGCATTAGATACATATAAAAAAATTTCCGAAAAATGGAAAAATAAAAAAAAAAAACAAAAAGAGACTGTATCACACACTGTAATAGAGTAAAATCAATCTGAGTGCAACTGAGTAATACAAGTATATACATTTTAGAAATATTTTATTTTAGAAATCTATAAACTATCTATTAACTTCATCCTTGCGATTTTCGTCTCTATATAAAATTTATTCTTTTTAATTTCATTAGTGCAGATTTTTACCAATAGACGCGTTTAATAGTTTTAAAAAAATACCGTCTAATTATATACCACGTTTGATTTTTACAAATAAAACCGATCATTATCACAGTTGTTTAGGTTTCATTATCTAAATGAAGGTAATTTGTTATTTTTATTTATTCATTTTAATCGCGAAACGAATCAAATGCAATTCGGTTGGGCACCATTCGAAAACTACGCCTTATCTTCCCGCCCAGTATTTCTCAGACTTAAGACAAAAGAATACAGGGGGTGTTGCCAGCGATGACCAATGGATCTGCGTGGTGGAATCTATAACTAAGATATCGCAGTGTTGTCAGAATAATCAGCATGCTAAAGTCGCATTGAGCCGGCCCGGAAGTGGAACAGACAGCCGTGAGCGAAGAAGGGTTCTCGAGTGGGAGGCTCGTAGAGGCAAATTCGGTATAAGATCTATTTTAGTTTCAATTAAAAATGTTAAAACAGTGTTATTTCCATGAAGACTGCGTTAAAATGGGTCTCCTTGTAACGTTTTTCTTCTATTTCCCTACACACTCGCCCTCTCTTGTAACTTTTGAAGCTGAATGAGAACAATGTAGCTTTTACCTCAAATTTATAAAAAATGCCTTATATAATATTCATAAATCCATCACAAGAATATAACACAATTCATAATTTTGTGTTATAAAAAATAATTATCCTTGCGAAACCAATAAACCAACGTAATTCGCTGGTTATATAGAGATCCTTATACTAGAATTAATAACTAGTGTACTACAAGATTTGTGGTTCTGCTGGCATTTTTACTTTGGTTCACTAATAGTATTTATTTCACACATTTATATCATTTACATGAATAAACATAGACATATTCTACTTTTATTTTTCTCCGATTAACCTATGAACAACTTTTCCTCGGATGTAATAACATCCATTACCATACCCATATACATATATACATACTATAGTCATAGATATATAAATATTAAAATATTCATATATCTAGGACTCGAGTACAAGTATTCATATTCATCACATAAATGTTTGCCCTTTTTCAGCAGGATTTGAACCAGCTTCTTGTTACTTTAAAGGCAGGGACACTATAAACTAGGCTATCAAACTAAAATATATCAAAAACCGAGTATTTCAACTACTTATTTCACACTTGAATGGGAATATATGATGTGTCATTTGAAGGAAAGTGCCTAACTTAATGCTAAGTCGCAACGCAGAAGTTATTATTTAAGTCGTACACGAAGTTACAACATCACTGTGAGGTTTGAACTGATTTAACAGTTTGTACTCTTTAGTGTGAAAAGCTCAGTTGCTTACATGTGGCTTTATATGTCCATATAAGTCAGCTTAAACAAGTATTTGACACGAGAATTTGCACAAACCGAGTAACTAACTTAAACAAGAATAAACTTACATTTAAGATGTTGCTGTTGATTAATTTTCATTATGAGAATTAATCGATTTTTTGAGCTTTCAATCCGGTAAAAGGATTTCGCTGAAGCGGATAAAAGCTCAAGGGAATAAACAAAATACTAAATTATGATTTACGGTATTTTGTAGCAATTCATTTTAGAATTAAGAACAAATTATGTTACGGATTCTGAGGCTTATCCTTTTTAAATAATAAACATTTATACCTTTGTATCTCCCCGAGGCACAGAAAATCCCTAAACGGATTAAACCTACCTCAGAAGTACTCTTACTACTCAAAAAGTATCTACTTTTGGGTTTAGGATACAATACTAGACAAAATAAATTTATAACATTCGTTGAAGTTGTTTGATGTTTAAATATAGAAAAATATTCTAAGGTGTCTATAAAAATATTATAATCGGTTAAATATACTGTTGATGTTTTTTGCAAGATTATTGTTTTTAAATATTTACATATACATCCTTTTCTCATAAATAATAAAAGTTATAATGTAGTGAATACTCAGAAATTTTAGTAGTACATTAAAAGTTCTCTTTCATACTTATACCGAAAATATACCTAAAGTAAGTTTTAAACAATCCTAATTACAAAGGCGTATTTAATCTAGGCGCATTTGCTCGACTTGAACAAATTAGAAGAAAGTCTAATTGCGTGTAAAGTTTTGATGGTTCCTTTATCAGTGTAATTAAACCCTAAAAGTAACTTGTGTTCTTTACGAAACTGTTATTGAAAATGGAACGAAAGCAGTATAAGTTGTTTTTTTATCTTAGCGCATTTTACAATATTAGTAGCCAAAATGTTTTCTTACTAGTAATTCTTTTCGACTCACATTTCATCAGAATTTGGCAACTGTTGAGCCTGTCGCTGTCTTAGTGCAACCACTGACACAAAACGTACACAAATTAAAAAAAAAACTCATTAGTATCTGGTTTCCAACTTGGTATCGAACTCTGTTTTCCCAACTACTATACCAGACTACTTTAGTAAAGTGGCTATGACTTTATTTTTATAAATTATTAATTTTATTCATACCGAATATGACTTTAATACAATACTTCATCTTGTTGTAAACTGCCAAAGACAAGCTACATAATAAAATTTTTCTATACATAAGTATAGAAAATTTTTACTGTATTATTATATTTGAAGAATGTCCATAAGGACATTCTTCTTCGCCTTTGTACTGGCAAGAAGTTTTAGGTGTTCAAAAGAATCCACTTCGTCGGGTCTTGAACATGGTCCTCGCGTAGCCGGGAGCCCGTAACCTTTAAGGACAGACACACAGGCTAATGACGTACACCTGTGATCTGAGATGCACGATATATACCATCCAAACACCAAAGATGTAAGCGACATATTTGGTCATTTCGAGTACACATCTAACGGAGCATCTTCATTAAGGCACCGCTAAGCTGTTGGATACGTCAAATCAGGGACGGCCCATGTTTCATTTTTATACAGGAGGACAAGTCAATTAATTCTCTTATAAATCTAGCCCTTAAGTTTTCAGATTGACGAACTAAAGAACGCAGGTACTTGTCCTTACCGAAATGATTGTTTGCTTGTTTCCTATGTTCAAAGACTCCGAAACTGTACAACTGCATGACGTACTCAATGTCACCTCGTGGAGTTTATCACGGGTTTTTTACACTTTCAAGCGTAATTTAAAAAATATCCATATTGCGCTCTAGAAAAATAATTAAATAAATATATCTTTACGCAGTTCCCAATACAGGGGTAGACAGAGGTCTAGTCTAGAGAATTAAGTCTCATTGACCCACCTTCCACCGAAGATATTTTCGGAACAACTTGACAGGTGGTAAGCCCGTCGCCGTCTTTATGTCCAAGCCATCGATATAATTCTTACATAAGTTTTTGGAAAACCCATTGGTACGAGCCTGCCACTTGGGGATCGAACTCGGTTTTCTTGACTCGAATTTCCGACTACTCAACCACTCGGCTATTGTGACTCTATTGCGCTCCAGGATTTGCCTATTTAAATAAAGTGTTATATCCAGCACGTACATCATCATAGGAAGTGTACATCCTTACAACATGTAAAGTTCTACACCTCTAGGATAAAGTCTAGCAATAGTTTAAACTAATGTTAGATATAATAAAATTTTAATGTTTTATACTACTTTTTCGTAAAATTTTGTTCAATTTTTGAATGCACTAAAATTATATGTATAAATATGTGAAACATTTTAATTACCACAAAGTACCACAAAAATAACAGACCAGAGATAAAGACAATGTCGATAAAATAACTTTCTATATTGACCCTTTCGGGAATTTAACCCTCAGAAGGACCTCAGAGCCGGTAATACAGAGAAAAGTGGTATATACGCCACCTCGCCACCGAGATTGTGTGTATGTATCAATACAATATGAAATATAATAGTATGAATAGAGCTTATATCTACATAGAATTTATAGCCCCATTTTATAACATCATAAAATGTTTATGCCGTCGACGTACGATTATATTAAAAGGAAATTCTCATGAATTTGTCTAATAATATGGCATAGCGATCATCTTCAATTACTACAAGACTAAAAATACATTGGCTAATGACAGGTATTAGCGCTATCTATCGACTAAATTGTTCTCTGTATTGTTGTAACAAATTTTAATATTTCCACATATAAATGAAACGTAATTACGTTTCCTTAAAAATCATAGTGCGTTAACCGTTAAAATAAAAATTGTGTTTGTAAAACCGCTTTATAGAGAGTAAGAGTTACGACCTTTTCTGTGACTAAAATAAGTAGAGAAGTAAGTAATAGAAATAATTATTGCTTTTCCCTTATGTTACTATAACATTCTTTTTTGTTTTTATCGTGATATTTAAACCGGCTAAATATATTAAGCAATTACGAACTCGTTAAGAAGAATATGATTGAGCCAGAAGATTAGTTTTATTGCATGCTATAATTAAAATGCAAAGAAATTTTAAGTTAACGTCTTCAAAAAATATGATCATAAAACATATAGTTTCCGTTTTTGAAAGTATGAAAGAAACATTTTATGTGAGAAAAAAAATTTAAGCGTGTATGAGGAAAGACAAAGATGGCTGGGTTCATTTAGAATTAATGACAAGCGTTCCGAATACACTATTGTTATTTACCGAAATCCTGGTTGTCATTACTTATTTTCTTACTTTTCAGCTCTTACAAAATCTGGTAAATACCTAAAATATGTCATTCCCTTCACGTTAATATGGGTCGGCCAAACGTCACAAGTACTTCGGAGTACGTCATGAAACCCTCATGTCCTGCAAGCTAACCTGCCTTTTAACTAGATTATCTAGTCAGAATCATTGAACTAAAATTCAAGATGTGTCTTTCCCTATCAACATATATCTGGCGTGCCTTGTAATTTGAAATATGTTAAACAATATGGTATTATTCACTTAGTATTTTTGTAGACAGTTATGATGGCCGATATTTTCTTAAAATTTGGTGTTAATTGTAATCATCATTTTTGGGATCCATCAAAATCTTATTATATTTCCTCTTATTTGTATTTGACGAATCTAATTCCCGATAATTTTGACAAATGTTTCCAAATTAATTCTTGTGTTTTCTTTTGTTTACGCTTGTTTGATGCAGGCCATCGAGTAAACCGCGTAGCCAATTCAAATGAAGTTGATTAAATAAATTGCTTTTTTTATCGCACACAAATATCAATATCTGTGATTGATTTGGATTATGTTACTACGATTCAAAATGCTGTTTATAAAAATATATTAAATTAACATACCCATACTAGATCTAACTTATCTCTGATAGTTCCATTCTACACTAAGTGATTTTTTTGTGTGATAATTGTTTTGGTGTGAAATATTTTTTGCTTGCGCATTTGTATTCTTAATTCGTAACGTTGCTTTTCGAAAACACTGTGTGTGTGTGTGTGTGTGTGCGTGTGTGTGCGTGCGTGCGTGCGTGCGTGCGTGCGTGCGTGCGTGCGTGCGTGCGTGCGTGCGTGCGTGCGTGCATGCGTGCGTGCGTGCTTATTGTCTGTTTAATTAAAAATCACATCTAGTAACCTATATCTATATCTCTGTTATAACGAAAGCAACCCACGTCGTATGTCGTAGCGCACTTATTTAATAATCTGATTCAATTCGCAGTGTAGGTACAATTTCACGCTTTCTAACAACTTATTTAATATTCTATAACTCGATTCAGCTCAATTCCTTTCTGTTAAATCACGGTTACACGAATTCATAAAATGATTTATGGTTTATCAACAATTATAGAGGATATACTAAGCATATAGAAATAAAATTGCGAAGTAGACTTCACACAATTTTGCCTTTTTACTCATACGATACACAAAGTAAACGATAGAAGTGACCAACTTCCTAAATATAGGAAAAACGTTTGTTTTAAAGCCGCCTTCAAAAGGGAACAAAAACTATAGTAGGGAATAACTATAGTAGCTAAATATGTCACTTATTTATTCAAATATTCTAATCACGATGGGCTTAAAATTGGCAATTATTGCAATGCCAAACAATACAAAAAGTATTGTTTGACATTGCAATAATATTCAATAAAGACAACCTCCAATTACTGTTATATCGGCACCGCCTTCCACAATAGCAGTAGATAGTGCTTATTAGAATATTTGTTTTAAATCAATAAGTAATCTTAAGTAATCTTTGCTTATATGAGATTTTTATATTTAAAAAAAAAATTATTTTATACCATTTTCAGAAAATAATTCGAATGAGTACGTACTAAGATAATACTTTGAGGGAACAAGTGAAGGTACAAGGTAGGTGAAGTCGGTGGCCTTGATGATATATATGAGTGTGTATAATATCCGAAAACCCTACAAACCAGTCGTTGGAAATTGTAAAATACTCAATTTGTCTCTTATCATTCAATATTAATTTACCGAGCAGTTTCTGTCGAAAAATCGAATACTTGTACTTGTCTAACTAACGCAGTGTTTTCTATCAACTGATCAGAATCTTTACATGATATACATAGACACAAATAATTCATTCACAAAAAGAGTACAATATTCAAAACGCTTATAAAGTTTTTTGGGATTTTCTTCATGATGATTCCATCATCAGATGCTAACGTGGTTACATTGGTATCAAACTGAAGAAACCTTTTAAAAAAGGGAAAGAATTTTAGAGATAAGTTCAAATATACCAGAATTAAGAGGTAAATAAATAACACCTAGCAACTATAATTTTATTGCAAAATTATTTAGTTAATTTATTAATAAGAGACAACCAGAAGTTACGACGATATTACGTGCGCACTGCTTGCTGTTTGCCACTAATGGCCGAGAACGTGCACTGGCACCCTAGGGACAATGTCTCTGACTCCACAACGAAATGTGGCTGTTGAAATCTCATAAGAACGTCGCTCGTTTCGAATTGCACATAAAAATTAACATCGTTTATTTGGGTGAAATATTAACACGTATTTTAAAATCGGTCACATGGTCACAGACCATGTGACCGATTTTAAAATTATAATATCGACAAACCGACGGGCCGATTCTTTTCAAAAACATTAATATCAGAGTTATTGTCATGGCTTTCGTTATGCTTATAATTGATTCATATTATGCATATCCCACAACCAACATACAACTTTGAAAGTTAGAAAAATATGATTTAATGTATTTAATAAAACGTATCTTCAGGCTATTCCCAATACTGAGGTAGACAGAGGTCAAGACAGGACCCAACTTTGACCGAAGACATTTTTGGGACAACGTGAGAGGTGATGAGCCTGTTGCCGTCGTTATGACCAAGCCAACGATATAATTATGAAAGTTTATGAAAAAAAATCATTGATACGAGCCTGCCACCTGGATATTTCTGGACTTGAATTCCCGATAACCCCACCACCTAACTTTCGTGACTATAAATAAAACATTAATATAATAAATGAAATATAATTTAATTTGTTATAATATAATATATAGTGAAATATTATTAAATATTAGTGAGTTTAGCCGTTTTTAACTATTTGATTAACTATTTTATCGTTAAATAAATTCAAATTCAATTTGACTAATTCTATAATTTTAAAAATTACGCATCGGTTTCTATGGGCGAGTCAACACGGCAAACCACTTTTCCTATATTATCTTTAGTCTGCATGTTTAAGTACCTTATTTATTTTTAATTCCATAAGACAAGTGTTTAGCTAGTTACATGGGGATCAGAACAATGTAGGTGTTGTTGTTGTTCCTATCTATGTATGTATTTTAAATTGTATTTTTTTAATCGAATGATAACAAATGTAAATCATATTTTGTTTAATTACAATAAAATTTAGCTTAAATCTACCTAAATGTACAAGACTACCCTAGTTCATTATTCTTATCTCATCGGAGGAAGTTATTTAATAATCAAGCCTCTTTCATTTTAGCTCGTAAAGGAAATTTCAAAGCTACTAATTAGGCAATTGGGAGTATTCACACTGTATTAACCGCTATTTAATTGTAAACCACATTTTACCATGAATAAAAGCGTTTGAGATCGATCCTTTAATTAGTGTTTTATATTTAAAACCAATAACATTATGAATGAAGTTTAAACAGAACAATGTTTGATTTAGTAATTTTATACGGTGTAGAATTTATAACACATTTTAATTGTTAAGATAATAGTAAACAATGAATGTTACTGCATTGTACTAACGGCTAATTTTAAACGCATACACATACATTGTAACGATTTTTTTTTTCAAATTTAAGATGGATACTAAAATGTTTAGTTTGATGGTGCCGTCAGTACTGATGACTCCCTCTACATGACTTCAAGGTGTAGCAAGTGTAAACAAAACATCCAAGATTCGAACTACCTACATCGTATACTGTCACGAAGGTATTTAATGATCTGTAGGATTAAGTTGATTTCCTTTAACCGCTGATAATGAGGACACACGAAACCAATACACTCAAAGATGCAGTGAGCAATGAAAAGAGCCAAAGAATCCGTATCAGAAAAATCCGCAGCAGAAGTAGGGTAAACAACGTTATCGCAAGGATTATTAAGATTTATTGGAATTGGATAGGCCTCAATAGTGCGAAAAAAGTAAAAATCTGTAAAATTTATTTTCAATACTAATTATATTTAATATATGTAATATGTTGCTTACTTTATATAATAAGCCACAAATATGTAAATTGTATGTGATAAGCGCCGTCAGCAAAACCTACTTTCATAATTTTCGAGTCTTTAACTCGAAAATGATGATCTTGAAAAAGATTTTATTGGATAAAGCGTGCAGTCCTCTGGAGGTTATCAGTAACTTGAGATCAATATTATTATATCTCCATGCATAATTTCGGTATTGGGACAGCTCTGTCTACCCCAGTATTAGGCGTAAATATTATTTATTATTTTCAGTTATGAGCATTAGAACAATGAAACAGCATTAATAGTTACTAATTACGTGTTGTATTGTAGAATAGCCTATTTTACATGGTAACTTTTGAAAGATTTTTTTTTATAGAAAAGGGAGGCAAACGTGCAGGTGGCTCACGTGATGGTAAGTGATTACCGCCGCCCATGAACATCCGTGATACCAGAGGCATAGCAGATGCGTTGCCACCCTTAGAGTGCCCCCCCCCCCCCCCCCTGCACTTACCAGACGAAACGCAGAAGTGTGTTAGACTTCTACTTCACGCCGGTATTCTGTGAGGTCGTAGTACTTCCCTGGTCGACCCGGCCCATTCATGCAACAACAAAAGCTGTTGGGAGGCTCTACCACTGTTAAAACACCTATTAACACAAAGTAATATTAGACTGTTTGAATAAACTGGCATTAAAACTCTCATTTCATACAAATAATCACTTTAGCCCTTTTAGTATGAGGCCAAAGATATGTAATATAATAAATAAATAAATACATATATGGATAGGGACAACATTACATACATTGCTCCGGTCTGAATATAAGATTTTAAAGCATTTGTGGTATGGGAATCGGAAACAACGAAGGCACCACAAATATCCAGACCCTAGAAAATGTAGAAAAATGTCTCAGAAAAACTGGGAATCTAACCCGGGAGCTCAAGCTGAAACCTTGAAAAACTTGACCACGGAGGTCGTCATACATAAGAATGTATAACAAAAAAAGGTTTAAATTAATTTAAAAACTTTTTATTTCATATTATTTATTTCTCATAACTTAATAAAAATTGTAATTAAAAACTAAATGGTATTCATTTCTACGCAGTAAAACGATACGAATGGAATCGCTGCACCATTTGAAGTAGAGCTGAAAAGTGCCTACGCATTCTGAATCCTTATTCTGCTACCTTTTCAAATCTTTCTTAGCCTTTCAATAAAAGCACAGTGAACGTACGTACGTAACGTGCTCATTGAAAGAAATATTATCCTTTGAATTCCGATTGTCGAAAGGTGGTAGTGTCGGTAAATAAGGTTAAACGTGCTAACGAGACACTTTTATGTGGAAACTGTTAGATAGAATTTAGAAATACAGTTATTATTTATACGCTTATACGACATAAAGTAGTAAATGTGACTATCACATGACTATTATTTCTATTTGGTGTTTATAGCAACTTATTTTTTAATTAAAATAAAATCAAGAGTACTTAGAGTACTCGGAACTAGACGTGCGTGTATGAAGAAAATTATGACTTTGAAAAATGGGAGGTCTATAAAGATCATGACATTAGGCGATGTGTTCTCTTTAATTACCCCGTCAGGGACTATGCTTAAATATATTTATTAATTTAATTAATTGCTGTGATTTTTTTGTTAGTAAATACAAATATTTATTCATATAAAACTCGAATACGTAATTTAAATGCAATTTCCGATGATCCATCCGCTAATATTGGTGAGGGTTAAAAAATTAATCCAACACAATAAAAAATACATAACAAGTCTACATATTAATTTAATGAAAAACCACGGTAGCCGTGTAAATTTAATCAGTTTGCAAACAAATGACGAAGGTGCGACCCTCGCATTATCGTGGCTGCCCGGACAACGCTTAATATGAAAATGTGGGTAACCAGCGCAAAAATATGATGGCATTAATATAAATTGCACTTAGTCTAACGCAAGAGGAAAAACAACTAGCAGTAAGTGATCTGAAAAAGAATGTGTAAGGGGAGGTGTATTTTCATTGTTATACCAATATTGTGGAGATTAAATTATAAATTGGGTACCAGTATCAGATTGGTATCGTCACATACATCTTGTACATAAGATGCTGATGTACGTTTTGTGGCATTTGTATTAAATTCCTTATTATTACGGGTTATTCCGTCATTTTCCGGCAACTGCACCAATTTCGAACTTTCTTCTTAATCGATTATTTTATCAGACATCGGAAGAGGACAAGATAAACGTCTTTGCATTCGGAGGGGAGTTGTAAACTCTACGTAGAAAGTACATGAAAAATTTATCTCATGATAATTATGTTTACATTTTATTTATCGTACAAACAATAGGCAACTATGAAACGTGGTACATAGTGATGCGAAGCAACTTTAACAATAGTCGTGCGTTTAGTAGCTATTCAATGCCTGAGCCAGCCAGACTTGAGCACTAAATTTTGTACAGTATACCGTTGTGGTATTTCGTGAATACATACACGTGAAGTAAACAAAGTTTAAGTAGAATAGTTCACAGAAAAGGTTATGTCATGTGTCACAATAAAGAGATTTATTATATTAAACATAAGACAAAATAAAGCTATAATACACATACGATATTATTAGGAACGATAATATGTAATATTGGCATGCGTGCCATAACCGCGTAGCCGTGTTTTGTTGCCGTAGCCGCATAATCTCGGCGTAGCAGAGTGAAGCCACTGCAACTGCCTTGTCGATGTAGCCGTATGGTATGGCGTAAATATATATATATATATATATATATATATATATATATATATATATATATATATATATATATATATATATATATATATATATATATATATATATATATATATATATATATATATATATATATATATATATATTTGAAAAATATTTTTTAATCGCCTAAACGAATTTCAACATTAAGAGAAATTATAAAATAAATAACTAAATATTGAATATTCAAATGACTCGTGGTTATGGCAGAATATAGCACTTTTTGTCTTCCCATGAGAGACGAAAGGTCAAAAGATTACGGGATAACCACACACAAAATCCCAGACCAAAATTAAGCAGCCAGGTAAAGGGCAGCAGCGGCTAAGGTGCGAGGTGACTTTTACTACCATTGCCAATCCAAAAGTGGTCATTATGGCAAACTCTCAATAAGTATATGATTGATTGAGATGGTAATCCGGTGAAACTGACGTTGTTCATTTCCGATTATTTACAATAATAAATATATTGAGAAGAATAATATATGTGGTAAGCTTTGCATAAGTGAAAGGAAAAAATATTTCAGCTTTTCCTTTGAAATCTTTGTAACTTTATAATGATGCTCCCTTAAAGCAGCCTACGCAACCCTTCGCCTTAAGGACACTATATCACAATAAGATATTTGTAGCGACTTAACATTATATTTCGATTTGTCCTTAAAGCAGATAATTTAATTGATACCATATTTTTGGTATTTTTTGTTCAAACTCAGTTGTAAACAACAAAAGAACAGAACAGAAAACTACTGTGCTAAAAGACAAACGAAAAGGTATACCTGTATAATATTATATAATATTAATAATAATAATATTGTTTGTTATTGTATTGTAATTGTTTTCATAAATACTAATGTACTGTGTTGATATAGCATGGATGGAGGTTATATTAGTTTCTTTTTTATACAATATTTATTTGAAAAGGGGAATCCAATAAGTACGGTAAATCCTGTTTTCGGCAAACTAAATCTCTGAATTAGGTAAGTCTTACATGGGTTAAGACGATTGTGATGTTTATTCGACAGAAAATCGATATTACAAAACACTCAGTTATTACACATAAAGAAAAATACATGGATATAACTTTTTTTTAAACTAAAAGTATTATGCTGCTGTGTACTGCTATCACCATAAAAATCATATAACAAAAATAAGCATTATTTTATCCACAGAAGTGATGCGCGTAAAATTGTACGCCCAAATTAAATTTGACAATCTCAGTATCTATAAATACTTGAAAACAAAAAGAAATTTGTTGAAAATTAAATCTCCAACCTAATATGACTTAGCTGATATAAACAAAATATAATAAATATAAGCTTAAGCTTTTATTGAACATGCTATCGGGTGAATTATTGCTCGTTTGTCACTAGATTAATGCCTCTCTCGTTATTCAGCAATGTGCCCTAAGTGCACGTGAGATGAGATATACTCACTGTCAAGCTAAGTAAAATGAAGGAAAATAAACCAGTACTAAAACATTTCATTGGAGTTTCCAAGTAAATGTGAATGTCTCACATATCATATTGCAAAAAAATACCAATTCAATCATTAATAACAACTTATATTATGTTCTCGATGTTTCTCCAAATCCAATAACGCTGAGATGAAATTCAAAACGTCTCTTATTCTGTTTGAAGTCGAAATCAAGTGGATTTCGACGTGAAGCTGTTTGACTATAAGCTTTTTAAAATAGAATTAATACAACGACTTTCTTTCACTAATTTTAGCCTCCTTTTGTTGTTTAGAATCAGGTCTTTATTTTTAATAAAACTTTTTTTTACTAATATAAAATAATACTCTATAATCCGTATATCACAAATAAAATATTAAAAACAAATCTGTCTGTGGCGGGAGCCCCGCTTGATTTTCAAATCTTTCATTTGTGTAATAGTAAAAATTCTAGGATGCGATACTTACTGGAAATTGATCAAAAACATGTTAAGAATAATAAAACAATTAAACATGCCAATTTTTAACAAATACGGCGTTTGCAAATAAACGAAGTTATTTATTAAATTAACGAAGTAAACGAAATTTTGTCTCCTTATGTATCCAAATTACATAAAATCATAAAAAAACTAAACGTACAAAATCATTGATACGGCTACTTTTATTTTAATTGCATTGTAATCATATGATGTCGGTAACTCGATTACACATGCGTGTTGTTTTCCCTGCGAACACAACAAGGGCGTCATATTCCGTCCGATAGTGTGTGGCGGCAACCGCAAACCTCAAACCAACAAACGGCTATACGTAACAGAACCGATAATATTATGTAGACATACGAGTATTCATGCGTAGTCAATGCTAAGTGCAGACCTTATTAAGTTGTCTTTGTTCAATACAAAAATTTTATAAAGTTGTCTTATCCCGTGTGAGTTTTTTAATGTTAAGTATTAAAAATAATGGTAAATCGTAATAGGTAAAAAATAATCTTAGGTATTAAATTCATACATACATATATCATCATACGTAACGGCCATGGAAGTATAACAGCCTCTCCCGTAATGAGTATTGCTCAGAATCGCCACGTTTGGCTCAGATTAGCGATCTCAATACCATTATCATAGTAATTGAAATTAAAGAGATAAGAAATTGTAATTACAAAATATAAAATACTACATAAACATTGCGTTTCTTGGCTCGAAAAAAAAATATCTTTCATTCGCAATACAGGGGTAGACAGAGGTATAGAAAATTTAACAAAAAATGTTTTCGATGATTCCTTTCGGTTCATTTTCGTTTTTATGTCCAAGCCAACAATATAAATCGTATTTACGTAAAAACCTTTTTTGAATAAACCCATTGGAACGAGCCTGGCATCTGTGTATTTCTTGACTCGAACCCCTCCACTCGTCTATCTTGCCTATAAATAAAATATTAAAATAATAAATAAAATATAATTTAATTTTATATAATATATTGAATACTCACGATTGTGATCTTTAGGTGGAACTTCAATGGTAACAAATATAAATCGTTTAAATTATAATAAGTTTTTGAAAAAATCCATTGCTGCGAACCTACCACGAACTCAGGTTTCTTTCCGATCACCCAACCACTTGACTATCGTGACGCTTCGCTCGAACGATCTATGTAATTATATTTTAATAGATATTTATTAATGGAGACGTAGTTTCTGAATTAATCCTCTTAAGTACTTAGGTTCTTAAGATCAGAGAATTTATTAATGTTTTATAATATTTCATTTCATTTAAAGTTAGTAAGAAAAACGACTTCATTATTTTTTTACAAGTATAATTGTATATGCCTTATTTTTAATAATGGCCTCATGTTTCCCATTAGATTTGTAAATACGATAGTAAGAAAACCGTTATAAGACCTATGTTTGAATAATGAAAATATATTTGTGGGTTTGAGACTTATGGCAGTCAATTGATATATAGTATCTTTTTTAATTTAATTTATTTAGGAGAGCAAAAGTCATTACATTATATGTTACAAATAAGAATTTACCTAAGCGAACGTTACAAATGTATAACCCACTACGTCAACTACAAATTAAAAAATCATAAAATATCAGTGTATATACAATATGTATAATATACTATAAATACTTAAAATATATGATGATACATAAAAATAAAAATATTTGTAACTAATCCTTTGAGTTTACCACACACTAAAAATTTCAACATAGTATTACAAATATTTTGCATATTTGATTCCTGAGTATTGGTCCCATAATATTCTTACGCCGCAAACGTGGTTCGTATTTTGTGAAACAAAATATTTTTTTTAAATCCCTACAACCCTACATATCCATCCTACTTTGAATAAGACGATAGAATAGAAAATGCGATCATAATCCGATACACCTTTATTTGAATTTTTTTTTAAACTCATTTAATACGATATTTTTAATGATAGCTTTAATGATAGATAAACTATTTTAAGCTATTTAACGTTCAGTTCCAAACCCTTATACCAACCAGACGGATAAACAGGTGGACATGGATATAAGATAAAATAAATAAATATCTTCACGCAATTCCCAATACAGGGGTAGACAGAGGTCAAGTCTAGACAAATAAGTCCCTTTGACCCACCTTCCACCGAATACGTTTTCGGGATATATGATAGACAACTTATATTTCAATTTCCTTATCCTTTCGTCTGTAACACGTTTAAATGAAAGTATTTACGTTATTTAACTAGTGCTGGCTTAACTTCATATTTTAACGGACTGCAAAATGTCTTTGCAAGAGATAAGCCTATCCTTTCATAAGGAGGTTCGCCATAATTTTCGCGCTTGCTAAATTACTCATTACTCAAACTCAAATTAGTTATTAAATTAAAGAGAAAAAATTTATCAAATCAAATCAATCAAATTAGTTGATTGATTTGGCCATCGTAGCAGACACCTCGCACCTTAGACGCTGCTGCCCGTCACCGGTCGTCCTAACTCTATAAAAATACAAAATCATTGTAATTTTCTAGAACATTATGCCGCCATCTGTCGGTAGTCAATTGGGTTTTCAAGGCTTTTCCCGGAGTCTTACGTTATGACACACACAGGAAGAAAGCAGGTAGTATTTTTTTATGTTAAGTACATAAGGTAATGGCCAGGGCAATTGCTTAATAAGTTTAAATTTTAATATGCTTGATTGTAAAGCAATACGCTAAATCTATCACACTTAACGATATATAAAGTATATTGCGCAGCACTTTATGCTGTAATGTAACATTTGAAATTTAAATAAACACTCCTATAATTTGTTCACTTTAAAATACATCTTCTGTGAGAGCGTTAAAATGATAAATGGATTCCAAAAATATAACAGCTGCAACTGTTCTGCTCATGTAACGAGAGAAGACGATCGCTGCAAAATATTTCACATTTGCGTTCAAATTTGTTATGCATTACAGATATATTTTAAATTATGTCGGATTAAATAACACCTTACAAATGGGTTTTCAAAATCTTATGTACGATTTATATCGTTGGATTGGACAAAAAGATGGCGACAGGCTCATTATCTGTCATATTGTCCCAAAAAATTACTTAATTATCTAGACCTCTGTCTACTCCTGTATTGGGAAAGGCGTGAAGATATTAACTATTAATTTTTCTCTAAAACGCCTCTTCTTGACATTAATACTCAACGAAGTCGTGGTCAACAACAAAACCCTCGAATGGTGTACAATACAATACAGGTGCCCCTTGTTAAGCCCAGCCACGAAAAGAATGGTATATATATAAATAACGTATCAAATGATTTTACACTGCAAATTTTCCTTAGAGTGTACTACGTATAAATATTGGTACTATCCAGTCACCAAAATTAGGTAGTATCTCATATCCAATAAAGAAACTAAAATAAAGAGGCAGGATCGAAATTATATACTATTTATTTTAAGCTTTATTTCTACAGGGAAATTCTATGAAATAAAGTACTTAATGCCAGTTTTCCTTAGTCTTGCTATTTACTGTTATTGAAAAGGAAGCCTTTTTTCTGATGAATTATATATAGCCTAATTAAAATCTCTTTGACTTCTTAAAAAAAATAGCGTTACTCTTACCTTCTATATTATACTTGATAACATGAGTAACAGTCTTAAAATATTTAAATATAACTATTTAATTATAACAAGAATGTCTCACTATTTTATGTATTCAAATTAAAGCTGTTATTATCAAAAGGTAAACACTATTTCACATTACCGCAACGAAATTATAAAGGTCTTTAATTTTCAAGCTCTTTCATGGATTACGAAATTACTCCCTCGCTTTGAAATGAAATGGAATTCATAAACACCTGAGAGATTTTCAGACTAGGCGTATACAAAACTCAAACGCAGGCAATCGCTGAAACAATTTTAATTTAGCTGAATCCCGCTTTTGAATGAAACCTTTCAGATTTTGAAGCGATAGAAACGCTTTTGTGGCTAATTACTGTTATTCGATATTCGAAACATACAAAATTGAAACGAGCGAGAACGAGATTGGTATAGAAACTAATCAAAAGTTTTGAAGCAAAGAACCTGAATGCAGTCAAACCGAGGAAGACATAGCCACTTTATTGAATAAGTCGGGCAACTTACAGAATTGGATACCTGGAAACAAAAACTTTGTTTTTAGTCGTGTTTACTTCAATGTAATAGATGGTCTGAATGCAAATACCTTTATTTACAATATTTTAGACCTTTTTATATATAACAATAACTTGACCGTAAACTAAAATTTAAAGGAATCATAACATTCTAGGGATAAAATGTACCACCCGATTTCCATTGAGTGTTGTAGATGTTAACAACCACAACTAAAGATAAAGCCTTAAAATGCAATAAGATAGCGACTGATGACGTGATAATCATCTAAAAATACCACTAATTCTAAATTCAGCAGACCGATGTCAGGCAGCAGAATATTGTTAATGACAGGTGCAAGGTATGTAGTACTGCAAATTCGTGCAAATATAGTAAATATAGGAGAGGCCTATGTCTTAAATTGAACAGGCTGTTATGATATAAAATATTAAATATTGTCTAGATGTATACTAATCATACAAGTTGTCTTACATTAGCCTCAAAAACCTCACCTAGTGGCTTGAAATTGTTGCAATATTTACCTAATTCTCCTAGAATTTATATTATATGGAATGTGCCAATATATATCTTCTTCTTCTTTACTGCCATTGCTGAACATAGGCAAGAATTCATTGCTGAACATAGGCGCTCCCTAAAGCTGTCCACAACGAACGGTCCCCAGCCACCTGCATCCATCGACATTTTGCAAGTCGTCACTCTATCTCGTGGGGCGACCATCCTACCCTCTAAACTGCGTTTGCCTATACGAGGTTGCCACTCGAGAGCTTTTCTTCCCCAACGGTTGTTAGTTCGTCGAGCTGTGTGGCCGGTCCATTGCCACTTCAGCGCGCTGATCCTTACGGCTATGTCAGTTACCTTAGTTCTGCTGTGGATTTCTTCGTTGCGGATTCTATCATGCAGAGAAACACCGAGCACAGCCCTTTCCATAGCACGCTGAGCAACTTTGAGCCGCCTCATACGGCCCGCAGTGAACGACCACGTTTCAGATCCATAAGTCATCACTGGCAATACGCACTGGTTGTAAACTATTGTCTTACACTCGATATCACTCAAAATCTCAGCTCTATCGGAAATAACTGCACCTTTTTCGGTCTTCAACTTAGTCAGTTGGCTCTTTCCGATAGAAACATCTTTGGCGAAGACTTTTGGACCGCTCGATCGCTTCTTCAATACGTGTCGTTATGAATTTGCGTGGCTCGGCTCATAGACTTTAAGATCTGTCTATTCAGTTGCCGATATGCTAACGCATCTGTTGTAGACTGCAGCTCATTTTGCTCCAAGCTTCTGTTAGCTTAAGAGTGAGATCAGAGAGTTTTTGTGGCCTTTTTGTGCGGCGGATCCTGCAAAACTTTGCCCCTACCGCATGTAGCGCAATCGTCTAGGCATTCAAAGCGATTGTGCAATTCGAGCTTAAAGTTTTCGGAATTTTGAATAAGGGCAGGAGATGGGCGGACTTCATCAGACGAGACTGTTTGAGCTTAATGTTTATGTTCGGTGTTCGGTGTATATATATATATATATATATATATATATATATATATATATATATATATATATATATATATATATATATATATATATATATATATATATATATATATATATATATATATATATATATATATATATATATATATACATACATATATATATACCTTTCTAATTAATCGATTCATTTCACATAGTACTACAATATGAAATAGTAATTCTACGCTTCAAAATAACGCGCAACAGAGCGTTAGAGGTTAGAGCGTGCCCAGACGGGTGCGAGTCAACGCAGCAAGCGGTCGCCTATGAAAATGGATTAGCAGTTAATTGTGAAACCAGCAGTGCTTGCTAGCTGCTTAATTAGTCGCCTTTACAGCTTGTTTGGTCGGTCAACACTCATGTGACGCGTCGCAAAGGTCTAACCACGATGAACGCACGTGCGATCCACTAATAACATTTGCAAAATTAAACAAGTTGGTTCAAATCTCTATACCACCACCATTGCAATTCACCATTATAACCTTTGCACCCGCATTTAATACCATACCAATAAAACTTGTTACCATAGACTCGTTATTTAAGTTCTAGGATCTTCTAGAATCGTAAAATCTTATCATTCCCTATTCAAAAACGGCATCGCATATTTTTTTTATCATATTCATAATCATTGCATATTTTTTTCATACATCTTTTGGCAAACAAACAATCAAAGTAAAGTTGATGATAAGAGCTTCAGTTGCCTTGCCAATATTTAAGTTCTAAGCTTATTGGTTATGATTGCTTATACATATACACGTAGACTTAAAGGTTTTTCTTGTTCATTCGTACTTTGTGTGCGGTATACTCGTATACTCATGATATACGCAGCCAAACGACAATTTGTAAATGTTGTACACATGCGTCATGGTTTACTCTGGTAAAGGCCATATACTTCGATTACTGATATCTAATACGATAGCCTAAGTTACGATAGCCGAGTGATTGGGTGATCGGCATTTCGTGTCAGGAAACCCGAGTTCGATCCTCAGGTGGCAGGCTCGTACCAAGGTGATTTTCAAAAACTTATGTACGAATTATATCGTTGGCTCGGACATAAAGACGGCGATGGGTTCACCACCTACCACGTTGTTCCGTTGTCTACCCCTGTATCGAGAAATGCGTGAAGGTATTTATATTTATTTATTTGATATCTAATACCATTGATATTTCTTTGAAAATTCATTAAAAATATTTATATTCATGCGTGCTCTTTCGAAAATGTCCCATGAAGTATTGAAAAATTTTAGCGCATTCCCATCTCAGAAGAAAAAGAGAAGAACGATATTATAAGAAAAGGTTTTTTATGTTTTTTAGTAATAATAATAAAGCAAACAAGCACATGAATAAGAAAACATTCTAAAAACAGTAACGAAGCTACAGCACTACGCTTTGACTGCAAAGCTCGCGTTTGTAGTACCGGCTTTGTTTTTACTAGCGCGGACAGTATGGATGGTTCATTCCAATTATGCTTCTAGAGTGTACACATTTGTCGTTAGTACTTTAACAATAAAAGAAAAAGAAATCATATTTACCTACCTAACGACACTATTATGCAAAATAATTTAAATAAAAAGTAATGGGCTATAAAAATATTTTCGTGTTTTTTTGATATTTCTCAGGTTTTTCTTCGAACATTTCAGAAACAGCTATGTGCTAAAAAATATTTTCACGCCAATCTCAATACTACCAAGATAGAGGTTTAAATTACTAGGTCCTTTCGACACACTTTCCACCGAAGACTTTTTTGAGACAACCTGACATGTGGTAAGCCCGTCGCCGATTTATGTCCAAGCCAACGATATGAATCGTACATAAGTTTTTGAAAAAAAACATTGATACGAGCCTACTACCTGGGGATCGAAGTCTTTAGAGAAGAATTGCGATCACCCAACCACTCGGCAAATGTGACTATATATATATATATATATATATATATATATATATATATATATATATATATATATATATATATATATATATATATATATATATATATATATATATATATATATATATATATATATATATATATATATATATATATATATATACATATATATATATATGTATATATATATATACATATATATATATATGTATATATATATATATATATATATATATATATATATATATATATATATATATATATATATATACACACACAAGAAAATTTGTTTCGCAGGGGACAGCTTGAGCTTATGGCTTATACTACTTGACAATCATTGTGGGCGTGTGGCAAACACATCAGATTTTACGGTATCGCCATCGGTATCGGATACTCTGATGTGTTTCTAGGAGGTTTCTGTGTGTCGCATGGTCGATGACGAGGTGCCTACATCATGAGAGATAGCCTACCAGGACTAGCGGGGAAGCTTAGGTTTTAGTATCTTGAAATATATTACACAAATATTAAGGAGCCAGAAAGCCTAACCTAACAATTCCCTATAATTGTTACTTAAACTTTTTGTTTACAAAATTTTTTATTTAAAAAAATGTTAATATTTACAATACTTATTAATTAAAAAATTATTATTACTTATTACTACTTAAACTACGTTTACCAAAAATCAGAAACGCCTTAGCAAGGAAATGGTGTCGTGAAATGTAAGAAAAGTTCAACTATAGTTGAAAAATATTATAATATTTTATATAAAAACTGTATATATTGGTACAAACTCAAAACCATAAGATAATCTGCACAGTGGGTATTTTCTTTTGAGGATCTGTCACCTAGGTAAATAAAAGAAGCCTGTTTTTAAATTCTAAGGAATTTCAGTGCGGCAGTACTGATTTTGGGATCAGTTAAATTTTGATATGTATGCATATTATTATATTGTTAACAATATTCAAAGATGCAACCTCTAATAACGTTGTGAAAATTGTAATAACTTTATTGTTAATTTTTAGCCTCACTTGAGACTGACTAGAATTATTGCCAATCTCAACGGCACCGTACACTTCGATCGATTCATCGATATCGATTAATCGATGCGATTTCGTATAAATTTGAATCTAATTTTCACTTTATGGATTACGAAATAAATTTTCTGATAGTTTGGTCAATTTCATAACGAGCAAGAGCACACGTGGCATCATTCAGAAAATTATGCTGAGCCATATGGTGGCCAATCCATCAAACGATCGTGATCGTGTGTTGGCTTTCATTAATCATTCTCTATTGATTAACGAGTCGCCACATAAACTAAACACACTATTATGTATTGTATCGGGTCTAAATTTATCTCGTTTCACACATTGTAGTATTAAATAGCCTAATAAACGGTCGAATTAACTGTTTTAATACATCCATATATACGAGTTGACCGTAGAGGCAGCATAATTAGTTATAGTTTCTAGTTAAACAATTTTTACTTACTGTTTAATAGGTTGTGACCGATATTTGTATACTGATTAAAAAAATTATTTTGTATTTGGCATTGGCAGTATGTACGTAAATATGTTTTTTTTTATTTATTTAATGTAAAATTACCAATAATTTTAACCAGACACTATATTTTTATATAAGGTTCGTGCATTCATGCATAATTTAGCTATGCGAAACCTCATTCTCTTCTGAATTTTATCGTCAAGTATTAATATATTGAGAAAAGTAAAAATTAACTGACGTCGCCTAGACCGTACCTAATATTAGTTTATATATAATACAATTAAAAAGCTAAATAAAGAGAAGTCTGTCATATTGGACACAATGTTTATTTTTTTTATTATGTCTATATATATGTGTTTACGTATATTTTTTATTATTTGATGGTTATTTATGATTTACGTTTTTATGTATTTATCTTTTTGTGAGGTAGAAAAAAGGTTAACAGACAATAAAATAAAAGATATATAGAAAATAATAAACGTTTTATTAAATCGGCCCACCTTCCACCTGGGACAACGTGATAGGTGGTGAGTCCTTGGCAGTCTTTATGTTCAAGCCAACGATATTAATCGTACATAGGTTTTGAAAAAACCCATTGGTACGAGCCTGCCACCTAGGGATCGAACTCGGGTTTCCCGACTCGAACTCCGTTTACTCTGCTTGGGTGATCAGAGTTCGAGACGAAGACCCGGCTATCGTAACTTCTTACTTATTAAATAGATAAATATCTTCACGCTATTCTCAATTCAGGGGTAGACAGAGGTCTAGTTTAGACAATTAAGTCCCTTTGACCCACCTTCCACCGAAGATATTTTCCTACTTATTACACACTTCAATTACACAATACTATACTTCATAAACCGTGATACTTTTAGATCACACTTACACGTTTTCTTTTGCGGATTATGGTAATTTTAACGTCCGTAATAAAGCAGATATCACGTATGAACAGTAAACCTAATGAAAGCTCTGCTTTATCATGATTTTTACTACTCAATAGCGGTTGTAATAAAGGCCTCATTAAATAGTTATGCTCGGCATATTGTTTAATCCGATGTGATACGGAACTGTTGGTTATTAACCTCGAACATCAAACCGGCCGGCGGCAGGAGAGTACGCATAATTAATATTGCAAAGTGTTGTTAGCAGATGGAACGGATATTTACAGGAAATGCAACAATGGTTAAATGTTTCTTTTTTTCCTTTAACAATGACAGAGTTAAGCTTTCGCTGTTATTTGTATGACGATCTGTTCTATCTGATTAACAGGGATAGTGCTATGGTTTTGCATTTTACTACCCTGAAGTACTCACGCTCTTTATTTTCAAAAGCTGGTGATTCCAATTTTTTTTCTTCACGCATTTCCCAATAAAGAGGAAGCCAGAGGTCTCATTTTAGTCCTTTTGACCCACTTTTCACCGTCATTTAATTCCTTGAATTCTTTATTTATAAAATAGAAACGAATTTAAAATTAAACGAAACGAAACGAACGTTTTGTGTAATACAAATAGTCGTTGTTGCGGCGGATACCCATGGTACATTAGTTTTCAAAATCAATAAATTGAGAAATACAACATCATTTGTTAAATAACCAAAGCACAGTATATTTGATATACCCGTTTTTATTTTGATATTATTATTATTGAGATATTACCCAAAGGCGTTTTATGCGTTAAATTTATGTACGTATTTGCGATAAATTTATGTAAAACAATCTATTAATCTAATTTGATTTAATAAAACGTTTATTATTTTCTATATACCTTTTATTTTATTATCTGTTAACCTTTTTTCTACCTCACAAAAAGATAAATAATCCAAGTTCGTCTCATTGGGTATTAAGATTCTGGATTGCAAATCATTTGACACATTTTATGACAACCATTTAAGTCATTGTTTTTAACTTCTTCAGAAAAGACTTCAAAAAACGAAGTTTAAACTTAAGATGTGTTTTCTGTTTGTTATATCGTTAAACCAATATATTCTGATTTTGAAAATTGCTTTTAGCATGAACATGTATGTTATATAATAAGTTGCTTGTTAAATAATAAAACCACATTTTTTAATATTTTGGGGGAAACTTCGTAAATAAGTTTGTTTTAATTTAATGAAATGTCTCTTTAGATGGATTCTTGAAACTTGACCATTTTTGTGGATGTTTGGATCTGTGAAAGGATGTGTTAAGTATAATAGATGTATGTATAAAATCATACTTTTAACTAGTGTGCCTTTAATATAAGTGTTTTATTTTTAACTCATATCGTTGTTTAAATTAACCCGTAGGTATACTACTAATTATTTGATATATCAAAGAGCATCTCTCTGTCTTGTTAAGTATTCCTTTTTGTTTTTGTTGTTTTTCACTGAAGAATTATTTAGTATTAAATACAAAAAGCAACACCAATTTAATCATACGCAAGGTAAAGATTTGGATTTCAGTGTACTGTCAAATTGTAAAGAGTCACGGCAATCATTATTTAGAGTGCAGGACTCCTTTTGTATTTTGTACATTGTGTCAACAAAGTCCCTCAGGACGCAGCCTAATTTTGGTTTTGTCCAGGGTAAAACACAAGCGTTTTGATTTTTAAACACAAGTATATGTAAATAGTAAGCTTTAAGATTGCTAATCTTACACTTTTTTATTTACAGGAGATCGATAAATAGTATTTTGCTATAGTGGGATTCCAAATATCACAATCGAGGATTATATTTCTCCTTGAGCCTGATAGAAGTTTTATAACGTTTAAAACAAGATTTCTGAATTAACTAACTATTAATACACTTAATATTACTGACGCTATGTACGAAAACACGACAATTTGTGGGAACCGTATAATATACATATATAAGTTTTTTAACTTGGAATTTAAAAGAGAACAGGGATTATGATGACATTGCACCATGTAAATTATAAGTCTAATTTACTTTTTTGTGGATATTTTAGCAAATTATTATTTCTATACAATGCATAATTATATTTGTCCATGCTCAATATTTCCTTGCCACCAGTTCGCATTTTTATTATAATATTTATACTATTATATATACTGGCAGCATGATATATCATATTTACACACGAGATATATCTGTTATCATGTAATGGCAACTTCTTATGATCAAAATCATCAATTTTATGATCATAAAAAAACGATTAACCAACAAAAGAGGATAGCGGAGTTTCTTTCGCCTGTTTCTTCTCCGTTAGTCGAACTCATTACGCAACGGTGGTAAATTCAATGACTATCTATAAACGAATGTATATTCTTATTTCGATAAATAAAAGACTTGATTTGATTTGAAATATTTGACAACAGGCAAAATGAGTTTGACATTGGCAGTATGTAATGTTAGTACGGTATATTTTGTTCATTTTAATTTATCTTAATCAAACGGCCTGCATGCAGCACATCCAACTCTCATAAGGAAAGATATGCCATGATTGCCATGCTTATCTGCCTGTGAACAGTCATGTCAGATATTTTTGAAATGTTTATAAATATATTTTAAATTAAATAAATATAAATAAATAAATATCTTCACGCAATTCCCAATACAGGGGTAGACAGAGGTCAAGTCTAGACAATTAAGTCCCTTTGACCCACCTTTCACCGAAGATATTTTCGGGACAACGTGACAGGTGGTGAGCCCGTCGCCGTCTTTATGTCCAAGCCAACGATGAAATTCGTACATAAGTTTTTGAAAAACTCATTGGTACTGCCACCTGGGGATCGAACTCGGGTCTCTCGACTCGAAATTCCGACCACCCAACAACTCGGCTATCGTGACTTATAATATATTTTAAATTAATTTAATAAATTAATATGTCGATAACCAATGCAATGAGAATGAAAATTTTCCACACATAAGTCATGTTCTTACGCCATAACCACATGACAAGATTTATAAACTTTAACCGCGCAGGAAATTTATTAAGAAAGATTATAATTTTTTCGAGAAAGTGTATTAAATATAAACTACGAGAATCTAAGTCTTTAGCAATCTTATTTTCAATCATTAGACTCGATTTTAATCACTATATATCAAAGAGTTTTTAGATAAAAGATTATAATATTATTTATTTAAAACACCATGCCAAACTATATCACTGCAAGCTTAATCGGAAAAACAAAATTTGGAGTATAAATTAACCTACTCTTCGACGATCTTGTCATTCCTAGTTTATCACCCGTGTTTAAAAAATAAGGGTAGTGAGATCCGCTGTAGTTATGAATATTGCAGGAGAATGTGCTAGACCTAAAGTTGAAAGCGTTCTCCGGATGTAGCTTCCGTCGGCTAAAGCACATAACTTATATTTCAAGAGAAAAACCTCCATTTTTTCTCGCAAATTTTTTTTATTTTAAAAAGTTCATAAATTATAATGCTTTATTGGAAACTAGCCTTTACTAAGGCTTCGCCAGCGTTAATTATAAGTTTTTTCTGTGGATTAAATAATGTCTATCTCCAGGGCCCCACTTATCTTATAGGCGTGAAAACGTGACAAACTCACTTTCGCATTTATAACATTAGTTATGATGGATGAATGTGAAACAAAAATAAATTCTTATTTATTTCGTTCGCAAATCCCACTTTGCGGTCATAATTATGTTTATTTAAAAAAAACATAATTATGATGAATTACTCGAAGAATGAGCTTTACATTGGATTATTTGGATAAATATTACAAATTAATTGTAAGCAAATGATTTTCAATTATTTTAATATGAAATATAATATAAAGTCGAAAATATTTAACATGGTTGAGAAATACTTATAACATTTTTTATGCAACGCCTCATCTAGATTAAAGTTGTCAGTGTCGCCAGGTTAATGACCTATAAAAATGATCCGTGTGTATGCGAAGCGGTTGTGATACGAGGGGGCTCACCATAGAGAAGCTAGAGAGCGTCGTTAGTCAATGCCGGGTAACTGGAACGATGGACATTTATTTTTATTCTAATCCTCATTTTTAATACATGGATTACAAAAGTGTAAGCAAATATTCTTAAATATCTACTATTTATAAATAGAAACAAAATCATATATGAGGTACATAAAATTTAAAGAAGTTCCGAAGAAGAAAAATTGGCGAGAAGATATTTTCTATGAAAATAATATTCATTATTCCGTATTTCAATTATCGATATACTAGCTGGTTCTGCTCAAGCTAGTATATCGATAATTGCTTAATATGAAGTCTCAACCACGGTCGTAGTTCATGAAGGCCATTAAAGCTTAAATGTCGTATACAACATTGATTATATACTTAAGTTTGACTCAATAAATGAAGTGGTTTTCTATTAAATTGGGGAACATAACATTTGCTTAAAAGGTATAGAAATAATGAAGTAGTAAGCTATTATTCAAGATGTGATAAAGAACATCACCAAAAGCTAAGTTTATGAGACAACTAATCAGTTGTCTCAAAAACTTAGCTTTAAAATCAAACAACTAATCTAACTAAAAATCAGACAACTAATCATTTATTATAATGATTTCTTGTATTTACGCGAATACTACACATTTAAAATCAAACGATTTTCGGATTTTATCGCGTTTTTAATTAGTTTTTACAAACTATTTTTATTTCCCGACGTTTCGGATGCTTTACAGAAACCGTGGTCACGGGGGACTCTCACGGGGGTCCCCCCGTGATCCCATTAATTATTTAATAATTTACGATTATGTGATTGTTTCAAAGCATGTTTAATTTAATTATTTACTCTTGGGACCCATGCGACGAAATAGTCGAGTACGTGATTCGGCAAATTTGTTGGGACCAAGTTCTAAACTAACTTTACACGCTATTACAAATCACAATAACAGTAAGTTCTATCGACACATGTTAATTTGTAAACTGATTGACTCAACCTTAAAACAGAATGTTGAATTTTGATTTTGATTTAATTTAGTTGAATCAGTCTCAAATGGTATATTGTCAACTACGAAAAGTGTCCAACAAAATTACGAAAAACCATAGCCGAGTGGTTGGGTGATTGGAATTTGAGTCAAGGGACCTCAGTTCGATCCCCTGGTAGGCTTGTACCAAATTTTTTAAAACTTATGTACGATTTATACCATCGGCTTGAACATAAAGACGACAGGCTGACCACCTGTCACGTTGTTCTATAATAAACTTCGGTGATATGTGTGTCGAAAGGACTATAATTGTCGAAACCTCTGGCTACCCTTCTATTTAGTAAGATAAAAATTAGTACGAAACCAAAAATTAAAACGATGCAACGACATTTTTACATGTCGTTTACGATTCAGTCTATTGCATTTGACGTGGACTAGATATTTGGCTAAGTTACTAGATGCTTTTTTTAATATACGATACAATTTTACCCGACTGTCTCAAATTATATATATATGGAGCATTTGTTCGGCACGTTATGCAGCCTAGAGGTTGTTAAATATTTTTAGGAGTTATGTTAGAGATTGTAATGAAGCTGGTGCTTGTTTTAATATGTTACAAAAAAAATAAGTTGTAACCACGGCAATGGTTTATGAAGACAATTGAAGCTAAAATATCGGATAACATTGATTATATTTGTATTTTTGGTATCTCGATTTCTAATTCAAGCTGGTAAAACTAAAAATATGAAAAATGCACTGTTGCTGAAATACAGGTTTATTCCTAAGCCTAAGCCAGCTACAAATCCTAAAGTTACTTTGTTTATTTAACATTTATCAAGCCCAAAACTTTGTAAAATTTATGTTTCAACCTTTTTTCCTTCGTATAAATAAAATAAATAAATATTTAAGTTTGACACAATATATCAAGTGGCTTTACCTTTAAATTAGGGGACATAATATTTGCTTGAAAGGTATTGAAATAATGCAGTCTTAAACTATTATTCAAGATCTGATAAAGAACATCACCGTAAGCATATTACCATAGTTAATTGACTCAGGCGCTACTTTGCGGAAATTCATTGTAAAGTTGGTAATGAAAAAATTACTTCGCAACATTCCGCATGCAAAAAATCAAAAAATCTAGGTATCCGTGTACTCCTCACCCTGCCCTCTTCCAGCAATTTGCTCACACGATTATGTGATAGTTTCAAAGCCTGTTTTATGTTTTTATGTTCAAGCCTCCCTCCTGAAAATTGAAATTGGATCCCTAGACTCGAATTCCGATCACCCAATCACTCGGCTTGGATTTCATTGACACATAAACGACTTTTATCATTCATTTATTAATAACGGAAATTTACACTACCTCGTACTTAAAGCATTAAAAAGAAATTAGTTAAATTAGTAATTCCAACAATAAATAATCGAAATGTAGGTTGGCTGGAATAATCTACACTTATTATATTTTTGTAATAAAATTTGTATACTGTTAAACAACAAGCACGGTGAAGTTAATTAAAATTCGTTTTAATTAAAACTGCTCAGTGAGTGAAAGTTCACACTTAAAATGTAACCCAATTTTAACTTTTCAACTAAATATAATAATATATGTATCATTTAATTATTTCATTTTTATATTCTTGTCCATATGTATTCATATAGTGGAAATTTAAGTGCATATCTAAATAAACATAATACTTACAGAATAATCAAATGTCTCCACTAAACTTTTACATTTTACACAATGTCTTGCTTGCACTTACGATTTCGAAGGCTATGTTTTTTAACTAACCTTTTTAACTAACTTTAATTATATAATGTTGTTAATAATTTAATAATATGGGGATTAAGCTATCGCATTGGGGTTTTCCTGTAAAGATAGTTACATTGGCAATAAATAAATAACTAAATAAATACTACGTTTTGCATATTTTTATGTATACCATCACTATGCATTTGACCGCAATTTCTACTTATTTACATTAAGAAGAAAAATTCTTATATGCACAATCCCTGACGGGGTAGCCAGAGAGAACAGATCGCCAAGTGTCACGATCCCTACATACTTCTTCCGCTTCTTTCATATTCATCATCTTCTTCATACATGCACGTCTAGGTATCCGAGTACTCTTGACCCTCCCCTCTTCGAGCAATTTGCTCACATGGTCTTCGAAAGTTAGTCTCGGTCTACCTCGACACCTTTTAATATTAACTTTCGCGCTATATATTTTCTTCACCATTCGGTCTTCACTCATTCGCTCAACGTGCCCAAACCATCGAAGCACGCCCTTATCCATTTTTGAGACAAGGTCATCTTTCAAACCTGCCATATTGCGAATCTCTTCATTTCGCTTTCGGTCGGCCATGGTAAGGCCGCACATTTTACGAAGAGATCGCATCTCCACTGCATTCAACCTGCTTTTATGCTTCTTCTGGCATACCCAGGTTTCGCTGCCATATAACAAAGACGGTACCAACACTTCGTTATGTATTGCAAGGCGTGCACTTTTCACAACGCCTTGCCTTTTGATTAACGCAGTCAGGGCACCATTGACTTTGTTCCCGGCAGCGACACGCCAGTCCACATCTAAATCACATCTTCCATCGCGGCTAAACGCACTCCCCAAGTATACAATTTCATTTACCTGTTCTAGACATTCCTGATTTACCCAAATTTCGCACTTCGTTCTTTCTTCGTCCCTTTTCAAATACCAGAACCTTAATTTTATTAGCATTAAAGACATTCTTATATGGTTACCTCTTATAAGTTTTTTACAGTTTACAGTCTACAAAAGGAAGTGATGCCGAGCACAATGCAAGAGATCGATGGATGTAGGTGGTTGAAGATCGTTCAGCCTCTCTGTAGCTGTTCTTCTCTGTAGCAGCCTCTAACGGAAGCCTATATTCAACACTAAATTCTGAACAACAAGAAATGATGATGGTAGTGATGAAGGTATTCCATACAGTAATCGCAATCAATACAGTAATCGCTGATATTTTTCGATTTATGTTATAACGGAAGAAACTATTTTAATAATTTAAAAAATATGTTAAAATACGTATTTATTCTTTACGGCCATCAAAAGTGTTATGATAAAATAAGTTTATAGTATAATAACATATTTAAATACAAACCTGTCCCTATCTAATCAATGCATTTAATACTTTACCATTAAGAAGTTAATCTGTCTAGAGCCAACAATTTTCAAATTCAAGATTAACTTGCAAAATTAAATATGAACCCAACCAACAAACACTTATCTTATAATAATGTGTTGTTTAGTTCACATTCGACTATATGGATATAACACAAAAAAAAACTCAGTTTATAATAAACTTATATATGTGAAACATGTGTTAAATCCATGTACAAAAAATACTCTCATATAAATAGATATATATTTCTTGACTTACTGCATGTAGTTGAAAATGTTCAGACAGAATGTTTTATACGCCATTAAACGTTTAAGAGAAGTGAAGAGTCCGCAATAAAACTTGTGCAGTGACCGGTACATACTAAAGAGGTTCTATTAATATAAAAGGTAAATTAAAGTAAATAAATGATACGTCTAAGGTTTGGTACCCAGAATGATTTCACGTACAGTGCATTTAAGTACAATAATGAGATGCGCATTGTTCGTGACAGAAGGTTTATACAATTGTTTTCGACCCACCTTTCGTCGATGCATATTTTGGACAACGTGACAAGTGCGGAAAGCCTATCGGCACTTTTACGGCACAGTATATTTAAATAGATTAATATAACATATTTTTTAAACACTATAGTAATATGTACATAGTGTTTGTGTGTATGTTTACGATATGTTAAAGTATAAGTATTTTATTTATTTAATTAAGTATGTTTGTTTTTTTTTTGTAGTGCATACTAGTTTGCCAATTATAAGTTTTCCAGTAACAAGCCTGCTGGAAAGACAAAGGTCTCGACAATTAAGTCTTTTCGACCCACGTTCCAACGAAGACATTTTTTGGGACACGGTGAGCTCGTCGCTGTCTTTATGTCCAAGCCAACAATATAATTTGTTCTAAAGTTTAAAAAAACATTGGTACGAGCCTGCCACTTGAGGATCGAACTCGAGTCCGTTGAAACCAATTCCCGATCACCCACCTACTTAGCTATCGTGACATGAATGTGAACATGACAATGAATTTTTGAATATATAAAACTTTGAAAGAAATATTTTGAAAGAAAATAACGGAATTGTAATACGGACAACGTAGGCTATAAAAAGAAGAAAAGTTACTTCAACATTTATTTAAGAAAGTAGCGCCATTAGAAAACAATAAAATTCACTTGAAACTGAAGTGGAGTCACGAGACGCCGAGACGTCGGTGTCACGGTGCCGTAATATTGAGACTTGCGCTTTAGAATTCCCGCAGCATCCATCAACACCAACGGAACCTAATCTTGAAATACTTAAGTATATATACAATGTCATTGCACGATATCATTTACTTACATCGATTGTAAAATTATTTGAATTAATTTTATAAAAATAATAATGCATAATACATTTATAATGTACGTTTTAACCCATAAGCAGCAAATATACATCTACAATGTATGTTTGCTCCTTATGACTTAAAACAATTATGGAGTCCATTATTCGAAATAATAATAATAAAGTAAATTTTAATTACTAATAAAAACATGTGGAGCTTATTTAACAATTATAAAAGAAAATAAAAATAAAAATATAATAAATATCTTCACGCAATTCCCAAATACAGGGGTAGAGAGAGATCTAGTCTAGACCTCCCACCGAAAATATTTTCGGGACTACGTGGTAGGTGGTGAGCCCGTCGCTGTCTTTATTTCCAAGCCAACGATATATTTCTTAGATAAGTAAAAGTAAATATATTTTAAATAATTGTTTAAAATTTTTCAGTCATGACCTCCACATGATGTTTTCTTTTACCGCCATATTTTAAGTAAATTAACAAGCCAGCTGAGGATTCAGGGAGTTTGGATCGATTGAATACTAAGCAATCCACCTGAATACAAACCTACAAACGCTTTCGACTTCAGATAAAGAATATTAACTAATCAATAAAAAATATATAGGTAATAAAATAATTTCTCTGTATGTTAAAGATACAGAGAAATTATAGAGAAATCGAAATGATGTTATTTTTTCATTACGTTAACTTTCAAAGTTTATTATAAAAATTTACAATAATATGAAAACAATAACATGAAGAACAAGTTACAATTACGTGAATACATGTATGTATCGTATATAATAATGTATTTAAAAATACAGAAAACAGATCTAAAAGCCATTTGCTCTTAAGAATAATAAATACAGTGTTTATAAACAGCGGTCGGATGTGGTAAAGAACGGGGTATTCAAGATAATCTGCTTGAAACGAGTTTTTACGTTAGTCTGTAACAGTACATTTTTGTTTCAGTTTTTACGTTCATGTAAATATGCGAGTGCACTAGATCATAATATAACCGAGTAATAATGAACAAAATATCATTGTGTTTATGACTGAGAGTATCTATAACGTACGGCACTTCGACACTAGCCTTTGAAAGCATCCTATTGACCAAAGAATGTAATAATCTGCATAAAATGATTTTTAGCCACAAATTTTTGAGCACACCGCAGCGCTTTTGCTTTTATGCTTGTACCGAAAGGGATGATTGCTTTCTCTTTTTCAATAGCTTAAAAACTTTCTGAAACTAAACCATTAATTTGTCGTTTAGAATTAAAACAATTTTGTAAATTATTTTTCTTAGCATATTTCAAGCCATTCCCAATACAGGGGTAGACAGACTTAGACAATTAAGTCGATTGCAACCCACTTTCCACCGAAATCATGGTTTGGGACAACGTTACAGGTGGTGATCCTGTCGCAGTCTTTATGTCCAAGCCTACGATTTATATCTAACCCAAAAAAAAACCTCTGGTACGAGCCTACCACCAGGGGATCGAATTTGGATCTCGGGACTCGAACTCCTATTACTTAACCACTTGGCTATCATGAATAATTATTATAATTTGATAAATTAGTATTATAATTGTGTATCGTGACTTGTGTATTTTTATTAATTTAAATTAAAGCTATGTGGAAGTGACCTAAAACTTTACTACCTCCTTTCTTCCAGTATGTGTCGTAAGAGGCAACCAGGTAAAAAGCCTAGAAAAAAAAATATAAATGGGTCGGTAGCCATTTATATTTTTTTCTAGAGATAGCGGGAATAAAAATTTCTAAAATATACCAGTCAAGTGTAGGGTGCAAGGTTTATCATAAATGAGAAGCGTGGCAATTATGGTTTATTCTTTTTACAGGACAAGCATGCTAATAGAGGACTTTAACAGGAGGATGAGTAAGTAAGTGATAATATAAATATAATACTTTGTTACTAAACGTGTGAAAGTTATATTAATACGTAAGTGTGTTTAGAACTGACTTGCGTAGATGCGCCAGCTCTTGGATGAGTATAGTCATTAAAACTATTAAAAATGGATTAAAATTATTCATTATCATTATAACAGCATATCAAACGTCTACTGTTAACCACAGGACCGTTATGTCTGGCAATACCACACATAACGGTCCTGTGCTACCTTCATTCATCGACTTTCCGCAATATTTTGCAGGGCATCGCTCCATCTAGTGCCATGTTGTCCTTCACTGTGTATGTCTATATGAAGCTACCACTCGACGACCTTTCTTCTCCAACTACTGTCAACTATGCAAGCTATATGGCCGCACTTCTGTTTTTTCTGACTAGTGGTTTTGTTACGGATGTTCTCGTTAATTATCAAGAAAATAAAATAAAATATAATAAATATCTTCACGCAATTCCCAATACAGGGGTAGACAGACTTAGACAATTAAGTCGATTGCAACCCACTTTCCACCGAAATCATGGTTTGGGACAACGTTACAGGTGGTGATCCTGTCACAGTCTTTATGTCCAAGCCAACAATATAATTTGTTCTAAAGTTTAAAAAACATTGGTACGAGCCTGCCACTTGAGGATCGAACTCGAGTCCATTGAAACCAATTCCCGATCACCCACCTACTTAGCTATCGTGACATGAATGTGAACATGACAATGAATTTTTGAATATATAAAACTTTGAAAGAAATATTTTGAAAGGAAATAACGGAATTGTAATACGGACAACGTAGGCTATAAAAGAAGAAAAGTTACTTCAACATTTATTTAAGGAAGTAGCGCCATTAGAAAACAATAAAATTCACTTGAAACTGAAGTGGAGTCACGAGACGCCGAGACGTCGGTGTCACGGTGCCGTAATATTGAGACTTGCGCTTTAGAATTCCCGCAGCATCCATCAACACCAACGGAACCTAATCTTGAAATACTTAAGTATATATACAATGTCATTGCACGATATCATTTACTTACATCGATTGTAAAATTATTTGAATTAATTTTATAAAAATAATAATGCATAATACATTTATAATGTACGTTTTAACCCATAAGCAGCAAATATACATCTACAATGTATGTTTGCTCCTTATGACTTAAAACAATTATGGAGTCCATTATTCAAAATAATAATAATAAAGTAAATTTTAATTACTAATAAAAACATGTGGAGCTTATTTAACAATTATCAAAGAAAATAAAAATAAAATATAATAAATATCTTCACGCAATTCCCAATACAGGGGTAGACAGACTTAGACAATTAAGTCGATTGCAACCCACTTTCCACCGAAAATATTTTCGGGACTACGTGGTAGGTGGTGAGCCCGTCGCTGTCTTTATTTCCTAGCCAACGATATATTTCTTAGATAAGTAAAAGTAAATATATTTTAAATAATTGTTTAAAATTTTCAGTCATGACCTCCACATGATGTTTTCTTTTACCGCCATATTTTAAGTAAATTAACAAGCCAGCTGAGGATTCAGGGAGTTTGGATCGATTGAATACTAAGCAATCCACCTGAATACAAACCTACAAACGCTTTCGACTTCAGATAAAAATATTAACTAATCAACAAAAATATATAGGTAATAAAATAATTTCTCTGTATGTTAAAGATACAGAGAAATTATAGAAAATCGAAATGATGTTATTTTTCATTACGTTAACTTTCAAAGTTTATTATAAAAATTTACAATAATATGAACACAATAACATGAAGAACAAGTTACAATTACGTGAATACATGTATGTATCGTATATAATAATGTATTTAAAAATACAGAAAACAGATTTAAAAGCCATTTGCTCTTAAGAATAATAAATACAGTGTTTATAAACAGCGGTCGGATGTAACCGGTAATAATGAACAAAATATCATTGTGTTTATGACTGAGAGTATCTATAACGTACGGCACTTCGACACTAGCCTTTGAAAGCATCCTATTGACCAAAGAATGTAATAATCTGCATAAAATGATTTTTAGCCACAAATTTTTGAGCACACCGCAGCGCTTTTGCTTTTATGCTTGTACCGAAAGGGATGATTGTGATCTTTTCAATAGCTTAAAACTTTCTGAAACTAAACCATTAATTTGTCCTTTAGAATTAAAACAATTTTGTAAATTATTTTTCTTAGCATATTTCATGCCATTCCCAATACAGGGGTAGACAGACTTAGACAATTAAGTCGATTGCAACCCACTTTCCACCGAAATCATGGTTTGGGACAACGTTACAGGTGGTGATCCTGTCGCAGTCTTCATGTCCAAGCCTACGATTTATATCTAACCCAAAAACAAACCTCTGGTACGAGCCTACCACCAGGGGATCAATTTGGATCTCAGGACTCGAACTCCTATTACTTAACCACTTGGCTATCATGAATAATTATTATAATTTGATAAATTAGTATTATAATTGTGTATCGTGACTTGTGTATTTTATTAATTTAAATTAAAGCTATGTGGAAGTGACCTAAAACTTTACTACCTCCTTTCTTCCAGTATGTGTCGTAAGAGGCAACCAGGTAAAAGCCTAGAAAAAAAAAATATAAATGGGTCGGTAGCCATTTATATTTTTTCTAGAAGATAACGGAATAAAAATATCTAAAATATAGATGCGCCAGCTCTTGGATGAGTATAGTCATTAAAACTATTAAAATGGATTAAAATTATTCATTATCATTATAACAGCATATCAAACGTCTACTGTTAACCACAGGACCGTTATGTCTGGCAATACCACACATAACGGTCCTGTGCTACCTTCATTCATCGACTTTCCGCAATATTTTGCAGGGCATCGCTCCATCTAGTGCCATGTTGTCCTTCACTGTGTATGTCTATATGAAGCTACCACTCGACGACCTTTCTTCTCCAACTACTGTCAACTATGCAAGCTATATGGCCGCACTTCTGTTTTTTCTGACTAGTGGTTTTGTTACGGATGTTCTCGTTAATTATCAAGAAAATAACCAAGAATAGCATTCTCCATAGCACGTTGCGGAACTTTAAGCTTACTTATTCGGCCTACAGTGAATGACCACGTCTAAAAAAATATAAAAAGTAAAAGAAAGCTTTCCAACACAAAACGTCTTACAAACGAATTTCTCATAATGAAAAGAAAACTTAATAAACCCTGTCGAATAATTCAAAGGGGACTTCCTGGTATGCTTATATATATATATATATATATATATGTATTTGAAAAATCTGTATTATATTACATTTCTATATCATACAAAAATTTTACAAAAATAATATAATGTGGTTTTATATATAATATTTTATCCAAAAACAAAATTTTATGAAAATATATCTTGCCAAGCACTATCTAGACTATACCATCAAAAGTGAAGAACCTACATGAAGAAAAAAGGCATGTTTCTAATAGAAATAGCTCGAATGTCATAAAATTTCATAGCTGTAAGAGTAACGAAGATGCAAAGAGTGGCGGCGAAAGAAGAATTCTGGTATTGCGAACAATCAGTTCTTCAATATAATTTCATTAGTTCAAGTTCATCAATCTATTTTTAACCCAACACACTCCGTGTTACGTTCGATTTTGACTGTAGGCTTCAGTCAAAATTGTATAACCGCTTGAGCCTCACACAAGTGATTCTTTTACTGTTATAAAAGAATAAAAGTACGTCTGAAGAAGATTTCATGTACTCTAATGTCTATTATAACTTATATATTATTTTAAATATTAAACGAAAATATCTTTATCAGCGACATATATCTATAACCTATTAGTAAATTTATCATAATTTTATAACGATACAGTGTTTCGATATAGAGTGTAATATTAAGTCGTAAGGATACTTCTTGCTGCTAAAGGATATACACTCGATGATATGAAAAACGGAGCTTCGTTCGGATCTCAAAGGCTGAAAATGGATCTCTACAATAGACGCGATACCAAAAGAATTGCAATTTATTTCAAAAACACGCAAAAGATTCTCAAGTCAACCCGTACATTACTATCACTTACGCCATGCAATGCATAGCTTTTTAGACAAAAATTAGATTTTGATAATTTTCTTTTCATTGCGTAGTTGTAAAATAAATAATTTATACTTGCAATTGTTGTCAATTGGTGAAATTGCATGTTAATTAAATTAAAGTGGTGATCGGAATATGAGTCGAGCGACCCGAGTTCGATCCCCAGGTGGCATGCTCGTACCAATGGGTTTTTCGAATACCTTTGTACGATTTATGTCGTTGGCTTGGACATAAAGACGGCGACGGGCTCACCACCAGTCACATTGTCCCAAAAATATCTTCGGTGGAAGGCGGGTCGAAAAGACTTAATTGTCGAGACCTCTGTCTACCCCTTATTGGGAATGGCGTGAAGATATATTTTTTATATATCAGAACGATAGTAGCCACATGTATCTAGCTCATAAGCGGTAGTCTACAACAGTAAAATTTATTCAAATATATAATATTGCCACTGTATAAAATATACTATTTTCTATTGGGTATATAAGGGATATTAATTATTATCAGAATATGTTATTAATAAAATTATTATTACATTGTATTATATACATCACTAGAATAACTACAGAAGAATCAAAACAACATGATACATTGTATTCGTGATCCGTATCCGTACCGAACAGTATTGAATTTCTAACAAGGACATCATTTGCAAAATCAATTTGCCGAAAAACCTTATCAAAAAGACCTTTTGTTGTTCGGGATATGAAATATTGAAAGCTCGATATCCATTTATATTTCGTAAAATGTTCGAGTACTGTAATGTTTCTCCCCCTAAGAGCTCCGTTTTTATTATGTTTTATATAAAACATCTCAATCAACCATTTTTAATGACAAGAGCCTGTACTCTTGTACACTGGCAGTATTGTTTTATTTGTCGTGAAATACCTGTCTGAAAGCTGGGTAGTATCGGTATAAGATACATATACTTAGACAGGTACAATATCACATGTATTGATCTGATCCCATACTAAAAACTACTAACAATCCAGACCAGAGAAAATGTAGAAAAGTGTTTATGTATTCATTTGATTCGTTCGGAAATCGAACCCGAGACCTTTGAGGTGTGGCTAGCGACACTTTGAAAATTTCGGAATTCTCCGAATTCTGGTACTCATTCCTAACTGCATTTACCTCTTTTTTACACATTACCTTAAGACTAAAAAGAACTAAATATTTACCTTTCAATCATTATTTTTTGTTACATTATTAGACATTTTTGAATATAAGCCTTCGAAAATTATTTTAAAAAAATACCTAAAAGCTGCTTTCTGTGTAAACCTGTACCCAGAATGAAAGCTGTGTCGGTTGCCACTCGAAAACTTTCCTTCCTAAGGGTTTTAAGGTAAAGGGTAAGTACAGATTCTTTACCTGTTCAGTTTACTGATCTGATAATATCTTGGTTGCTTATTTAGCTATTTGCTAAATATATACAAACATATACATACACACGCCATTGAGCAAATCACAGTAGTTGTACATAGTTTTTTAATTAATTTACAGCACAGTATATGAGGGGTAGACCTGGACAGACGTTTCGAGACCAAATCAGGGACGTCCTGAAAAAAGGCCAGGTCAAGAGTACCCCAAACCGAAGAGCATGTATGAAGGGAATAATGAAAGTCGACGAAGCAAATCACGTATGTAGGGATCGTAGCAAGTGGAAAGAAGTGGTCTCAGCCTACCCCTACGGGAATGGGGCGTGATTATGTGTATGTATGTATGTAAATGAAGATTTATAGTAAATTTAGATCTAGATTTTGAAAATGCAATGATCATTCTCGGAATCGCTATATATAAGCTTTAAGATACAATTGGTACATTCAAAATTTAGTTCAATAATTTTAGCTATTAAATGTACTAGACAGTTGCTAGTTGAAACAGCAGCCAAATTAGTTTGCTTTGTATAATTCGACAGTCGGTTGTCCATTAGTAGCATGTAGTATGGCATGGAATATGAGCTTACTAATCGCTACATAACCTACTGACAAACGTATATACAAATAGTTAGGCTATTATTTGTTTTAAAGAAAATTATGTATATGCGAAAGGCTCTCAACTTGTTACGTTGTCACAAATATGCCCCGGCGAAATGTGGGTCGAAAGTTTTTTTTTTTTTTATAGAAGAGATCTTGAACTTGAAGAGATCCATGAACATCTGCAATACCGGAGGAATAGCGGATGCGTTGAAAGTACTACTATATGCACAGAAAATAATTTTGTTAATGTTTTGTAAATAACTGTTTCCTTTTATCTCAACAAATGCAATAGATGTCCCCAAATTTATATTATAGAAAGTACTTTTTCTTATAATTGCAATTTCTTGAGTTGTATTAATGTACTAGGAGAAATAATATTTAAGAAATGTTTTTGAAAACACAGTTGAATTGAACTGATTTATAACTGAGTTTTTATGATTGAGTCAAAGCTTCATGTAATCCCAGCTTCTTGTATATTTTAAATTTAAAATAAAGTCAAATTCGTCTTCTGCCTTCGAAGAAAATTCGATCACGCGGTGGCAGTGATGCACGAACTTGAGGCCGTTTCAAAAAGGAACGAGACCAGTCACGCGTAGCAGATTGACGACTGACGGCAGTATAGCTAGGGAGCAAGGGACAGATTGACGGAAAATTATCAAAAAAAAAATAAACTTCCGAATCTAACATTTTTACACGTTGTCATTTAAGCTAAATTGCTACACGAATCCTATTTTCCTTAAGATAATTTTGAATTTTGTTTATTAAGCTATTTATGTGCGACTGGAAAAGTTGAAAAATTATAGCGCTAATCAATAAATCTCAAGATCTTATTAAACTATATATTTATTATAATAACGTTGAAGTAAAGTTACTGATATTTTCAAAACAGTTGTGGTGACAAAGGGTCGATAGTGCTAAGTTTATATGTAGCTATTAGTGCAGTGTATTGCGCTTATGATATGCCCCTTCGGATCTTAATGTGTAGTAATTGTTACTCGGAATGCCGATAAATATAAAATCTAAAGGTATGTTAATGGTTTTAATTTACAAATTATAACATTTTGTTTTTAATGTGTCCATTTAATTTAATACCAAATTACATCTTCACAGGAAATGCGACATTTTTGGTACAGAGGCTTCATGGCTAGAGTCTTGAGAGACTAAGACTAATAATCCGGAATAATAATAAGGAAACGTTCTCAAATTTTAGAAAACTCTCATCTCTAAAGTGGCAGAAAGGAAGATGAAAGTTTGTATGAAGCTATTTCTGGACTAAGAAGTACGTCAACTTTTCTATTAGATATTGATACAATAAAAAATTATCTCTATGATGTCGTCCCAATTAATCTATGTATTATTTTATATAAAAAATCTGTTAGAGAAAACGGTTGTTTTTTTTAGTTGTACATATGGAAAGAAGTAATTCGGCCTCTGCTTACCTTATTCAGAACCCTTCGAATCCTTAAACAAACGTCTAGTTCAAACCCTTAAATAAAAAACTATAATATTGAATCCTCATATCAATACAGTGCGTTTGAACGGCGCTAGCCAAATTGTTTAGAATGCATTCAACGAATGATCCGAGCGAAAACTCAATATTCACCTCGTTCATGACGATAAACAGTTACTTTCAATAATATTAAATTCAATAAAATAGTCTAAAATTGTACAATAAAAAATATTTCAGTAAATATTTTTATTGGTATTTTAATGTTCTTTGTCTTCGTAACCTGTTTATGTCTTAATATATACTGAGATAATTGTAATTTTTAAGTCACGATAGCTGAGTGGTTGGGTGGTCGGAATTTCGAGTCAAGATACCCGAGTTCGATCCCCAGGTGGCTGGCTCGTACCAATTGGTTTTTCAAAAACTTATGTACGAATTACATCGTTAGCTCGGACATAAAGACGGCGACGGGCTCACCACCTGTCACGTTGTCCCGAAAATATCTTCGTCGGAAGGTGGGTCAAAGGGATTTAATTGTCTAGACTAGACCTCTGTCTACCTCTGTATTGGGAATTGTGTGAAGTTGTTATTTTTTATCTTCACGCAATTCCCAATACAGGGGTAGACAGACTCATTGAAAAACTCATTGGTACTGCCACCTGGGGATCGAACTAGGGTCTCTCGACTCGAAAGTCCGACCACCCAACAACTCGGCTATCGTGACTTTTGTTATTTTTTCTTTAAAAAAATTGTTTGCTATTATATTTTGATTCAACGGTATACAAAAATTTCTTGAATAACTATTACAAATGACAAAAGAATCCGAAATTAAATCCACTTTTAGAATAGCACTTATAAATATTTAATTTTTATTTATATTTTATTTACAGAAACAGAATTATGTTATCGTATAGCCCTATTACTTCTTCTTCTTCTTCCTGCCCTTATCCCATGCTATGTGGGGTCTGTACAACATGTCTTCTTCTTCCACTCTCCTCTATTTCCCGTCATCTCAATACTAGAAAAAAGGAGTTTTTTCTCATGTTTTCTTTCACACAATCCATCCATCGTTTTTTTGGTCTCCCCATAGCTCTTCGTCCATCCACATTCATCTCTAACATTCTTTTGCCTATATTACATTCTTCCCTCCTCATTACATGCCCGAACCATGCTAACCTACCATTCTTCATTTTCTCTGTCACTGGTGCTACTTTCAAGCTTCCCCTTATATATTCATTCTTTATGCGATCTTTTCTAGTCACTCCACACATCCATCTCAACATTCTCATCTCTGCAGCATGCACTCTTCTTTCATCAACATTCACAATTCAACATCACATTTCAAAACTGGATGGACGACTGAAGTCACAGAACATGTGTTCAGTTTTGGTTCTGCTTATTTTTAATCCGACACTTTCCAGTTTTTCTTGCCATTTTCCCAGCTTGCTCTGTACCTCAAGTGCATTTTCTCCGACAAGCACAATGTCATCAGCAAATAGTATACACCAGGGTGCTTCCTCCTGTATGTTCGATGACAGAGCATCCATAATCAGAAGGAACAAATAAGGACCGAACCCGGGTGTAAACCTACAGACACATTGAACTTGTCTGTGATTCCAGCCTCAGACCGGACACAAGTATTGAATTATTATAGAAGCCCTATTACTTATGATTAATTATATTTATTTGACGGACTCCGCGAACGTTGGCACCGGTTTTCATGGTGTCGCAGTAGTGCAGTAGCGGGATCGATTCCCGGACGGGTCAATGAAGAAAAGCACTTTTTCAACATTTTCTTAAGTATGGGTGTCAGTGTAACCTTCTTTGTTTCTGATTCCGTAACTCAGATGGTACTTTAAAATCAGATCAATGTGTGGGATGTTGTCCCTGTTTATATATTTATATATGAATTATAGGTACAATCTTTAATTGAACTAAAAACTAAATAGTCCGCAGCGTATTTTATAAATCGGTAACCATTATAGTTTGCTCTGGGAGTCTTATAAGCGATATCGATTAATTGAAAAGGTAAATAAGAAACAAAAAATATTAAATATTAGCAGAAAAGTCGAGATTTATTTCGCGTGAGGTCGCATAAGTTGCTGCATAAATTCAAACCCGGATTATAGTAACTGCCGCATATCGACAGAACCAGTCTGAAAAGAATCCAGTAGGATCTGTTAGGTTATTGACACGATGATGTACCTTTTCTGAGCCACTGTACCGTTGTAACCCGGTACTGTTAGAAAATACATTTCATTGCAAATTAATATCATAAATATTTTTGTGTATGTAGTAAATAAAGATTTTTATTGATATATTTATAACCATAAAAACTTTAAGAATTTCGTTCCGCATAATGATAATCTTCGCAGATGAAAACTTGTGATTTATTGGCAGTTGCATCTTATTTTAGTGTAATGTGTCTTACTCGCAAACATCCTTCGCCTAACATTTATATTTACGATGAAATGGGGAAATGAGTGCATAAAATAATAAACTAATACCAAATAATAATAAACCGATACCGAGTGGTACGGCGTTCGAAATTTCGAGTCGAGAGACCCGAGTTCGATCACCAATGGGTTTTTTCAAGAACTTATGTACGATTTATATCCTTGGCTTGAACATTGAAATGGCGACGGACTCACCATATCTTATATATCTTATATGATACTTATATATCAAATCGTCGTGTGCCAATGAGGTTCGGTGAAATGTAACTCAAAAGGACCTAATTGTCTTAATTTCTTGCTACCCCTGTATTGGGAAAAAATGTATCAACGAAGATAAACATTAATATTAATTACAAAAGTGTCACAATTTTTTTTCACCCGTTAAATTCCAACGTCCAGCTCTGGGAATAAAATGTAATTTCTAATATTTTATTACGGTAATCAAGAATCAAAACTATAATTTAAATTTATAGAGAATTTTACAGCATTTTTGAACCCTACTTTAAAAGTTCCATCGCGAAATAAACTCACCCGTCCGTATAAGTTTCATCGTATTTGAAGCTTTATGATGTGAAAGTAATAAAATAGCTTTTATACTTGAATAAAATGAGAAATGGTTCAGATGTTTTATTTTATTAATACTGTGTTTTTATTACATTAAACCGAATGCATCCCGAATATAAGTGCAGAGAAATCTACGACATTTCAATAATAAGTGCAAATATGTAATATGAAAATATGAAATGTAATAGCATCAAGCGGTCGCGTTAATAATAGTTCCTAATAAAAGAATCCTAAAGCTTGTTTACAATAATATGTAAAATGAAATGCTAATGATTATTATGGATAGTTTATAATTAAATATATAATTTTATACGCAATGTGCTCAATTACAGCAGTCTTAAATTTTTCGCAAAGCGCTTTTTGAACTAGTTTCGTTATTTCGAAATTACCGAAAAATCTTTCAACTATTCGGATTAAATATGTAGCGTATATTTCTCTACAAACACCCTAAAATAATTTACAAAGCCAAAATTACTATATCGGTTAATTTTAATTTTTATACTACTACATGCCAAATTTCATTAAAATGCGATTAGTCTATTTGCGGGATTCATTATAAAACATCCAAGCATCTAAGTAAACAAACAAACAAACTTTCACATTTATAATATTATGAGTAGTGGGATTTATATATGTTTGTGTTATCTGTACTCCAAGGTTAGAATGAGTCGTCTCTAGTAAAAAGTGAACTATTCAAGCTTACTCCGACATAGCGGCTTTCACAGCACCTACGAGTAGTGCGTTTCACTGTAATATCTTGCTACACCAGTTATGTGTGAGGATATTACAATTTGTTATCGGTATGTTATGTTGCCTCAAATATAATCTCTTCTGTTCTAATTTTTATTTAACTACTGCTTTAAGTATATTTAATAGAATAGAAAAAAATACTTGACTATGTATTTTTGTCACTTATGTTTTTTTCAATAAAAATATGCCGAGCATTTTAAAATTCATTTCATAAATATGACGATAATAACGACCCGATAGCCGAGTTGGTAGTGACCTCAGTTTCGAAGCTAAGGGTTGCGGATTTGAATCCCGTTAGGGTTAAACGTTTGTATTATGAATGTGAACATTTGTACTCGAGTGGTGGGCGTTTATATGTCTTTAAAATTTAAATATCTTCACGCAATTCCCAATATAGGGGTATACTGAGGTCTAGTCTAGCCAATTAAGTCCCTTCGACCCATCTTCCACCGAAAATATTTTCGGGACAAAGTGACAGGTGGTGAGCCCGTCGTCGTCTTTATGTTCAAGCCAACGATATAATTCGTACATAAGTTTTTTTAAAAACCCATTGGTACGAGCCTGCTGCCTGAGGATCGAACTCGGGTCTCTTGACTCAAAATTCTGACCACCCAACCACTCAGCTTTCGTGACTCTTATACTTATATGTATTTAGAAAAGTATATATGTATAAATATATTGTGCCGTAAGCTCTAATATGAAGACAGCGATTCATTGCCCTGTAACGAAGTCCCAAATAAGTTTTGGCGAAAAATGACATCGTCTAGACCTCTGCCTACCCCAGTAAGGAAAAATTGCGTGGCCATGTTATAAAAATAATAATTTATACAACGAACAAATACAGTGATATAAGCTTTTAATTCGAAATGTGAGTAAATAGTTTTGGGTAATATTGACGAAGTCTTACGTCCCGATTCTTCTTAATGCGGTAAGAGGCGACAGAGGAAAAAGTTAAAAGATTTCCATAGGTTATTAAAATAGATGAAAAAACATTGAAAATTAAAAAACCTACGACTACAAAGGCAGTAGCGTTCACAGGGTGTGCTGTCTTCGTATTGCGGCCGCCAATCCGCGTCCTAAGGATTCTTGTGGGAGCGTCCCACATTCTCCATTGTCCAGAAATATTTATTGATATACTCGTATGTACTTTTACGTGCCTTATCATCATCGAACGTAAGAGACATTGTTTCAAAGCATTTCGAAGTTTGTTATTCAAAATAATTACCTTACAAGTTTTTATAATAAATAATACCTGAGGGTATTTTTCCATTGATATTTGGACATGAAATGTGCGCACCACCGCTTGTTTGATTAAAATAATATCCTTTTTATTTTTTTAATGTATTTACACTCCGGGAGCCTATTCGGCAGTAAATGATTATACTGAAACAGCCTTGTAAGCTCAGGTTTGCGGCACAGAACAACAAAATTGTCTCATTTTATAAAAAAAAACTATTTTAAATTCTATTGAGTACTAAATTATTTAAACAAATTTTCATAAATATTCCAAGGACACCTGTTTGAAAATGTTTCTTTCAATTAATGTAGCATACTTTACTTACATGCATACTTTACTTCCAAGATATTGTAAAGTATTACTGAATAAAATAAGAATTTATTCCGTAATGGTCTATGAAATATAAATAGAAATATGGAATTTACTATGACCAGAGCATCTAGGTCGCCGACAATAACTCGCACCGTCCCAGTAGCTGAATATGTCTCCATTTTTCGTCCCAAGGCGAATATAATTTAACCCATAAAGTCCCTAAAAGGAGAAAGTTAGTGACATATTTATTCTGTTTGCTGGAATACATATATAAATTCATCAAGTTGTGAAATATTTATATTCCACAAGCTAGCTCCTTGGTTATTAATTTTAAATTGTGTTTGTAAAATACATCGAAGCTCAGGCTGAAAAGTTGTTTGCGAACAGCGTATCGTAGATATTTCCGAGTCCACTCACTAAAAATTTATAAAATACAATTCTTCACACTACCTTTATGTTGTATGCAGAATAGTTATTGTCGGTTTATGTGCTTGTTTCGTATCCATAGTTTCATGCATATTATAAGAGGGACAAAGCTTATAATGCCGTGTGGTATCGGTGTCAGCATATGTCATTCTCTTTCTTCGCGTGAGAGTCGTTAAAGGCGACTAAGAGAAAAGTCTTCATTGCCGTAACATAAATCGACAAATGAAGGGACAGTTATCTCCGAAAGTAGTGGATTTAACGTATTTCAGCAGACCAGGGACAGTGAGCAGCCTCAAATGTGCGACGAGCCTGATACTGCGATCGTCAATCCACGGACCAAACATGGCAAATCACCATTACCAAAGCAGTATGTATCTGGGAGTAGGTTATATAGATTGTTATGTAGGTAACACATATAATATATATTCGTATTACTAAACGCGAATATTTAGGCATACTGAACCGATTTTTTTACTTTAAAACATGAAATCACCTTAGATTAATCTTAATTATGATTAGGGAATATAGAAAATTTTAATTAAAGTATTAATAATGTATTTTAGCTAGTTTCCTTCACACTAAAAGTTTCAAATTTAAACAGATTTCTCGAAATTGTTATTTCCTAACTTAGTTCGAAGAGTGATTGAGTGTCAGAAATAAATATCTCTTAAATTTAAATAAATTACTAATATTTACTTACCTAATTTAATCTGGAACCATCCAGTGCAGATTTCGAAATATTATTACAGAAATAAAGTAATTTAAGCAATTCCGAACTAGGAACCTTTAGGTCTATAATTACCTTGAATGCCTGTTGCTTATCTTATCTAGCAAAGTTATGTTTTAACTTAGATGCATGATTTATAATATTCGATAACTCGGGAATACTTGAACTTACGGCCTACCTGATGGTAAGTGACTACTGCAGCACGTAGGGGCCAACAATATTAAACAAAATTTGCATACACTTTTACCCATGATAGAAAAGCTGAAAGAAAAGTACATAAACGCATTCTATTAAAAGTATGAGCCTTTAGGTAATTTTTATAGCCGCCTAGAAGTCTATCAAGGCAGGAGCTTTTTTTACCTATTTCTACCGTAAAAAGCCATGGTTATGTTCCAGTTTATAAAGTACGGAAAATCAGTATAATTACAGTGGGTGAGGTACTTGCGTCAATTAAGATGTAATGTACTAAGTTTATAATAATGGAATTTATCCGATTTCACTCCCTGTCTTCATAATCCAAGGTGTTCATTAAAAAAAAAATGTACATAGTCTGGACCGATAGATCTTTTATTTACTACTCTAACTCTCTAATGGCAACTTGATGATCGGTTTCTGCAACATAACAATATCATTTGTGTCATTTAATGATTACAGATACTTTAAGGTACTTTATTTATTCACTAACTGTTTTTATGGCATTTATTATTGAACATATTATTTTTACTTTTATTAGTTAGTAACAATAATATATTTTCACTCACTCCACAGTAAGATTCAAAAGTCCCTTCTGCCCTTACGACCCACATCGACTCACAGAAGCTTATTTTATAGCAAAGTAACAGGTTATGAGCCTCTCGCATTTACTAAAATTGTACATTAAGTTAATAAGTTAAAAAGACTTACCGGAAGGAATCTTTTTCCTGGGAATAAAATTCGAGTCTGATGATTAGAGATTCGATCACCACTCAGCTATGGTGATGCATAAAATAAATATAAATAAGACTAAAACAGTAATCGCTCAATTATAAATATTACAGATGCTAATTTTTTAAATGAAAATTACCAAACCATCCGACGTTGAAAAGTTAAACATGTTTTAATCCTGTTTTAGCTATAATTTCTGATTTGTAAGTTAATTACATATTTAATTCAGGAATCCAAATTCTAAATTAATTATTCCATTCAAATTTATCAATCACACTCAGAAAGTGAAGTAGTACTAATTAAGTTCATCAAACGAAACTCATTTTTGCAACGAGACAAACGAGTAATATATAGATATAGCGAGAGGAAGCTAGGATGTTATTATGGCGACCCAATTCCCACATTCGTAGTGCATGCACACGATTAAGGGTTGTAATTCGCAGTCAACTGAAGGGTTTTTATGTCTTGTTTGGACGTGACTTTGCATAGTTGATAATACGGTATCTCTATTTTATATATATGTTAACTATTTATATTAACTTGTTAATTTTATAATTAAATGATAATATAAGGTAACAAAACTTTATTTCATTATTACTTATTCTTTTGAGTAATTTATAATATAATTCAACATATAAATAATGAAATAAAACAAAAAGAATAAAAAAGCATAAAGCACACCTCATATTCTAATAACAATAAGTTTTTTGCTTGTGATAGCGAAGGATCCAAGATGCAATATTTAAAAAAACGGCATTAACTTAATGACATAAATTAAAGAACTAAACTACGGTTCTGTAAATTTCAACATTTAAAGCTGGCTTTCAACATCATTTCAATGAAAAATTTTAAAGTAATGCATAATTAACGGATATTAAAAAGCAGACGCAGTAAGTACTTACCTCCTTGACAGTTCTAAATGAGAGCGTAAAGCCCAGGGCTTGCTGCTTTCGTCTATTGACAGATTACACTTCGCAAACAATCCAATAATTATAAATACACCGTGTAAGTTCTAGTTATACAACTAAACACATCAAGTCCTAATTTTTTTTACAAACTTTAATAATTATATTATGAAGTTATGAAGTGAATAAATATTAGTTTAAAAAAACGGGATACTTTTTAAAACTAAAAACAAAGTAGCAAAACTACTTTTCTGTTTATTAGAAACGAAGGGTAGAATTTTAGACAATTGAGGCGTCTAGGACGCAATATGCTTAAGTTAGTACCGGCAAGATGCGGAGTGATCGCACGTCGCGGACAGGAGAGGTTAGGACACACAATCGGGGAGACCGAGCCGACGTGAGTGACGCCAAGTTGATTCCTCCCGCCCGTCTAGCGCCGCACGCTCCCGCGTGCAAAAAGGATGCAGCGAGCGACCCCCGGTCTCGCAAATATCGCCGCTCTGATCATCTCGCGAGAGTTTCAAGTACTCTCTACCGTGTCGTCGCTCGCTCAGCGAGGGAGGGCTCACCCGTATTTGTTTCTAAAGTGACACAAATGACAACGTCCCAGTTGTTCACATTTGAGACTTAAACAACTCATCTTAAAATAGAATTTGATATGTAGGTCACGAGATGAACACCTGACGTTCAGCGTCATATTTGAGAACATATGCCCCGGTTGGCTAGGTGTAGCAAATGCCATAACGAATACTTTGGCTGAACACGCGCCATATTATGCAACGTTACTGAGTTGTATTTTGTACTTTAAAATTTTCTCTTTCAGCTTCCTACACATATAAATATTAGAATATTCGTTAACGTTCGAAAATAATCCGAAATATTTTTTCCACGATGTGAAGCTTAGTCAACGACATACATAGTTATACGACAAAGTTCTTACTACTTTGGTGAACAAAGTACCTCTGCTACTACTACCTCTGCGTCTGAGTGACTGTCTGAAGACAAGTAAATCAAAAATCATCCAGTTTGCACTGATGAACGAAGTGATAAATAAGGAAATATGAGGCGTATAATCCATTAACGGTTTATATAAAGTGACTGAGGTACGATCGTCGGTAAGGTAAATAAATACGGCAAATATCAGATAAATTGCTGGATCAGATAATTTGATCCTAAAGTAAGTGGCTAAAGCAAAAGTGATGTTGTCAATTCTCAAAACAACGGACTTACTACAAACACTCTAAAAAGAGCTCTATTGGCTCCGTCCGAGAAACGAACCCAAAACCTTACAGCTGAGGTGAGCTGCATAGATGAGGTAAATGAAAATGAAAAAAAAAAAACTAAAGCACTTGTGTTATAGAATCAGAAACAACGAAGGAACTCAGACTCGAGAAAATGTACAAAAAGTGTTCTCTTCATTGAACGGACCAGAAACAGAATCCGGGACCTCAGAAGTGAAACCATGAAAACCTTTGTACGCCACTGGGCCACTGAGGTCATGCATATATATACCTAGTCGGGCATAAGTTCTATTACAAATGAAAACGCATTTTTTAGTGAAATGATGTAATATCATTACAATTTATACTTACATATTTATTATTCTCAGCAAAAAATAAAAAAAAGCTATTCGATATGGTCACCCTATTATACAGGCTTTTAATCTGTTTGGTCACGATTTACGCACTGTTTCTAAGGGAAATTTCGCCCTTATAAAGTCCGTTGGTTTCAAGCCAGGTTTGGGTAGTTCGTGCATTTTGACCAGGTGCAGAGTCCTACTGAAAAGGCCACGGTACATGTTTAAAAAGTGTGATCCAAGATGGTATCTTGATACACTTTGGCTGAAGTTTTCACTACTTTTCACAAAAATATAGTTCTATGACTTCTTGATAAGACACGCTCCACCAAACCAACACTGACGCAGGATAATTACCATGATGTAACTTTCCGACCTCTTGAGCAGCTTTTATAATTTTTAACAATTTTTATAATTTTGCTTATTGTAGTGTTCTTCAATCGTGAAAAACATTTTTATCGGTAAAGAGGATATTTCTGTGCCTTCCAACTGCGTATCGCGACTAAATGTATTTTGATCGATCCACTTTCTTAAATTGTAAAGATTTGTGACCTAGGGCATAATCCTAGTGGGAATCTTCATTTCTCGCGATAAATTTTTGCCTCCTTATGGGGTTTCGACGAATTCGGGCTTTAACAGCATTAACAGCTTCTGTAGTTCTAACATCACGCGGTCGCACCTATCTTTTCAGATCTTCGATAGAGCAAGTGTTCATGCATCTGTTGATAGTACGACATACGAACATACGGCTGATACCACGCTTTGGAAACATCCGTAATATGACCGACGGCTTCATGCCAACTTTGTGCAAAGCGATCACTGCGATCCTATTTTCTTTAACACCCCATTCCATATTGTAATTTGATAATGAACACAAAAAATATGTGAAATGGCGCAAAATCGGAAGAGGTTTTTAAAAAAATATACTTGTTCAAAATCCAAAATATTTAAAACGTGGAATAAAAGAAAAGTTTTTACTTGTTTATGGCCAGACTTGTTACTATAAATTGACGAAAAATATTGAGTTTGTTTAAAACCAATTGCCCCACTAAAAATTGCATTTGCGAAGTCACTCCTTTGCCTTTGTTTATTTCCGAACCCTCATCTATCAAGATTTTACCGACGTAATACAAAGGTCTTTGAACATTAAACAATTTGTTATTCATTTGCCAAGTAGTCTATCATTACAAATTAGAAATCCTACTGCCAAATAATAAATTAAACAAACTTTTGGTGTCAAAATTATATCATTTATCTCTTTAATAATATTTTCAACAAACCATTACGTTAATATTTCTGTTACGTTAATATTGGGATAATATTTCTGAGGGTTCACTTAGAAATATTGTATGTCTTATTGTTGTAACTTAGTGTACTCGTTTGTAAAAAATCACTAACATTTCTGTCTTGAAATCCATACCTAATATTTGGCAGTTTGACCTTATAGTAAACCAAACAATGTGCCAAATTTTTTTAAATCAAATATTGTTTATATAAGTGACGCGGATTACCTTCCGCCCCTTAGAGCGTCCTTATTTAAAGACAATGTAAAAATGTTATGAAAATAAAATTTACGAAGTTTTATGTAATAATTACTTTTTATAATGTTGCGTTCAATTACATTCCGATTAATAACCGATCTTGATCGTACAGTGAATTAATAAAAGTAAACATATTTATTTCGCTCTTCCAGTACTTCTTATAATCACGATATAGTCACGATGTAGTATATAAATAGTCACGATAGCCGAGTTGTTGGGTGGTCGGAATTTCGAGTTGAGAGACCCGAGTTAGCAGTGCCAATGAGTTTTTCAAAAACTTATCTACGAATTTCATCGTTGGCTTGGACATAAAGACGGCGACGGGCTCACCACCTGTCACGTTGTCCAGAAAATATCTTCGGTGGAAGGTGGGACAAAGGGACTTCATTGTCTAGACTTGACCTATGTCTACCCCTGTATTGGGAATTGCGTGAAGATATTTTTTTGATTCAGTACTTCTTATTTTTCAAAACGGATTGTCAGGGCAAGGTCTCCAATTAACCTGTTCTCAATATAGCTTTAGAAAAAAATTCTAAATTACTATGGTGTCTTTTCATGGTGTCGCCATCTTAGAGGTCCCGGGTCAATGTAGTCAAAACACTTTTTCTACATTTTCTCGGGTCATGGTGCTTGTGGTACCTTTATTGATTCTGATTCCATACTACAAGTGCTTAAGCGCTTACTTTAGGATCAAATCAGTGTTGTTGATGATCATTGTTGTTCTTATCTATGTATGTATTATAATATAATATGCACGTAATTAAAGTGTAGAAATTTTTTATAAAAATTTCCGGCGTGGCAAAGTTTCTAGGTATTTCGGCAAAGAAATGCAGTTACTAGCTACTTCCTTTACTATTAGTAGTTTGATATTGGTACATTACTTGATAGCGTTATATTATGCAGAGATGTGGGATTCCGATTAAGAGTATTAATAATTAAACCACATCGATATAGTTGTAGCAGCAATGACACTAATATAGTACGTACATAAATAGACCCATACAGACATAAAGGCGTATAAAGATCCAGTGCGGGACAAATGTCTCTCCCGAAATGCTCCGTATGGAGTATTTCGCACAATATCAGGGTTGGTAATTCCATCGGAGCTTATTTGCGTCAAAGTAACTGGTTCAGAGCCTGTTGTTGTTTAACAATCAAAATCATTGATACGAATCGTAATCAAGTTTGACCCTCTGAAAACTGTAGAAAAATAGCTATGAAAAAATAATGTAAGAAAACTGTTTTATACTTAATTGCTTTAATTACATTATTTTTTTTTTCAATCAAATAAACATGATTGCAACGGTGCGGTGTTTTAAGCGTTTAAGTGAAATATTGTAACGTGCAGCGGCCGGAAGTTGCCGGCGGAACGAGCAGTGTGTAAACAGGCGACCTGCGCCGAAACATTTTCAACATTGCCATGTTTTTATTTCATTTTTTTAATATCTTTCACCTGCCACATATGGCACGTTATGTTACACTAATGATTGTCATTTGATTTCCCTCGACATGTTGCGTAGTGTTTCCGAAGTAGTAGTTTATTAAAGCAGTAGGTATTGATTTTACGTGGAACAAATATATTTTTTTGCAAGCGAAATATTCTGACACGCATTAATTCTACATCAGCGGTCGCGTTTGATTATCGATAACCATTTTGTGTAAATTATTAAATCCCTTATTTATTTCGCAATAAAAAGCTAATTTGTGGGTAATTGGTAACATAAGGGGTATATTAAATTACTGTAGACAATAAGCCGAGTATTATTTACATCAATTATAAAATTAATTAACGTTATCGTGTATATACATTTTTTTCTATATAAATTCAGTTATTTTCTATGAACTCAATTAATTAATATAACTTAAAACGTATTTGTATTGCTTCTAAGTAATAAAATTAAATTAATCGAAATAATTCAATGTATCTGTCCATCTAGTCCTCTACAAGGACTAAATTAATTTAGACCTCTGGCTACGCCAGCATTGAGGGGCACAAGCACCTAAATAAATTAATCTTACTTCACATGTTGTACGTCACGATAGCCGAGTGGTTAGGTGGTTGGAATTTCGAGTCAATAGATCCGAGTTCGATCCCCAGGTGGCAGGTTTTATCAAAACTTATGTATGATTTATATCGATGGTTTGGACAAACAAATGGCGACGGGCTCTTCATCTGTCACGTTGTGCCAAAAATGTATTCGGTGGAAGGTGGGTCGAAAGAACTTAATTTTCTAGACCTCTGTCTACTGTTTACTGTACTCTGTCCAGTATTGGGCGATATAGGCTTGAAGATATTTACGATACTATGCGCAGCTCAAATAAAAGAGTTCTCATATATAGTACATATCGGTAAATCGCTCAAATTGAAATTATAATTTATGCTTGTACTTGTCATTGATACACATATTTCTCTTAAATTTTAAGCAATAAACAAAATGAAATAAAACTCAATAGATACTTACGAAATGTAAACGTAATTAATTCACAGACACACGCAAGCGCGACTGCTATTGAGCACCGTCACAACTAAGTCCAACCCTCCAAAGCTACTTTGAAATGCATTACTTCTTTTCTTACTAATTCGTGCACACTGAACCTTGGTGATATAGAAAGTCAACAGTTAAGAGTTAGTTAAATTCGGGATTAAAGAATGTTACAAATGTCTTGTCAAAGTCTTAAACTAAGTTTGATAGTCTCGCAATTATCAGTACTATCACCAAGATATAACTCTTTTTTGTTTTATACTCTCTTATATCTTATATTTTATTTGGGTTATTTCAACTCACGGTTGTTTCATTAAACTTCTGTAACACATTGTGATTGATACTGATGGATGAAAGAGGGTTTGAGAGATTGGGTACCTGTAAAATCTAACTTTTTGTTTTATTTTCGTAATTTAGAAAGTATAGTTTATTTTCGTAATTTTAAAGAATTACATATACATTTTTTAATCTTATATGTATATAAGATTAAAAAATGTATATGTAATTTATAAATATACTTCAAAAAATTAAACTAATTATAGTATTTAGAACAAGAAAAACATAGCCTTAAGAAAAATTAGAAAGTAGAAATGGCAATAGGTCATCCTGAAAAATTTTCTCGAATGACGAACTTTTCAGAATGATTGGGAATTGCGTGAAGATATTATTATTATTATTACTTAACAAGAAGTGGCCCGGTGGGAGTCGGATAGCTGAGAACCGTACATTGTTTGGAGAGGCCCTGTGTTCAGCAATATTAGACACTTATTTAGCAGAAACGATGAACTACTTGGCCTAACACTACTAATGTGTCTCAGTCGATACTCTCAAAGTTACTGCTTTTCATCACATGCATATGGAATGTGAGTATGTTTTACACATACGCCGTTGCCGTTGTGGGTGGTCTTTAGGAAAAAATTTAATATCTAGGGCATCTGTTTCCCATTTTAGTACTTCAGTTAGCTGAACATTTCTAAATTAGAATGAGGCTATTTATTGTCATCTAGAACAATATACACAATTGAAGCATACTCTATTGATTTCAAAACCAATGATTTGCGGCTAACATATTACATTACTTAGGAAATGTTACGTATTCAATATCCGAACAGTAGACATTTTGAGGTTAAAATACTGAAATTACATAGAGTATTTGTTGAATTAGAAAAATATTGTTTAAAATTAAACTGCGATGAAAAAAGTTATTAAAGGTCGTTATATACCTTGCCAGTAAAATTCATTGATTTACACTAAAAACAGTATGCATTACTTTTCGTTTCTAGTTTTAAAGTTTTTAGTAGCAAGTAGTCTTTTTACTTATTAAGTAACATAGGACAAACATCTATTGATTAAACAGTTCGATTCTCTCAAAATCTAATATACTCATACTCTAATTGAGTAAGTTAAATTAAATGAATTAGAAAAACATAATGTAAAGGAACAATACTACCGCTGTATTCCGAGGGTGTCGTAACGGACAACTTAGGAAACAGTCTCCGAAATGTTATTGGCTACTAACAAATTGTGTGATAGAGATCATGAGAAGTATGAGATCTAAATTCAGTAGACCAATGATGGACAACAACGAATAATGTGCAAGGTGTCTGGTGCTACAATTACCGACGCCTTTACTTAACGTAGCAATTATGACGTTTTTACCCTAAGGTCTATGACAGATTGCTCGTAGCTTGTGATTTCAGTCATACTCTATAACCTTTCAAACGGCGTTTATCAGGCATGATTCTTGACGAGGACACCTCATAAAACAAATCGTATTTAATATCTTAATTGATATACATATATACCGTAATTGCCGAGTTGTTGGGTAAACAGAATTCAAATCAAAGGATCCAGTTCGATTCTCAGGAGAAATGCTCCCAATTAGTTTTATCCAACCAACCATATTTATAGTGGTAGAGCCTCGCATCAGCTTTTGTACCACGACCTCGCAGAATACCGGCGTGAAGTAGATGTCTAACAAACTTCTGCGTTTCGTCTGGTGAGTGCAGTTAACCGGAGGCCCACACACCCCTCTCCCCCAAGTCTGGAGGTGGGGGGCACTCTAAGGCCAGCAACACATCTGCTATGCCTCTGGTATTGCGGGTGTTCATGGGCGGCGGTAATCACTTACCATCACGTGAGCCACCTGCTCGTTTGTTTCCCTTTTCTGTAAAAAAAAAAAACCAAACAAATATCTTCGAGCCATTTCAATCAACAAATTTAGAAGTTACAGTTTTGTTCCACTTCATTTTACTACATTCACATATGATGTTGCTCGGGCATTCTCTATGTAGAAGTTAAACTAGCTTCCGCTTTCCTTCCTCACTAAACTCATTTCCTTTAGACCTTGATCGATGCAATAAACAAGTTATTAACATATTTTTACTTATATCTATTTTTCTGATACCCAAGTAAGTTAAAGCACTTACATGTGTTTTTAAATTGGAGATAGAATAAATTGTTTTCTACAATGTACTATCCGTCCAGGAATCGAACCTGGAACCATTGAGCTGGTGATACTAAGTAAAACTGACTTGTACGTCACTGGTCCATCGATTTGATGCTACGATAAAATGCTTCAATCGCGTAACAAAGGAAAAATCTAATATAGTATACTGGACTCATTTAATGGATAATAGTTCAGATATTTTCCTGAATATATCTTGCAGGACTACAGTTGTATATAGTTTGATATTAGATTATATACAACTTTTCCCAATTTCTAAGTATTTCCGTCAAACGCGGTAACTATTTTTCAGTCATTATCATTATTAAGCTCTTTTACAAAGCGATTGAAACAATCGCGACCGAAACGGAAACCAAACTCATTAATTTGTTCCAGTGACTTCAGAACTTTCGAACCGTTTGAATTTGAATGCTATCTAGTTGCAATAGTTAGGAACAATTGATCAAGGTGTCTTTGGTCCGCGAAGACATTTATCGCATACTTTTTATTTTTGCGTATGAAGGGGACGTGTTAAAGCCCCACAGCTACGACAAAGTGGGAACCCGTTTGGGGTGGCCGTGGTAACCTAGTGATCAAGGGGCTATCTCTATACGCTGGTGACCCCCATGAATTTGACAACCCTGATTGATATCACTAAAATGGTTAATAATTTTAATATTTAATATGGGAAAATGGTGCTAGGTGAAAGGGAGGTGAAAACTGTATGTAACCAAATAGAAGACATACATTTTCAGATCGCATAGTCGTACTATTGATAGCCATAAACAACGACTAAAAACTAAATCTTGTCAGGCGATAAGCATAAGCTTTGCAATTTTATGAGAACCAAATCAATAGCATTGAGCAGTATCCATTATAGTATTTATATACCAGCTAAGGCGTCTTAAAAAACAAAAAACGTGAAGATGATCACACAATTAATAAATAATGTAAGATGTTCCTTCTTTCAAAATCATGAATAAATTATGCAAGACAACTATCTATTTCATATTTTGAAATACAGGGTTGGGTATTAGCTTAGTTACATGCATATTGCATATCGTTCGTATTTACTATTTCTTTCATAATATTCTCTATCACCTGTAATTTAACCATTCTTATAATACGAGTATATATACTACACAGAATATCCAATAAGCAAACTAAGTTAGGTTGTTAAAAAGCTAGATGGATTATGAATTTTGTAATCAACACTTGGGTACAATGATTAATGAGATACGCGGTTACAATAATAATACTCATAAGGTGTGATTAATACTCATAAATCTGTATCAAATTATTATTATAATATCAGGTGCATAAAATTAAATTGCAACATATAATAAAGTGCCTTATCAGAACAAAATGGATGTTATTCGCATCTTCTACAAGCTATTTTGATTGACTTCCGCTTCCTGCCTAAATGAATTTCCTGTCCTTAATAGACAGCTAACATGTAAAATTTAGTGAGCAATTTTCAATTATTTGCCGTGTGGATATGACTTAAGATTATACCACCCATATGTAAATACCTTCAAAATATCACTAACCACCGTAGCCATCCCAAAAATATCGATAAAATATTACATAAGATATAGAATATGTTACAGAAGTAATATGTTGAAAATTTTTACCATAACGTGCTATTAGGCCCCTAGCCTATTTATACCTACAGACCGTTTTATACAATTTATGCTATAGTCACGATAGCCGAGTGGAAGGGTGGTCGGAATTTCGAGTCGAGAGACCCGAGTTCGATCCCCGGTGGCGGGCTCACCACCTGTCACAGTGTCCCGAAAACATCTTCGGTGGAAGGTGGGTCACAAAGACTTAATTGTCTAGACTAGACCTCTGTCTACCCCTGTATTGGGAATTGCGTGAAGATATTTATTTATTATTTATTATGCTATAGTAATTAAAATATATCCTAGCTCTGAGAGCTCAACTCAAATAAAGTTGAGCCCTACGAGCACGGGTAACCATACTTACGGAAATTTTAATACTGGGTTTAAGTCACTGTAGCCGAGTGGTTGGGTGGTCGGAATTACGAGTCAAGAGACCCGATTTCGATCCCCAGGGGTTTCCACCACCAACCACCAATGGGTTTTTCAAAAAACTTATGTACGAATTATATCCTTGGCTTGGACATATAGACGGCGACGTGCTCACCACCTGTCACGGTGTCCCGAAAATATCTTCGGTGGAAGGTGGGTCAGAGGGACTTAATTGTCTAGACTAGACCTCTTTCTTCCCCTGTATTGGGAATTGCGTAAAGATATTTATTTATTTATTTATTTATTATTTAATACTGGGGTAGGTAGCGGTCTAGTTTAGACATTTTTTCTACCAGTATTTACTGAAGCTTATTTGGGACAACGTAATTGGTGGGGAAACTTTCGCGATCGTAAACAATTAGAATTTCTAACTTAACTGCAGCATTAAGCTAGAAATGCAAATGGTCTTAAGACCACCACGTAGAAATAAAAACATTACAATAGAAGAGCAGTAGCATGCAGTGTATTTCTTAATTTATTAGAAATTGATTGACTTTCTTAATTTTAGAACCTTAAGAAATTACAAAATAAAAAAGCAGATTTAATAAGTGACTTTCTATGTGGTATTTGACGTTAATCAATCGATTTGTCAAATAAGAATTCTTTTGGTTTACTTAATTACAAACTCCAGGTTAGAATACTTAAAAATAAACGAAATATTAAACTATTTTTATAACAAGGAGATGTAATCTTAGACATGAAATACTAATTTATTGTGTCTGACAAAATACCTTTTCACTGAATGGACATAATCTGTCGGGGTTCCATTTACGCAGGACAATTTATTTAAATTAACGTATTTAGGTATATAAAAGCAACCCATATTTAGGCTATTATTATCTGTAATAAGGCTATTATTATATGTAACAATTTTACATTGTTATTATAAGGGACGTTTAGGGGTTACGTGTTAATGACATTCATTTACATGATTGCCTGCTAGTCAAAAAATTAATGAGTCACGTTCGCACGCTACATTGTACGACTTTGTATTTAAAATAAATTGCATTGACTAAGCATAATCTCTAAATCATTAAAATTTATTTGTTCAGTGTATTGAGTCAGTACAGATCCCTCGGCACCTTAGACGCTGCTGCCTATCACCGATCTGCTTACTTTTTTCTGTAACTTTTGGATGTAGTTAACTCTTTTCTTTCTTCTAAAGTCACGTTAACCGAGTGTTTGGGTAATCGGAATTTCCAGTTGATAGGCTCGAACCAATGGTTTTTTTTTTCAAAACTTATGTATGATTTATATCATTGGCTTAGATATAAAGACTGTCATAGGGTCACCTGCTGTCACTTTGGCAAAGGGCTTTTAAAAGAAATAAAATAAAAATATGAATATATTTAAAAACACATGATATCGCAATTTTTTACATGATACATTTTTATTTATAGAAATTTTAGGGTAACTTAGTGATGTAATCAATAAAAGCAATTCCGCGTCGTTGGTTATAAAGCTAAGGCTTAGCTTCGACCAGATGTGGCATTGGAAATGTAACTTTCGAAGATATTAACTTGCCAAATAAATTATTTTCATTTAACTAAAGTATTTGCTAGTCTTAGTATCGATTCCTATTCGGAGCCACATTTGTATTATTAGCTATCAAATGTAGATATAGTATATTAAGCTATTAAGTATATTTATACATATACATATACTTTAGACTTACGAGTACTTTTCCTGTGCATGGTTCTGGTGTCTGAATGTGGTATCTAAATACTGGAAAATGTTACCACATTTTCCAGTATAAATTTCCACAAAGAAAAATCGTCTTTATATAAAAAACCGTAAATTATTAGTAAGTATTATTTTCTTAAAATGAATAGTTTCCTACGCTTCTTAGGCACAATGGCGACGTCTAGCAGAAATTATATAACTTCCGACTCAATGTTCACAACTTTACAGCCGTGATATTTCAATATAATATAGCAGTATATAGATAGAATATATTTTTTTGTCTTAATTTTTAGCATGTAAGCCACGGTAATAATACCTTTACGCTGTTCCCAATACTGGGGTGGTCAGAGGACAAAACAATTAATTATTTTTTACCACATTACACAGAATACATTATTTATAGGACAACCTGAAAGATGGTGAGCCTTTCGCCGTATTTATATTCAAACCAACGATGTCAACAGCAGTGTTTGAAAAAAGTCCATTGGTACGAGCTTACCACGTGGGGATCGAACTCGGGTTTCTTGTCTCGAGTTCTGATCACCTTAACTTAACTTAGCATGTAAGCAGTGTTAAGCTTTGTTATTAAAGAAAACTGGCCCTAAAAGGTGTACGAAATGAGTTTGACATCAATTTGATACAGGTGGCACACGGAGAAAGATAAAATCATCGCCTCGGTAATGCGGAAGTCGCGGGTTTCAATGCCTCCCGTTTAAGTCAAATTTTAATTTCTCTTTTTCTTTAATAACAAATGACAAATCTCTGCATGTTTTATGCGCTTAAAATTCACTAAAATGTTCGTTTTGTAAAATAGCAACATAAATTTTTTACGAAATAGATACTTAGATCTAGTCTTTATAAGATATTATAGAAAAAAATATTGATATGTTACTATTATGTCAATTAATCTCGCGTTGTAAACGTTAATCGTTTTAGAAACGTGTAGAGGCTTTTTGGTATATCAAATGAAAAAGAGACTGACATACCGCATAATTTAAGTTTGTGCAAGCGACGTGTCATTTCTAGGTGAGACAAACACTGATTATAGCAATAGGCTCAACATATTTCGAATTTCCTGTTATACCACTAACTGAATAGAGTAAAATTACACTGCAAAGATTATTACAACTTATTTATAACAAAGATTTTCGTATAGATTATTTTAACATTTTTGTAACGATAATCAAACGTGTAGATGTGGATATTAGTTTGATTTTTTGGTGTTATAATATATAAATTTTGGATGCAAATGTGCAAATTTTCAGTTCTTTTATACTTTAAGTCACTGAAAAAACAGTACCAACCCGCTCAATTAATTCGTTAAAACGCACAAATGAGAGTTTATAACAGTTGTACTTGAATTTATTTAATTTATCAAAGTTAATAGTAATTTGGATTTATGTAAGACTTTGCTTGCTTGCTTGAAAACTTATAATTTACAGTTCTAGAGTATCATAACGAGTCGCCTTAAGCGATTTTATCCAATTTATTAGTTTATGAAATAATACAATGAACTTGCACATTAGTTCAAAAGAAATTCTAATCATTCCTTTCCAACCTTTGCTAAAAAACGCCTTTAGATTTAAACTCACCTTACTTGTCATAATTTAACAAATTTGATTAATTTGTTTAACATATTTCTTACTGTGCGTATTGCAAGAGGCATCAAAGGGAAACCCCTAAAAAAAACAAATCGCTACCGAGAAATGGCAAATGTCGCGTCTAAAGTGAGGGATTTGCCATCGCCAATCCGTTTGTCAAGAACATTTTTTTTCTGATTAACAGTTTCGCGCCTCTTGAAGAATTCCGTAGTCGAAATAGTATCTGAATATCAGTTGAGCTTAAAATAAAAACTTAATTTATTTTCCAGTTTATTTATCACAATTTCCGTCTACGACCTCACCCGGGTGGACTATAAATGGTGTTTGTAGATTAATTATTTAGACGTCTAATTACCAACTCCCATATTACATAAATTAAGAATTTTCTATACAAACTTCCATCCGTAATTTAACTTATAGATATAATTGCGAAAATATTGTAAAACATATTATTTATTAACATATTATTTAAAGTGGTTATTATTTCGTTATACTATAACGTTATCTCGTTTTATGTATACACAATATATAAGTCATATAAACACTATATATAAATGCTATCGGGCGATCAGCTTGACCAGTTTAGCAAGTAAAGTTTACTCGAAGGTTTTGGTGACACGTAGGATGCAAGAGAAATCGAAAAGATTTCTATGGGAGGCACAATGCGGATTTAGACCGGGAAGAGGATGCACGGATCAAATGTTTTCTCTCCGCATGATCACGGAGAAGCTTCTGGCTGCTAACCAGAAAATTTTCTGTGCTTTTGTGGATCTTGAGAAAGCATTTGATAAGGTTGTAAGGAAGAAAATGTGGGAACTGTTTCCGGGGTATGGTGTATGGTGTGGATGGTACATTGCTAAGAGCTGCGCAGTCACTTTACTGTGACTGTAAAGCCTGTGTGCGGGTAGGGCATGACCTGTCACCCATGTTTAGCGTCCAAACGGGCGTAAAACAGGGTTGTGTCATGTCTTCCTGGCTGTTCATACTACATCTCGACAGCTGTTTACAGAAGAAAAAAAATAATTGTTTGGGTGTGAAATTGGGTGACATAAAAATAAATTGTCTGCTGCATGATGATGATGCAGTGCTTATTGCACCGTCAGAGGCAGAACTGCAGGCATTAGTCACGTGTATGAAAGAAGAATGTGAAATTAATGGTCTCCGTTTGAATGCTAATAAAACTAAGGTTCTGGTATTTGAAAGGGACGAAGAAAGAACGAAGTGCGAAATTTGGGTAAATCAGGAATGTCTAGAACAGGTGAATGAAATTTTATACTTGGGGAGTGCGTTTAGCCGGGATGGAAGATGTGATTTAGATGTGGACAGGCGTGTCGCTGTCGGGAACAAGTCAATGGTGCCCTGACTGCGTTAGTCAAAAGGCAAGGCGTAGTGAAAAGTGCACGCCTTGCAATACATAACCCAGTGTTGGTACCGAGTTTGTTATATGGCAGCGAAACCTGGGTATGCCAGAAGAAGCATAATAGCAGGTTGAATGCAGTGGAGATGCGATCTCTTCGTAAAATGTGCGACCTTACCATAGCCGATCGAAAGCGAAACGAAGAGATTCACAATACGGCAGGTTTGACCTTGTTACAAAAATGGAAAAGGGTGAGCTTCGATGGTTTGAGCACGTTGAGCGAATGAGTGAAGACCGAATGGTGAAGAAAATGTACAGCGCGAAAGTTAATATTAAAAGGTGTCGAAACTAACTTTCGAAGACCATGTGAGCAAATTGCTCGAAGAGGGGAGGGTAAAGAGTACTCGGATACCTAGACGTGCATGTATGAAGAAGATGATGAATCTGAAAGAAGCGAAAGTAGTATGTAGGGATCGTGACACTTGGCGATCTGTTCTCTCTGGCTACACCGTCAGAGATTGTGCGTGAAGATAAGTAAGTAAGTAAGTACCATATATAAAACGAGATATAGTAAGTATAATATTTAATTTAAAATAATTCTGTATGAGTAATTTTTGTTATAGTTTTAAAATAAAAATATACTTAACTAATGTACTGCATATCCTCTTGTTACTAGCAGCAGCCCTTAAGAGGTGAAACATGAATCTCAATTTTGTATTTCAGACCCTAATTTTTATGTGGTCACTATGTTTGTTATGATTTGTACGTGAAGATAAAGTACACATGCCTTTATATTTAAAAATATTTGTGTTACTTAGGAATTTTATAAGCAGTAATCATACAAAAACATTTATTTATGAATTATTTACTTTGATACATTTACACGCTCTGTTAAAAACAAACTACTAGAGTTTTATAAAACTCAAAAAGAAATAGGTTATAACTTTGACTTAAAAACTACTTTTATACCGTAAAAGAAGGTTGGTCCTGTGGGGTGATCAATTTTACTTACACAACTCTTTCAATTTAATTCAGGAAAGAATATTTTTTCCTGAAGAATAATGTTTTATTTATATTTTGTTGCGTGAGGTAAATCTTGTGAATTGATTTATTAAATGAAATGATTGATGAATTAAATTAAAATTGTATACTTTATTATTAATAAATTGAAAGAGAAACAAAAACATACAGCAAAATAAGAGGTGTGAATTTGTGTTTATTAGTCAAGAATAGTTACTGTTTTCATCTAAAGATTAGTTTGTCGTAACATATTGAAAAAAGAGTAAGCCGATGCCATTTTCTGAAATAAAAATTTTGTAAATTTTTTAATTTATTCAATTCTCTTTTAGTAAATTTTACTAAAACAGAATTGAATAAATTAAAAAAAAAAAAACAAAATTGTTTGCAATCTTACATTAGAAAATGTTTGTACAGAGACTTCTTCAAATCCTGGCGCACTGAGTTGAAGTGGTCTTAAAGACCTTTGCATTATTAAAACCACGTACGGTCGCATTATCCCGCCAATATCCCAGAAAGGTATTTTCAAACAAGCGTCACCTACTGACTTCACCTGATAATGATATTTCTTTTTGTAATTAACAGAATACTTATACTAAATTGTAATGATTAATAACTTCAAAAAAGTCGCGATTCGAGTCAAGAGACCCGAGTTTGATCCCCCGGCAGCAGGCTCGCACTAATAGATTTATTCAAATTATTTTTATCAAATTTAAATTGATTATTCGATTATAGAGAAACATAATTATGCCAAATTTATTGATTAGAATATTGATAAGAATTACGAAGGAAGCTTATATTAAAGATCTTTAAGTTTAACAAAATTGATGTGTCTTTTAAAGTCACCATGGACGAGTGGTTGAGTAATCGAAATTCGAGTCAAGGGATCCGAGTTTGATCCCTAGGTAGGCTGGTACCAATGAAATTTTCTAAACTTATGTACGATTTATATCGTTGCCTTGGACGTAAAGACAGCGAAGGGCTCGCCACCAGTCACACGGACCCAAAAAATGTCTTCGTTGGAAGTTGGTAGAAGGTGGGTCGAACCACACAAGACTTAATTGTCGAGACCTCTGTCTACCCCAGTATTGGGAATGGCGTGAAGATATTTTTTATAATAAATAAAAAGGATATAGCTAAACTTGTACTATGTATGTATGTATTTTATTTTACCTTCATTGCGAGAATAGTACATAAATAACTCGGCATAAATACTTCTATAATCGTTCCACCACAAAGTAGCATTAAAATTCCGTTAACTTCTCCAACTTTAAGTTTCTGCAAAATTCGTAATTAGTGAATTGTTGTTTTGTGTTCGTTGTGTTCAAAGATTAAGCACATCACAGTTGACGAAATACGTAGCAAAATAATGTAGAAAAGGATAAATATCAACTACGATGTTTAGAATTTTCATTTAACAACAATGGCATAAGAGTTAAGAAGAGCAAATAGAAAATAACCTCAGCACTACAGTATGCAGTAAGACAGACCACAGGAGCGGAAGCTTTTTGTTCAAACATCAACAATTTCTTGTAAACTTGTGTATAGCTTTTCAAAAGTCTGTAAATATATATAATTCCACAATTAATGTACAAACCATTTGGGAAATATTAAAAGAATGTTTGAATTATACAAAAAGGTAATCCAAAAAAAATAAAACAAAATCCGCAGCATAATCTACAAGACCCGTGCTGCTCCTTGCACCGTTTTTTTCCGGCGGCTGTTTACACCTTTTCTCTCCGGACAGGTTAGCCTTCTCGACGTGCCTACATTAAAAGCTATAGAGGAAAGTACAACCAGTGCATGTTGCCAGTGGTGATCTATGGAACCGAGACGTGGTTCTTTACTGGTGGCCGAATGAAGCTCAAAGTTGCTCTTAAAAGGGCTATGCCTGGTATTTCTCTGCGTGGCAGAATCAGCAACGGTGTAATCTGCAGCAGAATTAGGGTAATCGGCAAAGCCATAAAGTTCTGACACTGAAGTGGCAATGGGCCAGCCAGATAGAACTCGCAGATCTGACTACCGTTAGGGAAGAAAGGGTTTCACAAAAATTTTGGGTTAGGGTAGATTGAACCCTCCTTTGTGAAAATGCTTGCGAAGCGAATGTTTAGCAGTGTACATTTGACAGGCTGTAAAAAAATATGAAGAAAGATTTGAGTATAACAGGAGGAATCTGTAAAATAAGACGAACACTTAATAGATTAAATAAAATAGATTTAATAAAAAATACTTAATTTTTAATGCTTGATGATCTATTCATAAACACCTAGATTAAAAATAAAACAAAAAATCGGATGGATTGAATGGAATATTTCATGTAATTGCTTGAATTCGAAATATATTTTACGTATATATTTGCTCATATGTAATAAATAATAAGAAATATATAATTTTGGATGTTACTTTTTTTATTTTTATTGAAAACATTATCTTACCTGTACATGGAATGATGTTCGCGAATTATTCTTCTCATCCTTGATTTTATAGTTTTTATAAATTTGTCAGTCTCTACTTTATTGATTGGTTTACTAAGCCCTTCCATTAGATCTTGAATGTACCAAATTATAAGGTCTGCTTTGGATGTTATTTCACCGACCCACAATATTTGAGTTTGAATCATAACTATAATATTACATGTCAAAATAATGTAAGGATATAAATAACATATATGTATCATTTATTTACCGATTTAAACCCGGTATTATGATAACAACAGGACAGGGTAACATGAGTCTGAGTATGCATTATTTAGTAATATAGGTCTAAGTAATATAAGATAAATTCAAAGCGAGAGGAATGCCTTTCGGTTACTTTCCATTGTCATTCGTACAAATTTAAATTAGATTTTATATTTCAATAATGATTTTGAAATCTCATTATGTGTCAGCAACTATAAACCTAGCGAAATATGCAAATTCTCTCTATTTTAAATCAAGACTCTTCGTCCAAATTAGTAAATTTAAAAGCTTTTCCTTTTTTACATCATACAACATGAACGAAGAAGTTTACAAATACTTTGTATATCGTAATTATACTGGTTCAGTAAATAATTACGCCCAATCGGTGTAAGTATCGCCGTATTTCGAATCTATTCATTGGGGTGGGAGGAATGAATTCAGGAGCGCGATCATGCCAGCCTTTTTTACTTATTTAGTTAATAATGTCTGTAGAAAATCTCAATAGGTCTGGATTCAATCCGGAACTTTTTAGACGTGATATTACAGTGGAAGAAATGTATTAGAGGCTCATAACAAAACAAGTACATGGTAGACAAATAGTTTACCACCTAAAAAAAAACTTAATCGACTATTATTTTAAAAATATTTAGAACTTATTAACTTACATATGTAACTATATGCGTATGCCAAAGCGCAAAAATTTGCGAAAATAAAAGCTATTTCATAGTTCGGCGTAACACTGAAATCCACCTCAAATAACCAAAATGGGAATAATAACGGTCTTTTTGAACCATCTCCGGCTTCGTGGGTAATAATATGCCAAAGAAGACTCAGCGATGTGAACGTCGCTACTCCCATGCCGATGAAGCTAGTGAATATTGCAGAAAAAATGCACATTTTCCATGTTTTGAGTTGATTTGCAAAGTACTTCTTTCTAAAAAAATATAAAAATTCAAAATTAAATTATCATTTGCAGATAATTTATCTTATTTCCTCAAAGAAACGAATATCGACGACACCCGTGGTCTACTAGCGTAAACGCCGGTTTTCATGGTGTCGATGGCTTTGAGGTCCTGGGTATAATTCCCGGACGGGTCAATATAGAAAACTCTATGTCTATATTTTATCGGGTACTCTGTACTTTCCCTTTCACAGAGTAAGTACAGAGCAAAAGTGCCTGTTATTTATTGAACTTGTATAAGGGCGGTATCTGTTGGCTCCAAGCTGATCTTTGTACTTGGTTACACTAAATATATTAATCTACATATTCAGATAATACCACCGTCAATCTGACCTGTATTTCGATCCTTTTGTACACACATAATTGAAATCAGCTCGTAACGTTTCTAAGAAACCGTGATACTGTGGTAAATTGGTCTTCGTGCAGTAAAGTATCAGCAATTCATAAAACAGTATAATGAAATAGCAGCCACCTTCAGTAATCGTGGATAAATCATTTATATCCAAACCATGATAAACAGTTAACGATAAGAGGCATAAAGCGATAATATCACAAATCGCCATTATTATCAGACATGGATAACTGTAATAAAAAAAGTAGTGAAATAGACTGAGAAATTAATTAAAACATTAGCAGTATTATTCTGTGAAACTTACGTCCATTTCGGTACTGGTTCGTTATCCAATACTTGAAAATACTTTAAAATGTAATAACATGTGAAATGATAAGTGTATGGGTCAACTAATCCTTCTGAACTATTATAGTTTTCTTTATTAAGAAAAGCTTTGAACTTTTTTAGCATTTTCTTAAATATCGCAAATGCTTCGTCGATATCAAAGCATTTAATGTATTACACCTTTCAATAATTCGTACCCTCGTTGGTTTACTTTTATTTGAAAATCTTAACTTATTGGAAATATATATACTTAGTAGTTGTTAGACTTCTAAATTGTTAAGTTACTCATTGCTCTTCATTGCATATTATTAATTTTTTTATGAATTTTAAAGAAAAGGTATAAATAACCTTTAATTGAATACAATTGTTAGAAAAATGTTCAATAATTTTTAGTTCCAAGTTAAAGCGTGAGTTTTTCAGCCCCGGGCTTTGTTGTAATTTTTATTCAGCTATTCAAGAACTAGAAAATTAATGAGAACCAAATCATTATTACTTAAACTGAAGTTAATTTTCGATAAGTACTTCTTTAATATAATATGATAATACATCTTTCTATACTTTAATTAAAAGGACAGCTGATGAATGTCGACCCGATAACTTCGAAAGTTTTCGAAGCAAGGGGTTCGAAACCGACGAGAAGTTTTGTGTGATGAATATAAGTATTTTTACTCATAGATGTTTATAATGTATGCAATTTAAATATTTATACAAGTACAAAAAGTGATTATTATGCCTCCAGTTCTCATAAAAATACGCAATAACTTAAGAAACAACGTAATTGATTAAAAACTTTAAGAATTAAACGTCATTCAACAATATTTTGTCATTTGTTTATATAATGGAATAAAAGAATATTGTTTTGGATGTAAAATTAAGTCTTAAGATATGCAAAATTAAGATATGTAAAATTAAGGACAAAACTTTAAAATTGAACTCGTAATCATTTGGTAACGTGGAAAATTCTGTCAACTCATTTCTTCCGAGGGTATGATGAGAGACTGCTAAAGGAAAACATTGAAAAATCACGAAAAAAATCTCCACATATTCTTCTAGAGAATTGAAAAATAAAAGTCATTAAAATTAATTTTCTAAATATAGATACGAACTATCACTTCATGGTTCATTGGTGAGCTATATTTATAATCCGACACTATAAATTACACATTGTATACTTACTGATAAATATCTCTATTTACTTTCCGGTGTCTCTGTGGTGAGAAATTTAATATTAAGTATCAAAGGAACGGCTGTGTAAAAACGTTTCATTAAAATTCAATGGTAAAAGTCGTTTTTAAACAGATTCGACATTATTCCATACACTCCGGGAATATATTACTAAAACGGTGAATATCGTGGAGTATAGTCTTAGATCGCCAGTGATGAGGCTGTACTATTAGATTATTATACGTAGGGACAACATGACATGCATTGCTCCGATCCTAATGTAAGATGCTAAAGCACTTGCGGTATGGGAATCGGAAACAACGTAGACACCACAAACACCCCTAAAAATTTAGTAAAAGTGTTTTTTTTTTCCTTTAACCCGACCGGGAGTCAAACCCCGGACCACGAGACTAGTAGGTGACGAACTGGAAGGTGTCGCCAACACCTTGAAAACCGGTGTTTAGGCCACTCGTCTACTTCGTCTATGAATGTTTGTTGACGGGTCATGGACGATTGGGTTAATTTTTATGTCACGTATGATAATCACGGTAGTCGAGTGGTTGGCTGATCATAATTTCGAGTCAAGAATTTTTTTTATCCCCAGGTGGAAGGCCCGTACCAAAGGGATAGCGACGGGCTTAGCACCTGTCTTGTTTCAAAAAATTTCTTCGGTGGAAGGTAGGTCGAAAGGACTTTTTTATCTAGGCCACGGTCTATTTCTGTATTGGTAATTGCGTGAAGATAGTTTTTCTGTACATAAATGTATATTTCCATGTAATATTTCAATATTCAATAAGTTACAGTATTTATATATATATATATATATATATATATATATATATATATATATATATATATATATATATATATATATATATATATATATATATGTATATATATATATATACATATATATATATATATATATATATATATATATATATATATATATATATATATATATATATATATATATATATATATATATATATATAATATTTCAGTGTTGGAAATTGTTTATCGCTTATGATGTTACATTAATTAAGTAATTAAATTGGTAAATACTAAGGCTCTTGTTATAGTTAAATACGTTGCCTGTAACAGGCGGCAATATTGTCAAGCGAACAACAGATAACAAGGTCGTAACTTTTGAACCCAGCTTATCATCTAATTTTGAAGCGTTTCAGTATCCGCGTAAGGCGAAGGTTTTAGATATTTCACCGGTATACACAACATAGGTTTCTGCTCCTTTTTCTTCTAAAATGTCTAAATTTTATTAAAGTAATGTAAATTTATTCACAAAGAAATTAAGAGTAGCTCAAAATTAAATGAAATAAACATGAAATAAACATCTTCAGGCAATTCCCAATACAGGGGTAGACAGAGGTCTAGTCTAGACAATTAAGTCCCTTCGACCCATCTTCCACCGAAGATGTTAACGGGAGAACGTGACCGGTGGTGAGCCCGTCGCCGTCTTTATGTCCAAGCTAACGATATAATTCGTATATATAAATAAGTATCTTCACGAAATTCCTAATACAGGGGTAGACCGAGGTCTAGTCTAGACAATTAAGTCCCTTCGACCCACCTTCCACCGAAGATGTTTTCGGGAGAACGTGACAGGTGGTGAGCCCGTCGCCGTCTTTATGTCCAAGCCAACGATATAATTCGTACAAAGGTTTTTGAAAACCCATTGGTACGAGCCTGCCACCTGGGGATCGAACTCGGGTCTCTTGACACGAAATTTCGACCACCCAACCACTCTGCTATCGTGAATCCAACGTCCGTTTCTCAGAATTATATACTCTCAATATGTAAATATTGAATTTATAGTAGACTAACGCGAGCGAAACCGCAGGCGGCAAGCTAATCTATATGGTATTTAATCTTGGGTATACCAAATGAAAGAATATACTAAATTTATAATTGGTAGTATAAAAAATAATAACAAAACTTTCCATAAAAACAATTACGAATTTATGCATAAAGGAAATCTGAAAAAAATGGTGTGCGAACGTTGGGAGAGAAATTAAATTTTCCCATCCGTTGTAATCGGATTTCATGCATTTGTAGCCGATGCTAAAAATATAAGAAATTAATATTTGCTGCTATGGTTTTGCGTGAAATACAAAAAAAAAACATTTTGCTATGAAATAATAAATTGCTCAAATTTTTAAAGTATTAATTTCAAGTCTGTTTTCACAGAAATATAAAATCCTTTTAAAAATGAATTGATGAATTTTATCTTATGAAAGGTCTCTCAATATGTTGTGTTTTACTTTAACTTAATTATGTTTCACGCAGTTTCCCAATAATATTTACGTGACAGGTGGTGAGCCTATCTAAATATTATATTATGATCCTACTTAATTTGCAATCAAAACACGAAATCCATAAAGTCGCTCTAGTTTCAAAAAGTAACAAGCATACACACACAAATTGTCTGTATTGTATTAACACCAGGTTTTCTAAGTACTTTTATCTATACAATACACATAAAACGAAATTTTGCTAGCTTCACTTATTCATTCGCGTCAAAATACTAATTATGAAAAATACCAAATTTCTTCGTTGGTGAAACCTCATGCGACTTCTGAAGAGTTGGTTACAACATTTAATGCCATGCAGCTAAATTCTAATGACAAAGTAATTTTGTGTATAGGAGAACGAGACAGCAATCCGTACAAAATTATAATGGAACTAGGTTTTTTCTTAAAAAAGCATTGTAATGCCCAAGTTATTGTAACTAGTATCTTGAATAATGAGCACTTAAATGAACATAAGTTAAATAATTTATTAGAAATTTCTTGTAAATTTTATAAAAATTGTAAATTTTTAAGGCTAGGAACAGCATACTTTGACAAAAACCACTTTATTTTAGATTTTTGTAGCAAAATAAACTTTCTTATCGACTCACTATATTATGAACAGACATTCTTATTTCCTAACAGAAATTGCTTAATTTTATCTCGTGCTAAGAACTCTACCAGGCAGTGTAAAATGAACAAGGGAAAAGTTAATAAAAAAATCATGAAGGGCACCATAACTTATTACTTTAAACCGATCCCAAAAAGTCATGAAAAAGAAATTATAACTATGGATTGTGGCCAAGATTCTAATTATCAGAAACCCGACACAAACATAATAGGGAAACACAAATGAAAGTGTGACATGTCAAACACGCAAATAGATAGTAGTGAATCGTTTTTTCGTACTGGGTTTATGAAATACCACTGTTTGAAAAAGGATAGGACTTAAAATCTCTTCTAAATGTAATGTTTATTCCGTTCCATGCACGAGGGTAGCCATCCTAATAGAATACCTCGTTTTGATTGAACACTTTGTTGTAGATAATTTTTGTATGATTGATATTACATAATGATTGATATTTATTCTTATGATGATAGTTCAAATGGAAGAACCTTTGCTTTTAATTACTTTTTTCACTCATAGCAAGTACATAACTGTCATATGTGAAAAAGTCATCACTTTTCCACTTCGTTAAAGCCGTGTCAAACTCGTGTTCAGTCAAAGTCAATGTAATGAATACGTGACTTGTCTTTAAATTGGAAGCTTAAATTACGTCGCTCGTGTTCTCATTACTCGCTTCATTCTAAGTGCCATTTAATGAATAAATCGTATAACAATGATTAAATTTCTCACAATTGCTTACTTTGTTTCAGATTATGCATTACTTCGAGTCACTAGAATCGGTTCATATCAAAACTATAATAAATCTTCATTTCAAGAATATAAAGGTCCTGTTATACGTTTTTAGTACAGACGTAATTATATTGTTATTTTTTTATTTATTACTTTTTATTACTTTTTTATTTAAATACTAAAAAAAACTACTGTGTAAATTGGACCACAACGATGGTAGTTCAGGTAAGGTATTATGTGATGAGTATACGAGTCTCTTTTGTAAACTATAAGCTAGCAAAATTTCGTTTTATGTGTATTGTATATATAAAAGTACTTAGAAAACCTGGTGTTAATACAATACAGACAATTTGTGTGTGTATGCTTGTTACTTTTTGAAACTAGAGCGACTTTATGGATTTCGTGTTTCCATTGCAAATGAAGTAGGTTCATAATATAATATTTAGATAGGCTCACCACCTGTCACGTAAATATTATTGGGACACATAAATAAGTTATAGTAGTACTGCGTGAAACATAATTAAGTTAAAGTAAAACACAACATATTGAGAGACCTTTCATAAGATAAAATTCATCAATTCATTTTTAAAAGGATTTTATATTTCTGTGAAAACAGACTTGAAATTAATACTTTAAAAAATTTGAGCAATTTATTATTTCACAGCAAAATGTTTTTTTTTGTATTTCACGCAAAACCATAGCAGCAAATATTAATTTCTTATATTTTTAGCATCGGCTACAAATGCATGAAATCCGATTACAACGGATGGGAAAATTTAATTTCTCTCCCAACGTTCGCACACCATTTTTTTCAGATTTCCTTTATGCATAAATTCGTAATTGTTTTTATGGAAAGTTTTGTTATTATTTTTTATACTACCAATTATAAATTTAGTATATTCTTTCATTTGGTATACCCAAGATTATATACCATATAGATTAGCTTGCCGCCTGCGGTTTCGCTCGCGTTAGTCTACTATAAATTTATAAGTGTGGTGTGTTTCTTTAGAATAAAACAAAATTGCTCTTAATACTCTCAATATTTACATATTGAGAGTATATAATTCTGAGAAACGGACGTTGGATTCACGATAGCAGAGTGGTTGGGTGGTCGAAATTTCGTGTCAAGAGACCCGAGTTCGATCCCCAGGTGGCAGGCTCGTACCAATGGGTTTTCAAAAACCTTTGTACGAATTATATCGTTGGCTTGGACATAAAGACGGCGACGGGCTCACCACCTGTCACGTTCTCCCGAAAATATCTTCAGTGGGTCGAAGGGACTTAATTGTCTAGACTAGACCTCTGTCTACCCCTGTATTGGGAATTGCCTGAAGATGTTTATTTCATGTTTATTTCATTTAATTTTGAGCTACTCTTAATTTCTTTGTGAATAAATTTACATTACTTAAATAAAATTTAGACATTTTAGAAGAAAAAGCAGCAGAAACCTATGTTGTGTATACCGGTGAAATATCTAAAACCTTCGCCTTACGCGGATACTGAAACGCTTCAAAATCAGATGATAAGCTGGGTTCAAAAGTTAAGTTGTTATCTGTTGTTCGCTTGACAATATTGCCGCCTGTTACAGGCAACGTATTTAACTATAACAAGAGCCTTAGTGTTTACCAATTTAATTACTTAATTAATTTAACATCATAAGCGATAAACAATTTCCAACACTGAAATATTATATATATATATATGTATATATATATATATATATATATATATGTATATATATATATGTATATATATATATGTATATATATATATGTATATATATATATATATATATGTATATATATATATGTATATATATATATGTATATATATATATATGTATATATATATATGTATATATATATATGTATATATATATATATGTATATATATATATGTATATATATATATGTATATATATATATATATGTATATATATATATATATATATGTATATATATATATATATGTATATATATATATATATATATATATATGTATATATATATATATATATATATATATATATATATATATATATGTATATATATATATATATATATATATATATATATATATATATATATATATATATATATATATATATATATATATATATATATATATATATATATATATATATATATATATATATATATTTCTGCTCCTTTTTCTTCTAAAATGTCTAAATTTTATTAAAGTAATGTAAATTTATTCACAAAGAAATTAAGAATAGCTCAAAATTAAATGAAATAAACATAAAATAAACATCTTCAGGCAATTCCCAATACAGAGGTAGACAGAGGTCTAGTCTAGACAATTAAGTCCTTCGACCCATCTTCCACCAAAGATGTTAACGGAGAACGTGACCGGTGGTGAGCCCGTCGCCGTCTTTATGTCCAAGCTAACGATATAATTCGTACATATAAATAAGTATCTTCACGAAATTCCTAATACAGGGGTAGACCGAGGTCTAGTCTAGACAATTAAGTCCTTCGACCCATCTTCCACCAAAGATGTTAACGGAGAACGTGACCGGTGGTGAGCCCGTCGCCGTCTTTATGTCCAAGCTAACGATATAATTCGTACAAAGGTTTTGAAAACCCATTGGTACGAGCCTGCCACCTGGGGATCGAACTCGGGTCTCTTGACACGAAATTTCGACCACCCAACCACTCTGCTATCGTGAATCCAACGTCCGTTTCTCAGAATTATATACTCTCAATATGTAAATATTGAGAGTATTAAGAGCAATTTTGTTTTATTCTAAAGAAACACACCACACTTATAAATTTATAGTAGACTAACGCGAGCGAAACCGCAGGCGGCAAGCTAATCTATATGGTATTTAATCTTGGGTATACCAAATGAAAGAATATACTAAATTTATAATTGGTAGTATAAAAATAATAACAAAACTTTCCATAAAACAATTACGAATTTATGCATAAAGGAAATCTGAAAAAATGGTGTGCGAACGTTGGGAGAGAAATTAAATTTTCCCATCCGTTGTAATCGGATTTCATGCATTTGTAGCCGATGCTAAAAATATAAGAAATTAATATTTGCTGCTATGGTTTTGCGTGAAATACAAAAAAAAAACATTTTGCTATGAAATAATAAATTGCTCAAATTTTTTAAAGTATTAATTTCAAGTCTGTTTTCACAGAAATATAAAATCCTTTTAAAAATGAATTGATGAATTTTATCTTATGAAAGGTTTCTCAATAATGTTGTGTTTTACTTTAACTTAATTATGTTTCACGCAGTACTACTATAACTTAATTATGTGTCCCAATAATATTTACGTGACAGGTGGTGAGCCTATCTAAATATTATATTATGAACCTACTTCATTTGCAATGGAAACACGAAATCCATAAAGTCGCTCTAGTTTCAAAAAGTAACAAGCATACACTCACAAATTGTCTGTATTGTATTAACACCAGGTTTTCTAAGTACTTTTATATATACAATACACATAAAACGAAATTTTGCTAGCTTATAGTTTACAAAAGAGACTCGTATACTCATCACATAATACCTTACCTGAACTACCATCGTTGTGGTCCAATTTACACAGTAGTTTTTTTTAGTATTTAAATAAAAAGTAATAAATACAATATAATTACGTCTGTACTAAAAACGTATAACAGGACCTTTATATTCTTGAAATGAAGATTTATTATAGTTTTGATATGAACCGATTCTAGTGACTCGAAGTAATGCATAATCTGAAACAAAGTAAGCAATTGTGAGAAATTTAATCATTGTTATACGATTTATTCATTAAATGGTACTTAGAATGAAGCGAGTAATGAGAACACGAGCGACGTAATTTAAGCTTCCAATTTAAAGACAAGTCACGTATTCATTACATTGACTTTGACTGAACACGAGTTTGACACAGCTTTAACGAAGTGGAAAAGTGATGACTTTTTCACATATGACAGTTATGTACTTGCTACGAGTGAAAAAAGTAATTAAAAGCAAAGGTTCTTCCATTTGAACTATCATCATAAGAATAAATATCAATCATTATGTAATATCAATCATACAAAAATTATCTACAACAAAGTGTTCAATCAAAACGAGGTACTCTATTAGGATGGCTACCCTCGTGCATGGAACGGAATAAACATTATCTTTAGAAGAGATTTTAAGTCCTATCCTTTTTCAAACAGTGGTATTTCATAAACCCAGTACGAAAAAACGATTCACTACTATCTATTTGCATGTTTGACATGTCACACTTTCATTTGTGTTTCCCTATTATGTTTGTGTCGGGTTTCTGATAATTAGAATCTTGGCCACAATCCATAGTTATAATTTCTTTTTCATGACTTTTTGGGATCGGTTTGAAGTAATAAGTGATGGTGCCCTTCATGATTTTTTTATTAACGTTTCCCTTGTTCATTTTACACTGCCTGGTAGAGTTCTTAGCACGAGATAAAATTAAGCAATTTCTGTTAGGAACTAAGAATGTCTGTTCATAATATAGTGAGTCGATAAGAAAGTTTATTTTGCTACAAAATCTAAAATAAAGTGGTTTTTGTCAAAGTATGCTGTTCCTAGCCTTAAAATTTACAATTTTATAAAATTTACAAGAAATTTCTAATAAATTATTTAACTTATGTTCATTTAAGTGCTCATTATTCAAGATACTAGTTACAATAACTTGGGCATTACAATGCTTTTTTAAGAAAAAACCTAGTTCCATTATAATTTTGTACGGATTGCTGTCTCGTTCTCCTATACACAAAATTACTTTGTCATTAGAATTTAGCTGCATGGCATTAAATGTTGTAACCAACTCTTCAGAAGTCGCATGAGGTTTCACCAACGAAGAAATTTGGTATTTTTCATAATTAGTATTTTGACGCGAATGAATAAGTGAGGTGGCTAAATTTACGCATTGTAGTCCTCCTAGTATCATTATACGTTTTTGGCATGAGGTTATTTTGTTGTCAGGTATCGAAGTTGATAAAGACGGGGATGTCGACTTTACATTAACATTTTTGTCACTTGTAAGCGGCATAGTCTGCGTAATTCATTTCTGGTGTGATTCGGAGACATTTGGATTTTGTACAATATTTTTTTTTAATTGTACATTATCTGTATCATCATCATACATGACACAGGATGCTTCTAACTGGAGATTTGTTACGCTAGTACTTACGCGAGTTTGATTGTACATCTACCACTTGATATATGTCTGTGCATTCCCCATAACTGAGGTCCATTCGTAGGTTTTGAGGCAGTTCCATTAAGCGTCTAGGTCCCATTTTCCTTTTTTTCGTAGAGGTACATATAGGACTATTTTTCATTGGACTCAAACATACTCTTTTAAGAAGATCTAATTGTTTCCTTTGTTCTTTTAAAATTTTTTTTAAAGAGATTATTTCACTAGATAGAGAAAATATTTCTGAATGCGCACTATTCAGTTGCAAGTTTAGCCTAGCGATTTCTTCCTTTAAATCCAAAATTTCTTCTTGTGTTATTATTGTAGACAAGTCGGGTAGGCTTCTTGACCTAATTTCTGAGCTTAGTGAGTCTATGGATTCGTTTTGATCGAGATAAAATGAAGTAGATATATTGTTTTTTTTTCGATCTTATTGTGACGTTATTTGGTTCCATATATGTATGCAATTATCCAATGAAAGAAAAAAAAATAAAAATGGGAAAGGAAGAATAAAAAAAAAAAAAAAAAAGTCTGTGTCTCGAACTATGGCACTTAGCTTCTTAAGTCCAATGCTATGCTACAAGAGCTGTCTATCCACCTGCGTCATTTGTTGAATTTAGTTGTCGTATGTCCATCTAAGAATAACAATATGTTGACATTTATCTTAAAGGACAGGTTATTGACACCAACACCCTCACTATTTGAATATTTTTCTATTATTCACTGCACTCTTGAATACGTCAATGGTTTTATTGAAAATGTTTTAAATGTTATGATTATTTCATTTTTGAGCTATTAGGTTCATAAAACAGCTCATTTTGTTCATCAACTAAGCATATTTATCACACACATAAAACATTATTAACGAATTGATGTTTGAATATCATTGTTTTTAGATAATATTTAACAATTCAAAACATCTCTAATTTCGGATGTATTAATGCACAAATCTCCACACAAACACTCTCACTTGTCTATTGGATTACTCTTTGGCTTCTTTGTATCAAAATTAGATTTTATTATTTGATTATATATTGTATTACATTCATTATACTACATAAAATATTTTTAGTAAACAATTTCTAATATGCACAGATAACTTTCCATTTATTGTTCAGTGATTGTTTTGTCTTAATTCATATCATTCGATCTGGATATACATTAATAGCTGGTATCGATCACCGCCAGCGGTTATTGCCGTCTACGAATACTGGCCATTAATCCATTACATGTATCTTAACTGAAAACCAATTATATTTGCAAATGGTTACTAGTAGTAATATATATAAAATTTATTTATTATGAAATATGTTCTTCCATATACAGAGTTTCTGTTTTTTTTTTCTCTTTGCTTTTAATTATCCAATGAGGCTCAAACTCATTTCAAAAAGAGGATACGAATAATAAAATAAATATAAATGTAGGATAAATATATGACTATCATAGGTGATAAGTTTTGAAATTGGAACATAACACTGAACTTATTGTGAGTAAAATTTTAAAAACTTCGATTAAGAAAAGTTTAACATTTATCTGAAGACGACGACGTAAAATAGACTACTGTTTGTAATATCGCAGATCCAAAGCAATGGATCAATTTTGCTGTGACATTTTAGGTTCAAAACGGTTCTTAGTTCATTATTATAAAAATCTGTTCAGGCTGTTGAAGAATACCTGGATTTTTAAACTGATTTATTTATTATTATCTTCGTTCAGTACTAAACATCTTAATTGGAAAGCTCATACTGAAAATAAATTGTACATGGATACAAATGTGTATTTGCTTTGCGACGAATAAATAATTTAGCATCAAAAGAAGAGACTCGCGTATAATGGGTACGTGCCGTTCATATTAGGTTACGGATTAATAATATGGGTAAACTCTACTGATGCACAAAGAGTATTCGTTGTATAAAAGAAATGTATTAGAGATATTCAGAGCGTGGATTAGTTTCATGCGTGTAAACCAATATTTTAACACCGTGTGATAATGGTGTCAGAATTTTGCCACTTCATTTCTTCCCGTTGTTGCCATAAGAAGCGACTATGGGAAAGAGCTAGCCTATCCTAGTGGCAACCGATATATGGCGGAATAACCACCTCTAAAAATGTCACACCAAAATATCAGACCGAAGATGGGCAGCGGCGTCGGCGGTGCGCGTGGTGCGAGATTATGGCATATCCTTCCTATGGGAGAGGCCTATGTCCTACAGTGGACTTTAACAGGCCTTATTTAGAGAAAATATAATAAAAATAATATATCTTCACGCAATTCCCCTAACAGGGGTAGACAGAGGTCTAGTTTAGAAACATATGTCCCTTCGACCCACCTTCCACCGAAGATATTTTCGGGGCAACGTGAAAGGTGGTGAGCCCGTCGCCGCCTTTATGTCCAAGCCAACGATATTCGTACATAAGTTTTTGAAAAACCCATTGGTACGAGCCAGCCACTTGGGGATCGAACTCGGGTCTCTTGACTCGAAATTCCGACCACCCAAACACTCGGCTACCGTGACTTCAACTTATTTAGAGAATTAAAATTTTACCAATGACTTCTTCTTCTTTACAGCCTATCTAGAGTCCACAGCTGACCATAAGCCTTCACCAAAACTTTCCACAGTGAACAGTCCTCAGCCAACTGTACCGACTCTATATACTCGTATATAAAATCTATATTTGTAAGAAAACATAATCAATGGTTTCCATCCCACGAGAACTTTATTAGACATGTTTTATTGTATGCTATAAGTTATGATGGCCCAGTGGTTAAGGGTTTAGAATTGGAATCAAAAGACCCGAGTTCTATCCCCAGGAGAAAGGCTCGTACCAATTAGTATTTTCAAAACGTATGGACGATTTATACCGTTCGCTTGGGTAAAATGGCGGCAACAGACTCACCACCTCTTACCTTGTTCTAAAATAAGCTACGGTGACTATATTATCTAGATCCCTGGCTACCCCTGTATAAATGCGTGAAAATAATAATAATAATAATAATTGTAATTATACATTTGCTCTTACTCAAAGAGTTCTCAGACATCTAATTTTTTGACCTTATAAAATTAGAAATTGAGTTGTATTAAATTGATTTTTGTATCAGTTTTGATAAAGTACAAAAGGTTAAGAAATATATATAAATTTACACTGGCATTTAAATAAATTAGAATTACTGTATTTTTAACATAACATTATAGTGTATTTACGGATCCATAAATAGTCGTTTTATTTTAAACATGTAGTGTTCGCGTCAATGCAATAAATCATTATTGATATTTGTGATTAAAAAAGAAGATCTTCATAAAAAAGATTCTACATCAGTTATGATAGAATATGTTTTACTTCAGAGAAACGAGATCTTGTTACCATAATCTAGTAAATAAGGTAAGTAAGGATATCATTATGCAATCAACATAATTGGTGCTTGATTATATAACTACAACTTTTATTCGTGATTTACCATTCGGCAGCTTTTGCTAAGCCCTGTTCGTTTAAATTAATACTACGATCTCACAAATTACATAAGTGAATTAGAAAAATATGCCATTTCCCTAAACTGGGATAGATAGATCCCTAGACAATTCAGTCCTTAACAGCCCTTGTCAATGCTTATTTTGAGGAGACGTTTTACGTGGTGAGTCGCCCATCGCCGCCTTAGTGCCCAAGCGAACGATAAAATTAATATAAATTCAAATTCATATACACTCCCATGACTCCAGTACAAACAATCACAATCATCACACAAATGTTTGCCACAGGCGGTACTTAAATCCTCAACCTTTAGCTTTGAAGACAGGGTCACTACCAACTAATTACTAGTAAATGTCGCTATCAACTATTCTTCACGAACTCACACCTATTATGAATATGCTTGATAATAGTATCGATGACTGAAGAAATATTTAAATAATTATGTTTTTATTTCCACATGTCTAATAAGTCTGGACAATTTAATCGTTTTCTGGACTTTCACCAAACTTATTTTGGGACGACGTGTCAGATGGTGAGCCTATTGACGTCGCAACTTTGAAGTATAATGTATGTACAAATCGTAAATAAGTTTGAAAATAATCATTAGTGTGACCTTCCCGTAGGGATTGTACTCAGGTATCTTGATGCGATCATCCAACCACTTGGCTATGGTAGCTCAAATATATTTCATAAACTAATATTTACATTTTTAATGCTTAGTTTCCAAATTAATATCATTAATGGCCTATATTTACAATAGAGCAAATATATTTTATGAGTTTGGTCGCGCTTTACAAAAAGTCACAAATAAGAGGAAAGCATTTGTGACAGTTTATATAACGGGGCCTCACAAAACCTCACTCTAAAAGTAATAGACAACTGACAGGTTACAGTGTATGGTGATATCAGCAAATCGGAAACTTAGTTGAGAGATATCTAATTTTTTTCCTAATTGTATAAGAGATAGTACGAAAGAACTGCCTGCATTAAAGTGATTATCCTCAGAAAAATCCAATATTCGGTTATCTTTACACAAAGTATTGGGATCTAAAGCCGCTATCCCTAGCTTCAACCAAAGAGTCACTAGTAAGTAAAATATCACGCTTTACCACACGGTATACACACAAAAAGTTTATAAACATGACCATAAAATGTTTCACAATCAACTACTAAAAATAATGCTTTTAATCATTAATAATATAATTGATTGAATTAAATTAATTTGCGGTGAGTTTGGCCTATTAGTGAACGCATCGAGATAAATTGATAACATAAAAATGGTAGTTACTTTTTTGGAAATTAAAACTGAACAGAATACATTGATAAAAATAAAATTACCGAAATGATGCATTTCAATAACAAATTCTAGTTTTTTAATATTTAAAAAATATTAGGACACACGCGTAGGACATGATGTGCTGGTATCGACCCTCATAAATAGTTTTAAGTTAAAGATGTTGTACTATATAATAGTTCTTTGCCTAAGTGTGTGTTGTACTTGATTTGGTTTTAATTCAAAAGTATTCGATGCCTTTCTATTTTTTAACATACGACATTGAAGACGTTATTTTAGGATGCTAAATGCATCCTAAAAGGGCAACAGGACGCAAAAAGCAGAGAAAGTGTGAATATTCCAACAAAGGAGAATCGGGAGCTACTTGAGTTTAATGTGAAATACGTGGTATTTCGTTGCTCCTCAGTTATTTCAAGATTGTTATCTGGAAATTACTGAGGACTTCTTTATTTATGCTGATCAAGGACAAAGTAATAAAAGCAGTTTAATTTTCTAAGATTATCACCACCGCATACAGCAAATATTTTACGGCAATCTATGTTAATTCAAGGAGTTCAAAAAACCTAAAGTCCATCACTGTACCCAAAATTTTTAGATGTTACGAATAACACACAAATTTCGACAAAATTTTGGAGAAGATGAGTCAAAAAGACTCTTTTATCTAAATGTCCGCCTGTCCCATGTTTGGACAAAAGTGAAGACAAAAATTTGAAATGTTTCTTCTTTCAGGGTATCAAACCCAAAACTTCCAGATACTAATGCCGATCATTCAACCGTTTGGCTATCGTTACCCAATACTGATATTGTAATTATTTTCTTATCTCATCTTCCTTTGTGTTTAAAATAAAACACATGTATAATTTGAAACAATTTGTCCTATTTCAATTTAACTGGCGTAGAAATCTACGGAAATCCACGACGTGTCATCGGTCTCTGCCACCGGACACGGTCCCAGCGCCATTACGGAACTCATTATTTTTCACACCGCTAGCACTCACGTGCGTCACGTGTTAGCCATATTAAGTTTAATCAAAATAAATGGTTGTTCTTTCATTAATATGTAATTAGACACCTTTTGTTAATATTTTTATCTAATTCGTATAAAGCTGAAGGGAAAACTTTGAAAATCGTAATGCCTGCTTAAAATTAAAAATAAAATCAAAAATTGCCTTAAATTTTGAAAAGGACAAAAGCATGTAAATTTATCTCTGCAGGCTATATCTCTACACCTAAGGAATCTTAGCTCAATAAAACGTTTGATTTTCCAGTGTCGATTGGTCACTATAACATATTAGCTAAAATACTCAGGTATTCACTTAGCTTTTTCTCAAATATTTTTTAACATTTGACATACAGTAACAAAGTTATCTAGGTCAGTACTACACTTTTACCGATAACTACCTCCAAATAGTGTAACTGTTATAATCCACATTGAAAGGTCTAAAGAGCCATAATAATTACGCGCTATGCGACATTCCACCTTAGTACACTTGGTGCAAACCATTATATAAACTCCTTCTATTGTAATTAACATAACTCGAGTCATGCTATGCCAGATAACGCATAGTATAAATCCTCGTCGTCATCATTGTCGCCTTCTACAGGTCTGATGTCAAGACTTGCGTATAAAATTTTCTTGTGATAATTGGTCAGTGTTTCTATGAATTTAGATTGCATGTTTACTCTACCTAAAAATTCATGGAATTTCACGTAAATCTCTTGGCAAGACTAATTTTTCAATATTTTTATTAAAAATTTTCCAACTCACACTAGTACTTGAAAATATAAACATTTTTGCAATAATCATGCCTCTTTTGTTGATTTGTTTTTAATAAAAATTTATATATATATATATATATATATATATATATATATATATATATATGTATATATATATATATATATATATATATATATATATATATATATATATATATATATATATATATATATATATATATATATATATATATATATATATATATATATATATATATATATATATATATATATATATATATATATATATATATATATATATATATATATATATATATATTTTGAGCGTCAAAAAAAAAGAAAAATATCTGCTCACATATGCCAGAGGCCAAACTGGATAAAGGCAACAATAATAAAATTCGGCAACCTCTCTAATTATCATAATCATCATTATATTAATAAATGTGCCGAGAGTTTCCTCGTAAATGACTCCCTTCCCTCAAGTGTCGTTAGAGGTGACTCAGAGAGAAAGTCCTTAAAGTGGAAATGGTTACCGACAGCATGGATAAAAACTATGTCGACTAATACGATATCAAAATAAAAAAAAAATATCTTCACGTCAATCCCAATACTGGGTAGACAAAGGCTAGACCTTTGTCTACCCAGTATTGGGATTGTTGATTAACAATTAAATCCTTTCGACTCACCTTCCACCGAAGACATATTTGGGGACAACAGGTGGTAAGACCGTCACGGTCTTTATTTCAAGCCAACTATGTAAATCGTACATATGTTTTCTGAAAAAAACCTATAGGTACGAGCCTACCTGGGGATCGAAATCGGGACTCGCGGCTCAAATTCCGATTACCCAGCCACTTGGCAAAATAAACAAAATAAACAGATCGGTAATAGCAAGCAGCGCGTCTAAGCTACGAGGTATCTGGTTCTGCGACCGCCAAATAATTTCGTCCATAATATCAACTTATAGTAACATTTTCAAATTTTAAAATTAAAATCAAGTACACACACGAAATTTTTAATGATATTTTTTCTCTTTAATTTAATAACAAAAAAGTTCAGCATAAATATGCTTTAAAAATTAATATAATTGCATTTTAATGATACGTTGAACATTTCTTCAAATAATTCTTAATATAAACAAAAGAAAAAAATCTCAAGGAGATTAAACAGATTCATTACAAATTATCGCAATGAATACGTGACTTATCTCAACGTTTCAGGTTTAAGTAGTGCGCCTCGTATTCTGATCGCTTGAAGTCTTTTGACAGGCTGACTTTTGATAAATCCTAAGCTAAAATTTCCACATAACTCACTAAAGAAATATTTCCGTCTGCTTGAAAAATATTTGTAAATTTTAATTTATAAAAGAAAAATGATGACTGCTAAATTTTCTTTACAATTATAATATTTAAATAGAAAACTAGTTCACTACAGATGTTTTTTTAAACGACAATGCGCAAACTTTAAAATATAATTAAATGTTACTATACCTTATTTATCTACGTGGCTTATGTACAACAAATTCTAAACTGTATACAGAAGAAATATTTCATTCCTAATAACTTTTTGTGTTTCGTGCAAGTTAATATTTTAGTAGCTTTGCAGGAGAATAATAGATGATTGATCTCTAGAGAATAAAAGTAGAGAAAATTGGCTAATCGATGTCTTACTTGGTCTACAGAGTTTATTTTTATGTTAACTGAACTAACTTATTAATCGAATCGAAAGCTTTATTATGTTATCCTTATAGTTCAGGATCAGACCTGTATATGAATATTACTATTTTATCACTAAGCATAGTAACCAAAAAACAAACAGACGGTCAAGATTCACAATTTTTTCTTACCTCTTGCACTTCTATATACATTTTACTCCTTTTATTATACGTGGAAATACCTAACGTATACCAGCCCTCGGAAACAAGAACGGGTGATATTGGGCTCACATCGACTAAACCCACAGTGTGCCGCTTTAGCTGCATGTTGGCAGGGCCATAGGAATATAAGTATAATAAAAGTACTCGCACATATCCGCAATCCCACCCGTGTTAACCGCCCAAAGCCCAACACGGGAGAGAATTGCTCCTCTAATATATTTCTGAACCCTGTTAATAAAGATAATTATTGGTGGACATAACAAGTAATCACTTATGTACACAAATTAAAGAAAACTTAAAGCTATCGAAGCTAAAGCAACAAGTTTTATAATTTTTGCCAGGTTAATAATAATAATCTCATTAGCATTAGATATTTTTCATTTTGAAATGCCGCTCAGAAGCCCTTAAAACAAGAAATGGTTGATATCGGAGGGAGAGACTTACACTGTTTTAATTTTATTAATGTATATTCAAATTAATAATAATGTTTGGGGTTTACTTTCAATACTCTTTATTGATATGACTTTAAGATTGTATTAACTTATTAGACTATCTTAGTTTTTCTTACATAGATAACCTTTTTATTTATAAGCGTACCATAGCGTATACCCGTCCCAGCGAAGGTAAGGGCGAATAAACTAAACTACCATGGCGTTCTGCTTCATTTTAGTATGGCCAAGAGAAGAGCTTTTACTAATATCCGCGATAACATCCGTACTGACTGCTCTAGACAGTCCCTCTATGGGAGAAATCTCTCAATCAAATACAGATTTGTCTATAAATAAATAAATACTTAAATACTTACATATATTGCTCTGATCTCAAAATAAGCAGCTTAAGCACATGTATTATGGAATCAGAAACAACGAAGGGGTGGTACCTTACCAGAATGCCCAGACCCGACGAGAAAATGTAGGGAAGAGTTTTATAAATCGACCCGACCGGGAATTAAACCCGAGACCACAAAGCTGAGGACACCTTTAAAACCGATGTATACGCCACACGTCCACGGAGGTCGTCAAATCGATCTACGCGATCTCAAAACCTACATGAGAAGAAGTGAAGAAAAAGTTTTGGGTATGCAGGAAAGCCTGTCCTTGAACGAACACAAGCCATTCGCCACTTCTGGGCAGTGTAGGTCCGCCGCGTAAGCCTGGTATAACAGCGAATCATGATGCCGTCACTCCCCTCCGCACCAGAGGCATAGCCCACGCAAAAGTCGGGGAGGATAGGGCCCATGATGAAACGCAACATCATAACTCTTCGCGACTCTGCCTTCGCAGTGAAGGGTGCGAAAAGCGGTTCCATTATATACACTGAAAGAGCCTCAACATAACACACTCGTACCGTATGTTATCAGCGTAAGAATGTACGGTCGAAGATTTCACCAAATTCCAATGGAAAACTAACTAACAATATTGTAATGGTAACAATATATGTAACTCAAAAAGTGTCAAAGTTAAATAAACCTGCTAGTGGAAGCACCGCCTAAGTTAGGCGAGATGTCTGTGTGTGTTCGTATATCTCAGGTCGCCTTCTTGCTGGTCTATTCATACGTCAACAAAAGTTGCCGCTATAATTTATAACGTAATGTATTTCGTGAATATTTCCCAAAAAACTCTCTTTAACCTACTACTTTTGTTTTTGTTCGGTACACAGTACAATAAAGAAAAAAATCACATAGGTAAGTTTTTTCACACCAAAGAATAAATACACGTACAACACTCAAATTATAAAGTCACAACCACGGTACCCGAGTCTTTGGAGGTTCGGTATTGCCATCAGGAGACCCGAGTTCGATTCCGTGAGCGAAAGCTCTATCAATGAACTATTTCGAAACTTACGTTCTTATTTGTATCCTAAACTAAGACTGCGACAAGCTTACGTAGGAGTTAGCTTGACAGGTCACATTGTCCCTACCCTAATAAGCTCCTGAGAAATGTGGGTCGAAGGGGCTAAATTGTCTTAAATATTGACTGCCCCAGCATTATTAAATTTGTAAAGATAAAAGATGTTTATTAGCTTACATAACAAATCTAATTTAAATAAACCGAATCACAAAGCAAAATCGTAACAATCCTCATTTAAATTTTTAGTACATAACAGGAGTTTGTTTTGAGTGTGTGATGTTGCTTAAGAGCTCCAAATTTAAAAAAAAATTATTGTTTTCTTACCAGTTCTTAATTTCTTACGAGTTTTCTGTATTTTCTGTTAGCCATGAATCTGTTTTTATCATTATATAAATGTGATTTTTAAAAGAATCATCCGATTCGGGCGTAATTGGAATCCGAAACCTCCACTATACCATATGGTACGAACTTGGTCATGATACGATGGTAATCACGAATGCCCATGTCTATTGAGTTTTTAAATTTCTCATTTATGAACAGGCCTTGAAATATTATTTGCTGAGTAACCTGTATAATAGTAATGAAAGTAAATATGTAAAATCTTTAAATGACCATAAATTTGCACCGTATCTAATTTTAATAAAAGAAACATTTACTTATATAGATTATATTTCGTCCCAAATTGAGTTCTACCTATTTGTGAAAACTAGAAAAGTACATGAAGATCGGTTCGGTAGTTCCGTGGAAGTCCTTGTTCAAACAGATTAGAATAGAAATTCTAAGCAATTCTTATTTATATGCCCTAAGTTACTTCTTTTCTATTTTCTTAGTTTCCAAAGTCAAATACACATGTATATAGAAAAACAATGTTTTTATTTGAACGAAGTTTTTACCACAAAGAAATTATAATATAAGGAAAATGAAAAAGGATTTACATAAAGATATCGGTGTACAACGTGTGAGAGAAAATAAATTTCTTTGTTCGTTATAATCGGATTTCCGCAATTTATAGCTGACGCTTAAAATGTGGAGAATTAAAGATTAACCATTTTGTTGCTTTCATTTCAATTCGAAAACAACTCAATCAATTAATATAAAATAACGGGATCCCACCAAGCTGAGTAAGCCTTTGCGCAAAATGCCAATTCCAAATCCGATTATATCAATTTTATACAGTCGATTGATGAAATGTTTTGTGCTGTTATTCTTAAAAATATTACAGACTATAGAATGTTCGTGATGCTACGCTATGTCCGAGCATTGCATCGACATTCCGGAATTCTTCCAAAAGTAAAAAAGTCAATATTCCTCTCCGGAACTACGATAATACAAATTAAAACCACTTAAGCAATCATGCTTCAGGCTCCCACTCAAGAACGAAACATTTATTTTTTATTTATTATTTATTTATCTTCACGCCCAATCCCTGACGGGGTAGCCAGAGAGAACATATCGCCAAGTGTCACGATCCCTACATACTTCTTTCGCTTCTTTCAGATTCATCATTTTCTTCATACATGCACGTCTAGGTATCCGAGTACTCTTGACCTCTTCGAGCAATTTGCTCACATGGTCTACGAAAGTTAGTCTCGGTCTACCTCGACACCTTTTAATATTAACTTTCGCGCTATATATTTTCTTCACCATTCGGTCTTCACTCATTCGCTCAACGTAACATTTATCTGGGATACAAAGCCTATGTTCTAATCCAGATTATAATCAAATACCGAATTCGCATCTGGCAAGGTAACAGACTAGTACTGGTGGTGGTGAGGTGATTGACTAACAAATATCTATCCATCGATACAAAAATTTTGCATTTTAAGTAGGGTGTGCATTAATGAGTAATATTTAAAACATTTTTAACATATCGCAGCAATTCTTTAAAAAATAATAAAGTGTTATGACAGAAAAAAAACAAAGACGACTTCTTTGGTGGTCGAGTTATAAAAACTCAACGTCTAGTAGGCCTGTCGAGAGTTTGAATTTATTACAGATTTTTCCAAAATTACTAATTAGTAATTTGTAAAAATCAGTATTAGTAATTACTAATACTGATTTTTTCAAAAAAAAAATATTTTTGTGTTGGTGCCGTATACATTCATAAACATGTAGTAAAAAAACGGTTATTTTAATATTACAAACAGACACTCTAATTTTATTTATATGTATAGATTCAAGAAAAAACATTAGAATAGACTAAGACTGTACCTGTCTTTTCTGCCAACAATCTGATACGCCAGACTATCTATGGGAGGTGGTTCCGAGAGCACGTAGTATCAGTTACCTCCGAAAGTATATGCAATTAACTCAGCAGTGGTTGCAAATATCGTGGAAAGCGTTGTCATGACTCTGACAACTTCGTCGAAATCACGTGTATTTTAGTCAAAACATCCATACACGAATTGAACCCTAAACCTGCGATGCAGCTTGATGATATACAATATCAACAATGATCTGATTTACAAATTATATTCTCATGTAATATCCTACGATATAAACAAAATAAAGGAAAGCATCAAAAAGCATTTTGGCAATATCAAAGTTGGCAGAGGAATTTCAGTAAATCCCGTGATTGTGACGACACGGATATAAACTGAAAGCGAGTGTAAATTGCGATAACACGTCACTTGAATGAAATCCTGGATAACAGGATTGTGTAGATATTAAAATATCTATTTGAAATGCGATATTTAAATAATATTGTCATATTGTTGTTTTTTATCAAAACTAATTAACTAATTAATGTAGTAGTATAAATATATATTTATTATCTATAGTATGTATATATGTGGGTCGAAGGGACTTAATTGTCTAGACTAGACCTCTGTCTACCCCTGTATTGGAAATTGCGTGAAGATATTTATTTTTATTTATTATTTATTATGTATGTATATGTATATATTTTTTAATATGAAAGTATTTTTAAGCAATATTTATTTTTTATATTTGTTAATTATTAATATTATTGTAATTTAGGATCTTTTACTTTCTCGTATACAATTTGTTCTTAGTTTGCATTTGCCCTCTACTTTTCACCATTACAAAGGTTGACTCGTAGAGAATGCTACCAGGCATTAAGTCCGCCCATTGTAGCCCTTCGTTTAAGGTGTACACAATAAAAAATAAATAAATAAATAATATAAATTTATAATAATCTCTAAAATATTAAAAGTCACGATAGCCGAGTGGTTAGGTGGTCGGAATTTCGAGTCAAGAGACCCGAGTTCGATCCCCAGGTGGCCGTACCAATGGGTTTTTCTGAAAGTTATGTACGAATTACATCGTTGGCTTAGACATTAACACGGCGACGGACTCACCACCTGTCACGTTGTCCTGATAATATCTTCGGTGGAAGGTGGGTCGAAGGGACTTAAATGTCAAGACTAGACCTCTGTCTATCCCTGTATTGGGAATTGCGTGAAGATATTAATTAATAATAATTAATTTAATTTAAAATATTACTAAAAGGATGCTTACCACCTAATAACATTAAAACACATTCAATAAGTTATTATGTTAAGTATTTGTTTTGTGCTTTTTGCGGAATTTCCAAAAGACTTGTCGCACTTCAAAATTAATTTTTGGCCATGATCTATAACTCCCTTTGATGTAGTCTTAATCAACAAGCCCTGTCTCGCGACACTGTTTACATAAACCAAAGATGAACTTTAGAGATATTTGCTTTAAGTGCCCTTAGAAGCAGTGAAATGGAGGAGTACTAGTAACCCCTAAGTAAAAGCGGGCCCCAATCCTTTTCTCAGTGGTTCCATCGTCGAATACGAAGGTGTAAAGAGAAGGACGGAGGCTACTTCGATAACCACTTCTACATTGAGTCGTTTCTTATTTTATAAGACAGACCAACACGACTCAAGTAATTTTAAAATTACCTAATTATGTTACGATAGCCGAGTGGTTGGGTGATCGGAATCCGAGTCGAGTGATAGGCTTGTACCAAAGAGTTTTTTTAAACTTATGTTACGCTTGGACATAAACGACGGCGACAGGCTCACCACCGGTCAAGTTGTCCCAAAACAATGGCTTGTGAAAAAAAAGGTGGGTCGAAAGGATTTAATTTTCTGGACCTTTGTATAGCCCAGTATTAGGAATAGCGTGAATACATTTTGTCTAATTAAGAGGCCATTTCATTACAATAGTAATTTAGTTAGTAGCATTAAAGTAGTAGCCTTGTTGCTAAGTGTAATGACTTTCAGTCCTTCTCTCGCATTTTCATCATAGAAAAGTCAGTAATTTTTTATTTCGAGGATTATACTCGTATTTCATAATTCTTAGACCCGACATTAATTAAAATCAATTATGGCAACTATCGTATAACTTGGAATATTCTTTTGCAAAGTTCTCACTTTTACAGGCTAAACAATACCGCTCGCGTTGCTTTGGGATTGGTCTCAAATTTCGAAGCCATGCCGTATATACTGATTTTTATTATTTGCAGTGGACTATGTCATCTTATTGACCACCCTTACATTACTTGGATAAATATTCATAAAAACATACTCGAGTAAATAGTAAAAAAATAATAAAATAAAAATATCTTCACGCAATTCCCAATACAGGGGTAGACAGAGGTCAAGTCTAGACAAGTAAGTCCCTTTGACCCACCTTCCACCGAAGATATTTTCGGGACAACGTGACAGGTGGTGAGCCCGTCGCCGCCTTTATGTCCAAGCCAACGATGAAATTCGTACATAAGTTTTAGTAAAACTCATTGGTACTGCCACCTGGGAATCGAACTCGGGTCTCTCGACTCGAAATTCCGACCACCCAACAACTCGGCTATCGTGACTTCATAATCCAATATCAGTATAGTCAAATATCATATTTATCACACTAATATTGGCCCATAGCGGGATTCGTACCTGCAACTTTTTGCTTCGTAGATAAGGTCACTAAGAACTCTGCTGTCGAGTCAGGTCGTAATCTTAATTTTTTAAATCACATTTGTAAACCTTTTCTTATCATTACTTTCAAATAGTTTAAATTGTTTTTCTATGTGTTATTTCTATTTATATATGCATATTAATGTCATTATTATTTTTTTATATTAGATTACAATCTCGTAAAGTAGTAGTCACTATGTAAAAACTGTAGTATTTAAAAATTACTTATGAACGTCCCGCTTAATGAAAGCCCGAAAAAAAAATTCGATGACGTATTTTTTTACTTAGAACCATTTCCTTTAAAAGTTAAGATTAAAGAAATAAAATTAAGTAGTTATCTAAAAGTAATCACTCGGTAATGTCTAATTTACATATGCACCGAAGTAGTTTTATTGTCAAAGTCGATTAAAGTGGCATTAAACGTTGGTATATAGTACACTTTCACCACGCAATAGAGAATACAACACGTGAATTATAACGCTCCATCGAACAGTGAAAATAGACACGAAGGAAAGAGGCGAGCTTTATCCAATAATAATTCTCACTCCAATCGCTCTATTTGCTCGCTGTCGCACGATCTGATATTGAATATGGATAAAGTGAATTATATTCAGAGTGGCGGGTAGCGTCGACTCGCAGTTTCAGATAAGAGGATTACTTACAAGTTATAATTGGTTCTCCCTATTCAATTGAATGAAAGAAAAAAGTGAGAGCCTCGACGTAGAAGCCCTTCAGCTGGAAGATAATGATCACGCTTTATCAGTTTTAATACAACTCAAGACGATTTTCTTAATGAGAGGACGACTGAAGTGAGTACTACGTTAAATTAATTACAATATATTTAATTTTATATTACCTACATTAGTTTACTACTTTATAGTTTTATATGAATAACGAGCTTCTTAAGCTGCATACCTACATGCATAAGCATACCTACATATATAACATAAGATAGCATGCACTGCGGGAATTAGATCTCTTTAGTATGGAGTATTTATCATGGTCACAATAATGGCCCGAAAATTTCTTCGGTGGAAGGTGGGTCGAAGGGACTTAAATGTCTAGACTAGACCTCTGTCTACCCGTGTATTGGGAATTGCGTGAAGATATTTCTATTTCTTTCTTCTTTCTTACAATAATGGCAAGCCGATCGACAATCGCAATACCGAAAACTTCCCATCTTAGATCCTGCACGTCTTTTGATTTCACTTTTATTTTGATCGGATATTTTTGGTGATGTCAACCATATGTCGATTAACAATATCCTAACTACACTTAGGGACGAAAGTAGGTGGCAATTTGTTTATGCCATCACCACTCGGCTAAGTCTAAATAATAATTTAAACTTTTGATGACATAAAAAAAGGCAATTTTTTGTATTTTAGTTTTTTACATCCAAAATATCCATAAGTCTATAACATAAATAGCTATTGTTAATATTATTACCTTATATTACATACCAAACACAATTTACAAATTACTGATAGAATGTTGTGTGCAAAAATAGTCATATAGAGCAAGCACTGTTAAGAGTTGAGAGCTCGGACATGTTTGCTACTAACACAATTACTACTGCACCGACGGCCTCCTGCAATCTGAAGCCAATTCAATTAACATCGGCTTTTAAGTTCACCTATTGTTCATCACTATGTAGGTACAGTCGACAGTCAATTGGTTTATGACGTATGTGACTCTATGATAGTCTCAAACAAGTTTTATGTTACTAACAAACTAATAAAAATATGAAAGTTTTGTCCTCGTCCTATTTTTAAATAGAAATGGTGTTTATGATTTGTGATTGAAATATCATAAAGTCACGATAGCCGAGTTGTTGGGTGGTCGGAATTTCGAGTCGAGTGACCCGAGTTCGATCCCCAGGTAGCAGTACCAATGAGTTTTTCAAAAACTTATGAACGAATTTCATCGTTGGCTTGAACGTAAAGACGGCGACGGGCTCACCACCTGTCCCGTTGTCCCGAAAATATATTCGTTGGAAGGTGAGTCAAAGGGACTTAATTGTCTAGACTTGACCTCTGTCTACCCCTGTATTGGGAATCGCGTGAAGATTGAAATACATTTCATAAGAATTTTAATTTAATATAGAAAAAATTTCAAAGTTATTGATGGATGTACTTTGACAATCGGTACACACAACTCTTTCCAAAAACTGAAATGAAGTATAACAAAGTACACCAGCTAGAACTTACGTATGCAGCATATAGATACTTAAAAGTAGTTACTTATTTTAGCCGGGTAGCTAAAAATATTTCTCAGGAGTATAACATATTGCAACTCAGGGCAAGCAAATTGGCGCTTGTAGTGCAACACTTTGGAGCTATTCTGTCACGTCTCTGCTTAATTTCATGGTTCATTTATTTATAAAGAATATATTGAGTCTTTTAATTTCTTTTTATATGCGATTAACGCAGTTTCAGGAATATATTTATCTAATTTACACTTCAATGTTATGATATTTCAAATTTACTCTCTTAATTTGTTTTTTCTCTAAATTCATGGTTATTTTATTGATGTGTTTAAACAGCGAAAACTATTTTTAAACATTTTATGAATGTTAGCAATAGGAATTTGAAAACTATTTTGAATAACTTAGAAAATTACTGAGGTATCTTTATAGTTATAACAGATATCAGTTGTAGCTCACGTCGTTCTCTGTGCAAATTATTGAAATGAATGCCCTTTGATATTTAAAATCTGTGGCTGGATTTTCTACATCTGCATTCGCAACCTGTCTCCCGCACGGTCCGCGGTCAATCTGAAACCTATTTGCTGGACCGACATTATCAGTGCGGCAAATTTTCTACAATCTCAGACCTTTTGTGTGTGTAACTGTTCATGACATGTCAATTACGATGTCCTTACTAGCAGTTTGTAGCCATACACATATAAATACACATCATAAATTGTTCGCATTTAATTTATGAGCATTGCCTTGTGGTCGTTGTAATAGACTTCGCTTTCCCCGTCTTAGTGATAACAAAAACATTGAATGCCGTGAATGTCTAAAAAATTTACATATTAATGGCAGGCAAGCAGGGATTGATGCGATGATGTATATACATCATCGCATCACTATTACACAAATACACACACATATATTGCGTATTTTCCCTAAAAAATAATACAACAACCATATTTTACACTGCTCTGCCTGCAATCTGTTAAAAAGAGGTACATACATTTCATTCATAATACCAACATGTTTAATCTTTGATAACTTTTTTTTTGTTCATGCATATAACCACATAAAATTCATTAAAACTTGAAATCGTATCCGTGTACTCGGTCATGGACAGGACGCGCACGTCTGCTCGCCGCCATCAAGAGACTTTGAGTGACATCTTATTTCCTCAATATGACATTAACGCCGTGAAACATTTCTATTGTGGCAAAATGATACATGACAAAGCAAAGCAACTTAAACATTTTACCTATTTTAGTATTTTAACTTAAACCGATTTCGACTTAATAGCCCATTGCCTGTATTAATTTAAAAATTCTTGAATTAATAAAGTAACTCAATCTGTAAATGTTGGTAAAATACCTCCACTTATAAACATAATTTTAGGAGATTTTTAAACTAGGCTTACGAAAATTACAATTAAAAAATTTGAAATTCGAAGAAACCTGAATTACTAGTGTCTTACATAAGAATATAACACATTCTATGTAATACCTTCATTAATATCGAAGAACCATTCTCAAAATATTCCAGACATATCAAGAGTTAACCTTACCTATATTGTAACACCGGCGGTTTTATGGCTAATTTAATTTCAGATAAGGAACTGTTATTGCATTAGAAAGGCAGCGTTTGTAGCAAACGATGTTACAGACAGTTGAAGTATCAAAAATGATACTCTTGGTTTAAACGTACATATTTTATTCTGTTACGTGAAATAATAGGTAAAAAAAACGTAAAATATTTTTGATCGACAGTAGGATCAGCGTATATCTCGTGGGTAGCATCAGACAACTATCAGAATAAAGTGTCGAAGTTATGACTGGCAGTAGCGTATAAGTGATAGATGCACGAGTGTATAAGCTTCATTGTGAATGTGGACTCTTACATGTAGCAAAAATAAAGATCAATAGAAATTGGAACAAAGAACTAATAGCTGATGAAAAACATAGATCTAAGAAATCTGTAGTTTATGATTACATTTTAGATCACCCAAACCAATATGTTAGATTTTATAAATCATATACCCTCCAAAAGGACACAAATTACTTCCTAGGATCATCTGTAAGGCTATTTTAATTAAAAACATCGTAATTTAAATAGAAAAGAAGACGACATGGTAGCACCGTACCATCTGCTTGGGACCTTTTTTTTATAGAAAAGGGAGGCAAACGAGCAGGTGGCTCACGTGATGGTAAGTGATTACCGCCGCCCATGAACACCCGCAATACCAGAGGCATAGCAGATGCGTTGCCTCCCTTAGAGTGCCCCTCTCCCCCAGAATTGGGTGTGTGGGCCTCCGGTTACCTGCACTCACCAGACGAAACTCAGAAGCTTATTAGACTTCTACTTCACACCGGTATTCTGTGAGGTCGTGGTACTTCCCCGGTCAAGCCGGCAAGCCCATTCATGCAACAACAAAAGCTGATGCGTGGCTCCACCACTGTTAACCTGATTAAAAACCAAATTAAATTCAAAACTAAGTATATCACTGCAAGTTCTCGAGGCACAGTGACATCGGAATTAAAATTAAAAAACGATAATTAACCGTCGCCAAAACTAACTCTAACAAAACCTTCGGATTTATTGTTATAGCAACATGCGATTTTTCAAAAATAATATATTATGTGTATAGTTATATATACAAGTATTATAACGGAGGTGTTTTTGAAGACTTTACCTTTACCTTTTTGTTAACTATATCTCACAAATGATCAAAAAATAAAGAGTATTAACAAAATTTATTTTAAGTATTTCCAATGAAATTGAAACATTAACTTTTATTTCAGATACCAATTAGATTGAAAGTTTATATTTAAGCAATTGAGTAATATTGAAAATTAAGTAATATTTTAAATTTCAATTGTTTATATTAAAATTTAATTCCAATAACGCTACAGCACAAGCACCGTTCCAGCAGTTCCGCCCCTATCGTGTTACGATGTGCGAAACACACTGTAAACATACCATGGAGAGCTTTAAAATATTGTAGTAGGACTTGTTACAAAGCGATATAGAAAACGAAATAAAATGTAAGCATTTTTTTTAGTTTTACAAAATGTGTAAACTAAAATTGCATATATAGATTTCGGAGAAGTATTACGTAATTCGTGAAAGCTGTTTCTTTACTTCAATCTTATATTCTGAAAAAGTGCGAAATCCAAGTGTGTCCAAGACAAGAATATAATTCATACATAAGTTTCGAACACATTGGCACGAGCGTTACTCCATGGAATGATTACAAGAGTCATCTGATTCAAATTCTGATTACTTAATCTCTCAGTTATCTTATAAAGTAAAATAAATAAATAAATATCTTCACGCAATTCCCTGGGGATCGAACTCGGTCTCTTGACTCGATATTCCGACCATTCAACCACTCGGCTATCGTGACTTTTTAAAACGAAATAATAATAATAACTAATCTAGTATCTAGGTAAAGCCTTCTTACTCTGCCTTGCAGTTGTCTAGGTAAGTAGGTACTCGTATTAATATGTGACGCAAAACAGCAGTATTATGTGTCACAGCATCAGAAGTAGACTTCGTCACTTTTTTTTTTTTTTGGTTTCGAAAGTTAAAGGGCAGTAGCAACCATTTACTAACAGGTGGAGTGCTTAATTATAACCGTAAACCTTTAAAAAAGAGAGAATATTCAATAATGAATCGTTTAATTTTTTTAAGGTTATAAAAAGTGTTTTATATTTCGAAGCAAATCGAAAATTAGCAATTTTATGTTATATTTATAAAAAAAGGCTACATTCTCCTGCTTAGAAGTCTGGCTAATGGTCTCAAACACCACTGCAACTGTTGTGTTCGAAACGCATAGAAAGACATTGAAGCCACTGGCCTTTCTTTTAGGCTTTCCGAGTTTTCCCTTTTAGGCCTCGGGCTTTACAAAGCCTTTGTAAACCGTATTCTTTTGTCCATAGTTTAGTATTACGGATTGCCAGTAGCTAGTTAACATCAGTTAGACTGTTAGTTTGTTTTTCACCCTACTCTCATAAAAATATGTACATAGAGGGTAATGGGTATCGAGTGTTAATAAAAGATACTTTGCTCAATAACACGTTATAATTTGTTTAACGCGATTACTCGCTCCAAAGATCCTGTGAGTCTTTCCCCTAATTAACTATTTCACTGAACTGATCAACTTCAAAGTTACATAAATAAAACATGCCCCGCTCTGTTCAGGCGATATGTTTACTGGAGTGTTTAACCTACTCTGCGAATCATTCAGGTTAACATGGTTTTAAAAGGCTCACATTATCTATATGTTTATACTGTAATAAATAAATCAATTTGTGTACACTGAACAGTATTGGTCAACAAAGTAATTGTTTTAAAAGCTTTTCGGTCTGATGTTGAATAACCACTTTATAGTGTCGATGCGATAAAAGATTGAAAGAATTAATGGACGCAAAGTGTTCTGTGGGAAATTAATTTTTCAACGGTTATTTAAAAAATGGTGTTGGGACAAAATATTTACTCGTAGTACAATAAAAAATATTCTTTTCATGAGAATATACCTTATCTTTCGTTAGCATATATATATATAAATATATATAAAAGAATAAATTTGTTGAAACTTTTTTTAATGTATTTCCTGCTGACGGCTTATTTTTATAGAATATAGGCTGATATTTATTTTTCAAAGGATATTTTCATTATACAATATCCAATGTCCAGCATACTACATAATTAGAAAACTGACACCAAATTATTAACGACCCGCGATTTTTAATACAGAAACGGAGATCAAAGTTTAAATGCGTATGCACGCTTAGTAATTACGCTACCGAATGAAATTCTCTTGTAAATTGCAAATAAATAATAAATCAATACATGCATATATAGTACACACATTTCTCTGATCCCTAAATAAGTATCTTAGGCAATTTGTTATGAAATCAGAAACAACGCAGGTATCACAAACACCCAGACCCGGAAAAATGTAGACAGGTTTTCAGTGATCCGACTGGGAATCGATCCCGGGTCCACAGAACTGGCTGGAAAACCGGTGTGTGCGCCACTCGTATACGGACATCATGAATATACTTATAAAAATAACTATTCGTCTATATATGTGTGTTTGTGTGTATGATGTCACGATAGCCGTGTAGTTGGGTGATCAGATTTCAGAGTCAGGAGAACCGAGTTCGATCCCCAGATGGACTGACTCGTACCAATGGGTTTTATCAAAAACTTGTTGGCTTGAACGTAAAGACGTTGACGGGCTCTTATTTGTCTATGAGTGTGTGTGTATGTGTGTTTGACGGGCAGCATCGTCTAAGTGGCAATTATGGCGAAGTCTATGTATGTCTCGTATTATATACGTACTACATACTCCCGCACGACGTTGTATGTCGTGCGTATGTTTGTAGTACGTATGTAAAGTACATAAATAAATAAACAAATATCTTCACCCCTATACATTTTACCAAAATACTTTGGGACACCGTGACAGGTGGAGAGCGAGTCGCCGTCTTTATGTCCAAGCCAACGATATAAATCGTACATAGGTTTTGAAAAAACTTATTGGCACGATGCCTGCCACCTGGAGATCTTGGTAGCAGGCTTCTAGGCAGGGATTTCGATCACCCTATCACTCGGCTATCGTGCGTAAAGAAATACTATATAAACGTGCACTTTTGCAAAGGCAAAGCATTTCTCTCAAATATTCTTTGAGATAAGTTAGAGTAAAAGATGGTATTACTAATGGCCACACTATCCAGTACTCGAAAGATGTTTTTAATTTTATTGTTTGCCTGAAATGCAGATTGCCTCGGGATCTTTCCCGTCGTCGATGAGGTAAATTATTAACTGTTTTATAGGTGACGGCCGTGGCTCCCCCACTTTCGAAAGCGAACGGCTTGACCCCTAAGCTGGCACGGTTCACAAAACATTTAATTTATATTATCTGCAGTCAACAACTCAAATCATTATCTGATTTGAGTGGATTTTGTCAAGAGATAAATTATGAAAATAGTTTGCTAAATCTTATCTATCTAATAACTATCATTGCGCGACATTGCAGTACCATCATTAATACCATTTGACCAAGTTAGCTTTTATATTGGTCTGACCAATGAAGAGAGAAGTGTAATATCTAGCAGATAGTTTCAATCTAAGCTGTTCCCTGCTTTGAAAGCAAAGGTTACGGGATCTAACGTCGCTATAGGAAGGCATATATGTTTAAATGTACATATGAACATTTATTCATGTAAATATATCATTGTAAGTTATTCTGGTGTAAGCGTATGTGATAGGCTCACCACATGTCACATTGCCTAATATAGGGCATAGAGGTTGTGAGGCTTCGGTAAAATTAGTTAAAAGTATTTTATTATCTAGATCTCAATCTACTAATATGCATGGATGAGAAAAATGTAAATAAATACATAGATAAATAGGAACAATATCACATACATTGCTCTGATCCCAAAGTAAGTAGCTTAAACACTTGTTTTCGGGAATCAGAAACACCGAAGGTACCACAAACACCAAACAAAAAATTTAGAAAAAGTGTTTTCTACATTGCGAGAAAACACATTACATTATGGAATATACATTAAATTAAATTTAGAACTTAAAAGGTGTCATGTACGACAACATATAACAATATTTATTTTATTTATCTTCACACACAATCCCTGGCGGGGTAGCCAAAGAGATCAGATCGCCAGAGATGTCACGATCCTTACATACCTCTTACATACCCTCTACCTCGACATCTAGTAATATTAACTTTCGCACTATATATTTTCATTACCATTCGGTCTTTACTCATTCTCTCAACGTGCCCAAAAACGCAGAATCGAAGCACGGCCTTGTCAATTTTAGTGATAAAGTCATCTTTTAAACCTGCCATATTGCCATATTTCATATAACATATAATAATAATAAATGAATATATTCAGGCCACTGTAAATTATTTTTTCTAAAAATAAATACATATATTAATAATGATTATTATAACTAAATAAATAAATAAATACATGTTCTAAATCAGTCTTGAAAATCGGTGTGTGCTGCTTTCATTGACGGAAGGCGCCTATATTTGTTTTCATGTGTTGTTGAATCGCAGCAATAGCTGTGCTTCGAGATATCACTCTTTCTTGACTTAAAAAAAGATCTATAACTATTGAGAAATAACTATATAAGAAATATTTACCTTACATCTTTGTTGAAAACAGCTGTGCAAAAACTGAATGTTGAATGAAAACTGAATAAGCTTATAGGTATTTAAAAAAAAAGATTTTCATATTTTATCGCGTTTTTAATTAGTTTTTAACCAACTATTTTTTACTTCCCGACGTTTCGGATGCTTTACTTCATCCGTGGTCACGGGGGACCCCCGTGAAAAGTAGTTTGTTAAAAAGTATTCATTTCTTTTAACGCGATAAAATCCGAAAATCGGTTTATTTAAAGTGTGAAGTATTCGCGTAAATACAAGAAATCATTAAGCTGATAGGTAACTAACGCCTGGCTTACAATGTAAGAACATGAAACAAATCATCGTAATTAGGAATGAGGAACATACTAGATATTCGTGTACCTATATTAATAAATAAATACGTAAATAAATAAATACGTAAACGTGCTTCTCTATATACAAGAGAACTAAATTGTATCATCATGTATAAGTTGTATTATTTCTTAATAAAATAATAAATAAATATCTTCACGCAATTCCCAATACAGGGGTAGACAGAGGTCAAGTCTAGGCAATTAAGTCCCTTTGACCCACCTTCCACCGAAGATATTTTCGGGACAACGTGACAGGTGGTGAGCCCGTCGCCGCCTTTATGTCCAAGCCAACGATGAAATTCGTGCATAAGTTTTTGAAAAACTCATTGGTACTGCTACCTGGGGATCGAACTCAGGCCTCTCGACTAGATATTCCGACCACCCAACCACTCGGCTATCGTGACTTAACATAATCTATCATATTATTTCTTAAAATGTTAATTTGATGAGATCAATTTACATAAACTTCATAAATACATCCAATGATTCTCAAACAATTATTGACTCAATCGCATATTAAGATTTTAGCACGTTCGCAAGGACTTCCTTAAAAGTTACTTTGATACTAAAAGATATTCACAGCTATGTTACTAATTTAAAAATTTAACGTTGTATAATACCCGATCCCTCCTCCTCCCGCCTACTCATAAAGGAAATCTCAAGTCACCGATTGAATCAGTATGAACTTCCTCCGTTTAAAATTGCAATCAATCTATGATGCCGTTATATATAGCAGAGAAAGACGAGAGGAAGTGTATAAAATGCTCGTCTCGAAGGAAGTATTTTATACAAAAAAAAAACAGTATTTACCTCACTGTATTATAAATATTTATATGAATATAGATTAACGCTTCAGTAACCTATACCATTGGCATCCTTTCTAACGCAGTTCCTTAGTAGACTTAAAATCATCGCATCAATTATTTCATGTTACTGAGAACTTTCAATTTAATGAACCACATGGTAATGAGTGTCACCACTGGAGTGCAAAGGGAACTAATTAAAAAAACTTATTTCCAGTTATATATATATATATATATATATATATATATATATATATATATATATATATATATATATATATATATATATATATATATATATATATATATATATATATATATATATATATATATATATATATATATATATATATATATATATATATATATATATATATATATCTATAATCTTATCATAAAATTACTTCATGTATCTAATCATATTGCGCGTAATAAAATAGTCGGGCCTCATAATATGTTACTAATTTGTAATAAGCGAAAATTTCCTTAAAAACCATTTCCACAATTAATATGTTCGTTAGGATAAAGGCCTTGTAAGCGATACGAACGTTAAGGGGAATGCAAGGAGGCAAGCATGTTCATGAATTATTAAAAGATGCAGCTACCAATGACTGAAGCTATACCTCGTTTCATTATTGAGAACGCTTCAAGGGCTCTAGAGTATACTTAAACATTTTTGCTTCAAGAAAGTCTGAGATAGTACAGAATTCATTTTCTTTACATCACTGAGACTATAAAATCTTTCTATAAGACCAATACTCAAAGATAGAGATGATACTTATTATATCTAACGCTAATCAGCATTCCAACTATAGACGATTTTCGATCTGAAGAGTGTACAGGATGAATATACTACATTATTGGGTACTCAATTTTAGATCTTCAGGAGCAAAAAAGGATATGCATTCCACATTCGTCCTTATTTATAAACTTAACTTGCTATGATTAAAGATACTCGTCTTTTATCTTCATGCTTTTCCCAATGCAGGGGAAAGCCAGACCTTGACAATTTATTATTTTCAACTCACGTTGAACCGAAGCTTATTTTCGGATAACGTTACAGGTGAAGCTTGTCGCTGTCTTTATATCCAAGCCATCGATGTAAATCGTACATAAGTATAAAAAACTGACTGGTTTGAGCCTATTTCCGTTCGCCTGGGCATGGAATTTGGGTCTCTTGACTCGAATTTCAATCACCCAACAACTCGGCTATCGTGACTTTTTGATATTTGTTAATCCCGAGAACTCCAAAACAAATCATTGCTATACATTTTAAAGAAAATGAACTCGTGAATTGTTTAAAAGCCTAAAAACTACGCTTTGAAACTTTAACATCCTTTGGTAAACTGACCCTCATCAAAATGTTGGAGGAAATCTAATCTAACCGCGTGCTGTGATTCGGACGCCTGTCATTATTTTTCGGCAGCCTTTATTCGTGTGTTCTCATCCCAACATTTTTGGTGTAGGTACACTGGCACTTGACAGTTCAATTTAAATTGAGTTTCGAATTAATAACTTGTTTTATATTTTCATAAATATTTTATATACATTCAAAATGTTCAAAATGTGTAATGATGATGTAAGTAATGAAAAATGCATGATATTCATACTAATATGTTTTCACATTACTTTAGGGTTTTTCCTCATATATGAAATATTACATCACGTATTATCGTCGCGAATAGAAAATATTAGCTATGTACAAAGCAAAAACTGGCAAAACACTTCCCGGTATTTCAGTAGCCAGACATGTTTCACAAAACCGAGATCCGTGTTTCTATTTCGATTACTGAAATATTGGAAATAAAATATAACTGCTATCGCATTTCCACGCGACAGACGGAAATAAAGCCTGCCGACAAATCGACACGGCGTCGGAGCTTCAGCGCGGACAAACAGACGTGCAGGTAAATATTCTGTAGGTTCCCTGATCCCCAACGCTTTGTGCTATTGTTGTGTAACTGATACATTCACAACTAAACTGAATATTAACAATGCTTCAATGCTTACAATGTTACCTTTTGAATAACGGAACATTTTGGGAAACATTTACGTGTAAATACGTTTTCAATATAATCAATGAATACTCTTATTTTATTAATTTTTTTTATGATGCTTAGGTTTAGATTTTTTATTACTTTTATCATGTTTAGTTCAGTTTCAGTTATGTTTAGTTTAGTAGAATATTTTAATATACTTATATGAAAATAAAATAAAAGAATTCTGTCTTTTTAATTTTAAAAAATGTGAAATAAATAAAAATGCGTTGTTTTGTATAGTACGAGTATTTTCGTAATAAACCGTAACCAATCTATTACAGATGTGCTTTTTTCACTCGATATGGTACCTTGTGTTTCGCGAACTCGCAATACTGCTATTATACGATGTGGTATACTTTCTTCTGGGTTTTTGAAGCGATGCATCGGAATGGTCTGCCATTCCTCTATTAAAGTTTCTTTTATTTCACGTAGCGCAATTGGCGGATTCCGCGGACGTACACGTCCTCTCAGTTCGTCCCATGCATGCTCAATATATGTGATATAGAAAAAAGGCATGATTAAAAAAAAACAAATCCTGCGCTCATACATCTGACCTGTATGGGGGCAGACATTGTCTTGCATAAAAACGACATTCTCGTCCATGTCCACTAATAAAGGACCAACGTAATCAGAATTCGGTGACATATCTTTCTGTTGGTAAAGTTCTATCACCACTAGGTGCTCAGTATGGCTTTCTGATGAAATCATAGCTCAGCTACGTGACGTAAAACGACATAGAACCGCTTAAAAAACAACAAGGGTCGCCGATAAAATGGCGGGTAGTAACGTCTAAGATGCGAGGTGTACGGTTCAATGATCGCCAATTTGCTTGACTAGCCTGCGTTTATGGCAAATCCTACGTAAATATGAGGCCGTTATCCTGCTCTTGACTTTTTCATGTCATTAGCATCAGTGCCGAAAAAGTTCTACTAAGTAGTTAACACGATACAAGGATATTAAAACTACATTCCATTTTAATTTACAACGAGATGTTAAATTTGGGTCAATGTAATGTGTCTGAATACATGATTTTTTTTTCTCGCTATTTATCCTAAGTGTAACTCAATAATTTTCTCAAACTCATTACAATCGAAAAATAATCGGCAAAAGACAGTAACTAATTTTATTGTAAAATAATGCATCTGTCCAAGAAACTCATTGTTATAATGCAATTTTTTTATGATTTCTTATAATAATTTGCATATAATTTCTTACTCGATCACTCAATCATATTCTTAAAATCATTATTTATGATAAAACCATGGTTTTGATTAAAATATGCGCTATTTGCTTTGTAGCCTTTACTTAGTAATGAAATTTACTAAATATCAGAATAGACTCCATATATGAGTAACATTACTACTACTAAGTTCATTGTCAATACCGACTCATTTTCTTTACCAAATATTTCTTTAGTTTATAAATAATGCTAGAATATGAATAATTAACTAGATCAGAAAAGTAAGAAAAGGGTATTAAAACTTACTTAAATCGCTTAATATTTAAATTTGTTTTATGCTTTGAATTAATTATAAAGGTAATAAACGAAGAATAGATGATGTAGGTGACCGTTACCGTCGACAATGTTAATTACGTGGACAAAGTAGAGTGTTTTCAACGTTAAATTGAGTGTAGAGAGGCAATTCGAAATGGACGCCTGCTCACGACACCGACGCGGACAGTTTGAGTTTTTTAATTTTTGGCCTCGCAGTGAATATAGGCTGGTCCACCTTCCTGTTTGTTTTACTTTTAGTTTTCGAACGTTGTGATTGTGAATGCTCCGAACGCGCTGCATTTCAATTACGCCCGTTCATCCGATATAACGATATAAATGTTGCCTTTAAAAAAATTGAGGAGTATTTTCACTTACAATACTTATATCATGTATGATATGAATTTCTTTTAGATATTTAAAAGTACTGTATTCCTGGTAGTTATAACTAAAACATAATAACTCCGTTTTTAGTATTTCGGCCGTGGGCAGGGAGACCATCACCTTGTAATATCGATACTCCTGTCCCCCCACGGATCCACCTCGGCCGGTGAAGACTAGGAGAGGTGCAAATAAAACGAAGTTCTACCTCCACAGCCCACAAGGACGCATCCGAGGTGTACTTAGGCCGATTATATAGGTTCCACTTGGTTCACCTTGGATAGGTGTCAGTCGAACGGGTTATAATCGGGGTATAACCCGTTCGGATCGATGTGCCGACAACTCGTACTCACCTATTGAAGTCACAGCATAACTGTCAATTAATAGCTCCGGTACATCTCTTTGAAAGATTTGAATGTAGACTTTTTGTAACACTCACTATGAGTGTTACAAAAATTAGAAGTCTATGATCTTATTATCGGATTTAATAAAGTAGAAACCTCCTACCATTATTTGGTTATGGACTTTTCTAATCTCAATCCAGTACTAAGCAATTTACATCGCTGAAACTAAAATATTAAAATTAAAAAAAAATCTTTGACACATGTCAACGTAACACTCGAGAGAGTTTTCTGTAAGATTTGGGTAATAAAGAAGTTAAAAGGCCACCTGATAGTTCAGCTGCCGAAAAGTGGCTAATTCTCATAAACATATAAAAACGTATACAATAACATACCTCATAACATACTTCAAACGCAAATTACAGGTAGAATATCACTCACCAGAACTAAAATTATATTCCAAAATAAATTCCGAAAAATTATATTCCGAATAGGAGAATTGAAAAATATGTGCTACCTAGACCAACCTTAGGAGAGAATAAATGTACTACCACCTGTAAAAATATATGCCTAATTAAGACTTTACCGTTATCAAGACCTTTGATGACGTATTTATCTCTGTTTATAAAATGTTCTTCGTCTTTGGAAGGCTTGGCAACCTGTTCCGTACATTCTAGATCATTTATATAGAAGGTTTCTACAATAACAGAATCATTGCTGTGGTGGTTTAAGTATATACCAACACTTTCTTCGTGTGGGAACCGCGAGAGATTACAAAGCCTTGATGGTATCAATATCTATCGACCGAGATAACCATCTCGAAATACCATACCATACCATACCAAAATCAGTAAACAGAGGTCTAGAGAGTTAAGTGCTTTCCTTCCATCCACCCAAGATCTTTTTGAAACAACGTGACAAGTATTGAGCCCGTCGCCGTCTTAATGTTCAAGGCAACGACATAAATCATACATAAGTTTTTTTAAAAACCCATAGGTTCGAGGCTGCCACCTGGGGGTTGAACTCGGGTCTCTTGAGTCAAAATCCGACCAACCACCACCCCTACCACTCGCCTATCGTGATTTTAAAGTAAAAAAAGTAGCCTGTAAGTACCCATAGCAGGGAAAATTTGAAATAATAATAGTAATAATAATAAAGTCCGCACCACTATGACGTCTCACAGGATGCATCATCGGAAGGTCGTTAGTGAAGAGGCTGTACTTACCGTGGAAGCATAGCGGACAGGGCTTTTTAAGCGCTCTTACCATGCATAATCGGGAGGTGTACAGAATCCATAACTACTTCCTAGTGAAATCAGATGAATGATTCTACGCAGACATCGTAATGAGTGATAAAGAACTTACCCCTCTGGCCGAAGATCAATGGCAAGACCCGGGAGTACAGAGCATTTCCGACCGGGAGACCGTATGGAAGGAGTAAGAGCTCCATGGGAGATTCTATAGAATGTCCCATTAAGCTCTTTCTCCTTCCATTTCTTGCTCTACACGAGCCTTTCGTAGAGCCTGTAGCCTTCCCTCAATTAGCTACGTTTCGGTAACCTCTTTGGAAAAACTGAGGGTTTTGTCTGTGCGATACAGGTTATTAAGGCAAACATCTATCGGAGATACATCCTAAAGGATGGCACAGTCAACATCTGTCGAGATTGTCGCAATCCTGGGGAGACGCTTCGATATATCATCTCCGGTTGTTCCATGCTTTCTAACTCTGTCTAGATTTTACATCAGAAGCTCGTTCTTAAATACGGTCTCGTTGAACGGAAACTGCCTTATTATAAGAAATCTCCGGAAGCCGCTTTATTTTTATGAGTATAAAAACCCAGCCAGACGAGAACATATAACAAATACCCCAATAATAATAATAATAATTTGATTAGTTGCTCTCACAATTTATAAACCTTAAGATTACCTTATTATTTCGAAATAAAACGAAACTTTGTTTTTATTATAATTTATTTAACAACATTACAACTACTATAAGTATAAACAATATATATAAACAATATATTTAAACAATAACATGAATGTATGTAGTTAACAAATTATCCAATAAATAAATTGTATATCACACACTACATTTTTGCTAATAATTGTTCTACTTTAAAAATGTTTTACTTCCTGTGGAAATATGCGTTTTATTTTTTATTTTTGGAGAGAATCTAGCTAACTAATCGGTGCGGGTTACGGTGGTAGTAGTACGAGCAACAATTGTGTTTAACTTAAGTTATCCCAATATTTGTTTAAGACTATGGTTTTTAAAGAGTGTGTATTTTAATATCCGAAACGAAAAGAGGATCTTATATATTATTTGTACGTGTATGGAGTTCATATAAGTTTATCCCTATGCCATCGTATCGTAAATTCCAAACTGATGAGAAAATTTTGATCTTTAAGTTTGAAATATGACATCATCAAGTTTTCGTAGCTATGATTCGAAAAAATTCTGTTATTTAATTTAAATTTTCTTATTTTAGTCACGTTAATTCATTTGAATTTCTGTAACTCAAAAAAACAAGTGAGTAAAAGCTCAAATGAAAGAGTTCGTTTCAGTGAGCGCTCATGAACTAAAATTAACTGCGATCCTGTATTGGAACTGGAAATAGAGAAGAAAAAAACTACGCTAACAAACAAATCTAAAGCAAGATATGAAAATAATTTGTATTTAATTTCGAAGGGGTTAAAGTTAGTTAATTTATAATGTTTGATAGCAGATCTACGCAATAGAAATTAGTAGTTCTTTCGACCTACTTTTCTCCGAAGCTTATTTGTGATAACGTGACAGGTGGTCATCCCATCACCGTGGATGTTTTTGTATGTATATTTTACCCTAGCGGGATTCGAAACCACACCGCTTAGCTTCGAAGTCAGGGTTACTACCAACTAGGATATCGAGTCCTTAAAAACTGATATAATTAAAATTTAATAAAATTTTAGAAGAGAAAAAGTTAGGTACTTTTTAATTCTCGAGCATCAGTACCTTATATTCGCAAAAAAAAACATTTACTCCCTCTGACGAGACCATAGTGATATTCGTGAGCCCACTTTGATGAACTTAGGGAGGAGTGTTTGCATCTATGGTTCTTGGACCTACATCTTTGTTTACTACTTCTAGTACGTTTTTGTGGTATTACGTGTCCGCATTCTCCCTTTGATTCTTCCCTCATCACATAATGAAGGGCTCAAAATGCCTTTCGTGGCCGAATTAAAGTCACATATCATACCAAAGTCCAGATCTATCATGGTCGCGGTGCTGACGTATTGATAGAAAAAGCAGCCTCCTCCATAATATCTGTGTCGTACTTCGTTACCTACTTCGATTTAGATTCCGTGAAAATAGAATTTTGAACAACTGTATCTAGGTCTATATTCCAGCGGATGGCTGGAATGAAGTATTAAAATGCGTTCTCTTCTGAGTTGAGTTTGCCTAAAGAGGCAAACTCAACTCATGTGCAGCAAAGTCGAAAAACCCTTTTCAGTTAGTTTGAACAAGGCATCTCATATCCGCCAACGCAGGTATACAAGAGTTTTTTTTTAAACTAGCATTACAATAAATTGATTCTAGAAAGGGCCAGGTCAAGAGTACCCTAAATCGAAGAGAATGTATGAAAGGAATAATGAAAGTGGACGAAGCGAAATAAGTATGTAAGGATCGTAGCAAGTGGAAAGAAGTGGTCTCTGCCTACCCCTACGGGAAAGAGACGTGAATATATGTATGTTTGTATGTATGTATTACAATAAACTGACTAGTTACAAAGCAGTCATGTTACAAGTTAGAATTTTACGACAAATTTTCATTATAAATTATTGTCATATCATTGATTTTAACGCATTTTACCTCAAGTACGTATCAAACAATTTCTTAGAGATGAAGAAGTGATATAAGGTAACATCAGGATGGCAGTAAGAGCTGCCATATAATATATAGAGAAATATCACAGACTAACTACGACTAAAAACTAACTAAAATAGTTGAGACAAATAGCACTTATTAAATTTTACCAAAATGTTTGTTATTATATTAGAGAAAAAAAAAAACATTTTTAAAATTTCAACTGAGACCGACGGGATTTTTTCTTTCTCTTTCATTTAATAACAAAAAAGTACAGCATAACTTATATGTTTTTATTTTTTTATTTTATTTTAAATAAAATAAAAATAAATAACAAAAAATTTTATTAAAAAATAAAATAATTTAGTTATAAATATAAAAACGGACTGCGCAAAAATATATTGACAAACAAATAAAAATAATTTACATTGGTATTATGAAAAACTTATTTAAGTTTTGTTATAATTTAGCGTTTTGTTATCTATACATTTAGTACATTTATTACGAGTCACTTAAAAAAAGTTTTACAAGCTCATTTATTATGGAGTTTGCGCGTTCACCATACACAAATTCTAAATGTGTAAAATCTAATGTTTTATTTAAAAACACATACCTTATAATATTGCGTAAATCTCTCTGTAATACTTTGGCATCTTCGGCGGTACTGAACCAGTCAATTTCACTTACGATTAACGTAACGGGAGCATCAATTAGTGTTAAATCATATTGAGGTGGGATTGACGAGTTGTAAACGAACAGATTTTTTAAAAGTCCATAGTCATATCTTCGAAAGCTTTTAAAAACGTAACCTTGCAGAAAGTGCAAAAATGTTTTCGCCGATGCACCGGCAGGAATGTGACTAGTTATAACTGGAAGTCTTGCTTTCGATAATTTTTTCAACTCGCTCAAACCAAAATTAAAATATAATTCAATTTCACATAAGAAGCTTAAAGGAGAACTTACGTTACACACCTTGGCATGATACATGTTCAGCATCATGCTAGAAGGAAAAACCTCGTTAATACCTGCTGCAGCCAAAAACATCAGTTTATCATAATTTTTGGAATAAAGATGAATAAAAGGACTTTTTATATTTTTTATAAGAGCAACTGGTGCAAGCAATACTGCCTGTTTGATTTTACTGTTATATGAAGGTTTTAAGCTGCATAGAACAAAAAAAATAGTGGTACCTTGTGAAAAACCTACATACGACAGTTTTGATTCAGATGTCGTAGACAAAATATAATCTATAGTGGCTGGCAAGTCCTTTGATCCCATCTCTTCAAAACTAAAATCCCAATACTGTTTTTCTGATAGCTTCTTGTTATGACTTTTACTGTATTTATTTCCTCTTGAATTGAATAACCAAACGTCGTAGCCGACATCAGCAAGACGATATGCTAAAGAGCTACTGGGACCCAGCACCAACCAGGAATCTGAACTGTCTCCGATACCATGCACCAACAACACCGGTGGACCCCGTTTGGGTATTCGAAATATGTTTAAAATATAGCCATCCTCTGTTGACACTGCATGTTTTTCCGATTGATAATTATACTTTGTTATCATTTGCAAAGAATCCAAATATAAATCTGACTCTACATCACTAATCTCTTTGACTTTTCCAGTTGTATCACTTACACAATAACTAACTAACGATAAAATTATCGCACTACGTATAACAAAGCCAAAATCCATGATTGCAAAATACGACTTAACAGAAACACGCGTTCGGTGATATTGACACGGTAAGTCCGGAACCAATGTCATGTAAATTTACGAATAGCTCGGATGCTACCTCTAAAGAAGCCAAACAACTCTAAATAAGTGTTACGTAAGGTCACAAAAAGTCTCTGAAAATTTAAATTCCTAAAATTATTAAAAACACATAAAATTGTAGAATAGAAATTCTAGTGATAAAAAATATAAATGAATTTATTTATTTTGGAGTATAATACTGGTGGAACCTTCCGAAGAAATAATATTGTAACTGATCTAGTTGTTGCTTCAATGTCACTATTTACTGTGGCTAAACATATTAAGATAAAAAATACGGCCAAGTACATTCCAGACGTGAATTAAGCAATCGTAAATTTATAACAAAATTAAGCTTTAAAAAATTTAAACACTCTAAAATATTTGATTTGATATAATAGATATCGACTGCGTATACATACACTATATGTGTTATGTTTTACATACAATAATAATCTTTACTACTTCCGCCACGCAACTTCAACCGTGATCTGGAAAAGTAACCTATATTTTATAACATAATCAACTCTTACACTAAAAATTTATTTCTGGATTGAAAGGTTCAGTTCCTGAGATACAGCGGATTCGCGGCATTGTGTTGACCAAGTACCGCTCTTCTCTTGTTGTGCTACACCTGCCCCTCCCCGGTCTGCGTAGATTAAAACTGGTTTCCTCGTAACATTGGGGAACTCTTTGTAAAGTTGATAGTTACATAGCATTGAGTATTCTGTTGTATAAGCGTTATAACAGCATCTTCACGCAATTCCCAATACAGGGGTAGACAGAGGTCTAGTCTAGACATTTAAGTCCCTTTGAGCCACCTTCCACCGAAGATATTTTCGGGACAACGTGACAGGTGGTGAGCCCGTCGCCGTCTTTATGTCCAAGCCAACAAGTCAACAAATCGTACATAGGTTTTGAAAAAACCCATTGGTACGAGCCTGCCACTTGGGGATCGAGCTTGGGTCTCTCGACTCGAAATTCCGACCACCCATCCACTCGGCTATCGTGACTTGTGTGTATCATGGCTTGATAACAGCATCGATAATGAATATTGAACATCAGAAGGGAAGTTTTCAATAGCTTGGTAATTAGTTATCGTAAAACCTATGGCCTTTATACTACAAATAACTAACAATCTATTAGGGTGATTCAACTTATTATGAACAAAACTCTTATTTCTTTTCTTTTTAAATTTAAAAATTATTTCAAAGCCACGATAGTGGTGATTTGGTGCTATTCTAAGCAGGAGAGCTAGATTATCAACCTGTATATCCACCCTTGGACGATGGCTCGCACTAACAATTTTTTTCAAAATTTATAAACTACGAGTTACTATAGCCGAGTGGTTGGGTGGTCGGAATTTCGAATCAAGAGACCCGAGTTCGATCCCCAGGTGGCAGGCTCGTACCAATGGGTTTTTCAAAAACTTATGTACGAATTATATTGTTGGCTTGGACATAAAGACGGCGACGGTCTCACCACCTGTCATGTTGTTCCGAAAATATCTTCAGTGGAAGGTTGGTCGAAGGGACATAATTGTCAAGACTAGACCTCTGTCTACCCCTGTATTGGGAATTGCGATAAGTCTATATATGTATAGCGGAACATGTAGGAGTCAAGGTTGAGTTAAATATCATTTAAAATTACATTTTCGATGTAACATCTATAATTATAAGGAAATGACTAAAATAAGTCATAATTCAAAATTAGTTTTATGTGAATCACATTTACACAGAATGGGCCAAAATAAATATCTGATATTTTTAAGCAATAGCGGCAATAGCCTAATGGCTTAGGGTGCAGTGTGCAAAACATGACGTCGCAGGTTCGGGCCCCGCCATTCGACTATTGACGTAAACCAACTCCAGACACAAGCATTGCCAGCTTAATTGGAGTGGTTAACAGGAATAGAAATAAAAAAATGTATCTTCACGCAATTCCCAATACAGGGGTAAACAGAGGTCAAGTCTAGACAATTAAGTACCTTTGACCCACCTTCCACCGAATATATTTTCGGGACAACGTGACAGGTGGTTAGCCCGTCTCCGTCTTTATGTCCAAGCCAACGATGAAATTCGTACATAAGTTTTTGAAAAACTCATTGGTACTGCCACCTTGGGATTGAACTCGGGTCTCTCTACTCGAAATTCCGACCACCCAACAACTCGGCTATCGTGACTTATAACAGGAATAGAAGTAATGTTATTCGGCATTGCTAGTATTCTTTAAAAAAATGACTGATATGGATAATTTATTTATAAATTTTAATCAGATAAGACAGTTTTGCATTTAATAACACATTATACAAAGTAATATAACATAATATAAAAATTTGCAATATCCTCCAACTAGTTACCTTAATAAGGAAATAAGGATTAACCTCGAAAGTCTTAAACGTTCATTATGACCTTAAACGTGTCATTGCCATGAAGTTGTTTTAAACGCGTTTTTTGACCAGACGTGTGAAACCGGTAAATAAGTCTAATAACCCTGTGAATAAAATGTACAAAAATACTCCTTTTTGTTTTTGTGTGTAATCTAAACAAAACATATATATTTCATGTTAAGATAATAATGTGTTGTATAATTCGGCCTGCTCTCGTAAGAAGGTCTATTAAGAAAAGCCTTGTGATGACAAACCGAAAACGACAATGACCGCCGACAGATAACGGGATAACCTTGAAAAATACCCGACCATATTTATGTAGTGGATCGTCTTCTAATGTTTTGAAACTTTTTTTAAAGCTGTCACCGTTGAATAAGAATTACTATGGAATTTATTTAACAAAACACTCGTATACAGATGGAAAGAACAATTAAATAAGGAAATAGACTTTATTTTGTTCGTAAATAAACTAACAGGAAAACGTTTACCGCTTTGATTCACAATGGCTTTTATATTGATTTGGCAATATATTATGCCATAAAATTGTTTAATTTCTTGATAGTTGGTTGAGACTCTTCCTTCGAACCTAAGCATAATATAATCAACGAGTTTGAATGAATATTTGTACTCATGTCGTGGATGTTTATACTTTATTATATATGACCATTTATCTTTACAATAAGTGTGTAAGAATATTGGTTTAGATGGAAAGACCTGTGGATAGATTCATCACATGTCACGTTGTGCTAATTAAGAATCGATGAAAAGTGGATAAAAGGATTTTACTCGTCTTAAACTGACTTTTCTAGACCTAAAAGAAAAGAGTAGCCGTTCATTATGCTGATAACATACATTACATAAGTCATTGTAAAACTCCCTTTACTAGTTAGTTGTTAACGGGCGTAAACAGGTCGTAGTAATTATGGAAAATACTCCTCAAGGGCCTCCTCTTGTAGTCCATTGTCCTAAAGTACTCAAAGATCATTATGTTTATTTATATACATATATATATATATATATATACATATGTACCTAGACACAAAGATACAAGATACACATGTTAGTAACCATTGCTTGGTCGCCCACAGTAAACAAACAGTAACCTACATGGCCCAACCAACTTTTCAGAGACGATTGGCCGGAAGTAGCTACTCTAAGAAGAAACGGTAGCAATAAAAGCGAAGCCACTTCGAAATTTACCACTTAACTCCAGTATCATTACTATTTCGCTCAATGGTCCTTACTATGCTATGTCCTCTGAAATTATGTATTTGTTATTCTACACTTATAATCATACTCAATAATAATAAGTTACGATAGCCGAGTGGTTGAGTGGTCGGAATTTCGAGTCAAGAGAGAGTTCGAAGCCCAAGTGTCAGGCTCGTAATCGTTGGCTTGGACATAAAGACGTCGACGGGCTCATCACCTTTCATGATGTCCCGAAAATATCTTTGGTGGAAGGTGGGTCGAAGGGACTTAATTATCGAGACTCTGTCTACCCCTGTGTTGGGAATTGCGTGAAAATTTTTTTATTGCCATACTCAGCTTACGCACCTTAAATTTCATTTTAAGATTTTTAAGAATACTAATACTTAATAATTTTAAGAATACTAAGCCACGATAGCCGAGTGGTTGGGTGATCGGAATTTGAGTGTAGAGACCTGGGATCGAACCGGCCATTCTCCGCAAAGCTAGGAAGCCATGTAGTTTCCTCTTGGTTCACCGTGAGCGTCCAAGACACGATTACGAAGCCCCATCGCCACGACAGAGCAGGAATCATTTCGGTGGGGTCAGGAGGCCCCCTAACCTGTGAAAAGAGAGATTTTTTTACGATGTTAAATGACACCAACATTAACAACAGAACCCCTCATTAAAGACTTTCCAAGGCAAGAACCACATGCGCCGAGCGTCCTTGAAGCATGAGCTATTTGTTATCATAATTTGGTAATTTGATGGAGTACATCCGGGGCACATTGAGTCGGCGATAAGATCTCATGCTGACGGTCGTGAAATCAATTTTACCCAACTTTTTAATTTAGTTTTTTTAGTTGCTCTTACCTTGCATCTGTACTTATTTATATAAAATTATAAGTTCTGCAAAAGAAAGAACAGGATGTACAGGGTGGGCCATGAATTAGTTAACATTTGAAAAAATCGTATAAAAAACCATTTAACATATTTTAGAAATCGTTTATTTACGAGAAAGCAGCAGTTGTAATTTATTTTTTTTTAATTATTTCGTCTAAATGACCACCGTTTCGGTTTTTGCACTCATCTAAGCGAGTCCTGAAGTTTTAGAATACTCTTCTGCAAAGAGACCGCGAGACTTTTTCTTTAAGTTGACGCAGTGTATTCGGTTTATCGATGTAGACAGGACTCTTTAAATAACCCCATAAAAAGAAGTCTGCTGGGGATAGATCTGGACTTCCAAGTGGCCATGGGATGTCACCCTGTCTGGATATCAGCTTTTCCGGAAACATGTCTTTGGCCACCGGCAAGGACTCGTTCGATGTGTGACACGTGGCTCCATCTTGTTGAAACTATGTGTTACGATTATAGCCAGCAAATTCCAGTAGCATCGGTGCTAAGAACTCCCGTAACATTTTCACATACTCGACAGAATTACCAGTAACTGAACGGCCTCGAGAATCTTCAAAAAAGTAAGGTCCGATGATTCCTTTTGCTGAAATTGCAGCCCATACAGTTACCTTAGGAGAGTGAAGTGGCCTCTCATGTTTAGCTTAAGGATTTTCGCTGCTCCAATACCTGCAATTCTGTTTGTTTACATGTCCATTTAGGTGGAAATGGGCTTCGTCAGGAAATAACATGTTGTGAAAATTACTGAAACGAGTTAACATTGTTTCGGCATATCTTATATGGATGTAATTTCAAATCTCATTTCAAAATACGGCGTAACGATGTGCGGGATAATCCTAATTTAGCCGAACGTTTGCGTGTCGCTAAATCTGGATCACGTCGAACAGAAGCGGAAACTTGCTGCACGTTCTCTTCGCTCCGAGAAGTCCGTGGGCTGCCGGTTTGTTTCACATTCAGTGTAGATCCCGTCTCTTTGAACTTCTTCATCCATTTCTTTATTAAAGGAACACTTGGACACTGACTTAAGTCGTGTAAACCATATTCAACGCGAAATAAGCGACTCACAGTAATGAGCGAAAAGTCGTTAAAATAAAACTGTTTCACGCAGTAAGCGCGTTGCGGCCCCGTGAAGCGATCCATTGCGACTAAATTTCCAAGAAGCGAGCTAGTGCCCCCGCCCGCGCCCGCGCCCCGCGCGGCAATAGTTTGCGCGGTAAGTTACATTTAAATATTAACGAATTCTTGGCCACCCTGTAGATGCATTTAGACGATGCGGACTTAAAATCATAAGTTCAGGCTACGTGGAAAAAGGGCATGTTTGTTTCTCTATACACCGGGAACCTTGTGCACGCCACTGGTCACGATAACAAAACCGTCTATTAATTGTAGTTTAAGCCAGGGGGGCCGAATTGAAAACCGATTATTTGCGACGTATACAAATGAGAGTCAAATAATTTCCGGTGAAATTAAGGACAAAAGAATCAAAATTTTCAGAATTCTTCTCTACCTCCGATGAGGTAATCCTTCTCTCTATGTCCGAGCATTGCATCGACATTCCGGAATTCTTCCAAAAGTAAAAAAGTCAATATCCCTCTCCGGAACTACGACAATACAAATTAAAACCACTTAAGCAATCATGCTTCAGGCTCCCACTCAAGAACGGAACATTTATTTTTTGTTTATTATTTATTTATCTTCACGCACAATCCCTGACGGGGTAGCCAGAGAGAACAGATCGCCAAGTGTCACGATCCCTACATACTTCTTTCACTTCTTTCTTCATACCCAGGTTTCGCTGCCATATAACAAAGTCGGTACCAACACTGCGTTATGTATTGCAAGGCGTGCACTTTTCACAACGCCTTGCCTTTTGATTAACGCAGTCAGGGTATCATTGACTTTGTTCCCGGCAGCGACACGCCTGTCCACATCTAAATCACATCTTCCATCCCGGCTAAACGCACTCCCCAAGTATACAATTTCATTCACCTGTTCTAGACATTCCTGATTTACCCAAATTTCGCACTTCGTTCTTTCTTCGTCGCTTTCAAATACCAGAACCTTAGTTTTATTAGCATTCAAACGGAGACCATTAAATTCACATTCTTCTTTCATACACGTGACTAATGCCTGCAGTTCTGCCTCTGATGGTGCAATAAGCACTGCATCATCAGCATATAGCAGACAATTTACTTTTATGTCACCCAATTTCACACCCAAACAGCTATCTTTCAGCTTCTGTAAACAGCTGTCGAGATACAGTATGAACAGCCAGGAAGACATGACACAACACTGTTTTACGCCTGTTTGGACGCTAAATATAGGTGACAGGTCATGCCCTACCCGCACACAGGCTTTACAGTCACAGTAAAGTGACTGCACAGCCCTTAGCAATCGATCATCCACGCCATACCCCGGCAACAGTTCCCACATTTTCTTCCTTACAACCTTATCAAATACTTTCTCAAGATCCACAAAAGCACAGAAAATCTTCTGGTTAGCAGCCAGAAGCTTCTCCGTGATCATGCGGAGAGAAAACATTTGATCCGTGCATCCTCTTCCAGGTCTAAATCCGCATTGTGCCTCCCATAGAAATCTTTCCGATTTCTCTTGCATCCTACGTGTCAAAACCTTCGAGTAAACTTTACTTGCTAAACTGGTCAAGCTGATCGCCCGATAGCACCCGCAGTCATAATGTGAACCTTTGCCTTTATATGGCCATGGCACAATGACCGCCTATCGCCAATCATCCGGAACAGACCCCGTTCGCCAGCATAAATTGCACAGCAGATGAAAGCTGTCCCAGACGCGTGGCCCACCATACTTGACATTTCAGCAGTAACTCTGTCTAGACCCGCAGCCTTACTACATTTCAAACTTCTAATCACACATTCAATCTCTTTCATACTGATGACCTCAGTGTCATCGAGGTCCGAGTCTGGCGTACCAGTCACGGCGTCACCCCCGGATCCCCCACTAAGATTATCACGCGCATACATCTCTCTATAAAATTCGCTCCATCGCTGCATGACGTCCGACCCCCACTCCCTGGCAGGCGCTCTCGTTCTCCGGGACTCCGGACCATAGACCTAACGCCCCGCCAGGGAGCTCTTCAGTACTGCTGCCCTTCCGCTTGATCTCCGACAAACACACGACATCTAATTCTCTTTCTTTCATTATTTCAATTAACTCATTCGTCTTATCTCTCATGCCTCCTCTGACATTCCACGTGCCAACTCTGCACTCCGTCCTCCACCTTCCGCCGTGTCGGGCTATGCGTGACGGGTGGCGGTCCCCATCGCCGCTTTGCTCGCTGCATTACACACCAACGGGGACGAACTGGTGTGCGTCGCCTTGGGGGGACGCCCTAACCCTCGTTGGCATGGGTGCGCACCTGTGTAGAATTGCAGCCCTGAAAAGGGCTGGCAGGGGTCGCGGCGAGCACGCTTCTACAATGAATAAATAAATGTCTTCACGTAATTCCCAATACAGGGGCAGACATAGGTCAGTTTAGACAATTCAAAATCCCTTTGACCCACCTTCCACCGAAGATATTTTCGGGGCAACGTGACAGCTGATGAGCCCGTCGCCGACTTTTTGTCCAAGCCAACGAAATAATTCGTACATATATAACTGTACATAAGTTTTGGAAAAATGCATTGGTAACGAGCCTGCCTCCTGGGGATCGAACTCGGGTCTCTTGACTCGAAATTCCGACCACCCAAATACTCGGCTATCGTGACTTCACGATAGCCGAGTGGTTGGGTGGTCGATACAATTAAAATAATTAAGTTATTATTTTAATTGTAATTTCTATCCAATCCTTAGCATTATAAATAAGTAAGCAAATAAAATAACATGACCCGTTACAATTTAACGTCTCGGGTTAGGGCAGGTAATATTTACCTTTCGCACATCCGAAACTTAATATTGTTGTTGAAACTGAATCGAATGTTGTTTATTGGCTTTATAAACAATTGGTTTTATAACACAGAATATTGGAATGAACCTATTACCTCATTTCTGTGGATAAACGTTACAAGCGCACATCTATTCAAAGAATTTGCTTTTGTTTTTTTTATAAATACTCAAGAAATATAATTATGAATTGAATGATATACGCCAGTCTATAAATACAAGACGATTATGGAATATGAACTCATTAGTCATTGGTGTTAAAATGAGATCATCAAGAGATTTCACTTAAAGGTCAGTACAAACCATTTCATTACAGAGTTTAGAAGAAATAAGTCAATTCTGAACATTATTACCTCTTCGAATTTAACATTAAAAAATCGATTATAGTTTCGATGTATACGTTGTAATATTAATAGTACATTATACTTAGTCATAAATTACATTTATAACGCAAGTTTTGCTTTATAATCCTTATTCAATTGAAGCTAGATGTACAACAGTATTATTTAAGTTACGTGAAGCGTTGAATCAATTACTGGCTAAATACGTTATCGTCATCAAGTAAGCACAATGCCTAGATGCACTCGAAGTCGCAAGAGGTAAGGTTCGAAACGACAGACAATTAAAGCCTGTGCAACAACTAAAGGTAAGGATACAATAGAAGCCAATATTCAGAATTGAACGGATTCAATTTGGCTACTTATTGGATTGGTAACTTCCACATAATTATAGTTTTAACTTATATTAATACTCATTTAATTACATTATCATATTTAATTACTGAAATTTTAAATTTCCTTTTATAAATCAGTGCCATGGGAAACTATACCGATCTTACTAGCCTTGATCTCTCAGCACAAGCATTACAACATTTGCCAGAAATATTTTTGAAATGGAGACTTCTCATAGTCGGGGTCGTGTTACAAAATATTTCACCATAGATAAAATAAAATGTTAACGTGTTATGCTGGGTTATTAATAATAGTTAAAAGTTACTTGAATACTCATAGTAAATTTGATATTAACGATTTCTTTGTAAAATGCCTTTCTACGTCAATAAGTTCATTCAGCATAACAGTTTTATACTTATTATATTACACATTGCTGTGTAAATTTATTCTACGACATTGTGCTATTATACTGATCCTACTTCCTAATATCATATTTTTAACATTATAAATGTGAAAGTCGTTTGCGGCTGTTGTAAACGACTAAAAAGAATTGATTTCAATGAAACCCGGCATATCAAAACCTGGATCTTTAACGTACCGACCGTTTACTATACACGGTCGGTACGTGCCGGTTAGAAAATCTTCTATTTCTTCCTAAGCTTGAAGATGGCCACTATCAATGAAATACGGCGGAGGACAGTTAGTGTGACTCTTTCTACCGTTCAGCGAGTACTCCAGCGTTTCCATAAAACTGGATCCAATCTTTAAACACCAGGAATAGGCCAAAAAAGAAACGGTGCGAAGCACGACTGCGCGGACGGTTCAACAATTTTGAGAAATCGCTTTCTTACGGCTGTTGAAATAAAGAATTATTATTTACGATCTGGAAGAGGCAATCTAAGTAAAGCGCTATTAGGCAAGCGCGCAGCCCCAACTCAGACCCCATTGAGCATTCATGGGACTAACTAGGACGTCATGTACGTCAGCGGAATCCGCCGCCAATCACTACTAAAATAGGCTTTAATAGAGGAATGGCAGAATATTCAAAAACTCAAATACTGAGTAGATAGTATGCCAAATCGCATAACAGCAATATTGCGAACTCGCGGAGGCGCCCAAAATACTAGAGTTCATGAAAACATCACATCTGCATAGCAGATCATATAAAAATAACGTCATATTATATAAAATATTCTTTAATTAAGGCTATATTTCATAAATCTTGGTCAGGTAGTTTTGAAGATTTTCTGACCGACCGTTTTACTTTGCGAACAAGTTTATTAATGCGGAGTTCTTTTTGTTTCCGTATTATTAGATAAATTTAATGTCAGTGTTAAGAAAAGTTTTATGTGAATTGCGATGAAAGTTAGTGTTATATTTGCGAAACCTGCTCCTAGAGCAAAAACCTTCGTGGGCCATAAAAGGTTGTAGTGTAAAATAGTACTCTCTATCGCGAACGTCAATTCACTTAAGAAGAGTCGATCATGTCGCCCGCTTGCTACTAAAAGCTACTAAAAGCCCTCCATAAAAGCAATAATTAAATTCCCGTAACACAATTTAGTAAGGCAGTGCTGTAGAAGATGCCCCGGTGTGTGTTGCTTTATACATAACATCTAGAATAATAATACATTTGTATATTAATTAGGTACTTACCCTTATTTTAAAAGTAGACAAATTATCATTATTATAATCTTAAAGTAACTAACAAAGGGGAAAAACGTATAATTCTAGGAAGAATTATTATATAACTATTTCTTTTTATAAAAAATGTACAAGTCAGAAGAATTTTTCTTATTAACAAAATATTCGTTAGACGGTAAATCGTACACCTACCACAATCTACGATCAAACCGGTTATCAAAATGAGTTTGATTCAATATAGAGTTTTATATATTTTCAGTCACGATAGCCGAGTTGTTGGGTAGTCGGAATTTCGAGTCAAGAGACCCGAGTTCGATCCCCAGGTGGCAGTACCAATGAGTTTTTCAAAAACTTATGTACGAATTTCATTTCCACTTGTCACGTTGTCCCGAAAACATCTTTGGTGGAAGGTGGGTCAAAGGGACTTAATTGTCTAGACTTGACCTCTGTCTACCCCTGTATTGGGAATTGCGTGAAGATATTTTTTATTTATTTATTTTTTTATATATTTTCAAGTACTTTAGGATCAGAATAATTACAGCTGAAATGATCACATGTGGTGGACCCCGCATTTCGATCAGCTTTCATCTGTTATGTAATTTACGAGTACGCTGGCAGACAGGTGATCTGATTGATGAATCCCAATCTGGGATTGATGAATCCCAAATCAATGTCAATCCGCGATTATTGTGCCCTTATATAAAGGTAAAGTTTTTACTGTGTCAGCTTGACTAGTTTGGAAAATAAAGTAGACAAAGATTTTGACGCGTAGGATGCTAGAGATATCATAGATTTTTATGGGAGGCACATTGCGAAAAAGCCAGAAGATACACTCATTCAGTGTTTTCTCTCCGCATGGACACGGAAAAGCTTCTAGCTGCTAACCAGCACCTAAAGCATGATTGTGTCATGTCTGCCTACCTGTTAATATAATTCTCGCTAACCGTTTGCAGAAACAAGGATTTTTTGGGTGTGAAATAAGGTGACATGTAAGTTAATTGCCTGATGTATACCGAAGATGCAGTACTTATTGCACCATTAGAGGCAGAACTTGAAGAATTAGTCACGTGTATGAAAAAGAAATTTGAAAATAACGGTCATTATGTGACTACTAGGCGTATAGCTGCTCGGACCAAAGCCCACGGTGCCCAGACTGTGTTAGTCAAAAAATAGGGTGTAGACAAAAGTGCATGCCTAGGGATACATATCGAAGTCCTGGTACCGATTTTGTTATACAGCAACGTATCCAGGGTCTTCCAAAAGAAGCATAGCAGCAAGATGAATGCAGTGAAAATTAGATCCCTTCGAAAAATTCGCGGCGTTACCTTGACCCCACGCAAACGAAATGAAGAAGCTCCACCTTCTTTCTTTCCGTGGTTCGTAAAACGCGGCTAAAGTAAATGCCTTGAAAATGCGATTGGCTTCCAACGGATGGCGGGATAAAGATCTCTAAAAATACGGGACAAAAGATAAACGACTGGTGACGAACAGCATCGTTTAAGGTACAAAGTACAGCGATCGCAAATCCGCCTGCCAAGTGTGGTAATTTTTGCAAACATTCCCATACGTGAGAAAGCTATGTCCTGCAGTGAAGTTTTATAGGACGTTATGATGATGACGATGACGTCAATTATTTATTGCAAATCGCGATCCAACTCTAGTTTTTTCAATCCGCAAATTAAACATTTAGAGTGAGATATTAAGTTCTGTATTCGAACTCGCTCTAAATTAATTGATAGCGAGTGCTTCTGACGATGAAGGGATTCGCAACAGGTTTGACAGGTTTGAAAGATGATCTTATCACTAAAATGGATAAGGGCATGCTTCGATGACTTGGGCACGGTGAGTGGATAAGTGTTGAACGAATGGTGAAGAAAATACGTACCGCGATTACTCGAATGCATAGACGTACATGAATGAAGAAGGTGATGAATTTGGAACAACCGGAAGAGGAACGTACGTAATGATCATGCTTGTTGATTTATTCTCTCTGGTTAGGGACAAGGTCATAAAGTTCCCGGTATGGACTATGCTATTTAAAATATTCATAATCCCCACTGTAATGATAACAAATATCGACGTTTTTAGTAACTATCTCACTGAATCACTATCTCACTGACTTTGTAATACGACTACATTATACTTCATATTTATTTTATTTCTTTTTTTGTAGATTATTAGGTTTTGTACAACGACACACGTATGTGACATTCTATGTAATTTTACAACAATATATTTTAAGAGAATATTTTAATTTCATTATATACACTAATAATCGACGAGAGTAGTGAATATAATAAAGAACAAAGAAACAAAGTACATGTAAACATAAATTTTGAAGTATGTTTTAAAGCTAGATATTATTGTTTGTTAATTTAGTACAAATGTCATGTTTGACACATGTTTGACAAATATCATATGACCGATTATATTCTCTTTGCATATGACAAAGTACAAAAAAAGACGAAGGAAACTAACATGACAATGGCTAAAACTTACAAATTACATATATCAGATATAACGTAGTGATTAAATATTCTTACATCAAATTCACAACACATCTGTTTTCAATCCTGACCTTATCATGTAAATAAAGGAGACCATATTTTCAGAAGTTAGTATGTTCATGTTTACACAGAGCTCAAGGTTAACGCTGTAATTATTTAGTATAATTTCATCATTAGTCTATACGTTACAGTATGAAGTTTCGTAGTTATCTATATTAAATATTTAACTTTCATTTGTGTGCAAAAATAATTTGTCACTACATTTTTTTTCTTTTAGTGGTGACTACGGAAATGACTACACTGAGTAAAGTAATTGACTATGAGCACATGCAAAATATCACATCAGATTTCAGTAGATTAGGAGGTAATTCATATCCTTATTATATTGTTTTTTTTTTAGTATTTGTGTTAATTCTGCCTTTCACTGCAAATAAGATCTAATCAGTGTTAAAATAAGATCTGGTGAAATGTGGGTTAAAAGAAATAAAAAACATCTAGACATATGACTCTGTAGTAGTCAAAATGTGTGATGAACTTGTTAATAATCAGTCATGGTATATTCCCATATTTTAATGATTTTAGATAGACAAATTGCTTTTGCTTATTATACCTACAATCATGAAACAAAAAAGTCATGATAACCAAGTGGTAAGGTGGTCGGAATTCGAATCAAGAGACCCGAGTTTGATCCCCAGTTGGCAGGCTTGTACCTATGGGTTTTTCAAAAACTTGTGTACGAATAACATTGTTGGCTTGGACATAAAGACGGCGACGGGCTCACCACCTGTCACATTGTCCCGAAAATATCTTCGGTGGAAGGTGGGTCGAAGGGACTTAATTGTCTAGAGTAGACCTCTGTCTACCCCTGTATTGGGAATTGTGTGAAGATTTTGATTTGCGTTACGATTTTATTTTATTATGAAACAAACAAAATATGTAATATATGGCTAAATAAAAAAAAACATGGGATGAAAGAAACAATTGATTCAAAAATAATCCAATCATATCAATCCTGGTATGTGATTTTTTACTTCATTTATTCATTATTTAAATAATAATATGGAATTGATGGTATTGTTCATTTCTATGATTATTTAAATAAAGTATATAAATAATTTACCAGAGATGTATTGTTGATCACCTAGAGCGAAAAATTACTTACCAAAAGTGGATTCCACTAAATGATAAGTGATTACTACAACTTATATACTGCTATTTCTAGATGGGAAGAGGTAAGTGTTATATGAACACAGACCTAGATGTAGGTACACCATCATTTAATGTAAAATACATGTATTAATTTTTGTTCTTACTACAAGGATCAAACATTGAAAATAAATATGAAAGGTGATAAAAGTATGGCAATATGTTTTTAAGATTCACTGAAAATGTGAAAAAAGATGTCATAACTGCATTTATCAAAAAGAGAAAAAATATTTTTATTAGTAGATGTGAAAAAGGTGTTTAGTTGCTCCTTAAATTGATACCTCTCATATACTCCCGTCTCTCAGTAAAACACCTTTAAATACTCTTGAAATTATTAAAGTTAATAATCACTTCAACTTTTTTCAGAGAGATGCTATTTGGAACATGCTGGAGCAGCATTATACCCTCAGTCACTACTACAACATGTTCATGAAGATTTCCTAAATAATGTTTACATGAATCCACACACTGATAAATACACAAAAGATTGTATTGAACAAATCAGATTTTTGGTTTTGAACCATTTTCACACGGACCCAACAAAGTATTCAATAGTATTTACTTCAGGAGCAACACAATCCTTAAAATTAACTGTTGAAGCATTTCAGTTTGCAGCAAATACAGATGAAGGTTTTGATTGTGGTTCATTTGTTTATCTTAATGAAAACCATACATCAGTTCTTGGTTTAAGAGAAATAGCAGAGGAGAAAAATGTAGATGTTATAAATATATCTCATGAAAATTTTCTAAAATCTATAAAATACCCTGACAAAATCATACCATCGGTATTAAAAGATAAAAATGATGGCAATATTCTTTTAGCATATCCAGCTTTAAGTAATTTCAATGGTTTTAAGTATCCTTTAGATTGTATACCGAATATTAAAAATGGATGCTTGAATAGATATTTAATGAAACATTTATGCAAAGTGAACTGCAATTGGTATGTTCTACTTGATGCAGCATCATATATACCAACAAATAATTTAGATTTATCCAAGACTCAGCCAGATTTTGTTTGTTTATCATTTTACAAAATCTTTGGCTACCCTACAGGTCTAGGAGCACTATTGATAAGAAATACGAGTGGGCATGTATTGTGTAAAAAAAGATATTATGGTGGGGGTACTGTGGACATAGTGCTGAGTGGGGAAAATTTTCATGTGAAAAGAAAAATTCTACATGAAAGGTACCATATTGTTTCTAACAAATCTTCTTTGTGAAGCAAATTCAAAATATGAAATCATTTGTTAATATTTTTTTCTTGCAGTTTAGAAGATGGGACTGTGCCGTTTTTATCTATATTAGCTCTAAAACATTGTTTTGACACATTACACAGATTAATTCCCAAAACAATAAATAATGATGTAATGGACACTATATCTCATCATTCATATTATTTGGCTAAAGATTTATATGATCAGCTAAATGAACTTCAGCATCCAAATGGTAATAAAGCTGCTGTACTGTATATGGATTCTGACTTTTCTGATATCAAAACACAGGGTGGTATAGTTACTTTCAATCTCAAGAGAGAGGATGGGTCGTACATTGGTTATGTTGAGGTAGATTTTTTTTAACCTTTCAAATAAAGTTTAATTAAAATTGTACAATCAGTAACTTTTAGAACTAAATTTTATTACAGTTTCAAAACATGGCTGATCTTTTCAACATTAATGTTAGAACAGGTTGTTTTTGCAATTCTGGTTCATGCCAAAGGCACCTAAAGGCAAGTAACAAAGATATGAAAGAAATGTACAAAGCTGGCCACAAATGTGGAGACGACGTAGACTTAGTTAATGGGAACCCAACAGGTGCAATACGAATCTCATTTGGATATTATAACACATTTAATGATGTGGATAAGCTAATGTTAATGATTTGTAGATGCTTTGTACGTACTAAGTTCAAGAAACCGAAGCGTGATATGGCTCACAACAAAGAAATTACTGTTATAAAAACTGACAAGGAAACATACAAGGAAGGTGTGCTTAAACTATTGAGCGACAGAGTATACCTAAACCAAAATGATCTGTTACCATTAACACCAAATGAAGACAATAAAATTATTTTGGATGAATTAGCAATATATCCAATAAAATCATGTGGAGCATTTAAAGTAAAAACAGCATGGAAAATTGGGGTTAAGGGTTTCGAATTTGACAGGGAGTGGATGATAGTTAGAGAAAATGGTGTTTGTTTGACACAAAAGCAGTGTACACAAATGTGTATGATTCAACCAGTAATAGATCTGAAGCACAAACTATTGATACTCCATTTTAAAGGTATGAAGCGATACAATACTTCATAATTAGTTTTTTAGTTAGTGTATTTTGAATGTGATTGAACAATTTTAAGGGTCAAGTACCACTGGCCATATTAATTAAATATTAGTATTGGATACTTACGATTGTGGTCTCTTGGTGAAACTACATTGTTAAATAAATTCAAAATTACATTTAGTTATTCCACTATTTATATAAAATAAATTTTGGAATAAATAAAAGAGAATTCGAATTTATTTAATTAGTATATTCTTAGTATATGGGCATGTCATATAAAGACATGTCCATTCTCGTTTTTGCATAGTCTTTAATTTCTAGCGAGTTACTATAGCTGAGTAACTGAGTAGCTGGTTAGGTGGTAGAAATTTCGAGTCAAGAGACCCGAGTTCGATCCCCAGGTGGCGGGCTCGTACCAATGGGTTTTTCTAAAACCTATGTACGAATTACCTTATCGTTGGCTTGGACATAAAGAAGGCGACGGGTTCACCACCTGTCACGTTATCCCAAAAATATCTACGGTGGAAGGTGGGTCGAAGGGACTTAATTATCTAGACTAGACCTCTGTCTACCCCTGTATTGGGAATTGCGTGAAATTATTTATCTCTGCTAAGATCTGCAATGTAGTTTCGAAATTTTTACCTTAGTTGCTCATGGAAAGATGGGGAAAGGGTGGGCAGTATATTTTTACTTTACGGTGGTATATTCTTATCATATAGCTATGTCATATGTATTTTTATATGTATTATGTGTTTTTATTATTTATCTGTTTATAGGAAAACCGCCGATAGCGGTATCTACTGATCCTATACCAGAAAATAAAAGTAAATCTGCTTCAATGTGCAATAGCAAAGTGTGTATGGATATGGTAAAAGGCTATGATTGTGGGGATGAAGTTGCAGATTGGATTTCAACTGCTTTAGGAATTTCATTTTTAAGACTGATAAAACAATCAAATACAGACAGTAGAAAACAAAAGAAGAGCATTGACGGTGACCAGAAGTTACTATCTCTAAGTAATCAAGCTCAATTCCTTTTAATAAATAAGGCAACTGTCAGGTGGTTAAATGACAGAATTAAGGATCCTTTGTTTACACCAGATATAGACAATTTAACAGATCGTTTTAGAGGAAATTTAATTATTGATACAACAGATGAATTAGTTGAGAGGGAGTGGCAGAAGATAATCATAGGAAAACATGAATTCAAGGTAAGCCCAAAGTTCAGTTCCTAATAAATAATTTATCACACAAAAGCAATGCCTATGAAGGTTTTACATTTAATTGAAATTATTGTGTCAATTAGTATAATATTGTGTATTACATCATTCAGCTTTTTTTTCGGCGTATCCGAAGCCAGCTGTAACTTTAACATTGTAAAAATTAATGAACGAAAAAATGCACTTTTACAGGTTGATGGTCCATGTCAAAGATGTCAAATGGTTTGCATTGACCAACAAACAGGACAGAAGACTATTGAACCTCTGAGAACTATCTCGGAACAATTTGCAGGAAAAATGCGCTTCGGAATTTATTTAAGTTATATAGGTCCAGTAAATGGGATTAAAGACAAATTATTAAAAGTAAAATCACCAGTTAAGCCTATAATAAATGAAGACAATATAAGCAGGTAAAAATGTGATATAACTACATAATATACATATCACATTTATATGATTAATTATAATTTAGTTATAAGCATTTAATGTACACTTTCACCGAGCTTGCACTTATTAAAATATTTTAAAAAAATTATTTGGTTTAAAATTATATTTCTTAAAAAAGCTTTATGTTAGTTTAAAAGAAAACTGTTAAAGTTTAATAACAGAACCTGAATATGGTGTTAATAGAAGGATATAATAAACTTGAATAATATTTAAAATTGTTCTGTTATTAAATTATACATAACTTCGAAACTTGCTATTGCAATATGCAAAAAAATAACTAAAAAATATTTACTATAATTTACACAAGAAATTATGATTTTTGTTACATTTCCATGACTTGTATTATTTGTAGAAATGTTTGTGAAAATTATCAGTCTACAATTTCATAGAATATTTAATTTAATAATTATATTTAATCAGGTGTTTTTTTTTATTTTGGATAATATAAACAAAAAATTAATAAAGTTGTTAGTATTCTTAAAATAGTTCCAACAAAGTAAAAAATGTATATTTTAGTCCACCTGCTCAGTCCTGTCCATTGTATGCAATTAATGCTCATGTCTTGCTAACTCCCTACTGCAGACTGATGGTGCTAAGTATTTCATATTGACCATTCTGGTTGTTAGTCTTTTTAATTTTATTAGCTTTTTTAAAGTACAGTTATGTTGATTATTACAAACCAGTATTATAACTATCCAAAATTTCAATTGTACCCTGTCATTCTTCTGATGTTATTTCTGCAGCTACTTGTAAAAAATCAGTTAGATTCAGTACCTTATTTTTTTTTTCAAATTTCATGACACATGCTCTAGTTATTTTGGGCCATACTGCCCACATTTATTATGATATTGCTATATCTTCTTGCCTTGATAACTGTGATTTAATATATTACAAGCATTTATATATAAGTGGAGAAATATTATTTTAGGGACTATATAGAAATGTCAAATACAGATATTTGAATCACTATGTGTACATACAACCTAGTGAGGCCTTTTATATATTACAGACATTGCTAAAATAATAACTCAATGCCCCATAAATCATCACAGAAAAGTTATTTAAAATTGTGAAGAAACTAATACTATAAAACAAAAATTTATTGTTATCAAAGCATTCTTCAACATTAAGTCTATAGATAAGCTAAGTATTTTGTATGTCATTTATATATATAATAATATTGCATAATGATTGGTAAAAAGGGTATACACTATTTTTTTAACATAATAGTTTAATAAATGTTATGAAATTGCACAATCAATGGGTTGTTGTCCATTTATTACTTGCGGTTTACCTCCATTTGATACATCCAATACTACATTTACTACTTCTCCATAGTCTGGTAAAGCCATTGTTTGCAACTTTGAATAAATTAATACATCATTTACTAGAATTTCAAAAGAACCTGTAGATGCAAAGGTAAAGGTAAGGAAGCTTTAAATTACACAAGTCTCTCATATAACATTTATCACTGTATATTCAACATTACAGACCTTGTCTTCCTTTCTTACATAATACTTCAGCACTTGGTGTGCTTTTTTTGATAGCATTTGCAAGTGCGAGACAGTGACCTCCATAATCGCAAACTCCACTAAAAATGTAACATAGTATAAATTAAAAATTCATACAAAGAATAAACCAAAAAAATAAACTGAAACAAGAATCTATATTAAAAAATATTGTTTGTAAAGATATATACCAAAATTCTATGTTAACTCTGGGTTGATTTTGATTAGACATAATATACAAAGAGCATCTACAAGTACAAAATAGCTACTTCATAAATAAACCTATATACTATATGTATGAATTCCCAACAGAGACCGCTTTTAAAACTTAGTAGTTATATTCTCTTTGCCGATTTGATCTTTGAGAACGTTGTGATCAGTATATTATTATACTTTGGTAGTGGTTATATACTCCATGTATATTATCCTTACATTACTTTAGGAATACTCCTTAGCAAAGAGAATATAATCACTACGTTGAACACCTTAGTGATGCGAATACTTGAAAAGGATTGATTTTAAAATCGATTCAAATCTGAACCTAATAAATCAATACAAAACATGTATGCGAAAAAGACCGATTTCCCAAAAATATTTTTATTCAATTACTTTAAATAAATAAATATCTTCACGAATTTCCCAATACAGGGGTAGACAGAGGTCTAGTCCAGGCAATTAAGTCCCTTCAACCCAGTTTTCACCGAAGATATTTTCGGGACAACGGGACAGATGGTCGCCCGCCGTCGTCTTTATGACCAAGCCAACGATATAATTTATACATAAGTTTTTGAATAACCCATTGGTACGAGCCTGCAACCTGGGGATCGAACTCGGGTCTCTTGACTCGATATTCCGACCACCCAACCGCTTGGCTATCGTGACCTAATATACAATTATCAAATAACAAATATCATGAGTCTTACCTCCAGTAGAGATGCTATCCAGAAGTATCATTGCATCTCTACTAGGTATCTATCTTATCTTATATTGTTGGCTTTAACATAACGACGGCGACAGTCTCACCCCTGACACGTTGCCCCAAAAAATGACGTCGGTGCAAGTGTCTTTGAAATGTCTTAATTGTCTAGATCTCTGTCCCCAGCTGTTTTGAGAATGGTGGGAAGAATTTTTTTATGTTACCATCATAGTCGGCAGTTTCAAAGAGTCTTTAATACTACGTTTTAGGCAACAAAAACCAATGTTTATTTTGGTAATCATAATGTTTTCGAAAGATAGACAATCAAGAAAAGTAAATGGCACAATATCAACAAATCCAAAACGTCAAGACCACAAATTTTTTCATTGATTAAAGAGAGGCGAATGAACACTAAGCACGCGGCTCTATGTCGTGTCGTGTCATGTCAAGATTTAGAGTTATTAAGGAAATCTGGTTTTTCATTACATTTGTTAAGTACAATAGACATTAAAATAGCTGAACAAACAGTGCATTTGGTGCGTTTTAACTGGTCGTTATGAGCTCATAGTATAGAGACATGTAGAGGTGGCTCTCGGTTTTTTCGAGCTCCACAACAATACATATTTTCCAATTTGAGTACATTCCACTAACTGAAAATAATTAAATAGTTTCTATAATTGATGCATATGATTTTCTGAGGTGAAATATCGATTAACTGAATCGTTTTTGACTTTTCGATTAATCGATCTCAGATCGCTTCCCTACTTGTTATAAGTTGTTTTGAATTGATGATTGATAAAATGATTATATACAATATTCTTGTATTGATGGTGATAATGTGGTTGATTAAGTTCAATTTTATTCTTTGAATTTGATATGAGTGATTTACTGTTTAAAAATAAGTTGTATTATGAACAGCCTCCAATTAATCTATATCTGATATAAATGTCTGTCATAAATATGGATTACGATTATCTTATAAAATTACTGTGCGTTGGTGATTCAGGAGTTGGAAAGACAAGTTTCCTATATAAATATACAGATGGAGTTTTCCACACCCAATTTATTTCAACTGTTGGTATTGATTTTCGGGAAAAAACTGTGGTACGTTATTTTTATGTAATTTATTATATGTATTAAACACACACAAAATTAACTAAAAAGAATTAGGGGCTGACGAATATTGTATTCGTCAGCCCTAATTGAAGCTGAAAGAATTGGCATTGAACCAAGAATGCTGGCTGCATTTCTCTGTTGAATTGTTAGACTTAACGCAATTCCCAATACAGGGGTAAACAGAGGTCTAGTCTAGACAATTAAGTCCCTTTGACCCACCTTGCACCGAAGATATTCTCGGGACAACGTGACAGGTGGTGAGCCCGTCGCCGTCTTTATGTTCAAATCAATGATGTAATTCGTACATAAGTTTTTGAAAAACTCATTGGTACTGCCAACTGGGGATCGAACTCGGGTCTCTTGACTCGAAATTCCGACCACCGAACCACTCGGCTAGACGTTAAATCTAGATGTTAGTTAAGCCAAAAAAAGACTTGGCCCTATTGTCATCAACGGCTACAAAAAATATATGACTCAAATATTTTATAAATTTATAAATTAAATCCTTATATGACTTAAAGATCTGTGATGTGTACAAATGCTTAACAAGTTATTGTATTTGTGCAAAAATACTTGAGCATAAACTTCTTCCTACTACTAGACACAAATGTGTGAAAAAAGTGATGAATATTGAAGAAGAGTAGAGGTATTTCATGGATGTATATAGCTAATAAAAAATCTTGATGTGTGGTTATTCCATCTAAGCCAAATCTGTTTGGTGGCCAAGCTAAAATCTAGATTCCAAATGGAGTGGTAGGTGGACTGTTTACTTATTAAAATACCCACCATGTTAAAAAGTGGTATTTCACCCACATGGGAAACTATGAATAGGTAGACACATCTATGTGTCAGCCAGTGTAGAAAGGAGAGGGAATATGGGTAGGTCAAAGATGTGTATACAAGCATTCCTATGGCCATCATGTGGCAATGGCTGAGCACTGTGCTTTTAGTGAGTGCAAGCCTGACATCAGATATTGTTACGTTGTATGTAATGTTCTAAGTTGATGTTTAGTTGTGAGTAAAAATTTAGAATATTTTAAGTAAGGTTTATAAGAATTCTGATAGTGTGTAAGTAGTTTATTATGTTGTACCTAAATCACTTTAAACTTATTTTTTTTATTATTTACCATTTCTTTTTAGATTTATCAACAGAATGGAAGGCAACATCGGATACATTTACAGCTCTGGGATACTGCAGGCCAGGAGAGGTGGGTGGCTTTGAAGCATCAAAATTGTAACTAAATCTATCTATGGTCTTGTAGAGTTTCATTGGCTGCAATAGCTATTACCCTAGCTCCCTTTTGTAAACTCTTCCAAAAAAATAAGTACTTTAATTCAGAAAAGTCAATAGCTGAAAGGTTGGGTGATTCGAGATCCAAGACTTGAATTGATCCCCAGGTGTTAAGCTGCTACCAATGAGTTTTTAAAAGTTATGTATGACTGATATTGTTGGCTTAGCCATAAAAACGGTGACAGGCTCAACACCCTTCACATTGTCCCAAAAAATGTTTCGACTTCTGTTTAACCCAGTAATGAGAATAGTGCTACAATTTTTTTTAATCCCAATAAATATGCAATTTTTTAACTCTCTATCCACTTAGTATTTGTGGATCAAATGTTTGTGTACTAGGCTGTTTATTTATATAATAATCTCCTGTTAGTGAATAAATATCTGGCCATTTACATAGACTTTATGGCATGAATACTTATTTTGTTCTGTAAAGTTGGTAAAACCATTGAAGGAAAGAACAGGAAGTACCCTGTCCATAATATTTAGCTTTTACAAATCGAAAATTGTCCTTGATCATCATGCCTTCAAAACTAAGATTTCCTTGTTTAAATCCCACCAGAAGTAAATGTTTTTGTAATGGTGTCCCACCTAAATAGAAAACCTATAACAGAAAATTTAATTAATATAATTTTCCATTTATAAATTAACTTTAAACATACTACATTATTACAGAATAGTACAACTAATTAATTATAATAAATTAACTTAATTATAATATTTCATTAATATTATATAAAACCCACTTACCTTTATCTCACATAAATCCGAAACAAAGAAATGTGCTCACTCTTAAAGTCTCAAGTTCATAGTACTTACTAATTTATAGTTTAATGAATATGGAAGTTTATACTCGAGACAGGGATTTTAATATGTATATATGAATAATTATATACGTAAATGTATGTGTATGTATGTAATTATACTATTCCATTAGCTCGCACACTAATCCTGCACCTTGGAGGTTGATGAATCTAATTGGTCTGGCTCGATTTTGGTATATTTCGAGACGGTTATACGCTATCACTCGGTAGCCAATAGTATTTTCAAAACTTTTCTGTTAATCGCCACTAACGCCACCTAAGGAAATAAAAGGGGTTGTGTAATTATGTCGCTGGTAGGACACGGGATGACGTTACTTTTCTAAACTAATAATTTATAGTAAATATAATATTAACACGAATATGTAGAGAAACTGAAAGAATGTTTTAAAGGCTATATCTTCTATATATAGGTGTGATTAAAGACATTTAAGAAAGGGGTCGTCAATGTTGCTATTGAGAAATGCGGGGTAGCTAAATTCTTTCGTATGAGGATAGTGGTCACACCGTTCACGGACAATGCTGACGCCAATTCATTCCTCACCACTCTATCATAGGCCTTTTCTATATCCACGAACGTGCAATACCCCTTCATGTTTTTTGCCAAACACTTTTTGGCTATGCACCGCAAGGTAAAGACCTGATCCGTACACCCACTTTCTAAATCCCGCTTGTGCATCCCAACTTTTATGTCTGTTTCATTCACGATCCTTTCAATCGACACTTTCGCATACAATTTACTGACGATTCTGAGAAGGCTTATACTGCGGCAATTTTTGCAGTCCTGCCGTGACCCTTTTCCCTTATATAATGGCACGATTCTTGCTGGAAAGGAAGAAGAACTATAATGTGTGGATGGATAACGATGTACAAAGGGCTGTGCAAGAAAAGAAAACAGCGTGGTTGGATTGGTTAGCAACAAAAGCTAACCAAAAACTTCAAAAGGCGACGGATGACGAGATAAGGGAAAAAAAATTAAATCAGCTACGAAAGATGTTGTGACTAGAAAGAAAGAACAACGAAAGGATGATTTTGATAGGAGGCTCACTGGAGATTTCCAGTCGAACATCAAGTTTTTCTGCAGATCCATCAAAATAGCCAGAGGAAATACTTCTACCTCGAAGATGAGTACAATCACGAGTCAGGATGGGAGCGTTATAAAAGTAGAAGAATATGTGTTAAAGAGATGGAAAGCGTATTTTGAATGTTTGTTTGAAAGAGAGGAAGTGCAGGTACAACACCCGGCGCCTTTCATGGCTAATATAAATGTTGATGAAAGTGAGATAAGCATGGATGAAATAGTAAAAGAGTTGAAAAGAATGAGATTAGGTAAGGCTGCAGGATATGACAGGATTACCGTCGCCTGTACCGCCTTTTCAATTTATGCTGGCGAAATGGGCAAGTACCGGGAGACTGGTGCAAAGCAAGAATCGTGCCATTATATAAGGGAAAAGGGTCACGGCAGGACTGCAAAAATTGCCGCAGTATAAGCCTTCTCAGAATCGTCAGTAAATTGTATGCGAAAGTGTCGATTGAAAGGATCGTGAATGAAACAGACATAAAAGTTGGGATGCACAAGCGGGATTTAGAAAGAGGGTGTACGGATCAGGTCTTTTCCTTGCGGTGCATAGCCAAAAAGTGTTTGGCAAAAAACATGAAGGGGTATTGCACGTTCGTGGATATAGAAAAGGCCTATGATAGAGTGGTGAGGAATGAATTGTGGTCAGCATTGTCCGTGAACGGTGTGACCACTATCCTCATACGAGCATTACAATCTCTTTATGGGGATTCTAGTGCTTGTGTAAGGATAAACGGGGCATACATGGAATGGTTTAATATCGAAAAAGGTGTTAGACAAGGATATGCAGCGTCACCTACCTTTAATCTGTTCATGAACCACAAAAAGCAATTGGCTTCACAGATTTAAAAGAGAATGAAAGTGGGTTGAGAATGGAGAGTTACTCGTCAAATATTTTCTCTATGCTGATGACCAAGTATTACTTGCGTCTTCGGCCGAGGAGTTGCAGGAGATGGTAACTGCTATGTGTGAAGCTTTTGTTAGAAAGGGAATGAAGATGATAGTGATTGTGTTTGAAAGAGATGAGACAGTGAAAGATAGAAATATCGTGATTGGTGAGATGAACAAATTGAACAGGTAAATCAGTTTGTGTATCTGGGTTAAAAGTTTACAAGAGATGGAAAGTGTGAAAGTGATATTGAAAGAAGAGTGAATGCAGGAAACATGGTGAATGAAGCGTTGCACTCCTTTGTAAACAATCGGAAGGTGCCTAACAAGGCTCGTTTGGCTGTGCATAAGGGAGCTTTGGTTCTGACACCCATGTACGGAAGTGAAAATTGAGTATGGCAGAAGAAACATGAAAGCAGAGTAAATGCAGTTGAGATGAGCGCGTTAAGGAGTATGATAGGATTTAAACTGAGTGACAGGATAAGAAATAGTGAGATAAGGAAACGTTGTGGTCTGAAAGATGTAGTGACTAAAATTGAGAAAGGTATGCTGAGATGGTTAGGCCATGACGAGAGAATGAATGAAGAACGATTGACGAAAAAAGTATATAAGGCGTGTGTGAATGGAAGTGTTGGAATAGGTAGACCTAGGCGGACGTTTCGAGACCAAATCAGGAACGTCCTGAAAAAAAGCCAGGTCAAGAGCACTCTGAACCGAAGAGCATGTATGAAGAGAATAATGAAAGTGGTCGAAGCGAAACAAGTATGTAAGAATCGTTGAAAGTGGAAAGAAGTAGTCTCTGCCTACCCCTACGGGAAACAGGCGTGTTTGTATGTATGTACAAATAATTTAAAAATAAATGTAGTGCTCAAAAAATAACCAACTCGTCATATCATTGAAAACTTTTATTCACAAAGAAGAAATTTTATAGTTACAAACAATATTTTAATGTGCAGAATGAATGAACGAGTTTATGAAATGCTCAAACCTCCAGAGTACCTTTTTAACTAGCAATATCAAGATAAGATTCGACAAGAGATATTAACAACTTTGTTAGGAATAACTTGACATTACTATATTCCATAATCTAGATTGGTTCCCTTGGGCTTGAATTTTCAAATATTTTTGAGTTCGAAGTGTAGGTCAGTAAAGTATTGACAACCCGTGGAATCACGAACTAAAAATCCAAGTTAGTTTAGTATCTTCTTATTTTGAACAGGTTTTCTAGTGTCATGAGCCAGGTACAATGGGTGGGTTTTAGTCGCCCTAATGGTGTCAAATTCTAAAATAAAATTATACGGTTTAGCTAATTAATCGAAAAAATTTAAAAAATTACAGGTTCCGCAGTTTAACTACAGCTTTTTATCGTGACGCTATGGGTTTTTTACTACTCTTCGATCTTACAAACGAAGCCTCTTTTCTTGAAGTAAGAAACTGGATTGAGCAACTTAAGGTATGTGAGTTTCTTTAATCCTAGTGTTTTAAAAAACAAGCTGCTACCTGCTCTGCGAGATATTTTCTATTTGTTTTCAAAATTAAATAGCGAAAATTTTACTTTGATAAAATAAAAGCTGTTATCATTACGGTATCTGCCTTATTAATTTTTGATATGGGTCATTTATCAATGAAAATGAAACAAGTATATACTCGTAGACAGAGTTACTTTCACGTTTATAATAATATTGCTTTGTTTTAAAACACAAAAATTCTTACATAGAATAGAATAATTTTTAGTTACACAGTTTATAAATTAAAATATGATTACGTAAGAAATTAACAAATAACAGAAAAAAAATATCTTCACGCCATTCCCAATACAGGGGTAGACAGAGGTCTAGTCTAGACAATTAAGTCCCTTCGACCCACCTTCCACCGAAGATATTTTCGGGACAACGTGACAGGTGGTGAGCCCGTCGCCGTCTTTATGTCCAAGCCAACGATATGAATCGTACTTAGGTTTTTGAATAAACCCATTGGGACTGCCACCTGGGGATCGAACTCGGGTCTCTTGACTCGAAATCCCGACCACCCTTCCACTCGGCTATCGTGACTTTAATAACAGAATTGTCTTTAAAATTGCCTTTGTTGGATGCTTCCTGTTACTTCAACTGTAGAAGCTAGTTTCGCCAACTTTGGTCAGCGAGCTATATCCTATGAACTTGAACATTCCGTTTATTATTCCCAAACCATTAAAATTAGTGGTATAACATTTGTTAAATTATATTATTTTTTGAATCCTCACGATTGAGGTCTCTAGGTGGAATTTCATCTTTAAATAAATACAAATTCACTTTTACTCATTTCACTATTTATTTCTTTTAATTCAAATACTGGTTTTGCCCTTATGTCATAAAAATATCACAGCCGCAGTTAGAGATAAAAACAGGTGATATATGTTCGACCTTAGTAGACTACAATATTTGTAAGCATTTGATACAGATAAGTGCGAAACCGGTCAGGTATTTGAATTAAAATAAATAAATAGAGGAATAAGCGAAAGTGAATTTGAATTTATTTATATTATTAATTTTCTAAAATTATAAAGCAAAAGCTCCAATAGTGGTGTGGTGTTGGCCATTGCGGAGGGTCAAAGAAGTAAAGTACAACGCGAGTAGACGAAGTACGATTGATTCGTTATATTTCTTTAGTGCGGACATGCAATGAATGCACTCATTAGCTCTCTACTACTGTATATAGCTACGTATATAGTACATACATACACACTTATAGCGACATGTAAAAGTTCAGAAACATATCCCGCTAGATATACCTGACCTGAGCCACCTGCATCCATCGATTCACCGCATTATTTGGCAGGTTGCCAGTCCACCTTGTTGGTTCGATACTTAAACCGCGTTTGCACAAATTAAACTGCTATTAGAAAAATTTTTATCCCCCATATTGGTTAAAAATCGTGCTGTAGTAAAGTTTGTCAAAGATGTTTTCTAAAAGTCTAAAAGTGTTGAATATATACACATGTATATACATGTGTATGTATTCAACACTTCAATATATACACATTATATAATCAACACTAAAAACTTGAAATGGTGAATATATACAGAACTTATTATGTATTAATATTCAATTGAAATATCTTGTTACTTATATATACTTTATTTATGCGCTCGAAAACACGTCGACGATGATTTCCATGAATTTTATTTTACTTTGATATTTGTATTATCATTTGTGTTTTGATTTTGCGATATTGATTTTTTTTCACAAAAATCTGTCCATTAAAGTAATAGGGCTAATAACTTTTAAATTTTGGTAGTAAATTCGTTGCGAAAACCTACCAGTACCTAATTTCGGTTAATTTATAAAACCACTGAACTACTGGATTGAGATCTTCAGGATACATTACAGAGGGAACTTTTGTGTATCTTAAGAATTTGACTGAAGGTTGGTTATATGTTTATTATTTTGTTTACTTATTTTTTTAAACAACCCTAGCTACCATGAATTTACAGCTATTTGTACATACTATGTAAAAAACAAGCTTATTTACATTGATTATAATTTTCAGACCCACAGCCTCAGTGATGACCCTGATATTGTTTTATGCGGTCATAAATGTGATTTACAAGAGAAAAGACTGGTAAACCAGAACCGTGCACGGGAATTTGCTAAAAATTATAATTTGCTATATCTCGAAACGAGTGCCAAAACAGGACAGAATATTGACCGAGCCATAGAAATCCTTCTCGATAAAATAATGAGCAGGTACATAATTTTAATATTTTACTATAATATCTTGGACATATCTCCACGTATTTTCCAGTACAGGGGTAGCCACAGGGGTAGTCAAAAGTGGAAAAGTATATTGAAATATATTTATACTTTATTTAATTCGAGGACTCGCGAAAGAGTAAGTGAGTTTTGAGAAAATTGATCGGTACGAGATCAAACTCGGTTCTCTTCGCTCGGATTCCGACCACACCATTCGGCTATCGTAATTACTTTTTATATTAATCGCCTACCTCAGTATTATGATGGACAATATTAGTCTAATGCTTTAAAGGTTGAATTGAAACATACAAATTATAATATACTATTTACTTCCACTTTGGGTAGAATATTCATAACACCGAGGTCTGACAGGAAACTGATTAAACACACCATTAATGTTATGCTAAATACAAAGTCCAGATCGGTAATTCCAATTGTGGAGAATATCTAATATAAATTCTGATCACTTCAAATATTGAATAATTAATATATTCTACGTATTATATTTATATAATTTGTATTATGTTTTATTAGGTTAATTACTATTAAGATATATTAAAATTAATCAATATGATGAAATTTGTTGATTTCAGAATGGAGACTTCAGTGGAGTACGCAATGTTATGTGCTTCCGGACGTAGGCGTCAATCGTTGCAAAAACTTCAGGCCAAGCAGGATAGAAAATTTTGTGCTTGCTAAGCACGCCCAACTCCATCTAATTATAATTCGAATATGATTTCTATTAAATTTAGATATTTGTATCTAATTCTAACCTCTCGAAGACAAAAGATTATCCTTATTAAAAAAGGAAATTAATAAAATATTAACTTTAAGGTGGGCTTGGTGCTAGCATATTTGAATCGACTTAGTTATGTGATTTCTTTGTGATCAACATCATCAGAAGTAAGTGAGAAAGATTGCTGTTGTGACAAAAAGCAAAATCAGATGAAGTAATTTTTTTTAAATGTATCAAATTATGGAATCTTTTCTTGAGACGTTTTTGCTTAAATAGTTAGTAAAATTTAATTTAAAAACCAATTTTATCATGATTAAAACGGATTTCTCAATGCTTTGATTTTGCCTCTTTTTTAACAAAAATTATAATATTTTTGTTTTTATTGTATAAAGGCAGTAGAAAGTGTTGTGCTTCTGAAAAGTTTATGTCTTCATCTGTTTATCGAATATAGCGTAGCATAATAGCGTATTTTGAAGACTAAAAACCATTCTTGCCTATTTTTACATGTTTTATTTTTTTGCTAGATATAAATTTATTTATATCTAAGCTGTTTAGGCCAACCACGTATCTGATCTCATGCAGTTAATGACGTAATCTATATAAACTTAATCTTAAGTTTGTCATTAATGGTTACCTTAATTTTTAGCGCTTAAGTGTTTTAGTTTGAAGAACATGTATATTTCTTGATGATAGATTTTGCCATTTGCAATTGAAGATTACACTCTTTTTTTTAATTTTTCGGAGATTATATTTGTATTACTTAAAAGATTGAAAACAGTCTTAAGTGGGAATAAATGTTAAAACTACAATTACAGTTAAAACCACTAATAGGTTCGCTATACTGACTTCAAATAGTCACATACACACAGGAATAGATAAACGTAGATAAAAACAAAGACTAAAATCATAATTTTATGTTCGTCGTGTAATTTGTACACAAACGCGACACAGCACTAATACACTCGTTGATATATGAACAGTTTGTCAGTGTTAGTGCTGTAACTGTTCTTATGATTGTTTGCAATATATTGTTTTTATCATTGTGCACTCCTATTTAAATTATCCCATTATAATACAAAACCAACGATTTAATTCGTACATAAGTTTTTGAAAAAGCCATTGGTACGAGCCTGCCACCTGGGTCTCTCGACTCGAAATTCAGATCACCCAACCACTCGGCTATCGTAGCTTGAATTCAATCGTTAGCTTGGACATAAAGACGGCGACGGGCTCATCACATGTCACGTTGTCCCGAAAATATCTTCGGTGGAAGGTGGGTCGAAGGGACTTAATTGTCTACACTAGACGTCTGTCTACCCCTGTATTGGGAATTGCGTGAAGATATTTATTTATTATTATTTATTTATAGAATACTATAAGATTTTAATGGGGTAATATTATCAGGAAGCTGACGGAAATATAATATTACATGTTTCCATTAGATGAGAAGTTAAAAAGATAATTTTAATCGTATGTTTAGTCATTATATACTTCCAATTAAAGAAAAACATTCAGGGCCACATTAAACTATGAAGAGACTGATTTTATTTACAAAATGTATATTAATGATCATGATTATGTCACTAAAGTTTTAGGTTTGTTTTTTGTAGAGCACAATGATGACTAGCTAATATTATATAGGATTTCTGTGTACAATTCCACTTTGCTGTAGTTTTTCTTTGCATTTTTATAATTAGTGTGTGTGTATTTTTTGCGTAATAATTATTAGTTTTTTTATAATTAAATAAAAACAGGGTACCTAAATACTAGTCAACAGATGTGGTTTGAAAGAAATTTCATTCTTATTGTTATATTTAACTTTGTTTTTACATTATATTAAAATGTACCTGTGAAAGTTCATGTGCACTTTATGTGTTTTAAAATTGCACAGTTTTGTGAAATTATATTATAATATAAAAAAAAATATTGAGAATTTTTATCGACTGTTCAGTATTAAAATATCACCTTTAATAGACGTAATACTGATGAAATTGGGTTTGCAATAGTAAAAGATTATTTATAAAAAGCTTAAGTAGAGGCAGGATGTTCTGGTAACATTAACTCAGTATGATCGATCATAATTTTTTATAAATTTTTAATACAATGTTTTTTTATTAATTTATTTAACTTTTATACATTTTTATTTATACAGTTATTTACGCACATCATATATTTTGCTATTATGAACCCAATTTTATTATTTTCATGGTAAGTAAATATGGTACTTCATATCACAATTTATATAATAAAATATCATATATTAAAGAATTTTTTAATTGTTTCTTCCATTCAGACTATTATAATACGGTGTTGACATGAGATATTTAAAAAATATTATATTAAATAATAATTAAATATTGTATTATAATAAAATTTTTAGTAAAACCTTGACTGCTTTTGTAAATGTTTACCAAATTGAAATTTTACAAATTTCTTCTGCGCTTTACCCTCGTAAATGTGACTTATAGCAGAAGTGCATTTTTATTACAGTACAGTTACTTATTTTACTGGCCAAAAAGTTATTTCATCATACAACATCATTATTTTTTTTTTCGATGGACATCAATTTGGTGGGAAAATTAGAAAGTAAACATGAATATTTCTTTTCAAGATTCAGATAGAATTTTCGATAGCAAACATTTTGAGTATATTTTGTAAAAAGAAAATATATCTCTCTCAGATGATAGTTTTCAAACATTCATAACTATTTGTTTGGTCCAATTTAGTTGTTATATTTTCTATAAAATTATGTGTCAAAATATTTTTGTCCATCAGTTGCTACGTGAAAGGTAAGTTTTAGACATGAATTTATAAACTGAAATTTGAAATTATAAACATTCCTTGACCAATAGACATTTAATTTATTGTGATGCATGTCAATTGTGTATAATTATATAATATAATATGTTAAATGTTTTCAACCAATTAAACTGCCATTCAAAGATTTGTGCGTATTTTTCTTTTACCTTATTTGGAGCTTTATTCTTGTAGGCAACAGAGAATCTATAGATGTGCACAGAGAGAAGGAAGAATATGAGGTATATAAGATATTTAGTGATATACTCTTTCTGACACCAAAGAACATTCATTATTTACAAAATATATCTATCTTGCCTTATTGTCTGCGGCAGCACATTGAAGAGTATATAATAATATGAAGAAAGAACTTTCTCTTAACTGTAACTCAAAGTGAAGTATCAGAAATTTTATGTAATATTTAAAATCTTAGTATTTTTGTGTTTTATAAATAAATTTACCTTTTCATTATATGTAAATCAACATAGACTAACATAAAAAATATAAAAGATACCATAGTAAGTGTTTTTTCGTGATGTTTTTTTACTGCATATTATTATATTTTATATCTGTAAATTAAAATAATATCAGATTTTGTTCAACACCTACATGTGAGATAATGTACTGCCGACAAAATATCAGCGCTGAGCAATAGCAACACTTAAAACACTTCTGAGACAAATGTCCCTTTCATTGCTGCAAGTAAAACCTAGTATTTTTTTATCAGTATCGAAAAGGAATCGAATATTCTTACTCCAATACTACATATTCAAACTCCAACTTTTTAAGATCCAAAACCCCAAAAAATAATGGACACAAGAATGTATTATTATCGTTATCATCATGATCATCGTCATATCGTATCATTATAGTTAATTACTGTTATCACATTAATGTTAATAGTTAACATTTGCGACTACTAAACAACTACGTTTTAAAAAAATATTTGTGTTACAATGATAACACTAACCCAGTGCAAGTATGTGTATCGCCCAATTAAAAAATGTGCTTGAGATTGAAAGTGCGATTCGTAGTTTAAACTGTGGTAAAGCTGCGGGCCTAGATAGAGTTACTGCTGAAATGGTCAAGTATGATAGGCCTCGCGTCGGGGACAGCTTTCATCATGATGATTAGCGATCCGCGATCATTGTGCCTTCTTTCTTGTCCTTGTGGCTGCTAATCAGAAGAATTTATATGCTTTTGTGGATCTTGAGAAGGCATTTTATATTGTATCTCGACAGCTGTTTATTAAAGCTAAAAGATTTTGAAGAATTTGTTTGGGTGTGAAATTGGGTCACATGAAAGTAAATTGTCTGTTGTATGCTGATGATGCCGTGTTTTTTGCACCATCATAGGCAGAACTGAAGGTTATAGTCACATGTGTGAAAGTGGAATATGAAAATAAAGGTCTCCGTTTGAATGCTAATAACATTAAGGTTCTGATATTTGAAAGGGGTGAAGAAAGAACGGAGTGTGAAAAGTGGATAAATCAAGAATGACTAGGACAGGTGAATGAGATTGTATACTTGGGGAGCGGTTTTAGCGGGGATGGAATATGTGATTTAGATGTAGACGGACAGGCGTGTGGCTGCCGGGAACAAAGTCAACGGTGCTCTGATTGCGTTAGTCAAAAAGCAACTCGTTGTGAAAAGTAAACGCCTTGCGATACATATCGCAGTGTAAGTGCCTTTGGTATATCGCAGGGAAACCTGTGTCTGTCACAAAATGCCTAACAGCAAGATGAATGCAGTGGAAATGCGATCTCACGCTGCCAACCCCGTCGAATGGACCTGGCATCATATAACGTACGCACGCTGAGGACCAACTAGAAGATTTTGGAGCTGGAAGAGGAGGTGAGCAGGCTACACTGGAACTAGGGTTGTCTGAAGTCCGAAGACAGGTAGAGGACTCGATGATTCTCAGTTTCGGTAACTTGCCGGTTCATCTCGACACTGGGATCATCTGTCCCAAGGAGGTGTTGGGTTTTTCGTCCTCAGGTCTCTTATCAATAACGTGGTCAAAATCGAGAGTGTGTGTTGTCAAAATAACTAAGCGGTATTCGCTGAAGGTTATACAGGTCTCCGCACCAACCTCGACACATCCCGATGAAGAAGTGGAAGCAATGTATGAGGATATCTCAAGAGCCATGCATTGCTCTAACACCCACAACACGGTGTTGATGGGGTACTTTAACGCCAGAGTAGGCACGAAAAAAGGCGAAGAGTTGATGGTGGACAATTTTGGAGTAGGGCACCGGAACCTAAGGGGCCAACTACTGGCCGACTTTATAGAGAAGGAGGGACTCTTTATGATGAACTCCTTTATACAAAATATCCTTTATACTCCTTTAAACAGAAAGTGGACCTGGTTGAGTCCGGATGGTTCCGTTAAAAATGAGTTTGACTTCATCATGACGACTAGGCGGCAGCTGGTCAGTGATGTCTCTGTAATCACTAAGGTGAAAACCGGGAGTGATCATCGAATGGTAATAGGCACACTGAATAGCTTAATATTAGGGATATTAACCTTGAGAGGCCTTGCCTGATGTCGTCCATCAGATGCCCTTATTTAAAATCCCAAAAGCTTTTAGCACGAATTACGAAATCGCTTTGAATGCCTAGATGATTGCGCTACAGTGGACGATACAAATAACAGGCTAGTGGAAACTGTACATGCGGTAGGGGCAAAATTCTGCAGGATCCGCTGCACAACAACCACAAAAGCTATCACTCTTAAGCTTATGGAAGCTAAGCACAAAATGAGGCTGCAGTCTACAAGTGATACGTCAGCATATCGGCAACTGAATAGACAGGTCTCATAGTCTATGAGGCGAGACATACGCAAATTCAACACGATACGTATTGAAGAAGCGATAGAGCGCTCCAAAGTCATCGACAAAGATCTGTCTATCGGGAATAGCCAACTGACTGGGTTGAAGACCGAAACTGGCGCAGTTATTTCCGCTAGAACTGAGATTTTGAGTGAGATCGAGAGATTTTACGGACAGCTGTACACATCGTGGCTGAAACCACATTCTAATGTGAGTAGCCATCTAAGAGCCGAGCTTACCCAACACTACTCCGGTGACATCTTGGACGTCAGTCTGAGCGAGATTAGGATGGCTCTCAAACAGCTTAAGAACGGCAAGGCGCTGTGTGAAGACGGAATTACGGCTGAGCTTCTGAAAGCGGGTGGGAAACCGGTACTTGTAGTCCTTCAGAAACTTTTCAATTTCGTCATCCGTGGTGGAGCTACGCCGAAGGCGTGGTGTAGAAGCGTGGTTGTCCTGTTCTTCAAGAAAAGGGATAACTGCATATTGAAGAACTATAGACCTAGCGCCACAGGTGACAGGCTCGTACCAATGGGTGTTTTCAAAACCTATGTACGATTCATATCGTTGGCTTGGACATAAAGACGACGATGGGCTTACGACCTGTCACGTTGTCCCGAAAATATCTTCGGTGGAAGGTGACTATACCGCTGTCTACCTCTGTATCGGGAATTGCGTGAAGATATTTATTTATTATTTATTTATAGACCTATAGCGCTCCTAAGCCGCGTCTATGTACTGTTTTTGAGAGTCATCACGAATCGTCTAGCAAGCAGACTTGACGACTTCCAGCCACCCGAACAAGCTGGTTTCCGAAAAATCTTTAGTACCATAGACCACATACATACCCTTCGCCAGATTGTACAAAAGATGGACGAGTGTGTCAAATACGCCAGATAAAATGGATCACCATTGTGTCTGGCGTAAGATCATGTCTAAAGTCCATGTCAGACCAATGCCAGTTATTGTTGGGGACACCACCAGAGACAAATTGTCAAACTTGGTAAGCCCAACTTCGACCCAGAGGTCAATCGACGAATCCAACTCGGCTGGGCAGCGTTCGATAAACTATGCCGCATCTTCTCGTCTAAAATACCTCAGAATCTTAAGACCAAGGTTTACAATCAGACCTTCGTCCGTATTATTTACCGATGCTCCTTTACCTTGCTCCTTGTCACGATAGCCGAGTGGTTAGGTGGTCGGAATTTGAGTCAAGTGACCTGAGTTCGATCCCCAGGTGGCAGGCTCGTACCAATGACGATTTTTGAAACAAAACTTATGTACGAATTGTATAGTTAGCTTGGACATAAAGACGGCGACGGGCTCACAACCTGACACGTTGTCCCAAAAATATCTTCGGTGGAAGGTGGGTCGAAACGACTTGATTGTCTAGACCTCTGTCTACCCCTGTATTGGGAATGGTGTAAACATTATATACATGCTCCTTGGTCACCTTTTTGCGTAAAAATATATTCTTCTTCTGGCAGACCCTGACTTCGCTGCCACATAAGCAATCAATACTGCGTTATGTATCGCGAGGCGCTCAGCTTTCCCTTTTCTGTCTTTTCTGTAACCTTTCTGCTTTCTTCTCTTTCAAATATCAGAAGCTTAGGTTTTAACATTCAGATGGAGGATTTACTTTCATGTCACCCAATTTTACACCCAACCAACTATCTACAATTTGTTTCAGACATTCGATTTTATTATATTATTTTATTATATTTCTGTTCTAGACTTTCTATTGGATAATCAGTCCCATATTCCACACTTCGTTCTGTCTTCGTCTCTTTCAAATATTAAAGCCTAAGATTTATTAGCATTCAAACGGAGACCTTTATTTTCATATTCTTATTTAATACTCGTAACTATTGCATGCAGTTTCGCCTCCCGTAGTGCTACACTCACTGCATCATTAGGATACCGTAAACAATTAACTTTCACGTCATGATTTCTTGTATTTACGCGAACGAATATACGAATATCATTTTACCTTAGATGTTTAGTATATCTAAAGTATATAGATATTCGGATTTAATCGCGTTTTTTATTTAGTTACGTTTACGTTTCGGATGCTTTCGTGTCACCTTATTTCACAAACAGACAGCCAGTCTGTCGGAGCAGTAGACAGACTTTGGCAAAAAGCTTTCGAGATACTGGCAGACCCCAGAGACCTAATGTGTATCCGCACCTGCGGGGCAAGGACAAGTGATGTCCGGCTCGCACCGACTAAAACCCCACGGTGTTCCATCTTCGCCACATGTTGGTAGGGCCATGAGAACGACCCCACCCACCGTGGCCGCTCAAAGCAGCCCCTCGGGAGAAAATAAATCCTCTGCCTCGCTGAACAGGCTAAACACGCCGGAATACAGCTGTGTCTACTTCTTTGGCCTCCAAACCCACGTGAGAGATGATCCCCCCGAGTACGCTACTGAAAGTCCATGGTGCTTTAGACGGCGGGTGCTTGTCCGAGCACCAGGCCACTAGTCTCCCCGCGGCGGATCTGGACTTTGATTTTTCCGTAGACAACATTTCGGCCGCGGACGGCAGGAAGAGTGGCTCCTTGTAATACCGTCAGTCCTATTCTCATGCGGCTAAACATGGTTGACACGTCACATAGACTTTGCTACCTGACTGCATCAGCAGCCATAAATACCATACCCCGACAACTAACTTTTCCCTTATTAGTCCTTACTAATTATTAAATTCTACTGAGAGTAAATAGAGTGAGATCAGAAATTAATATTCAATAATATACTGATGAGGCCATATATATCGAAAGTACTTTGCGATAGATAAATACATTTCGAAGATTATCTTATGTTACCAACATTATCGGGTAGGCTTTTAAGTGAAATCGGATAGAGATGATTAATCTTGACACGAGGAATAAAGTTTCATTGAATCTTTATTAGTTACATTTTGCATTTAGGGTTTCTTTTAAATTCATTAAAAAATCTTAATCTTTGTGATTGTTATGTTTACAAACATATTATTATCTTTAGAAAACATAAATGAAGGGACATGCCATGAATGGTTTTTCTTTTCTAAGACCAACAAGGTCACCAGACCAACAAATATATAGAAGTAAAAAAACTAAAAAAAACTTCGTGTCTGTATCCAGAACTAATTAATTTTTCACGAAATGTCAATAAGGTTGCCTCCATACATAGACATGCTTTATTTAAAAGTGCTTTTTTCCATACATTTGTTTTCATACAGCTAACGTACTTGACCTATTTCTACAAATGAGGTATTTAAAAAAAGCATCAAATAGTGAGACAATTAAAAGTCGCAATGTTTTAAGGCATATTTGATGACCGCTGTTGACGAGTGGCGTATGCACCGGTTATCATAGTGCACTAGATCTGAGATCCCGGGTTCGAAACCCAGACGGGTCAATGCAGAAAACCTTTTCTTCATATTGTCTCGGGTCTGAGTGTATGTGATACCTTCGTTTTTTCTGACTCCATAACCAAAGTGTTTTTGCTACTTAATATAGTTTGGTATCAGATCAATGTATGTGATGTTGTCGCTATCTATGTATGTTTTGTCTATTTAAGTAAGTGCGAAAGTTATATATGTTTATCTGTAGTTTATGATCCTAAGAAGGACATAGAATCCAATCCAATATAAAAATACCGGAAATGAAGGATTGTTAGTCGAAGTTGTTCTATATTACAACTTACACTAAAATATTGACCATAAAAGAAAGTCAGTCCAATTAATGCATTAAAAGAAAAGGCAATTAAAGAATAGCGGTAACATTATTTTGATCCCTCGTAGCCAATACCTACACCCCTTACAAAATCGACCGTATTTACTCGAATAGCTTTTGAAACCCGAAACTTGGATTGAGATCGAGGGGCGACGTGAGTTCACCTTACTGCAATCAGCTCCAGCCCCTCTAAATGCACGTGATGTATCCTCTTGCAGTATTTTTATACCAATAACATTACATTTTTAACTTTAGATGTGAAGTTCACACCGTACAGTTTTCAATGACTCAGGGATGATAAGTCTGTGTTGAGTGATAATGTATCATTAAATAAACTTTATTACAATAGCACGAACGTCTAAATTGGTACTGAAACATTAGGCGCATCGTCTGCCCTCATCGCGCAGCCGCGGAAGCTTTACGTACCCACGTCACACTAGCGCTAGGATCGGGTGCACTCAATGTGCCCGATTCAGTTTTTAAGTTATGTTATCTCCCGAAAACATCAGTTGAACGCTGTTAAGACAATTGGAGAATTTAGAAAGAAACTTTAGGGGGGACTATTGCAAGTTTCCAAAGTGCCCTAGAAACATAGCACAAAAGGGAAACTGTTACAGTAGTGTTCAGTAGCGGCTATCTTCAGCGCAATACTGAGTTTGTTTATGTATTGTAAGACAACAGATCGTGTAGCCGGCTACAGCGAGCTCCGTATTTTGGATTCGCATGTGTTGTAAGACGGAAGGCATGAATTGAGCAGTTACGGACAGCTACGTCTCCAAGTATAATTTTTGTGTATTTACATATGCCTTGATTCGCGTGGTTACGAATGTAGTGAAAACGTGCTTTAGTCTTAACGCACATCAAGGAAAACATTTTAAGTCATCAAGGAAAACATTTTAGCGGTAAGTTTAAACAAACATATTACAAACATATATTTTTTTATTACAATTTTTTAATTTAAATGCTATAATAGTTAATAAATAAATCGTTAAGTAAAATCTACTACAAATCAGAATTTGCTGGATTATGCTTATTTTTAGACGTTAAACTATAATATGAAATAATATGTGACGATTAAAACACGAATAGTTCGTAATGTACAATCATATACGGAATTAAGTTTTCGGTTGTAGGACCAAAAATGTAATTTAATTTATGTCCGTTATGAACCGCACCTGGGACATAATTCATTAAATTAAATAATAGAATACATTTTAAAATTGAGTGAATCATACTTATTACAAATATGAACAGTTTTTTTTACAATGCTTTTGTGATTTTCATACAGAAATGTAGTGTGGAAACTTCATGAAAAGTATTGTGTGTAATATAATTTTATTTCTAATAAAAATAAATTAATTTAATAAAAACATTTATATACCATTTTTAACATATGTGTATAACAAAATACCTACCAATAGATTTAGTGGTGGTAGACTTTTCTCCCTTGGAGTCGTCCGGGTCACTCGGTCCGTTTTCTGCTTTTCTGCCATAAAATAGCAACGGTAATGTTGCCGTTCCGAGAGAGGTATTACCCAGAGTATTTACAGGCATTTCATCTTAATCTTCGAGGATTACTTGAAACGGCATGGAGCGGATCACTGGAATCTTTTACGGGTGTTATGGGCTAGATTGTAATCCCATAAAAATATGCCGGAATACTGACCTAAAGAAACACGTAACTTGGCAAAAAATGTCTACGGACATGGAAAGACCTGCTGTTGGCCTCTTCCGTAAAGAGGTTTTGTTTTAATCGCCAAGCTTGGCAATTGGCTATGATATAGTATCAGGCACCTCACATCTCAAACTCACATGTCCGACAGATGTTAGCTTGATTTTTATCTGGTTTTTTGGGAGATTATAAAAAAATTATAAAGCCATTTCCAATACTGGGGTAGACAGAGCCCTAGAAAATTAGATCCTTTCGACCCACCTACCACCGAAGACATTTTTTGGAACAACATGCTAGTTGATGAGCTTGACACCGTATTTATGTCCAAGCCAACGATATAAATCGGACATAAGTTTAAAAAAAAAATCATTGGTACGAATTTATATAAGACATAAAAAATGCCTACCACCTTAACTTATTCTTAAGCCATGACTAAATGGCAAGACGGATTCTTAAAGATTTCCATCTGTAGCAGCAGTTAGTAATTGTGTCATTTTAATCATACTTGTTCGAAGTTCCACTACTTTCAATGGCTTTTAATTATTTTTAATTACGTAACAAGACTCTTACTAACATAGTGAGTGCTAAGGACTCTTAACTATTAATTAAACAGCCAAAACAATTAGAAGCAATATGTACTTCATGTTTCAGTATAACACCACGCTTCTTATTTTAAATGCAATATTCATACTTTAAAAAAATAATAGTGTAAAGAATGTAAGTGATAGTAAAGATGTTTATGAATGCAATAAAAACTTTGAGAATGAACATTGCATGAAAGTAACTACATCTATATGATAACGTTTAGATGTGATGTAGTAAATGTTTCAGTAAAAGGTATATCATCGAAGCTCTAGAACCTTATGTGGCTTTTTCTCACAATGTGCCGTATGGTGTAATAAATTTTGAGAGGATTGCTTGCACCCGTTTTGTCGACAGACAAGTTCTTTGTTCTAGATAGTCATAAATCAGCTATTGAATGGACAATCTCCAATCTTATGATAATAGGAAGATGATTGAAATCCGTTTCGAAACGGATTTTCGTGTGGTAACGGCGTAAGAATATTGCCACTCCCTTTCTTCCCATGGACGTCGTAAGAGGCGATTAAGGGAAACAAACTTGAATATCGTTATGGCAACCGATAGATGGCGGAATAACCATCTCTAACAATATCAGACCAAAATTATCAGACCGAAGATGGGCAGCAGCGTCTAAGGTGCCAGTGGTCCGGTACTGCGATCGCCAATCCGCTTGCCAAGTGTGGCGATTAGGGCAAATCATCCCTATGGGAGGTGCCTTTGCCCAGCTTTGGACTTTAACAGGCCGATATGTGTGTATGTATCGAAATCGATCAGTTGTTTGAAGGTTCGGAGAGACTATCGTTTTTTTTGCTTACACTGTTCAATAAAATTGGATTATTAAGAAAATTTTTTACAGAAGTGGTAGTATTAAATGTAATGTTTAAAATGAAGATTCTCATTGTCTGAGCCTAGGTCAAAAGACGTCAATATAAGTCTAATATAGGTGATCTAATAAAAGTCTTCTAATGGGATTCCGATTACCTAAGCACTCGGCTATTGTAACTTTCAAATTGGTAGAAATATTAATAAAAAAGTATGCAGTAATTTTACGGTAAAATTAGTAGTAATTTTAAAATACACACTTTAATATAACTTACGAATTATCTCGAAACCACATGGATAAAATGTGGTAAAACGCGATGGATCTTTTCTAAAATAAGATTTTCAGATATTATTTTAAAATCAAGTTTTTTATATTGCAATATATATTTAGATTTTATTTCATTACATCGTTTTTTATATATTTTTTAAATTTGATTTTAAGTAGCTTTCACTTTATGTCTGAATTTAAGTATTTATGTGATTAAGACACCCTGCTAAGATTGTTATTGAAATAAAAAAATTATAAATAAATGCAATTTTTTGATCATTTAAGCGTAATGGAAAACATTAATAATGTAATACAAAGTTATCCAAATTGGCAAAGCTCTAGCTATACAAAATTTGAAAGATAAAATTAATAGAAGTCACGTGGGTGACTACCAGCAGATGTCATTTCGTTAATGTAGAGAAATTTAATTAATTTCCTAAGCATAAATCTAAACGGTTATCTAAAAGCCTTATTCCTTTTTGAATAAAAAATAATAATAAGTGCTTTATTCATTATTATCATTGAGAATAAAATATAAATTGGAAACTATAAAATCTCGTGTATCTTCGTCGAGTTCAAATTTACTTTCTCCAAATGTAAAATACCATGTAAGAAATATTAAAATTTCGCACTGATTCTGTATACATGTATATATATATATATATATATATATGTATATATATATATATATATATATATATATATATATATATATATATATATATATATATATATATATATATATATATATATATATATATATATATATATATATATATATATATATATATATATATATATATATATATATATATATATATATATAGAGTTTGTGCAGAATTTAAGGAGTCAATCACAAATGTATAATAATGGTAATGTAGCGAAAGTAAATTTTATTTGATGTTTTTGGAAACACATTTAAAACAAACGTGTCCGAAACGTATTTGAGACACGTTGCCTAATATAAAATAAGCTTCAGCGAAAGTGTGTCGAAAGGACGTCTTTTTTATATCTCTGCCTACCCCAGTATGAGCACATGAAGATGAATCCTAAACTCCCACAATAACTTTCTTAACATTAGTTCTGAGCGAAAACAGTATAACATGGAATCCTCGCCTCAAATTCCATTTCTTTTTTTTGTTATAAATAATACAACGGTAAGGTTCGACTTCATTTTGAATTCGGATTGATGGATGGAATTGGGGTAAATTTGGAACGCAAAATTGCAATTTGATGTACGAAGTCGAGTGTAGTATTTATTTTAAACTCGTTTTCTTTAAAACTTAAAGCGAACTTGCCCTCGTCCGAATTACAACTGTTCTTTGAATTATGGAACATAAGGTTTTTATATAAATGAATGTCGAATTCTAGTTCACGATAAAAATTTTAGACAAGGTAAAGCTATTTAGCTTATACTACTGTACTATAACTGTTTAAGTTCATACAGGTATTTGAATTTTTATTTTCTAAATAAATTTAATGTTCTTATGATTAACTGTTTTATAGCAGACGTTGAGGCAATCGAAACATCGTAATCTTAAACGTTAAAATGTGTTGCGCGTGGGTTGAATGCAATTTAAGTCCAGCTGGGATAACATCTATAATCAATCTCGCATAATCGCCTAAAAACTACACCAGCCGACTCATGAAAACATAACACTTTCTAACATTTGCACAGTGTACCTGATTAAAATCTAGAGCAGCAACCTATTTAAAACAAATCAAGTTGCTGCGTCCGGTGAAGCTGCGATCAGAAATAAAAAAAATCCGTGATTCACTGTTTGAACATTTAAAAATAACAAGAAAAGCATATAAGAATAAGTTGCAATGATTTACAAATAGATTGTAAACCTTTATTATAGTGTAGACTGCGACGGGCTCACCACCTGTCACGTTGTCCCGAAAATATCTTCGGTGGAAGAAAGGTCGAAACGACTTAATTGTCTAGACCGCTGTCTACCCTCCCCTGTATTGGGAAATGCGTGAAGATATTTATTTATTTATTTTTATTATCATATCGCCAAAATTTCGATTCGTAACCTGTTTGAAACCCGTGTCGCCTAGTATGTAGAAAATAATATAAAACAATTCTATAAACAATGCAAAAGTCACGATAGCCGAGTTGTTGGGTGGTCGGAATTTCGAGTCGAGAGACCCGAGTTCGATCCCCAGGTGGTAGTACCAATGAGTTTTTCAAAAACTTATGTACGAATTTCATCGTTGGCTTGGACATAAAAACGGCGACGAGCTCACCACCTGTCACGTTGTACCGAAAATATCTTCGGTGGAAGGTGGGTCAAAGGGACTTAATTGTCTAGACTTGACCTCTGTCTACCCCTGTATTGGGAATTGCGTGAAGATATTTTTTTTAATAAACAATGCTAATGTATCTATAAATATAGTAAATCGTATCGTATGTCTGTATAGTGTAATATGTGATACATATGTAGGTATATTGTACATACCGAGGTAGATAAAGAAAGCCGCTGTCTACAGAACATAGGCTTCTTTCGATAAGAAGATTTATCATTATCGTACCACTTGGCGAGAAGTCACTGTCTGCTTAATTTTTATTGCTCTATTCCACATTTTTTTAGACAAAAACATCTTTGCGCCATTCCCAATACTGGTGTAGATAGATGTCCGGAAAATTTAGTCCGTTTGACCCTCCTTTCATAGAAGCAATTTTATGGGACAAAGTGGTGAGCCTGTTGAAATCTTTATGTCCAAGCCAACTATATAAATCGTACATAAGTTTTTGGTACGAGGCTACCACCTGGGGATCGAAATCAGGTCTCTTGACTGATTTTGCAAGAATGCAAGAACGATGTTCAGTTTTTTCTTTAGTAGTCACCCCTGCTTCAATGTTATGTTCTTACTAGCCATACCTTATTAAAATAGTAAAAACGATACGCACATTCTGAATCTTTAATAACCAGAAATAATAAATCATTACATGTTCCGTTAAATATCCTTTTGCCTACAAACATAAATCTGATGTGTGCAAATACAAACAATATACTGAAATCGTTTACTTTCTCATTGATTAAAGTAAACAGTTTACAATGAGAAATTAGGATAAGGTCGGGGATTAATCTACCGTAATAAGTACTTACATAATAAACAGATACATTTAGTTGAAAATATCAAGGGTATTGGAAAACATGAATTATTTAATATTACATGGAGTTTATCACCAAATTTACAAAATTTCACGCCATCTAATGGCTTCTATAAAAGTCAAATGAAAAGATGTTCATACCGAACGTTATTCCAAATTGAAATTTACGGAGAGATCACGATAAGTAGGGTCCAGTACGATGGCTTTACGATCTGGCAAAGACGTTGGTAACTGTCGGGTCTTATCTATGGTCGACCCAACCCTTTTCACGGTCGCTTTTCAGTCATTGCGTTCTTTGATGTGAAACCGTTTAAAAGCTACGAAAATAAAATCAAACGTTATATAAATGCATAATAACAGGATAGTAATCTCCTTTAAAGATGTCTACATGTCGATATTACAAACGGTTTGGCGGATATAATGAATGCGATTTTATCAGGCAATAAAATTCATATTGGATATTTTATAGATATATACATAATGGCCCGTCTTTCTACTGCAGGATATAGGCGTCAAAGCAAAAGGGTTCGCCTAAATCTCTGCTTTGTTTCCATTGATGTTTTTCAAGATGGTTATAACATCTACTGCAGGTAACCATTGCTATTACCAAGGTTTTGCCGTGAGTCGCCTCTTATGGCACTCATGGAAAGATGGAGGATGGCTTATCAGAAACAAAGCACCTATATAATTATTTCATTTATTTATACTTTCGTTAAGTTTCGTTTTCGGCAGCATCCATTACTCTTACTTAGTACTTGCAGGTATCAAAACTACAACTAAAATCTATATGACTATTAAAATAATTATATCCCTCTGTCTCAGTTTCTCTCAGCTTATTTAAAAAAAGCAACTGAATTTGATTAAACATTTAATGACGTTTGATTATTTATCGGCACCTTAAGATACAAATGTATTATTTTGGTAAAAATTAAGGTTTTTATTCTAAATTACTTTTTCGTCCAATTGTCGCAACATATACTTTTTTTATTTATTCATTTATTTACTATTTTATACTTTTTTATTATGTTGTTGTTCATAAATAGATTTTAAATGTATATTTATTCTATCCATCTACCTATTAAGTTTTTTACAGTTATTTAAAAATAACATTATGTATATTATGGTTATCGCCCTTGGAATTAAGGTATTGGGAGCAATTATTAGGGTATTACAGCGTCGGTCTTTAATCTTGATTCCTATATTATTGCTGTCTTCTCTGATCCCCTTTGAATCCAATATAGGTGATGCTTAGCAACGACAATCTATTTAACATTTTATATCCATTTAATGTTATATTTATATCATTAGATATCTTTAGATTTTAGTGAGAGACTGGCGGCATTATGATTTTTGTATAAATTTATTAAAATTCTTATATTTTATGAATTAATTCCTGATATTTAATTGACTCAGGCGTTACTTTGCGGAAATTTATTGTACCGTTTTTGCATTTTCGTTTGTGGTATATGTTACCTGGTTAGTGTAGTGGTGGTGGTACATTGCGTGTAGATATTTTCTTTTTTGTATATTTTCTCATAGATTTGAATTTGATTAGAATTACTACACCTAGCTAGATAAACTTGTAACGTAAAAAAACCAGCTGAATAATATAAAGAATATTTGTAATTTCCTTAGAATTCTTTTCTTTTCAAGATTTCTTTTTTAGATCAAAGCGTTTAAGGAAATAGGATTTTTTAAATATTGGTATTTTTAATAACTTTAACTTTACTATAAGTCACGATAGCCGAGTGGTTGGGTGGTCGGAACTTCGAGTCAAGAGACCCAAGTTCGATCCCCAGGTAGCAGTACCAATGAGAATTGCGTGAAGATATTTTTTATTTATTTATTTATTTAATAACTTTCACACTTTACCCTACTGTGGTTAGTAAATAACACATAATTATCTACTTCTATTTTCTGTGATTAGAACAACGAAAAGGAAAAGTTGGAAATATAAAGAGTAAAATAATTTTGCTACGTTTCCAAAATTTATATATAATTGATATAGATTTGAAATTTGATACTTAAACTTGTAGCCACGTCAAAAACGCATTCGAAAATAAATTCTACTTTCATGTTACGCAAGCATTGCTCAACTGACGTTAATCGACACCGCAATGTAACTAGTGCCTAAAATAAATAAATAAATGCATATCCTACACCGTAACAAAAATAGAAGTAACTCTTCTGTACTGTAATGCATGTATGTCAAAAGAGATAAATCGTGTTAGTGCAACTAAAACTAAGAGCTTTTAACCTTTTCGCTGCGCAATTCGTTTTGAGATTTTGTGCCTGCTGTGCGCATTTATTTTAGTAGTTTCATCTTTATTCGTGTTGAGCAGTTTGACCATTTAAACGCTGCGAATTAATTCGTGTTGAGCTGTTTAAAGAAATTAAGTATTGCGAGTTTATTCGTGTAGAGCAGTTTATTTTTTTTTTTTGTAATTATTAAATCCTATATGGTGATTTTTATTAAATTAGAATATACGTAAAGCGGTTAATTGAAAATAATAACTAAAATTTAAAAAATTTATTGCAAAAATTTACCATTTCACAAAGAATAATTTTTTTTAGTATGATATATTTCAAAACATGGTACCACACATAAAGAAACATTGCAAGGCTCACATACATATCGAGTTTCCTTTCGTTTTTTATTTTTTACACATACAATGCAACGTTTAGTTGGGTTTGGTTTTGATTCTGTTGCAGAAAGAAATGTTGGAAAATGTCTAGCTGATAAGCGTAATAGAGAATCGGCATCTTCTGGACGTCTACCTGCTCGATTGCGTTGTTCAGGTGTGTGATATGTACGGAGTAATTGTTTTATCAAATTTATTTGAAATTCTTTTACAGGATAATCCTTTTTAGTCAGCTCTCTATAGAGTATAGAAGCATTCAAAACTGCTAAATCAAATAGATGGAAAAATGTTTTTTTATACCACTTGACCGATTTTCTCACTGTTTCTGTCGTACTTAGCATCATATCACTTCTATCTACGGAACCCATGTTTTTATTGTAATCTAGAATGGCAACTGGTTTGAGAACATTTTCGCCGGTATTTTGATCAATTTTATTAGAAGGGGCTAATTCGTTGGTGTGTATTGTAGACAATAGCTTAACATCTCTTTTATCATGCCATTTTATTGCTAATATATTTTGACTTGCTTTGCATTCAATATCACCCATTTTCAATTTCTTGTTCATAACGGGCATACCCTTGCGATTTGCTTTTACTGTACCACATGCGTTGGTTTTATTTGCAAATAAATAGGAAAATAAGGCTGGACTTGTATACCAATTGTCGACGTATACTGTATGGCCTTTATTCAAATAGTTTTCATTAGAGTTAACACTATACTTCCAGATTTACCAATATTTTCTATATCAAAATTAGCAATTTCTGTAGTTCCTCCTGTATAAATAATAAAGTCTAGAATGTAACCTGTTTTGCAATCACACATAACAAAAAATTTGATCCCAAAACGATGGCGCTTTGATGGTATATATTGTTTGAAAAACAATCGTCCTTTGAACAACATTAGACTTTCATCAATACAAATATTTTGATATGGAATAAAAGTTTCTCTAAATGTTTTTCAAATGTTCAACAATAATTTTAATTTTGCGTAAAGAATCACCCTCAATAGGCGTTGAAGTATTATCGCTAAAATGCAACATCCGCAAAAGCAGCAAATATCTATCTCTTGACATTATTTGTGCAAAAGCTGGTGTTGATCGAAGCCATTCTTGAGACCAATAATCATTTAGACAGGGTTTTTACTTGCGACATTAAAAGATTTACAGCGAAGAAACAATATATTTCTTTGAAGTCGGTATTCTTCCACCGTTTTAGACGTGAATTTTCACTTGGATCTTTTGCTGTGAGAAATTGGAAATATAAGTTGGTTTGCTCAGCTATTTTTGTTACTATTTCCTCTGTGAAAATATTTTGAAACACTCTAATTCCGTGTAGTCAGTGTTACCTTTCGAAGGACCTGAACAACCATTATCAAAATTGTAAATTTTTGGTGTAAAGGATGTTGCATCCTTCCATTGATATTCGCAATTGACCGCCCGTTTCTTATGTTGTGGCTCTTCAGTGTAATCATCACTGTCATCAGTTGTCTCATTATCATTGTTGTCTATATCATCGAGAAATTCTTCTCCACTATCTGACTGTAATAGTATTTCTTCCAACTCTGCATCAGGAAGATATTTTTTGCCATCTAATAAAAATTGCGTAATACATTAATTATATTTATTTATAATATTATAAATAATATAATTTTATTATAAAATACTTACAGTAGATAATTATATAATTAAAATAACTATAAATGTATTGAATTTTAGTATGTATTCTTCAGAATGCTGGTAAGAACTGCCTGTATGCGCTAGAAATTGATAAATATATTGTGCAGGTTTAGACAAGTTCGTAATTGTTATTATAATTTTATAGCGAGAATACTCGTCTGGAGCAGCGTACGAAAATAAAATTAGAGCGAGAATATCCGTGTAGAGCAGTTAACGCAGTAACATTGGTAGCCTTAAATACGTATTAAACAGCAAAATAATCGTATAGAGCAGAAAACATGAATAATACATAGTAAAATAGTCGTATTGAGCAGCTAACTAATTTAAAACTAAGCGCGAAAATATTCGTCGGGAGCGTATGATACACAAGTTTTTTTTGCGAATATATACGTGTGGAGCAGCGAAAGGGTTAAACACTCGATAGATCTGCATATTTCATTATATCTGAAGAGCTGCATTTCCCAGATTTGAGTAAGTAATGCAAACACTACTTACTAGATTTGCCCGAAAATAATTGATTATATAATTTATACCTACAATTGTTCTATCTTGGTGAAATTCGTGACAAAATTTAACTGATTCGTGTAAAGTACAGAGGTAAGAGCATCGACCCGTTTTTTTTATGGGAAAGGTGCGCACACTACAAGCGGCTCATCAGTTCTTAAGTGTTTATTGACTCCCATTAACATCCGAAACCTTACATGAGGATCACTTGTCTTCTTGAATAGGTGAAAGAGAGGAAGAGGAAGTTTATTATATAGAGAGATTATTGTATAGGTAATTCTCTCAGTAATTTTTTTAACTTCTTTGACCAATTTCTTAATTTGCTGCTATGCATATGTTGTGTGTATAGTTAAGTCCTGAAATAAAGAGTAACCAGAAAGTTTCGTATTATAAATCGTAAAACATAATTATGTTAAAATAACACTTAATTAAGTTCATGGCAATAGCAGACACTCTGCACCTTACACCCAGCTGTTCATTACTGGTCAGCCATTGGTATCTGTTTGTCTATAACTTTTAACGATTCTTGTTGCAATCTTAATAAAAAGAACCTATAAAATACTTCGATTGGCATTTAGTAATTAAGCCCATCGTACCATTATTTACATTATATTTAACGAGTTTAAGCATGGGCAAGGTTACAATACATTAGAGATACGATGAGGGCGTTCTTCATCAGCGATATCTGATGATACCTGCTGCAGGATAGAAGAAAATACTAGGGTGAGGCAATGGCTTTAATTGGAGCAAGTGCAAAAATTAAGGCGACAGGAACTTTTTGAACTTTTTGAACACAGAAAATTTTGAACCAAACGAATTTATTTAAATTAATTTTGACCGAAGATCAGCAACGATAGCTCAGAGATTAGTATCGCAAAATCTTAGAAAAGTTCTACGAAGGTTATAAGAATGATGTATTTGACATCGTCAGGAAGAAGTCAAGGAAATTCTTGCCTCGTTCTTTGGTTAGAAATGTATTTCAGAACATAAAGGAGGATCCTTTACCACGAAAACACTTCAGTGCAGTCCACAAAACGAACTATTAAATATTTGACTATAGCAGGTATCGAGAGAAAGAGACTTTTGCCATATAGTCTCCACCTGGCGCCAGATGACATTCATTTATTCCCGAGAACCTTTGAGATAAACTTTAGGGTTCCGCTTTATAAGCCTTGTAGATGTTCCTGCGTTCGCAAATGACTTAGAAGAGACTCCTACGGAAGAATTTTCTCCATCACGTGTGAAGATGTATAGAGGGGAATGGAGACTACTTCGAAAAACTTTACAAGTAAAAATCTTTCTTCTTTCAGCATTGGGTCGTTTCTTTTTCTAAGGATTCTCAGTGTGACCTTCGTGTATCTTCTTTTGCTTCATCGGCCTATACAGTAAATCTCTTTTTATTCAAAACTTGCACATATAATGTGTTTTAAATCCCAAGTCTGCGAGATGGGAGTCCACAACACTAGAGTGCCTACTGTCTGATATAAATTAATCATGTTATAATTCATTGAACACAGGAAAGTGGTGGCTAATTGACTTTCCAATATTAACAAGACTTTGAAATCATTTAGAGTTTTTGTTAAGAACTAAATTATTTCTAATACATTTCGCTACATTGTTCACGACAATTTTATCACAGTATAATAGCCATATCCTGTCGCTAACACCGCTCCCAGTAACTTGCAATCGGGCAATGCGAAACGTATTAATCACGTTGCCAAAGTGGACTGGCTGTGCATGTGCCAATTCGGTAAACTAGTGGATACATGTGTATTACATTACACTAACATTATAAGTAAAGAGAAGCACTGAACATGCAACACGGAAATACGTCATGTTGGTTTTTACCTAGGTTATTGGCATAAGGAAGTAACTCTATTTATGTTTTGGTTTGTAGCGCCTCTGACGGTTCAAAGGCTGCATAAGTAACTAGTATATATATAAGTATACTTTTCAATTCAAGTTCAAACCAATTCAAGTTTTTGACATACTGAAAAATTTGAATATAACGAAAAGATTCGTTTATCGTACCATCAAACGATACAATGAAGACTCTAGTGTAGGTCAAGAAGTGGTCGCCCTCGGTCTGTTAGGACTCCGGCAGTGATAAAAGCTGTGAAGGCTCGAATTCAAAGAAATCCCAAACGTATGCAGAAACTGTTGGCCCTTCAGATGGGGTTAAGCAGAACCACGGTGAAAAGGGTGTCAAATGAAGACTTAGGGCTTCGGGCATATCGAAGAAAGACATTGTTTGAATGCTCGTCTAATGCACCTGAGACTGAAGAGATGCCGCGCTTTGTTTAAGCGGTACGCGGCAAAAAATATCGGGAAATCTCTTCTTTTTTCGGATGAAAAATGTTTTACGTAGAAGAGAGCTACAACAAACAAAATGATAAGGTGTACGTACACAGTAGTGAAGAAGCGAGCAACCGTATTCCGCGTGTCCAACGTGGTCTATTTCCATCCTCGCTCATGGTATGGTTGGGAGTTTCTTATTGGGGCTTAACAGAGGTACATTTTTGCGAGAAAGGTGTAAAAACGAATGCAGTTGTGTATCAAAATACAGTCCTGACGAACCTTGTGGAACCTGTTTCTCATACCATGTTCAATAACAGGCACTGGGTATTCCAACAAGATTCGGCGCCAGCTCATAGAGTGAAGAGCACACAAGACTTGCTGGCGGCGCGTGAAATCGACTTCATCGGGCACGAAGACTGGTCCTCCTCCAGTCCAGATTTGAATCCGTTAGATTACAAGATATGGCAACACTTCCTCAACAAAGCCTCATCCCAATTTTGAGTCACTCAAGACATCCTTGATTAAGGCAGCCGCCGATATTGACTTGGACCTCGTTCGTGCTGCGATAGACGACTGGCCGTACAGATTGAAGGCCTGTATTCAAAATCACGGAGGTCATTTTGAATAAACTTTAGTGTCATAAGAATCTATGTTTTGTTGAGTTCATTTTGTTATTATATAAATAGTTACATAATGAATAAACTTGTTTTAATTATTTTAGGTTAAACTTGTGACAGAATTTATGACCTGACTAGGTATATAGGGAACATAAACATTTTTTACAAGTTTTGTCTGTTTTTCTATTTGTTCCGGTTAATCTCTGAAACGACTGGACCGATTTTAACAGGACTTTCACTGACAGATAGCTAATATTATAAGTAGTAACATAATTAGGGTTCCGCGTTAAGTGTTAAACTGCGGGCAAAGCCGCGGGGGCAGCTAGTATGTAAATATAGTCGATATGATTGTGAAAAATTTTAGAAAAAAATGGAAATATCTCCAGGTCCTTGTCTTATCACATCACCTAAAAAAGAATTTTACGAAACACAGGTCTGGGTGTTTGTGGAACCTTCTCTGTTTCTAATTCTATAATACAAGTGTTTAAACTGCTTAATTAAGGCTCAGAGCATTTGAAGGGGATTAAATTTTGGATGAAATTTTGTATAGTAAAAACATCTTTGTAGTTTAGAAATCCCGTTTAAAGTATTTCACGGGAGTTAAGCCGCAAGCGAAAAACCAGATTATATCAAGTGGCATCAATTTTGAAGCTATTCAACGACAGTACCCATTCTGTACTACAGTTTAACCTAATCTCAATGTATTATGTTCACGTATTAATGTATATATACTATTCTATTGTAAGAAAATATTTAATTATTTCTGTATAGACATAGATATTCACATCGATAGCAACGCAATTTTCGAATCAATTAACTAACTGAACACAATAACAATCAATGTCGTTCAGTATTACGGTCAACGCTATTGTTCAGATCCTAGGAGACCTGTGTCGAGACGTGTCGCTTGATAGAGACAACTGTTAGGAGAGTTTAATTAGAAAGGCCTGGTAGAAATTAAGTAAGTTCATTGAAGTAAGGCCACTAGAGTGCTCTAACAGAAACTATATAGCATGTTTAAAATGCTTTCAGAGTGACCAGTAAGTTTAAAATCTGACTCTGTATAAAGTATTTTGTGAAATAACCTACACTTTCGTCTAACTCTGACTTTACTCATACCTAATTGTAAACGCCAGAGGATATACAATATAGTTATAATCATATGTATATACAATTGTCGTGTAATGTCATTTTAAGGCATCTTAAAATTTATAGAATAGAACATAAAATAGAAGACTCGATAGCCGAATGGTTGAGTGATTGGAATCCGAGTCAAGAGACCTAAGTGCAAAATTTGTTGGAAACAATATTTCAGAATATTAAAATTTAAATTTTATGTTATTTACTGAATGTTTATAATTTACAAGTCTATAAAATTTATTTACCCAAATTAACTAAGAGAGCTTTTTTAAATCTAGAAAAACGTTAACACTGTAAATGGAACGTGCCTAACCAACTCGAAGCATTCACAGTACAGTCGTTCTTTACTTCGAAATGTTTTCTATCTAATACCATGCCCTTTAGTATATTTAAAAATATTTATTTAAAGCATATAATGTCAATAATTTTCTAATTTTCTATAAACTTCGCAATCATCTATTTTCCGCCGCCATATTAAAATGAACTGCTAAATATATCTGTATTCTAAAATATTAGTAAAAGTCGGTATATATAATTTAATTTATAGATATACCAATAATAACATTTTATGTAATTAATTATCCAATCCCAACTTGGCGTTCGTGGTGTATTGATAATTGAATGGTAAATGGATGGTGATCCACAACTTATTTACCAAGTTACATAGAAAGTATAACTTGTTGTATATACACAGAACTTTGGTCTAAACTCACGTATTTATCATAAACTCCCGAGGTTGATTCAAAAAGTAATACTTAACAGCTTTCTTTTCCATGATTAACAGATTACACTCAGTCCCACTTAGGGAATATCACTTCAATGAAGAATTAAAAACAATAAAGTTTTTTTTGCAGCGGATAATGGATGTTAACCGAGGATCATAAACACTATACTTAAGAAGAAAATTAAAGCTTATTTGAGAAAAGCGTCATATAAATTTACTAGGCAACTACTTGTCTGTAAACCAACATTTTACAATACAAAAACTTTATTAGGGACTTTGCTTTGCAACAGCAAAGACAGAACACCTATTAAAACGCTGTGGAGTTTATCAAGTTTGCTGCCATGACTGCTATAAAAAATGTATGGGACAAACAGGCACATCGTTTAACACTAAAATAAAAGAACATACTAGATGTTGGTTTCAAAAGAAAAATGATTCCACATTCGTTTTACACTTAAATAACCACCATCACAGCTTCGATGTCAGCAGTGAATTTAGGGTTTTACACCTATCACAGAAAAGTTTAAATTGAAATGCTCTAGACGCAATTGAAATAAATAAATAAAATCATTTTAGAAATGATCTTCTTCTCGATCAAAGGGACATAAATCGATCACCATTTTTCACATATTATTATTATTATTATCATTACATAATATTACATCAATATGATATTTATAAACAATTAAACTCAACCTATTAATTTTGACATACAACAATATAATGCCATATAATTACAATGACTAGTACATATAATTGTTAATGTAATATTAAGAGCTGACATGTCTTATTTATATCATTTATTTATATTTATTATACTTAATTACTTAATTATTTATTCACATTTTATTTTTTTTGTTATTTGTGGCTAAGAGCGATGAACATACTCGTATACTGAATAATAAAGAAGAAATAAAAACCATTTCAGTCCGGCTATACTAAAAATTCTTTAAGAATTTATCTATACTCCCGTCTTACGTTTTGTTAAGACTTCTTCTGTTACTGTATATGTTTTGATTTCCACTTATTTTATTTTATTTTATTTGTACTGCCGAACTTATATACTTAAGAACTTATATAATTATGATTTAAAATACTATAATACAAAATTTGCCCAGCGTTGGTATGAGTTTAACTGCATCATATCGTAACGTCGGTGTCTGTGCACAACGTACAGTATTAGTAGAATTGACCTAATTTTACATCTACGGGCACAACATGGGCCCCGTGTTCTTCGCTTGCGTAATAAAATTAGTCTCTTTCAGTAGATAAATGAGGATTGTGGGTTTGCGCACGAGGGATTGTGTTCAATTTAAAAATGTATTAAGTTGAAGTACTTTATAAACTCTTAGTCGATTTTATGGTATTATTAGTAGTTATACTTTGTAATCTTATTTGTCGTACTACTACTAAAAGTTTTGTGGTGTCTGTGAGGTCCTTTCAAAGCTTTTTTTGTTGAAATGACACATCAAGACAGATAGTGAGGCGACTGTTTTAGTGCACTCATGCATCAATGTATAAAACTTTTGCTCTTTTACTGCTAAAACTATCTTTTAGTTATCATACTGTTCTTATTCATATGATTTCTCTGTTTTCAGCTATCTTTCAAAATAGATTGTCTAAGCCAAATGTCAAATGCGTATATGTGTATGTACAATTCATATACGGCATAAGTGAAACTTCTGAAAAGTAGCCTACGAGAGATTGAGATCAATATAATCTATATTAGTAATATAAAGAGAATACAGAGTTAAAATTTCAACTGATGCGTGTAAGACACGGTGGCTCGGAGCGTCGCCACGGATCGGCGAAGGTCGCCGGTTCGAATCCCACCCGTGTCAGTTGAAATTTTAACTTTTTTTCTCTTTAATTTAACAACATAAAAGTTCAGCATAAACATGCTTTAAAAATCAATAAAATTAAATCATTCTAGTGATATGACTATAAATCAAAACAAAACACAGGGCATCAAAATTTGAGTCGTTGAATTTTCAAACAGACCATGTTTTATCACTGGTATATTATATCAAAAATCGTAGTATACTATACTAATCGCCTGCCGAAAATTAATGCCTTTGTTGACACATTTTCTTATATGTGATAAAGGCCTTGGAACTTTTATTTATGTAGTATAAGTGTCCAATTTGTGTTATAATTTTCGGTTCATACCTATATAACTAACTTACAAGCATGTAAATATCCACTGCTCCATTAAGACCGCTCGTGTAAAGAATCGCGCTCACAGGAAGGCTGCAGTTTGTGCTATATCGCACTTTAAGAGCTCTTATTCGTCACCAGTCTCTTTAACTGTGGTCCTGGCATCTTTTTTGGTAATTTACGATAGGCATTAAGGCACGAAAGTTCTTGTGGTGCACGATACTAATGGGTTTAAAAAAATGTATGTACGATTTAAATATCATTGTCCCAAAAATGTTTTCGGTGGATGGTGGGTCGAAAGGACTTAATTTTCTAGACCTCTGTCTACTTTACGTTGGGAATAGCGATAGACATTACAATTGTCTAGTCTGTTTGTCTAGACACGCAACGAAACTGGGGGTGGATTAATACGCCGATCTATTTATCTGATAAATAGAACTTTGGTTCTTTATCGTTTTACAAGTAATGAGTATTAAGAAAAAATATATATAAAACATATGAGTAACATATCACATTAAAGGCAAAATGATGCGGACACAGGGGCGTGCGGGCAACCTTCAAAAATGCGGAAACGTATGAGTGACTTGTGAATCCGATCCCTGAGCACGGCACCTCTTTGAAAAGTCTTCACGTATCAAAGGCTATAGATTATATTATTGTAAAAGTTGCTTATATAAAAGGTCTTTAAAGTAGGGTTTTGGTTACAAAATAACGAAAGTGGTACCTGTAGTCAACATAGTAAAATCATCAATAATCCAATTTATTTATGAAATGGTGTCAAATCTACTCTACTGAATTAAAGTTAAAAAAATTAATATTCTGGTAGAGGGTATGATTAAATAGAAATATTAAATATTATATTTCATAGACATGTTATTGTTCATAGACTCAAGCGTTACTTTGCGAAAATTCATTATTATAAATCTTTAACGACACAATTACAGACACCACTCCGCATGCAAAAATATAAGGCATGTGTTATTTGGTCCAAAGATAAGCAGTGCACCACCTGTACAATCTGCGTTCGCTTTTTTTGAGGCTTTTGAGGTTTAACACGTGTTGCTTTGTCGGTTTTACCCGGGTCCAAGTGTAGTAGTGATGGTGGTGGTGGTGGTCCACAACCATTAAAATTAGTTTATGCACCTGTGGGAGAGAGGGTGGTGCACTTCTTTTCTTCGGGCCAGATTACAGGTGCCTTTTATTTTTGCATGCAATTAGAAAAACTTTGTTTTCAGATATATAATTTGTTAATATCTTTTATATTTTGAAACATTATAAGAAATCACAACTTCTATTTTTTTGGCAAAAGTACAAAAAAAAAAATACGTTGATATTTCATTATATTAATTAGATTATAGAAAACAAATTAATTAATAAAAAATAAAAAGTTTTAAAAAAGAAAGCAGCGGACTATAATGAAGTTAACTTGTATTTTATCAGAAGCCGAAACTTTGTTTATATTTACGAATTGTTAATGATTTATATACGAAATATTTGTTCTCTTAATCGAAGTTCAGTAAAAATTGTAAGTGTCAAGATACTGGTAATATGCTTTTTAAGTACTAGTACTATTATTTATTCGGTATTTAACGGGCTAAGAAAAAAACCAAAACAATAAAGCTAATTGGGTTTAGGTGAATAAAACACATTATGATGACATTGACACCACTTCGTAGTAGTGGTGAAAGAATGTCATTACTTATTTTATTTATATGTTCTGTAAACAACTAAAATTTTAGAAAAGTAAAGAGTACAAGTTAATTAAAATAAATAGGGTTAATAAAATTCAAGAACATTCAATTTATTTGTTAGCAATTGCGAGTAACTATCTGTCCTCAATATCTTCGAGTCGAGGGTCAATCTGAGCAAACACCTGAATTGAAGAAGACTTAGGTTAGGATAGAGTAATTGTCGGATATAAATTAATACACATTTCTTGATAGGTAATCGAGATGTTAATTATTTTACTTTGATTAAAACTATTAATGTATATATAAACGTATTTACTATTTTTCTTGTAGTAATAAAACATTTAAATCAACAAATCTTTTTATATCCGGTGTGTTTATAAAATAAATGTCTTTACGCATAGTCTCTGACGGGGTGGCCAGAGAGAACAGATCGCCAGATACAACTCTTACTTACCTCTTTCATTTCTTGCAAATTCATAATTTTTTTCATAAACGAATGTCTAGGTATCCGAGTACTCTTGACCTTTCTCGTTCGACCGTTAGTCGAACGAGAAAGGTCAAGAAAGTTCGAAAGTTAGTCTCGGGCTGTCTTGATTCCTTTAAACATTAAAAATCCATTCGATTTCTCTTGCATCCTGAGGGTGAAAACCTTCGTGTATACTGTACTTGCTCAACTGGTAAAGATGATCGCTAGATATCATAGTCAAGGTGTAAACCTTTATATAAAACTTAAAAAAAACCGCGGATCAGATTATTTGGAACCTCACCGTACAGTCACGATAACGAAGTGGGTGGGTGGGTACCAATGGGTTTTTTTCAAATATTATGTACGAATTTATCGTTGACTTGGCCGTTGCGACGGCGACGGGCTCATCACCTGTCACATTGTTCCGAAAATATCGGTGGAAGGTGGGTCGATGGGACTTAATTGTCTAGACTAGACCTCTGTCTACTCCTGTATTGGGAATAGCGTGAAGATATTTATTTGGAACCTCACCCGACTGCCGGCATAAATTCCGTAACAGATGGAAGCTGTCCTAAACGAGAGTTCCACCATGCCACCACCATATCTAGCAGACCTTATCGAAATCCGAGTCTGGTGTACCGGTTTAGGTGTCATCCTCGAAAACTTCACTAGTGTACTATACATAGTTTTCGTTAATACGAAATTCTGCACTGAAATATTTACATAAATAATTTTAATATTATTTAGGAAGACTTCATCGTTTTCTTAATCAATCAATTAAAAAAAATGTCTTCTCTATTATTGAAATTCGATTTATTTTGATGCATTTAACATTAAAATATTAGATTAAGAAGGTATAAGTGAAAGTGAAACAAAGCGCGGAAATGTGTGAACGTAGTTCGAATCGAAACTTCAAGTGACCACCCATAGAGCTTTATTATATTATCAAACTGCGACGTGCTGTACTGAATTGAAAGCCGGCCGTACCAATGGGTTTTTCTAAAACCTATGTACGAATTATATCGTTGACTTGGACATAAAGACGGCGACGGGCTCACCACCTGTCACGTTGTCCCGAAAATATCTTCGGTGGAAGGTGGGTCGAAGGGACTTAATTGTCTAGACTAGACCTCTGTGTACCCCTGTATTTGGAATTGCGTGAAGATATTTATATATTTATATTTATTTATTTTACATACATAAAGGCCTATAAAGTACCACTGCAGGAGATAGGCCGCTACCGTAAGGGTTTTCTCCAAATGCGAAGCATAGCAAGCATATTCGCAATTACAGTGCCAAACGCCTCGCATTTAAGATCAGATCCGTCACCCGTCTTTTAAATTTTGATTCGGTATTTATCGACATGGTTATCCCGGTTTTTATATGTAACCAATAACGTTTTACCTTCCCTCTTACACCGTAACCGCACTTGACTAGGATACTATAACATAATAAACGATATAATTCGTGCATAAGTTTTTGAAAAACCAATTGGTACGAGCCTGCCACCTGGGGATCAAACTCGGGTCTCTTGACCCGAGATTCCGACCAGCCAACCACTCGGCTATCGTGACTGATGTATGTATATTATATAATTTGCTTCAATGTAACTGATTTTTGATCAGTAAAGGCCAACGAAAGCATATTGAAGCAGATATGTATGTTAAATGTGACCGTTTTAAAGACTCTTCCAATAAAGGCGTGAATTTTATCTTTCACTACATGAATACTTTTTCTCTCTGACGACTTTTCATATAAGCATATATATGTATTTAGTTTTAGGTTACATACATTTTTTATATGTGATAAAACCAATGATGGTTTAGAATATTTAAGTATTAGTACGAAGTTTGTTATTTACACAATCTAGCTCTCTGCTGTACTTTAATTAATTCTAAGCTTACATAACTTTCCTTAGGTTGTCTTTAGCTACGCTACGGCCGCCTTTTTGTATTTTGTCATAAGTTTTTTTTAAAGCAAAAATTTTTATGAGTTATTTTTTTTTGTAAAGCGAAAAATAAACAATTAAATAAAGATTAAAACATATTATCGTAGAAAATTCAAAGGACATTGTTGTGCTAACGGGAAGTATTAAGCGTTCTATCCATGGGTGTCGCTGTCGTGCTACTTAATGCACATTCTACTCGAATAGCTAGCGTATCAGATTGCGAGGGAATTGTTAGAAATATAAAATGTTATGTGCCGTGTGCGCTTTACTGCATGTGGGATGAATTTGCGCTATGAAGTTGTATGCATGAATATTTTTAAATCTACCTTTAATATTTGTACGTCAACGGATCTAAAATTCATCTATACACAAACACACACAGTTATATATACATATAGCAGAACAGTTATATTAGTAGTAGTTATATTGTTAACAGTATACATATAGCGGTGTTAGACAACCACGGGTAAAATTTATTGATTTTTAATAATTGGTAAATTCAAATTGTATTTTCATTTATGGCCAATGGTATTTTCAAGGATTTTATTTGCCTGCTACAAAACCCACAGAAAGATAGGGACCGGTATGTTTTTACGCCGATATGGTACCTACGATACGACACACGCCACTTAGATAAGGAATATTTGTAACATTTCTCTGACCCTACCTAAGCCTAAGGTTCATATTTCGATGTAATTTTAATTTCGATAAATTAATTTCCCTAACATTTTGTCGAATTTTATTTTTTATATTCTATTTTTCCAAAAAGGCAGATAATGGCTTAATAAATGTATTAAAGTATAACATTTCTGTATTTAATTTCAAATCGCAACAATAAAGAATATCGCAACTGACATTAAAAGTGTAAAGGTTCTATGAACTATTAATTCTTAGTAATTTTAAATATATATTTTATTATTATTTATTTATTTTACATACATAAGGCCTATAAAGTACCACTGCAGGAGATAGGCCGCTACCGTAAAGGTTTTCTCCAAATGCGAAGCATAGCAAGCATATTCGCAATTACAGTGCCAAACGCCTCGCATTTAAGATCAGATCCGTCACCGTCTTTTAAATTTTGATTCGGTATTTATCGACATGGTTATCCCGGTTTTTATATGTAACCAATAACGTTTTACCTTCCCTCTTACACCGTAACCGCACTTGACTAGGATACTATAACATAATAAACGATATAATTCGTGCATAAGTTTTTGAAAAACCAATTGGTACGAGCCTGCCACCTGGGGATCAAACTCGGGTCTCTTGACCCGAGATTCCGACCAGCCAACCACTCGGCTATCGTGACTGATGTATGTATATTATATAATTTGCTTCAATGTAACTGATTTTTTGATCAGTAAAGGCCAACGAAAGCATATTGAAGCAGATATGTATGTTAAATGTGACCGTTTTAAAGACTCTTCCAATAAAGGCGTGAATTTTATCTTTCACTACATGAATACTTTTTCTCTCTGACGACTTTTCATATAAGCATATATATGTATTTAGTTTTAGGTTACATACATTTTTTATATGTGATAAAACCAATGATGGTTTAGAATATTTAAGTATTAGTACGAAGTTTGTTATTTACACAATCTAGCTCTCTGCTGTACTTTAATTAATTCTAAGCTTACATAACTTTCCTTAGGTTGTCTTTAGCTACGCTACGGCCGCCTTTTTGTATTTTGTCATAAGTTTTTTTTAAAGCAAAAATTTTTATGAGTTATTTTTTTTTGTAAAGCGAAAAATAAACAATTAAATAAAGATTAAAACATATTATCGTAGAAAATTCAAAGGACATTGTTGTGCTAACGGGAAGTATTAAGCGTTCTATCCATGGGTGTCGCTGTCGTGCTACTTAATGCACATTCTACTCGAATAGCTAGCGTATCAGATTCGAGGAATTGTTAGAAATATAAAATGTTATGTGCCGTGTGCGCTTTACTGCATGTGGGATGAATTTGCGCTATGAAGTTGTATGCATGAATATTTTTAAATCTACCTTTAATATTTGTACGTCAACGGATCTAAAATTCATCTATACACAAACACACACAGTTATATATACATATAGCAGAACAGTTATATTAGTAGTAGTTATATTGTTAACAGTATACATATAGCGGTGTTAGACAACCACAGGTAAAATTTATTGATTTTTAATAATTGGTAAATTCAAATTGTATTTTCATTTATGGCCAATGGTATTTTCAAGGATTTTATTTGCCTGCTACAAAACCCACAGAAAGATAGGGACCGGTATGTTTTACGCCGATATGGTACCTACGATACGACACACGCCACTTAGATAAGGAATATTTGTAACATTTCTCTGACCCTACCTAAGCCCTAAGGTTCATATTTCGATGTAATTTTAATTTCGATAAATTAATTTCCCTAACATTTTGTCGAATTTTATTTTTATATTCTATTTTTCCAAAAGGCAGATAATGGCTTAATAAATGTATTAAAGTATAACATTTCTGTATTTATATTTATTTATTTTACATACATAAAGGCCTATAAAGTACCACTGCAGGAGATAGGCCGCTACCGTAAGGGTTTTCTCCAAATGCGAAGCATAGCAAGCATATTCGCAATTACAGTGCCAAACGCCTCGCATTTAAGATCAGATCCGTCACCCGTCTTTTAAATTTTGATTCGGTATTTATCGACATGGTTATCCCGGTTTTTATATGTAACCAATAACGTTTTACCTTCCCTCTTACACCGTAACCGCACTTGACTAGGATACTATAACATAATAAACGATATAATTCGTGCATAAGTTTTTGAAAAACCAATTGGTACGAGCCTGCCACCTGGGGATCAAACTCGGGTCTCTTGACCCGAGATTCCGACCAGCCAACCACTCGGCTATCGTGACTGATGTATGTATATTATATAATTTGCTTCAATGTAACTGATTTTTGATCAGTAAAGGCCAACGAAAGCATATTGAAGCAGATATGTATGTTAAATGTGACCGTTTTAAAGACTCTTCCAATAAAGGCGTGAATTTTATCTTTCACTACATGAATACTTTTTCTCTCTGACGACTTTTCATATAAGCATATATATGTATTTAGTTTTAGGTTACATACATTTTTTATATGTGATAAAACCAATGATGGTTTAGAATATTTAAGTATTAGTACGAAGTTTGTTATTTACACAATCTAGCTCTCTGCTGTACTTTAATTAATTCTAAGCTTACATAACTTTCCTTAGGTTGTCTTTAGCTACGCTACGGCCGCCTTTTTGTATTTTGTCATAAGTTTTTTTTAAAGCAAAAATTTTTATGAGTTATTTTTTTTTGTAAAGCGAAAAATAAACAATTAAATAAAGATTAAAACATATTATCGTAGAAAATTCAAAGGACATTGTTGTGCTAACGGGAAGTATTAAGCGTTCTATCCATGGGTGTCGCTGTCGTGCTACTTAATGCACATTCTACTCGAATAGCTAGCGTATCAGATTGCGAGGGAATTGTTAGAAATATAAAATGTTATGTGCCGTGTGCGCTTTACTGCATGTGGGATGAATTTGCGCTATGAAGTTGTATGCATGAATATTTTTAAATCTACCTTTAATATTTGTACGTCAACGGATCTAAAATTCATCTATACACAAACACACACAGTTATATATACATATAGCAGAACAGTTATATTAGTAGTAGTTATATTGTTAACAGTATACATATAGCGGTGTTAGACAACCACGGGTAAAATTTATTGATTTTTAATAATTGGTAAATTCAAATTGTATTTTCATTTATGGCCAATGGTATTTTCAAGGATTTTATTTGCCTGCTACAAAACCCACAGAAAGATAGGGACCGGTATGTTTTACGCCGATATGGTACCTACGATACGACACACGCCACTTAGATAAGGAATATTTGTAACATTTCTCTGACCCTACCTAAGCCTAAGGTTCATATTTCGATGTAATTTTAATTTCGATAAATTAATTTCCCTAACATTTTGTCGAATTTTATTTTTTGTAAAGCGTAAAATAAACAATTAAATAAAGATTAAAACATATTATCGTAGAAAATTCAAAGGACATTGTTGTGCTAACGGGAAGTATTAAGCGTTCTATCCATGGGTGTCGCTGTCGTGCTACTTAATGCACATTCTACTCGAATAGCTAGCGTATCAGATTGCGAGGGAATTGTTAGAAATATAAAATGTTATGTGCCGTGTGCGCTTTACTGCATGTGGGATGAATTTGCGCTATGAAGTTGTATGCATGAATATTTTTAAATCTACCTTTAATATTTGTACGTCAACGGATCTAAAATTCATCTATACACAAACACACACAGTTATATATACATATAGCAGAACAGTTATATTAGTAGTAGTTATATTGTTAACAGTATACATATAGCGGTGTTAGACAACCACGGGTAAAATTTATTGATTTTTAATAATTGGTAAATTCAAATTGTATTTTCATTTATGGCCAATGGTATTTTCAAGGATTTTATTTGCCTGCTACAAAACCCACAGAAAGATAGGGACCGGTATGTTTTTACGCCGATATGGTACCTACGATACGACACACGCCACTTAGATAAGGAATATTTGTAACATTTCTCTGACCCTACCTAAGCCTAAGGTTCATATTTCGATGTAATTTTAATTTCGATAAATTAATTTCCCTAACATTTTGTCGAATTTTATTTTTTATATTCTATTTTTCCAAAAAGGCAGATAATGGCTTAATAAATGTATTAAAGTATAACATTTCTGTATTTAATTTCAAATCGCAACAATAAAGAATATCGCAACTGACATTAAAAGTGTAAAGGTTCTATGAACTATTAATTCTTAGTAATTTTAAATATATATTTTTATTATTATTTCCCATTCCCTGAAGACAGCGTAATAAAATTATGACACAGCGTTCGAAAAGTCTTATCGTACTTATTTGATGCTGTCAGTGCATTTGTCACAAATCTTTTTTTTTACTTGCCAAATAAAAGGGAATTAATTTTATTTTGCAAGTTAATAAGCTGTGTTTGTATTTTTAGTTTGGTGAATTTACCATAGTTTAAGACCATAGTTAGAGTTTTAGATTAGAGAAGGCTTTTGCTACATTTGGTTTACATCTATTTAACTCGACTTAAACATCATCATAAAAACATCAGCGAATCAGTAACAATTTCAATGTTACTGATTCCCTGATGTTTTTGTGCTTCGTATCGATTTATAGTTCGTATAAGCGAATGTATGAATTAATGATGAAGGTGATGAGTTTGTCTATAAAGTGTTGACTATTTATTTGTAATTGAAACCGAATTTTTAACTGAAAATGTATATTATGAATCTCTAATTTTTTTATAGCAAATGAGTTGACAAAGTTGAGTTGAGTAAGTAAAACTCGATTTATTCATTCTAAAGCTATGCAAACTCTATAACGATACACTAACGATACAAAATTTATGTAGGACAAAAAGAGAAAATGCAATGAAATTCTTTGCACATTAAATAACAGGAAAAATGTGAATAACGCAATAATTTTAGCCGATTCGATACTAATGAACTTAATGTTGAGGGTCGATTTATTAATTACGAGAGCCGTAATGCAAAGAGATTTCTATTTATTTGAATCCAATGGAGGGATTTTTTCCCTACTTGTTTTTAGTTATAATTGTGATGCATATCTTTGAGGTAGTAGTAAGAGATATTGCACTTGTATATTGGGGCATTGGTTGTGAACTTATTGTAGGCCCAATTGTAGAACACTTTTGGTAAAATAAAGATAATTCGGAGATTTAGTTAATAAACTCAAAGTTAGTGTGTTATTCATTTAACATTATATTTGTGTTATAATATTGAAAAATAATATGATATATTTATCAATAATAACATACTACGGTTCCACAACATTGTTCCACAGCACAGACGCATTTTTTTTTCATAAATTTCGTAGGGATGTAAGTAAAACTCGATTTATTCATTCTAAAGCTATGCAAACTCTATAACGATACACTAACGATATAAAATTTATGTAGGAAAAAAAGAGAAAATGCAATGAAATTCTTTGCACATTAAATAACAGGAAGAATGTGAATAACGCAATAATTTTAGCCGATTCGATACTAATGAACTTAATGTTGAGGGTCGATTTATTAATTACGAGAGCCGTAATGCTAAAAGAGATTTCTATTTATTTGAATCCAATGGAGGGATTTTTTCCCTACTTGTTTTTAGTTATAATTGTGATGCATATCTTTGAGGTAGTAGTAAGAGATATTGCACTTGTATATTGGGGCATTGGTTGTGAACTTATTGTAGGCCCAATTGTAGAACACTTTTGGTAAAATAAAGATAATTCGGAGATTTAGTTAATAAACTCAAAGTTAGTGTGTTATTCATTTAACATTATATTTGTGTTATAATATTGAAAAATAATTAAGAACTAAATAACCATTTTTATGCGATGGGAAATAACTGACATACTCCTGCCCTCGTGGGGACAATGTCTAGTGATGTCGGGCTCGCACTAACTAAAATCATTTTGTTGCCGCACGATGGCAGTTCGACGGGAACACTTTCGCACATATCCGGTGACCCTACCTGCTCTAATCGTACTAAACAGCCACGTCACGGGAGAGAAAACAAACTCACCCTCTTTTTTCGGCCTCCGGAGCACGTACGCGTTTCGGTCTAAAATCTCACGTGGGATTGGAATCCGGAGAGGCCATAGGGATCAGGAAGGCGGATGCTGTACCGGAAATCAGCGCCCTTCCACCCCGCAGCCGATATGAACTTTGGCTCTATCGTGAACCTCATTTTTATTGTAAATAACCGCACCTGATAGTACCCGACACTTCTAATTCCTGCGGTTGCAACCCCGCTGTTTCAGAAGTATAGGAAGAATATAAATTATGTTTTAACAGTGGTAGAGCCACGCATCAGCTTTTGTTGTTGCATAAATGGGCCGGCTCGACCGGGGAAGTACCACTACCTCACAGAATACCGGCGTGAAGTAGAAGTCTAACGAACTTCTGCGTTTTGTCTGGTGAGTGTAGGTAACCGGTGACCCTGCCTTAAATCTGAGGGGCAGGGGGCTCTTTCAGGCCGGCAACGCATCTGCTATGCCTCTGGTATTGCGGGTGTTCATGGGCGGCCGTAGTCACATACCATCACGTGAGCCACCTGCTCGTTTGCCTCCCTATTCTATAATAAAAAAAGAATGACAATTACTACCTTTCGAGAGATACTAAGTCGTATTTCCTGCTTCCAAGACTTTTACAGGTATATAAATACAGTATACTCTAATATTGTCATTCCATATTTCAGGTTATTGTTATTCATTAGCTATAGCTCAACAATTTGTTTAATTGTGTGCTCAATGGCGCTCTAGAATTGCCTATTTTATGAAACTAAAAATAAAAACTAATTGAAATTGTGTTTAATATAACTGATATTAAATGTTACCTTTATTAGCTTTAGCCAGCAAAGTAAATTGCTCTAGATTCTAAAAGCAGTTAACTTTGGTAGGCACTGGTGAACTACGAATCTACCGTCTAATAAAGTTTAAGCCTAAATCGAATTTAAATCGAGATTCAGTAAAAGCTAAAAGTCTCTCTAATTTCCTTTAAAGTCTTTCTAATGAAACCAGCGGATCGAATAGGGGTCTCTTGATTCAAATACTAATCACCCAACCAATCGGCTAACGTAGCTATTTCATAATAACAAAAATTCAAGCCATTTCCTGTGTCATTTATTCCTTTCTCATTCTGTCAGAAAACCGTGTTCTAAACCGTTCTACAGAGAAATCCGTGTCACGGTTCTATAAGTCGTCACTCATAATACGCACTGTACATTACACTTAGTGTAATAAAATTTTATTTTATGAAACCTCTGCTATAAATATTTAACACGAAATGCTGCTGCTATATTTAACATCGATTAACAAAATACGATATGACTCATCTCCGTTTGTTCTATTAAAGCCCAGTACCGTTTTAACTGACGTCTTGACGCATGTCTATTACGACGCCAACAAACGTATTGTCTGTTAGTAGATGTACTTCGTGTACTGATATTGTATGCTTGTATAGCAGTTTGTAAATTATTAAGGATTCACACCCCTTTAACATCTGGACGTTTTGGATATTTAAGGGGAAAGCAAGAAAACTACAATTTACAAAGTTAAGACTGATGGCGGATGTCGAGGTTGACATTAAAAATTTGTTTAGTTGCAAGTTACTTTACTTTAATGTTCTTTGACATCCATTTTATTTTATTTTCATTAATATGGATGGAAGTTGGATATTGTATAAAAAATGTCAATTATAGGGTCGCAGCTTCAAAGGGAAAACGTGAAACGTAGTGCTTGTTGTGCTAACACGACGCTAGGGATGAGTGAGTAACAAGCACTATGGTTTAGATTTTACAGTGAAGGCCCGGATACAGATGGTCTTGATCCCTATGCCGCTTCTAGATGATACTAAGTAACACGTTTCGCCGAGATTTGAGCGGATTGTCGACGGACTTATTCACGTACTAGTACCCGAAACTTTTATCGCAAACGGTAGCGTCAAAATGCAGCAGTCATAAATTTCATAAAAAAAACCTACCTTTGAAACTATCCAGATTTTAAATATACTTGCGTTAACACCTATCAACTACTATAATGTTCGGAGATCTGTAAAACACGCTCATTCCCGTTGCAATCGATTTATGCAGTGCTAAATAATCACTTAATAAACATAAATTGATGTATTTATGGGATTTAGCAGTAAATGTCGGAGTGTTAACGGCTTACTTATGCACACTCATGAAACGGTACAAATTGCGGTAATAAAATAATTCCGGTAGATACTTAACGACAAAAGTCCCTCTACATCGTACTGTGATGTAGAGGGGCAGTATGCTTTGCACAATTCTCGCCATCTACAGCCGTGAAGAAATCACATTGAAATAAAACTTTCATTGTGGTATCTCATAGTCCCTATCCTTCGCCGGCCGCTCCGGTAGGGACCGGTCGAGGGTTATTGCTGTTCACCGCAGCTAAAATGATCGACCGTGGGTAGCCGGGTAGGTTGGAACTAATTTAAATCTTCTTAATCTTGTAAACCACCAGCGTAATGGAGGAATGTCTTGGAAGTCCACTGAGCAGGTAAAGGTCGACCGTGTTCCTGTGTGTTTTGTTTTAAGACAGAGTTTGACAGAGTGCGTTCTTTCCCGAGAAGAAGGTACGGCCGGCCCGGGTAAGATGGCGAATTTTGCCGTAAGTGTTCCCTTAGCCTATACGCCGAACGCCAAACACTCATATTAGTACGAAGTAGACGTCACTTGTCTTTCTCCTGTCTTTGTCTTGTCTGATAGGTATTTCGTGACTGATATGATGTTCTATACTTTCTCTTTACATTTTATAAAAAGGAATGAAAATAATGCTAATGTTACAATATTACCAAGGAACATTAAAATATAATAGCATACTTTGGTGTATGCTATTACTCTATCGGAAGCGAACAAAAGGCTACGTTAACGGGAGCTCGCATTTGTGTTAATTTATAGGTGTCGCGTTGCTAAATGCACATTTTGCTCAAACATCTGGTGTATATAATAGGATGGAAAGAGTTGGAAACATAAAACGTTCCTAATTAATTTCAATCACAGATGCATATTATTTTACATCACAAATGCACTTATTACATTAAAATCTAAAAAATACACAAGAATGATTGAGTGAAATTAACGACAGTGTCTTAACTCACCATATTTACTGAAGCTATAGACTAAATGCCACATATATCTCATGCAATTCTTGCTGGCTATAGACGTTTAAGAAGAATAATGTCTTTAGGCACGTGTTAGTGTCGTAAGTTTTTTTTAATAATGGTCACAAATGTAATTATAAACGTATAAATGCATGTTTGTATGTATATATGTAATAAGTATGAAAATAGTCGCACTCTAAAGCTTTTTCAGTGTATTTTCATATAACGACATTAAAAGTGTTCACCGAGTCTGAAGCTTACAGCCTATCAGCTGTTTCCATAAAGCTACTGCATGCAGAATATACTTACGTGCATCCTTGTGTTATCTTAATGTATCACATATCGAGACTACAAAATACATTTTTATGTTTACAGAACACCTATGTTCATTGTTTATGTATCTATTCTAGTATGATCAACCATGAGATGTCTATTTTATATACACTAGGGAATGATTCAATATTTCACGTTCGCATCGGCCTTCAGTTCGGATGTTGGTCGACATCATAGCCTGAAAATAATCCAGCTGTAGCAACTGACCTCGGTCCGGTTTAAATTACTTTTAGTTCTTGTTGCTGCTCTTTACCCCGTTGCGCTTTTAGACATTTTATGAATTCTGCGTGATAACTTTATGAAAGAACGATTTTTAAACAAAGAAGAAAAGTAAAGCAAAGTTTTAAATATATTTATTTTAAATATGTGTGTGAAAAATTATGCATTGTACAACATATAAATTTCATTATTTTATTCTTTGGGTCGTACCCGCTAACTACCTGTCATCATTTCAAGGGTTGACTGTTACAGAATACCATCAGGCATTAGGTCCATCGTGTAGGCATCACAATAAAGAATAAATAAAATAAAAATAAAGAGAGTGTTTAATATATTTCGAATGATAGTACTATGTTCCATTATATTTTAGTATCTGTGAATGAGTTACATTAATAAATAGTTGTATTTAGAAAAAAAATGCAATATCCAATAACTAGTAAGTGGCATTCCTGTTAAATGATCCAACTAAGCTACAATTCTAACTACAACTTGTGTCTGCAGAGCTATCTAATGGCAGGGTCACTAACAACTGGCTATCGCGTTGTCATAAAGTCAAGATAGCCGAGTGGTTGGGATTTCGAGTCAGGAGATCCGAGTTCAATCCCCAGGTGGCCTCAATCGTAACAATGGGTTTTTTCAAAAACTTATGTACGAATAATATTATTGGTTTGGACATAAAGACGGCGACAGGCTCACCACCTGTCACTTTGAACCGAAAAATGTCTTCGGTGGAAGGTGGGTCGAAGGGATTTCTTTATTGTCTAGACTAGACCTCTGTCTACCCATCTATTGGGAATGGTGTGAAGATATAACTTTCTATAAGTTCCAAAAAAGTATAGCTATTAAGAAAAAATCATTTTATCTTAAAAAAGCGTGGTTTGCTACTTATAATATATATACTACTTTTACCAATATCTATCAATAACATATTTACTACAAGTGGCATCGAGCACCCCACGCGTTTTTAAGATGAAATTATTTCATTCTCAATCTATCTATTTTTCTTTTGAAATTTTAGAAAATAATTTACGGACAAATTTGTCTGTTTATTGTATAGTAATAGGTCCTTGATGAGTATGTGAAGTTGAAACTTCACAATTTTATTCAATTCAATCCGACCTTTTTATAGTGGGTGGCAATTACGTTCAAAGATTCCGTACGATGAGTATGTATCTAAGAAAAGCCAATAAAAGTATCTTCAAACAGATGTTTTTAAAATTCTCCTCAATTAATTAACAAAAGGGTACATACATATAAACATCAATGATTCAAGTACAAACATTCTATGAATAATCATTCATGTAAGTGTATATATTTTATTTATTTATAATTTCACCTATTTTGACAACAAAATGGTAGTCAGAAGTCTTGACAATTAAGTTCTTTCAACCCAACTGTCACCTAAACTTATTTGGGACAGCGTGATGGATGGTGAGCCTATTGTCGCTTGTCTATTATGTATATTATAATTTATATTGCAAATTTAAATTAAAACTCGACTTCTCATATTACGTCACTTCATTCTTATGTCTATCAAAGTCCAACTACACCGAGTATTGAAACTGTTAGTTTGAAACTTGACCGCAAAACTTCAGTTTCAGTATAGTTTAATAGAATGTATCGGGTGACTGGCGTAACGCGGAGACGCCACTTTCTACCAGACTTCATGAATGACATTTAATTTACATTAGAGATAATATGTATTCAAAATTGTGAGAAATTACATTTATTAATCGTACTTGCCCACTTATGTGAATAAGACAAAACATTGGCCATATACTCGACGTTGTGGCATTGGTGTAAAGAGTTATTGACGGAAATTGTTAATATTATAATAATTGACAACTTTACAATTGTTTTCTTACCATGAATATTGCGAGATTGTGATAATAACTGTATCACAATAAAAGCCCGATGACATGATAACCATTTTGAAAAATACTAGACCGAAACCAAGCAGACTATTATAAAGAGCAGTATCTAAAATTTTAGGTGTCTGGTACTGCGATTTGTTTTGCGTGAAGATTAAGCTATCTCATCCCCATTAAAAGACGAATGTATCTAGAAAGGTACTGTTACTTGCAAGAGGTCTACTTTATATTTAAATAAATGTGCTATTACGAAAACATTACATACATTGCTCTGTTCTTGAAGCAAGTAGCCACACACAGACCCGAGATAATATAAAAAAGTGATAATCAACATTGACGGACGGGTCGATGTAGAAAATTACTGTGGTAAACTAGGTACGCTAGAGCTGACGACACCTTGAAAACCGTTGTGTGTAAAAAAACTCACATGTTTATGGTATTTTAGTACATTTTATTATTTGTTGCAGGTGCTGATAACAGAGTTCTTACATTGCTGTTTTTGGCAACAAAAGAAGAAAATGCATTACTATAAAATGTGTTTCCAAACATTTTAAAAGTTCTTTATGGTTCTTTGAGAAGCATTGAAGAGACTATTTGAGACTAAAGTCGTAGATTGCATCCGCGCAAGCAATGAAGTGAAAAATCGACGATGACATCGCGAGAAGTGGAATTGACGGGCGGCGCGCCTTGGGGCTTCCGTATGCATGGCGGCACGGATCAGAATCAACCGCTCAGGATATCGAGGGTACGTTAGCATATTGTGTAATAGAATAAAATGAATACTTCGTTATTTATATTGCAATTTAAGTATAAGTATTTAAGTATAAGTATTATTGAAACATATAACGAGAACTTATTAAAATCATTATTCTAAGTATACAATATATAGATTATAAAACAACTACCATCTTATTGGCAAATGCGTGAAGATTGAAAAGCTATACAGTAGCACACAAATATTATCAAGTGGTGAGAGATTTTTCACTTATTATTAAACCTAATACTCATAAAACTCAACAGATCCAATTTTAAGGTTCAAGAGTTAACACTCAGGCAGAATCTTTGCAATTGCGTTGTAACTTTTAATTAAAAACAAATTGTACATTTTGTCAACTTGGCATTTAATTGCAATGAAGTGACTTAGAAACTCATTTAGATAAAACAAATGTTTATGTTTTCTATTATAAATACAGATTCGTTACTATTAATCGCACACAATTGCGTAATGTAAGTACAAAAACTTTAGTTACATTTGATGCATTAATATTTCACGTTCGGTCACTACGATTCTTATTTATTGGGGTTGGTATTCGTTTCAGGAAAACAGAGTTAGATTCCTGGGAGGAAGGCTCGTAACAATGAGTTTTTTGAAATTTTCCTGACATTGCTCAGGGCGGAAGGCTAACCACCTATCCTAAACCAGCTCTGATGAAAAATGTGCCGATAGGACTAAATTGTCTAGAACTCAGACAACCCCACTATTGTGTAATACAAAAGATTAAAAAAAATAATATCGATATGGTTTAGAATTATGTATATATGATGAATTCACGATAGTGAAGTGGTTGGGTAATCGGATTTCAAGTCAGGAGATCCGAGTTTGATCCCCAAGTACAAATGGGTTTATTCAAAGACTTATGTACGATTTAAAAAGTCACGATAGCCGAGTTGTTGGGTGGTCGGAATTTCAAGTCGTGAGACCCGAGTTCGATCCCCAGGTGGCAGTACCAATGAGTTTTTCAAAAACTTAAAGGCGGCGACGGGCTCACCACCTGTCACGTTGTCCCGAAAACATCTTCGGTGGAAGGTGGGTCAAAGGGACTTAATTGTCTAGACTTGACCTCTGTCTACCCCTGTATTGGCAATTGCGTGAAGATATTTATTTATTTATTTTATTTTATGTACGATTTATGTCGTTGGCATGGACATAAAGATGGCGACGGGCTATATCAAACCACCTGTCAGGTTATATCAATAAATGTTTTCGGTAGAAAGTGGGATGGAAGGACTTAGACTACCTCTGTATTGGGAACGGCGCGAAGATATTTATTTATTACTTTGTTTAGTATTATGAAATCTACTCATGATAACAGTAACAGTAATGGTGGACCACCCTATTGATGTTGGGTGCTGTGACCTTTAACCGTACGATATCACATATTTTTTGTGGTCAATCAGATTGAACGCCATCAACATATTAATAGGCGACCAATTACAATTTAAGATTTTCTATTTTCAATCGACGATATGTTTTTTTTTTTTAAATAGAAAAAGAAATCACGTCATATTTTATCTCACATTTTTCTTTTCAAAATTTTTAAACTATTTTTCGTGGAAGCTTGTAGCGTAACACGGAAATACGAGAAAAAAACTACCTATCGAATGCGCTTTTAACGTACGTGTTATGCCGCATATGAAGCTGTTAAAAGAAATTTTTCGAAATAAAAAGCTTTTTTATTCATCCTCGTTAGTTTATACATAATGGTCACACTATATTTTAAACCAAAAGATAACTACTATGTCGTTTGAAAATATTTTATGTAGTTACTCGAACACTGCACATTTAAAATTAAACTATTATATACTGATTTTATTGCGTTTTTTAAACTTTAACATAAATTGACTTTTCGATTTATCGGAAGTCACAATAGCCGAGTTGTTGGGTGGTCGGAATTTCGAGTCGGGAGACCCGCGTTCGATCCCCAGGTAGCAGTACCAATGAGTTTTTAAAAAAAAACTTATGTACGAATTTCATCGTTGGCTTGGACATAAGGGTGGCGACGGGCTCACCACCTGTCACGTTGTCCCGAAAATATCTTCGGTGGAAAGTGTGTCAAAGGGACTTAATTGTCTAGGCTTGACCTCTGTCTACCCCTGTATTGGGAATTGCGTGAAGATATTTATTTATTTAGATTTGTCGGATGCTTTCCAGCATCCTATAAATGAACTGGCCAGATTGTTAGCTTCGGCCACCATCAACTTTTATTTATTATTTTGGATCCGATTTACGCAGAATGCTCTCACTATGTCTTGAAGTCGGCTGTAGGAGGTATGCTTAGGAGGACTTAATTTTATTTGTAAGTGGATTCCAAGCAGGTTGTAGTACCCTTTCTTTTTAATTTGTTATTGAACTCGAATCTTCTGACTTGAATTCTTGAATAAAATTGAAAATTATTTTTATTTTCTAAACTCCTTTTTAAATGTCTGGTTCAGAACATACCTACTTGTAGGCAGTGTGGAATCACCACTTCTTATACATGGTAAAAAAAGTCAACGCATCAACTAAAAGGTATAATTATTGATGCTATAGATCATCCCTGCCACGAAGTTATCTGTGTTAATACAATCCTCACTATTTCCGAAGTAGTGCAATTAAATTATATTAACGTATATTTCCATCTAAGTCTTACTCCCGAGCTACTCAATTGCCGTTGCAATTAACAAAGACAATACTGTATTTTATTTTTCTTTACTAATACCAGACGTGTAGCAAACAAAATAAATACAAAAGTTTATAAAGCTGATAATGGATTCCGTTTCGTCGAAAAATTTTATTCTGGCGTATACCATGTTTGTTTTGGTAGCAAACAAAACGTATTTGATTTTTTCCAGTGAAATACAATGGATAAAGATATTGCTATATTTAAAAGAATATGCAGATAATGTGATCTGTGTTTTATTTTCTAGTAAATGTAAAATTTTTATACAAATTTCGTTTTTAAAAATGCTATTCATATGTAGAGTTTCTGTTATGGATTTGTATTTGTATGTGTGTTCTATAGAATTTTGTGATTTCACAGTGAGCGCAAGCATTGTTTGTATATTTTCAATTAGCAGGAAATTGAAACGTGGTAATGCATGTACTGGTACAATGATTAAAGCATTGAAGTTTGTTAATCTAGTTTATATACAATATTTCTGCTTAAGAATTTGTTTTTTTTTTATAATATGCCTGATAGTTATTGTATAGTAAAATTACATTTTATCACTTTGCTTGATGACTATTACTAAGTAACTTTCCAATACACTGTTATTATATTGTTAACATTGTTATGCGGGGGAAAATAGTTTTCATAGATTACTATTTGACGACCTCCGTGGCCTTGAAATAGCACAGATAGGCATTTTTAGCAAGATAACCATTTCGAAAAATAACCCAAAATTCAGCAAACAGTTCACGGGCAGCAGTGACATGATGATGAGGACCTCCGTGGACACCGGTTTTCATGGTGTCGCTAGCTTTGAGGTCCTGGGTTCCATTCCTGGGCATTACAGAAAACCACTTTTTCTACATATTATCTATAGTACCTTCGTTGTTTTTGATTTTATTTAATTTTCATTTCATCATTTGGAATCAAAGTAAAGGATGTGTTGGTACCCTGTCTAATATTTATTGATTAATTACTAATTTATGTAATATTTTGTTCACTACTATAAAAACACCTCCTATGTTATTTAACATTGAAATTAAAACAGCTAAGGTGTAGCGCCGGAATTAAATCTGATAAAGTAGGCATGGTGTTGTTATCAGACTTTTAGGCGTGTGTAGCGTACTCAATGAGGTCGTGAACAGAATAACAATTTTCACGGCTTATATAATGTTAAAAATGGCATAATTTAGCAGTAAGATATTCTCGCTTTTGTTTTTATTTTGCCTGTGTTGTACATGTAATAATATCATTAAATCTATAGTTTTTCCTAAATAGTACTATAAAATAACTTAAAAGAATGAGGGCAATCTCTCGAAATAATACCAACATTTATCAAAGAAATTTTAAAGAGAATAGTATGATTTCACAGAAAAATTTATCTATCTAATAAATTTGCATTAACCAGGGGAAACAAATCCTTCGGGGACCAAACTATTCTAGGATCAAAATGTTCTAGGTAAAGATTTAGTAATTGGAATCTTTTTTATTATGAAAGATTTAGAAATTGAAATGTTTTCTGAATATAGTTAACAATAATAACTTACTTTAACAGCTTTCAGCACCAGGTCGTTATTTCTTTCGATGCAAAAACGTTACGTGGTGCCTCTTTGATGTTATCGAGTAAGTTCTTGTTATTTAAGGAATTTAAAGACTTTGTGAGCCTATTTATTGAGAGAACTATACAAATGGCTTGCGTCAAGCTTGAGCATCTCATTGTTGTCAGCGTATACGGACCGCTTTGTGCATTATATGAGTGTTTTGAAAGAATTATGGAAGAAGCATTACTTAAATATATTTCATAAACAGAATAAGTCTGTTGCCATATGCAGAGACTTTAATATTAATCTGCTGGAAGCTGCTTTTATGAATATGAGATTCCTTTTATTATTAGTCTTAAAAACCATCACCGTAGCCGAGTGGTTAGGTGATCAGATTTCGAGTCAAGAGACCCGTGTTAGATCCCCAGGTGGTAGGTACGTACCAATGGGTTCCCTCAAAACTTATGTACGATTTACATCGTTGGCTTGGACATAAAGACGATGAAGTGCTCACCACCTGTCACATTGTCCCAAAAATGTCTTCGGTAAAAGGTGGGACAAAAAGGCTTAATTATTTAGGCTTGGAAATTATATTATTCACTTACAAAACAGATGTTTGTATCATGTACGCGTGTTCTAAATGATAAGGGGATATTATAATAAAATTATATTTAACAATTCCGCGATAAATGGCATGGCCTTGTCCGAAGAGAAGATTTGCACCACCGTCCCTCTTACGGATGCGTGCACTGATGCTTAAATACATACAGTATGTATCACCACCACTACCCACGCAGTATATTCAAAACAAGTTAACATACCACCAGCTACAATTACGCTGTAATTTGAAAAAAAAATTGTACAAGCGTCTGTATCGGACCAGATAACTTGTGGCATTTTTGAATGCTAAATCGTGCAATACAATTGTATGATAACATCTTTAGAATAATCTATTTCCGCAAAATAGCGCCTGGGACTTTTAATTATATTCTAGACTAATCATAAAATCAATAGGAAAAATTTATACTATTTTTTTTTAAACAGAGTATTATATATACGTGACTTTTTTATTTACTGTCTTAATTATCTTTTCCACAGAGTTACAGTTTCCCCGAACATCCTCAGTATGTGAGTAAGCAGTGTGTCGATATGTTTGTTTGTACGTCAGTAGACAATACAATTAATTAATGAGTTTTTGCATTTATTAACAAAACTTTTTATATTCTGTTTTTAGTTTCCTTTATGAACTGCTACTAAAAGTACTAACGTTAGATATTGCAAATTATTCTGATTTGAATAACAAAACACAAATAAAGTTTATCGCACTTTATTTTGTAAAATAATCTGTATCCCAAATAAGAAATATCCAATATCTAAAAACGAGATAGTTCAGATTAAAACCAAAAGAATTTAATTTGTCGCTAAAACGAGAAATATTTTCACTGTTTTATTTTCTCAAGGAGAAATCTCTCGTAATTTCACTTTAACGTAAAATGCGCCATCTCATTATTCAACGTAATTGTAGTTAACAATGTAATTGCGAACAAAGTTTCACAGTTATTCGTTTTACTTTTTTGCATTTGTGGACTTCGAAGTACTCGTTTAGATAAAATATAACTACATAAACAAACATAATTGATGATATTTCGCGTGGTTACGGCGTAAGAATATACCAACCCCTATCCTCTCATCGGTGTCGTAATAGGCGACTAAGGGACAAGACTTGAAAATTCTATTGGTTATTGACAAATGACGGGATAATATATTATAAAATATTTCGAAAAAATTATTTTTCGAAATAATTATCCCTTAATTATCATATTCAAATTTTGTGACTAGTTCAACATAGTTATAAATGTTTAAACCTTCGACGAACCGGTCTGATTTTGTTGTAGATGACATTAAAATAAGTGAAAAATTAGGTGTTTTTGTATATACCTAGTCAGGTTATAAATTCTGTCACATGTTTAACCTAAAATAATTAAAACAAGTTTATTCATTATGTAACTATTTATATACCAAAATGAACTTAACAAAACATAGATTCTTATGATACTAAAATTTATTCAAAATAACCTCCGTGATTTTGAATACAGGCCTTCAATCTGTGCGGCCAGTCGTCTATCGCAGCACGAACGAGGTCCATGTCAATATCGGCGGCAGCCTTAATCAAGGATGTCTTGAGTGACTCCAAATTAGGATGAGGCTTAGATCACGCCTTTTCCTTCAAGTGTTGCCATATCTTGTAATCTAACGGATTCAAATCTGGCAAGGATGGAAATAGACCTCGTTGGACACGCGGAATACGGTTGCTCGCTTCTTCACTACTGTGTGCGTACACCATTTTACATGTACATACCATAAAATGCTGTACATACCATGTACAGCATTTTATTTGTTGCAGCTCTCTTCTACGGTAAAAAAAAAATCCGAAAAAAGAATTTCCCGATATTTTTTCCCGCGTAACGCTTAAACAAAGCGCGGCATCTCTTCAGTCTCAGGTGCATTAGATGAGCATTCAAACAATGTCCTGTTTTTTTTTAATATGCCCGAAGCCCTAAGTCTTCATTTAACACCCTTTTCACCGTGGGTCTGCTTAACCCCATCTGAAGGATCAACAGTTTCTGCTTACGTTTGGGATTTCTTTGAATTCGAGACTTCACAGCTTTTATCACTGCTGGAGTCCTAACAGACCGGCGACCACTAGAGTCTTCATTGTATCGTTTGATGGTACGATAAACGAATCTTTTGGTTATATTCAAATTTTCAGTATATCAAAACTTGAATTGGCGCGTAACCGCAACGATGCAACGCAATAACTGCAACACGGTCTTCTTTAAGCGTCCACTCCATATTTAAAAATGAGTAAAATTCTAAAAAGTATGTAGTTTTATTTTCATGAACAATTCGAAATTCGAATCCAATAAACTTTTTTGTTGCCAGCATTTTAAAAGAAAAGTTTTTACTGTGTGACAATACTTATCCCTTCGACCCACCTTCCACTGAAGATATTTTCGGGACAACGTGACAGGTGGTGAGCCCGTCGCCGTCTTTATATCCAAGCCAACGATATAATTCGTATACAGGTTCTTAAAAAACCCCTTGGTACGAGCCTGCCACCTGGGGATCGAACTCGGGTCTCTTGACTCGCAATTCCGTCCACCCCCCCTCTCGGCTATCGTGACTTTTTGTTTATGATACCAAACCGAAATTCAGCTGACGATCTCCAATCTACTTAGCAATGGCGATTATAGCAAACACTCCCTTTCGATAAAGGCTACGTACTCCTGTGGACAGGATTATGTATTTTACGCTATGGTTAAATAGTGAGCATGGACAGTCATTGTTATCTACATTGAACTAAACTTCTTCAGATATACTTTTACATAACATACATACATAACGGTCTATTAAAGCCCACTGCAGGACATAGGCCTCTCCCATAGGAAGGATTTACCATAATCGCCCGCTTGGTAAGCTGATTGGCGATCGCAGTATCAGACACTTCGCACCTTAGACGCTGCTGCCCATCTCCGGTCTGAATATTGTGGTCTGATATTTTTAGAGATGGTTATCTGCCATCTATCGGTTACCATAACGATTTTCAAGGCTGTTTCCCTTAGTCGCCTCTTACGATACCCACGGGAAGAAGGTGAGTGACAATATTCTTAACCGTTACCACACGGCAAGTACTAGGTTTACTTTATTGTATATTTCTAGGTTTAGTTTACTAAAGAGTATTTTCATATTTTAAAGACATCTAGACATATAAAATTTTCACACGTAGCTTCCATCCAATTCAGCCAATTTAAGTGTCCATAAGCTTAAATTAAAGAGTTCCTTTCAACGTGTATTCGTAGAACTGCCTAACGCTATTACCACCAGATATATAGAGAAAGAAACTAATGAGATAACGAAATTTCTTATGAAATATGAAATGTCTACATATGAAATGTATGGGAAAAATCTGGTTTGGGTATATCTTGCCGGGGTAAAAATTTAAACTTGTAAATCAATACCTTTATTATAAAAAAAATATTAATTATTAATTAGCCAATTTGCTAAAATTTCGCGGTCAGTATGTGCAACTTCTTAAAAGCGCATATACATTATATAAAAACCTTGATTAGTCCTAGATTTATAGAAAAACCTATATGTGTTCTCAACAAGTGGCCGCCCTATATTGATGTAATTACTACGGTCTATTGTTGAAAGCAAAAAAATATGGAACGATAAAATATATAAAAAGTAGAAAGTGAGGTTGCTTCAAACGATAATGAAAAGTAAGTCTTCATTAATATCTGATTTGACGCTGATACCTTTTCGATGTCCTTCGGCGTTTTATTGCTTCGGATTAATAAAGATAGTTACCATTTTGAATCATATGAATATGATGTGTAATGGTTAATTAATACCTTTGCTTTTAACAAATTTGTGAATCAACAAATTGTGATCCAAATTACGAAGTTCCTTCCGTGGATATAATTTACTATGATATTGATATTAAAATACAGATATATCATTCATAATTTAATTTCACCCCGAATTCGTAAACTTAAAATCAAACAATTTATAAAAAAAGCTATTGTACTAAAGTACAAAGTATGGCTTTGTAATGGCTCACAATATTTAGAGACCAAAATTTTAATAAGCCAATCATCATAAGTCTTGTTCGTACTTTGCTGAAACAGTAAGTATAAAATAATTTAAATAACATTTTTTTATGCTATATCAGCTGTCGGTAAAACGAAAAACGCACCCAAATTCTATAAAATCTGCGATTGTTTTATAAAAGAAACAGTTTTCTTAAATTATCCCAAATTTTATTTTCTATTATTTCACAACATCACTGAGAGCGCACGTCGGAGATAGAATAATAAAACAATCCCAAAATGTAAATAAAAATCGATCGCAGAAGGTGGAATCAATTTTTATTTCAAGTAACTAAAACTGAGCGAATTAACTGTATAGATATTTTAGTTTTAACATGTAAGCAGCAATACAAAAACCAAAAGCGTAAATAATTTATAGCCAAAGAATCTATCGTATAAAAACAACGTAACGGTCTCCTGAATTTTGTCAAAGAATATATGACTAAAGACTTATTCTGACCAGTGGAGCTAATTAATTAGGAGCACAAGGTAAGTGGAAAGCTATCGCCGAAAGCTGTTTAAAATTCGCTATATTCCGATATGCGAGTGTTAAGGAATTACTACTCAATAGAAGTCAGTCAGTAATTTGAAGCATGCAAATGGTATGTTTAAAATAGCAGCCTCTACCAAAAGTGTTTAGTAATCTCTTGGAAAAAAATTTGAAGAATGTGTAGAAAATTGTATTGCTCAGTTAATATATCAACCGATGCAGCATCTTGTCATCGTCGCGCCGATGCGAGCATCTGTGCGTTTCAATATTCACTTACTTTATATTGAGATACCTTTATCATTCGTGCCAATAAAATATTGTGACAATTGGAATATTTTTTTTTTTTTATAGAAAAGAATACAAGTATTGCTAAATAACATTACTCATATTCTTGTTAACCACTCCAATGAAGCTGCAATGTGCTTGGATTTAGTTTACGACAATAGTCGAATGGCGGGCCCGAACCTGCGATGTTATATTTCACAGTCCACACTCTAAACCATTAGGCTATAGCTAGAATTGAAGTGGAATTCACATATCTGCTACCAATATTTATAAATCTTTCCTTTATTTATTCTTATCTTCATAATAATATTTTATTAATAGTAAACGTACAAACAGAACACAAATTAAACCTTTTTAGTTGTAGAAGACACGATAGCCGAGTTGTCGAGAGTAAACAATTAAATTGAGTTTAATTGTTTACTCTCGACAACTCGGACTATTAATTTTGCCATATATCTGATCCATTGATCTGCTTCCGTGTTATGTTCTCCTTCTGTAGTTGATGAACAGAAATTAATTATAATTCATTATATTATATTTTTATAAATTACAGAAAACGTACAGACTTTTTATAATTCTCTAATCTTATACATCTTAAAGTTGTTTCAAATCTTCTTACAAACCAAGCTTCTCATCAAGTCAAAATTAATTAATTAATTATATCAGGAAGATTGGCAATACGAATAAAATGAAAGTTTTAAGAGATTTGTAATTATTTAATTAAAAAAAAAACTTTTATCCAGTTATTGTAAAGTTTTAAAGTATTAGTTAACAAAATCATGCGAATAAACACAGTAATGTGTGGTATGACAGGTCACGTTAGCACATTGTATGCGAAGAGTTATAACCAGCTTGAGTCGAGCCACCTTTGTACTCTTTTATCGATTTCATGAATGCAATAACGTTGATACATTGGTCCACGCCGGCAGTTCAAGCATACCTGGTCACTTGAACACCACGATATTTTGTTATTCTGTACACGTTTGAGTATGACGCGTGACTCCACGACACCGCTTTATGTTTGCTCCGTACGTACTCGTACATGCCCACTGGGGTTTATGTCCAATTAATTATATTTATTTACGTGTTAGGAACATTAACTTTTTTGATTTTAAAGTTAAAAACATAAGGAAGTAAATATGCGTACCGTACATAACTTATAATATGGGATTGCAGTGTTGGAAATGCGAACAATACGTATTATTATATTATAGTATACCAGAAAATAAAATTGTTGTCTAAGAATATAAAATCATATTACAGAATATCAAGTCTATAAATTAACTACCCATAAAAGAAAGGAACTGAAAAGCAAAAAATAAAATAACACAAACAACAACTAAAAATATATCATCACGCCATTAGACAGACAAGAACACAATGATTGGGTCTAACTAGGACAATTAAGTCTTTTCTGCCTACCTTCCACCAAAGACATGTTTAAGGCAACGGGACAGGTGGTGAGCCCGTCGACATCTTTATGTCCAAGCCAAGTATCTAACTCGTTCATAAGTTTGTGAAGAACACATTGGTACGAGCATGCCACCTGGGAATCGATCTCGGGTCTCCGGACTCGAATCCCATCACCCAACCACTCCGCTATCGTGACTTAACAACGTAAGGGAGGGTTTGTCATAATGGCAACGCATGACAAATGGATTGGCGTTTGCAGTCGCCACCAGAGGATCGAACACGGGTCTCTTAACTCGAAATTCTGACCACCCAATCAATCGGCTAGCGTGAATATTTTTTTTATAGAAAAGGGCAAACGACAATTCGGGGGGGGGGGGGTACGTGGGCCTCCTATTACCTGCACTCTCCAGACGAAAAACGAAGTTTGCTTAACGGTATTCTGTGAGGTCATGGTACTTCCCGGGTCGAGCCGGCCCATTCATGCAACAACAAAAGCTGATGCGTGGCTACCACTGTTTAGCCACGCATCAGCTTCGACTCTAGTTAACCTTATTAGTATAGTATTATTACTTCTATAATTTGTTCGAATAGTTTATCTAATACTGATCGCTTAAACATATACATATATCGCATACAAATATAACTTAAATCAGAACGATAATATTCACATTTAACTGGTTTAAAACTTTGCAGAAACAATGATATTTATGTATAACTACGCACAAGCATTTTCTGCACGCTTAAGCCTTTTCCCCGTCAACTTACACGTACTTTGAACAATGGCCTTTCGCAATTTGAATTTCCTTTATAGCTTTTTCTTTTCTATATTCATCGCCTTGTAACGTTACTTCTCTTTCGCGGAGCGGTGCTTTTATGCACTTTTAGTGCGGGCTGAGAATGTCTTTAAAACCGCCCTTTTATTTACACTACGAGTACTATTCCTTCTGACTATACACTTACGTACGCATGTTTTATTTTTACCTTCAACCTTCGCATTTTAATGTTACAAAAACCACCAAAAAACTATTTAAATGTTATTATATTAAGGACGTTTATTTAACGCTACTGCTGTAATTCTAATTTAGATCATAGAACCAATGTTTATAATTTTGGCGTCAATTTTCCAATAAATAACACAAATAATAGTATTTTATTGCTAATCGTAGCAGTTTATTTTGTAAATGCTACACGCACCTGGTGTTGTTAAAATGCCCTCGTAAACAAGCCATGTGGGTGCCAGATGAAATAAATGTTATTTTATTGATGATTATTATAATTATATAAATCTTTCTGAGGTAGACGTCGTAGGGTCCAAGTCAAGTTCTATTGTAGCAATAGAACTTGACTATTACTTATAAGTTTCGGAATAACTAATTGGTGGCGTCCTTTTGGGGATCGAACTCGAGACTTCATTATTTCATTCGAATTTTAATCATTCAACGGCTCGGGGTGTGTAGCTTATTATTTCTTACACGATTTAATATTAAATGACTGGACACATAAATTACTAATATTTTCTTCAAATGAAGAAAGAGAATTTTTCCTTAAATTGAATTAAATATAAAATATTTTACATAGTTCAATGAACTACTAAGCGCTTGGAGGCTCTTTACACTCAAATCCAGGGGCGCGATTGCCGTCGACTCCTTGACTCGCCTTCAACAAGATTAATATTCCTAGCGAGTGACGTACCCTGATATAACAATAGCTATGTCCTCACGGCGCATGCATATTCGAATAATGCCCTTATAATGTTCCGATGAAATTGGCTCTGACATCGCGTGTTCGGGTCGTGAGCTTAGTCTCGCCCTTGACTTTCTTGAGGACAAGTGGACACGTTTTTAACGAACGCAATTATTGCTTGGAAACTTTTTTTACAATTAACTCATTTGTGCCAGCATTTTGTCCGGAGCTCATCATGCTATTAACTTTTTTGTAAAGTGCCAGTGATTATAGTGTATAATTTAAATAACGTTATGACTTTTTAACATACAATTGACCGTTAGAGTAACATTGTAAACAAAGGATGTATATTAAAGTGCATTCTGTGGTTATAGACAATTTTTAAAAACGTGAAAAATGAATGAAGGATGAGGCATGTTAAAGTATAGGAACCTAATGATTGGAAGTAAGCTTTTAGGGAGAAATCATGCTGAAATTTTGTTCACCTTCTGCAAGAAGGCGAGAGCCAAATGCGGTAGGTAAAAGGCACTTTTTAAGAAAGAAAGATATTTTTTTACATAATGCACGTTATTTAAACGTTATCGTATTAGCGTATCATGTTATTTAAAGTTTATGTTTTAAGTTATATAAATGACCATTATGTGATTGCTTTATTTTAGTCAAGTATTTTTAAGGTGGTTTTTGTGTTCTCCATCAGTGGTTATTGACATGTGTAATACTTTCCAAGGAGGTATTAAATTTTTACGCCGACACCACACACCAAAAATAAATATTTGATACAGCGATTGCTAAGGCTATGTGGGTTGGTGATCGCCAAGCATGGCGATTATGGTAAAGGAGAATACCTGTAAACTTCTAAGTTAACCCTTAAGTAATAAAGAATATTATTTATTGCGTTGTTAGCTATAGCTTCGCTGTATCTCATTCGGTAACACAAGCGCTAAAGCTATTTACTTTAGGTTCATGTGATGATGTTTTCATTTATGTATCTATGTTGTACATGTATTTGTGTTAAAGTTACGAAAGTCGAATGGTTGAGTCGAATTCGACTTCATATAAGATTCTCCTAACTGATTCTTGTTCCTCTGATTCAATTTCTTAGGTCAAGCTCGATGCTTATGGAGAACACTTGAATGAAGGTAGCTATTTTAGGCTTGGATACTATGGCGGTGACTTGCTGCACTACTACTGTGCTCACCTACTTGTAATTTTGTCACACGTAGTATAGAAATACATTTTTAAAATCTTTAAAAACTTTTAAAACTTTTGTTCAAATTATATCGTTGGTTTATAAAGAGTGTATGAAATACACACATAGACTCATTTTTTTACGGAAATTCATTTTTATAATAAAATTATATTGCAATTATATTACAGAACATGACGATCTCCATGGACGAGTAACGTACGAATCGGTGTGTACGTCACTAGTCACTTGTTTTCATGGTGTCGCCAGCTCTGAGGTCCCGGGTTTGATTTCCGGTCGGGTCAATTTAGAAAACACTTTACTTTTTCTCGAGTCTGGGAGGTTGTGGTACCATCGTTGTTTCTAATTTCATAATACAAGCGCTTAAGCTGCTTACTTTGGGATTAGAGCAATGTTTGTGTTGTTGTTACTATGTATTTATTTATATGTGTTTATTTTTATTACAATGTTATAATAATATCTTTATCATGAAGACGGCGTCAGGCGTATCGCCTGTCACGTTGTCCCAAAATAAAATCCGGTGACATCGGTGTGAACCGTAAATACTAAATGGTGCAGAAATTTGGCTACCCAATATTGGAAAATGCATGAAATAAAAAAAAAAAAAACAATTTCATAACTTTAAATTTCGAAGAAAAGTTTTTCTTGTGCGACTCTTTGGCGATCGCGGAGGCGAGAAGGAGGGAGAAATTTTAGATTTTAGACACATTAGAAAGTATCGTACAAAATATGTTAGGAATTCTTTCACAATCGAAGAATTTAGTTACGAAATTAACTTCCGCCTCAAATTTAACCTAACATTTTGTAATTATTGATCATAGTTTCAATAAGAAAATACAAGAAATAGTTAATTTTTTTATTTATATATACCTATGAAGTATTTTATATATATGTTAATGTATTTTAGTATATAGATAGATAGATAGATAGATGGAAGAGATAAAAGAGAGATAGAGATAGTTTATTTCGATATTAGTATGTAAGTTTATCAAAAAACACGCCACCTCCTAGTGTTCATAATTCCAATTTCTCTTTCGCTTCCAAGGTTGTCTGGAAGAGATAGCTCTGTAGCGATTGCACCGTTTTATTGTGCATGCGTACCTTTCAAGTTTTCTCTCTGTTGTATTTATTTCTTGTATATGGTATACAATAAAATATGGTGTACAATTAAATAATACTACTACTACTACTACTACAACTAATAATAAGACTTTTTTCCTATGAAATCCATGGGAAGGATTCGGGTGTTATTCTTTTTACACTGTACCGTACAGCCTACAATAATTCAGACTTAACCTTGGCTTCATCATCATATCGGCCTGTAAAAGTCATCTGCAAGCAATAGCCTACTCCCGTAAATTGCCACGCTTGGCTATTCCATTATTGAATACCTTACATTTAAGGCACCGTACGGTCAACGGTTTGAAAATTTTTCCAGTTATATTTCTAGATGGTTGTTAAGCCATTAACTGGCAGGTAATTACATTTTAATGCTTTTCATTTAATCGCCTATTACACATATATAAGCAACCATGACTCGAGTGCAAACTTTTAAATTTATCACACAAATATTTTCCCCTAATGGGGTTCGAACCCGGAACCCTTAGCTTCGAAGGCAGGGTGACTACCAGCTAGGCTACCGGCTCCTCTAAATGTTTTGAAATAAAATTACGACTTTTAGTGATAATTAAAAAAGCCCTTGCCCTCGTTTTGCTTGACGTTGACCCTCCCCTTTAATCTTACGGTCATTTTTCATCGTTTACATTTCAGCGGGGAAAAATTAGAAAAATGTGCTGAGATTACGACTTGTTCAAAAAGTTTTCAGGATAATTAATAACAACGTCTTTTTGTTATTACCTTATAAAGAAAAAAATAAATATGTTGATTCAAAGTTTAAATTATTATAGATTTTCATGTATAATTTGTTTCTTTAATTGTAAAAAAAATATATATTCACGCAATACCCAATACAGAGGTAGACAAAGGTCGAGTCCAGACAATTAAGTCCCTTCGACCCACCTTCCACCGAAGAATTTTTTCGGGACAACGTGACAGGTGGTGAGGCCGTCGCCGTCTTTATGTCCAGGCCAACGATATTCGTACATAAGTTTTTGAAAAATCCATTGGTACAAGCCTACCAACTGGGGATCGAACTCGGGTCTATTGACTCGAAATTCCGACTACCCAACCACTCGGTAATCGTTATTTGCAAATAAGTCATTAAATAATGATGGTAGTATTTTCTGGGCTATAGAGTGAGCGAGAATTGTAAGAAAAATAAATCCGAATAAAGACTACAACACAGAAGTTCTAACTGAACTTTATTTCTTCTTATCGATCAGACAGAATTAGGCGTTACTTTGAATCATGTGTTGCTTTATGAGTATGAGGGAAATTTTGGCCTCCAGAGTTTTGGTATACTTTCTATATTATACCTTCACGCCATTCCCAATATAAAGGTAGACAAAGGTCTAGAGAATTAAGTCGTTTCGACGCACCTTCCAACGAAGAACATTTTTGGGACAACGTGACAGGTGGTCGATATAATTCGTACTTAAGTTTTTTGAAGAAACGCATTTGTACGAGCCTGCCACCTGGGGATCTAACTCGGGTCTGTTAAGTAAGTTAAGTTTCGACCAATTCTATAGTATTTGTTTTCTATTTTTACAGGTAAATCCTGGTCGGAAAGCTTCGTTGAGTGGAATACGCGAGGGTGACATAATATCCTCTATTAACGGTCAGACTACGAAGACTATGACCAATGCGGATGCTCACGCAATGCTGCGATCGTCGGGCCCCTTGCTACGCTTAGGCTTAAATGAGTAAGTGATAACTTGATGGTTTGAAACTATAAAAACTCTTTTAAACTACACGTGAAAAAATAAATAAATATATTCATGCTTCTCTGCTACCTTTAGGATCTATTCGTGAAGGTAGGAGAGAGAACAGATCGTTTAGTTTTACGATCCTTTACATGACTCTTTCACGTCTAGATATCCGCGGACTCTGGACCCTCCCCTCTTTGAGTAATTACCTTTCTTTAGATTAGCGTCTTCGAAAAGTATCGGCCTACCGCGCCTCCTTCTGATTGTAAATTTTTGCGCAACATATTTTCTTCCCTAATTGTTCTTCTCTCATTCGCTCAATGTGTTCAAACCATCAAAACACGCCTTACCCATTTTAGTAATAAGATCATCTTTCAAATGTGCCATATAGGAATCGGCCAAGGCTACACTGCATATTTAATTAATAAATCTTTACAAATATAATTAACAATAAAATGATAAATAAATATATGATAAATAATAATAAATGATAAATAGACTGAACAGCTTGGTGTATATTTACCCTGTATTCGTTACTTAGGGTGACGGGTTGGACTTATAATACGGGCAAACATATCTTATGAACATGAAAGTTTGTAATGAAAATGGATGTTTAAATGTATATCTAAACAGTTATCTGTGACCGTATAAGTATTATACTACTTTGGGGCTGGATGTAATGTGAAATTGTTTGGGAATATTTATATTATACAATCATTATTCAATTTTAAGTAAAAATTACATACATAAAACCAAAACATCGTTAATACCACAAAATGGAAACACTCGATGCTTTCATCAAGCTTTATATAAACGTATTTTATCTCTATTTTGTGCGTATGTCCGACATTAGCACACGTTCCTGCACAACGATACACGGTAGTCAGGCATTAATCCGATCGCTCTTCGGCATTTCGCTTTAGAAATGAACGTCGGTCTGTTCCGTAGATTAAACTTGACGTAGATTGAAGCTTAGTCTTTGTGTGACGATGCAAACGATTTCTGAATAAGAGGATAAATGATCAAAAAGAGCTATGACAATAATTCCAACGTGAATAAGACTACAGTTTTGCAAATATTCAGGGGCAATGTGTGTTAACTGTATGTTAAACATTTATTTTATATGCCTAAATATTCTGATTTAGTCAGAATTTTAACGACAAATGTTTTATGTACATTTTTGTTTTAGATTTTATTGTTTCGCATACACACATAAGTATACAACGTCACAAATTGGAAACCATAAATTATCATACCACCGCTGAACACAGACCTCCCCCAAAGATTGCCGCAAAGGACAGTCCTGTGCAATCCAGAGGTCTAATATTTTTATTATAGACTATTATTGTATCAATATGCAATTTAAAATATGTATAGATATGTTTAGTAATTGTTTTTTTTAAAATAAAACGTAGATTATTATATGTTTGGCTTTTTTAAAACTTTCCATTTTACAATATTAAATTTTTTTTATGCCGATTGCTTTTATTGATTTAAGTTTTTAATGACAAAATACGAAAATACAAAAAAAAATATTTTTAATAATAAAAAAATAATTAAACGCTATCCCCTGAGGTCATTCAGGTAGTTCTTATAAAATTATATGAGATTTACTGCGGGAAATAAACTGTGTAATTAGCTATAAGATACGAGTTCATCTTAGCTTATTTTAACGACGATAGGTAGGCGACCAGAGCAATTTGTTTTCGGTTATGTCATAAACTTTTATAATTTCCCTCGTCTACGTTCCTCACCATATTTTACAAAGTATTAAAACTTACTTAAAATGTTCTCTGCCTTCATTATTTAAAAGTTGTACGTTTCCAAACCATTTTGTAATAGTATTCTAGTCTAATTTTCTTTGTCGACAGGGACAGAGAGAGGTCCCCCCGAAGAAGATCCATTGGCAGAATTAGTGAGTTAAAAAGTAAGTTTAAAATAATATGTAAGAATAAATACAATAATTTCTAGCTTAATCTGGAAATTAGGTAGATAAGTAAGGAGGATTTCAGCAACTCCAAAAAGTGTTTGGTTTTGTCACCTAAAGAGGTGTCTCGAGAACGCAGTATCTAATAATTTTGTCTTGTTTATAGAGAAAAGGTTATTCCATCATTAATTGAAAGCAATGGCTTCATTGAATTCACATCTTTAGTCAACGCTTTTCAAAACCAGTATATACGATTGACAATTTTCTTTAAAATATTCTATCGTTGATACAGGTTTTGCGTGGACTAATGTGACTATCATACTTTCAATACTATCAAGGTACGAGTATATATTTTTTAACATGAAAAAGTTACATATTTTACTACTAGCAAAGTCTAAAGCGAGGGAACTAAATTTACAAATTATTTAAAACTGTCGTTAATCTCCTCTTTATATTTTCAAAGTGGTTATAAAAATCATTCTTAGCTATTAGAATTAGAACTTCAACTATTTATGGAATAAACAGTCATAAAGGGAAAACTAGGGTAGTTTTATTTATTGATGTGAAACATCTATAGCCGCACGTAAAACCGATTTCTGGCGTGGCGACGCATGCCGTGCACGTACGTAGTAGTGTTTAATTATAAACCTTAATTCTCAGGTAATAGGGTGTAAATTAGTATACCTTTGTATGCTCGCTATACAAAGGTATTCTAATTTACACCCTATTACCTGAGAAATAAGGTTTATAATTAAACACTGAAATCCCTTTTTTTTATATTTAATTATTTATATTCATATTATTCATATTAGTGACTATGTAAATTATATTAAGATTTCATTTTTACATGAAAGGTCATTTCCTTATAGTCAAAAATGTTCAATAATTTTTAAAACGAATAAACATAAACTACCATTAAATTTAGCTGGAGATTTTAATGTAAATTTGCAAGAGCTGAATCACTGCCATTAATGACATTTCTTCAAAAAGAATTTCAATTGCAAATCAACAACAATCCAAAAGAATCTACTACCAAATATGGAACAACTATAGATGCTGTAATTGTGAGATATCTTGATAATGTTTCATCCAATACTTTTGTAACGTATTAAATAAATATATAAATATCTTCACGCAATTCCCAATACAGGGGTAGACAGAGGTCAAGTCTAGACAATTAAGTCCCTATGACCCACCTTCCACCGAAGATATTTTCGGGACAACGGGACTTTACTACTACGGGACTTTTGTAACGTAGTTTAGTTATCATCGACCAATCGTCACAGTAATACCGGCAGAGGAAAGATTGAATATAACTATAACTGAAGTCACAGAGAGAGAGAGAGAGAGAGAGCAAATATTTAAATTGTGGCCACTTGATATTAATATCGAATTTTTATATCAAATGTAAATAAATGTTTATTAAATAAAGTTACCATTTTCTGTAAGAAATTCGTTATACTTAATTTTTTCATTAGTATTTTGTTAGTACTTCATTTTTTCATTCCTGTAATAATATTATCTTTTATGCATATTACTTGTACACACACGATGTTTCACATCTGCCAGGCGTCCCATGACGGCTCACATTTTTTTTTCTATGTATTGGCACTACAGTTTTTAAATATTAACATACTATGAGGACTCATAAACAAAGTCTTTTTTGTGTTCAATATTTGAAAATCACTGTAAATTATTTTTCATTGTCAAATAATCATTTTTTTTATATTATATTTCCTTTTTTTAACTGATATTTTATTACAAGTCTCAAACCATACAACGTAAAGTAAAGGTTTTAAGCGCTATTTATTACGTAGAGACAATTTCCCACAGTTATTCATATAATACTTGCTGACCCCGCAATCGTTGTTTTGCCATATAAAAAATAGGGGTTGATCGTAGAGGAGTGAAAATTTAGAGTCGTATGTAAAAACAAAGAATTTTGTCAAAAAAAATGTAGGTTATAATATAATAACCTTTAACATTTAGGGGCATGAAAAATAAATGTTGTCCGGTTAGCAGACCTATCCGATATGCCCACAAATTCCACTAAAATCGGTCGAGCCATTTTGGAGGAGTTTTATTACAAACATTGTGACACGAGAATTTACATATTAGATTTTGTTAAAATGTACGCCGTGATTATTGGCCTAAGAATATGCCGCCGCTTTCTATCTATCGGTGTCGTAAGATAACAGTACGGGATAAACCTCACTTCTCAAAATATAAAAAATTAAGTTTGACAAGTAACGGTTAGTATCGTCTAAGGTATGATGTGTCTGGTAATGTAGTGGAAAATCCGCTCATTAAGCTTGGCGATAATAGAAAATACTTCAACCAGTGGTCTATGTCTGTTTTTTTTTATAACAGTTTTTAAATATTAACATATTATGAGGACTCATAGAGATATTAAATATTTAAGAGTTTTTTTGCTTTCAGGGCCGTCATATACACAAACAGCAGTGAACAATGAAATAGCAACACTACATCCTCCAGTCTATGCAACTATTCGTCCAACAAATTCGTCTCAGAATCGGCCGTTTCAATCACCTGTTCAACCTTCACTAAGCTCTTTACCAACGACATTAAATTCTACATCTCTGATTAAAACAAACCCAACTTCGAATGAATCACTTCAATTTCACCCGACAAACCCTTTTTATACAACATTACCATTAAATCACTCAAGTGCTTCCAAATTACCTGTACCGAATGGTAGAGCATCGATATCAGGCTTAGATAGAAGTAGATTTATAAATAAATCTGAAATAAATTCTTTTTCGAGTCACGAGTCGGATATAAGATCACCTTCGTACCTTTGTATTAACGATTCAGGTCCTCATAGTACCATATTTTCGAATAATTTACAAGCAGGAAATACCAACGGGTATGACTCCGGAATATTAAAGTTATCTCAAACCGATAAAAGTGCTCCATTTATAAATGATAATGATTTAAAAAATCACAACGATTATAGCGATATAAAATCAAATGAAAAAAATCCTTTTAAAACAAAAAGGAACAGTGATCCTTTTGATAAGTATCTGCGAATCAACGGTGACGGCGTAAATAATTTAAAAAGTTCTAACAAAGCTGTACCAATTTCAATAAGTGACAGTGATATTCATAAAAAAGATCAAGAGACAAGCAATTTAACTGTAGTCGAACACAAAGTTAGTGAAACCGAAGAAGTGAAAACTATAACGAAGATAACATTAAACGGACTGGGAGATATTGAAAACGAACAGTCAGGATTAACAGAGCCTGAGTTAAACTCCGAAAATGTTACACACTCAGGAGAACATTATACCAAAGTTAAATATTCACCAAAAAACGAAGACTTTATTTATCAATCAAATCAACATTCAAATAATAACGTTGTTCCTGAACAAAAATATAATGAAGAAAATAAAATGTCAGAAAATGAACATAAGTCACCTAAGGAAGATCATAAAAACAGTTTTTCATCAGGTAAGAATAGAATATAAACATATTTAAACAATTTTTTTCTTTTTCTCTCTTCTTACTAATATTTTTACTACTTTAGTTAAGTCCGTTACGAGAGTTTATTCTAAGTGATTCACGAAATTGTTGAAAAGAGTACACGAACCTTAGATATTATACTTTGTTTTACCTTTTCTTAGACTTTAGTGATGGCGGATTATAAAATTAATTTAGACCACTATTATTGTCTACTTAAAGTAAACCTTACTTAATTTACTAACCTAGGAATTTCCCGTAAGGAAGATTTTCCATCCGCTAATCGAAGCCCCCCGAACTCCCTCTACCTTACTACGTCTACGTCCTACGTTAATCCCTCTTATTGGTCACATTAATTTTGATACGGTATTTTTTAAATTGTTATTCCATCTACTGTTGGCAGCGCTTGTTGCTATTTTCTAGGCTTTTACTTTAGTCGCATTTAACGCCCAAGGAAATAAAAATTAAATAATAAAAAAAGTTGAAATGTATACTGTACACACATATACATACGAGTACACACATATTCACGTAGATAAATATTCATACGAACATCCCTGACTGTGAATAACCCTGAAGTACAAACATTCATATGCATTACACATTGTCTCTGGCGGGATTGAAACCCACAACTCATGGCTTTGAAGACGGCATTCCTACCAACTAAGCTACGGGGTTTTCAATGTCAAAATATAAAAAATAATCTGTATTTATTCATTAAAAAGTTGCAAACCGCCCCATATGCGGTTTAATTCGTTGAGAAAATATTATTTTCGAACTGTTGTAAATTTTGATGCTCATATGATGAAAAAAAAAACCAAATACTTAATTACAAACCTATTTATCTTATCGCACAATCCCTAAAAGGTTAGGCAGAGAGAACAGATCACCGAGTTTCACGATTAATAAAGAAATTAGTTCATTCGTAGGATATGGTGAGAATAGTATTGAAAATAAAGCAAACCGAAATAATGTTAAATACGATAAATGAAATCCTTTTGTAATTGAATTTATCACATTTTAATCAAACGTTTACTTCGTCTCATAAATTATTTTTTCGATATTTTCACTATAGAAGTAATCACTGTAGATAAGAAGTAGTGGCTTATACCGCATTTTGAATTCGCGCTTAAAAGAAATATGAATGTCTTTTTTTGTGAATAGTAAATTACATACACTTGACTCTACTAATCCTTTTCAAGAAACTATATTAATTCGAAACGGAAAGAAATATAATAAAACATTATTCTTTGAGATATTTGTATTTATTGTTCAATTGCTTACGATGGGTATAAATATTTAATAATAATTGTATTTTAATATTGAGAAAAATATGATAGTAGTACCTGGGATTAGTACTTAGCTAAGTATGCCATCTAGCATCAGTAATAAGAAACAAGAAACAAGTGACGCCATCTATGGAGGAGGATAGATTCTAAATAAATACTCAAGAGTGGCTTATCTATTCCCAGAGGGGAATGGAATACCGGTGTTATAAACAAGTTTCGATGATTTCGGGATTACCTGATAAAATAATCTGGATTATCGAAGCTTTAGGGATATTTACAATATTCATATGATATACAAATTATTATTTATGTAGGTTATTTCATAAAAAAACACTGATTTCTTTATGAATAAGACTATAATAATAGTATATAAGAATAATAATGACGATAATATAAATAAGGGCTCAAGTTGGAATCGAATTCGTGAGGACATTTGTGACCAAATCGCATAACTTTGCATTATGCACTTTGGTCACGAACTGAATTATGGAGGTTATTGTTAAAGGCATTTTAACAATAACCTACATTCGTAAACGGTTACTAGTCCCGTAAGCCTGTGTCTTATATCCTACCTTATTTCCGTCCGTCATCGACCTATTGAATTTCGGTCTGGTATTTAAAAAAAATATAAATATCCTAACGCAGTTTCCAATACAGGGGTAGACAGAGGTCTAGACAATTAAGTTCCTACGACCCACCTTCCACCGAAGATGTTTTCGGGACAACGTTACAGGTGGTGAGCCCGTAGCCATCTTTATGTCCAAGCCAACGATGAAATTCGTACGTAAGTTTTTGAAAACCCATTGGTTCGAGCCTGCCATCTGGGGATCGAACTTGGGTCTCTTGACTCGAAATTCCGACCGCCTAACCACTCGACTATCGTCTGGTATTTTTGAGATGAACATTCCGCCAACGGTCGGTAGCCAATTAAATTTTTTAAGCTTTTCCCTCAGTCACCTCTTACGTCACCCCGACGAAAGGTCCGAAAGTAGATTAGTGTCTGAATAAACTTATGTCTGAAGAGACTTTATCCGAAATACTATCTGACAATCTCTGATTGGGACTAATAAAATTTAATTCTAAATAAAAACAGATTTGAGCGTTAATCGCTACTAAAACTACATACTACATGTCTACATAGCGTAGACAGGCATAGGAGTGCCCAGAAGACAATGCAGGCAGTAGAGTTCTTATTTCTAGGCAACCTAGAACGTAGGTAGTCAGGTTCTTTCTGCCGTATCCAATGGCCTTGTGATAAGATGTTACGGTTACATCTCTAACCTCTAATTTTCTAACGCATTTATTTTGGGATGTCCTCAGAAACCGAACAAATCTAGCCACTAAATCACACCACTATGCGCACACATACATAGTGCCTTTTTCATGCACAACAACCCTATGGAAAGAGATGTCGCTAGCGGTGTTTAAAAACTGTTGCGATTTAGGAACCTTCAAAAAAAGTATTTAAAAATAATATGATAAGAAAGGGATTGTTTGTTTCCTTTATGATTTACAATTAACATAAATTCTGTAATAATACAGTTTTTTTCTATAATACAACCTAAAATTAATTAACAGGCACTAGTTTATGAGATCGCTTTTGTTATACGCTTCGCCGAAAGAGCGGAGTTGGATATTGTGGCACTTTATTTCAAGAGGGTTGTGGTTGAGACAGGTAAGAACAATTGGCTCGGATTAATAACAGGCTATATAAGAATTTTCTATCACTGTTAATAAAGGATACAAATATGAGTGACGGAAATATAAATGATTTACATTTTGTAAGTACTAGATATTGTAGTCTCCGCTTATTGTTTGTTTGTGTAAATATTTTCTTCCACCCACTCTTCGAAAATGACCCAAAAAGAGGTTTTGAAAAATGTATTTGTCATTCTCGCCACATTGGGTATACATGATGGAGAGTGCTGTGTCATTGTCTTCACAATAACAATACAAAACGTATACTTTTTGTTAATTGGTTGTCAAAACTAAACTCTTGTCTTTCCTTGCGAATGCTATACCCAGTTTAATGAACTGCTTAGGTGCTGACGATTGTTTACGATCTGGTAAGTTGCGATAATTTCATGAGCATTTGCCGTAATCGCCAGTATGAGACCCCTTCCCCTATCCCTTTCCTTACATCGTCACAGGTCTGCAGGTTTTACTAAAAATAAAAACAACCGGTTTTTAAAAGTGGGCAAAAGATTCCAAGCAAGTTTTGTAAGTATATCAAAGTGTATTCAAGTATTTTACTTTTTTGGGAGGCTGTCAAAATTAGCGGTCTAGTAATAGTTTTCGTAATTTTATAGTTGTTATATTAATTTAATTTACTTCTTATGTTTGAAAATATAAATAACTATTATAAATAGTTCACCAACTCATCTCAAAGTGTCATTCAATGATAATCTTGAAAACGCTTAGCGATATATGAAATATTGCCCTTTGTTTCTAAAGAATAGATGATGTTTCTCCGTATTGTATTTTCCCACCTTTAATGTTTTAGACATAACAAGGTCTTATGGGCTTGTCAAGGTGTGGTGTTACGGTTGGTAGCAGTTCTGGATTCGCGTAGCCCACATCTTAGTACTGCCGTCGATTTTGTACAACGTCCTACTAGACCTCGTTCTGCATAGTCGTCTTTAAGAATAATCTACTGCTAAGTTTGAATAAAATTAGTTAAAGCAATAAATGATTTAAGAAGCTAAGTGAATAGTGATTTTTCATTTAACAAGTTATTATGTATAAAAGTTTATATTTCAATATCAAATTTTCAATTGCTGGTTCTCTGGCAATGACATTTTAGAAGGTTATATGAAAATAGTATAGAGATATGAATTCTCCATGTTTCGCGAGTAGTCCTTACATATTTCATCCGGTTTCCGAATCGTCAGCGACAGAAAGCGATGATACTTCAGATTCGGGCTGCGAAAAAATCGTTGGCGGTCCACGAACGAAGTACAACGATCCGAAACGAAGAACTATTAACAAAGTGAGCAAAAAGATACTAAAGGCTATAGAGAAACTAACGTGTAATATAAAAAAGAATAAGAAAACGAAGCAGAATGTTATTCCAACTAAGAATAAAGGTACGTCCTAAAGAATATTAAAAATCTAAGAATATGGCGGTACTGTTCACGGGCGGGGCAGTCAAAGAAGCCCCGTCAAAGATAATTTAATAAAAAAACTAAAACTTACATTATACTAATATTCTTTTTAACCTCTGCGTTAGTTAAAAGGTTAAAAGTGTAGTGAAAAGTGCACGTTTGCGATACATTACGCAATTTTTGTACGGATTTTATTATATGACAGCGAAAGCTGGGTCTGCTCGTAGAAGCGGCGTTGCAATACAAAGATATATGCAATATGGCAGGTTCAAAAGATAATCTTATCACTAAAAGGGATAAGGGCGAGTTTCGTTGGTTTTGCACGTTGAGCTAATGAGTGAAGACCAGATGGTAAAGAAAACATATAGCGCGAAACTTAATATTAAAAGGCGTTATTTATACATTCTGCAGAGTAGACCTGCAGAGAGAGATATATTTTACAAGTCGCTTTGACGATAATGATAAACTATACATTAAGTCACGACAGCTGAGTGGTTGGGTGGTCGGAATTTCGAGTCACGAGACCCGAGTTCGATCCTCAAGTGGCCGTACCAATGGGTTTTTCTAAAAACCTATGTACTAATTATATCGTTGGCTTGGACATAAAGACGACGACGGACTCACCGACGGACCTGTCACGTTGTCCGAAAATATCTTCGGTGGAAGGTGGGTCGAAAGGACTTAAATGTCTAGACAAGACCTCTGTCTACCCCTGTATTGGTAATTGCGTGAAGATATTTTTTTTTATAAACTATACATCATCTATAACCTCAGTATTTGTATAAATATTTTCTGACTACGTATGTAAAGAATAATAGTGGATTTTTTTCATATTTGGAATGCTACTAAATATATATAAAGAATTTCCATATATTTTCTTGTTCCTTTTATACACAGCCCTAGCGGGGGACGTGTAAGCATTATAAGCTACAAACTTGGAAAAATATAAATTACCGCAACCATTTTCTGAAGGTAAGCGTTTTTACTGCTCCGTGTCTAAAGGTCTAAAACCTTTTAATGTGTATTATTCTCGCGTATTTATATATATTATTTTATCAATGACATAGGCTTTATAGGTAGGCGTTTCTCCCGTGTAAGATAAATCTGAAACACTTAACCTTAAATCACTTAGAGTAAAACTTAACACACCAAAATGCAATTAATTTGAAATAAAGGCAATGATTTACTATTACTAATCATTAAGCCAATAGCAATTTAATTACCTGATCAGGTACGATAACTCGCTCTTTGTGTCTGGTTTTAAAGTATGTAAAAATATTTAATATATTATATATGACTAGCTGCCCCCCGCCGCTTTGCCCGCAGTTTATCACTTAACGCGGGACCCTAATTATGTTTCTAAAATAAAAGTAGCTTCAGTGAAAGTCTTGTTAAAATCGGTCTAGTCGTTTCAGAGCTTAGCCGGAATAAACAGACAGACAGACAAAAATAAAAAAATGTTATTTTGTTGTTGTAACGTATATATTCATATACATTTAGTAAAAGACGGTTACTACAATATTACAAACAGACACTTCAATTTTACTTATAGATAGATGGATGTCATGTTTTATTTTTATTGTTTTATTTAATTTATTTTTTAAAAGTTTTATTTATTTAAAAGTCACGATAGTCGAGTGGTTGGGTGGTCGGAATTTTGAGTTAATAGACCCGAGTTCGATCCCCAGGTGGCAGTACCAATGAGTTTTTCAAAAACTTATGTACGAATTACATCGTTAACTTGGACATAAAGACGGCGACGGGCTCACCACCTGTCACGTTGTCCCGAAAATATCTTCGGTGGAAGATGGATCAAAGAGACTTAACTGTCTAGACCCGACTGTCGACTGTATTGGGAATTGCGTGAAGATATTTATTGTATTTTTTTTATACTAGCTTTATGCCAAGTGTGAAATAGAGAATAATTCCTTACGTATTGAATTGAAGTAAGATTGTTTACAGAATAAATATAAACATATACAATAAGTTAACTCAAAAAGTTGCTTCGTTGAAAGGTCGGTCGACTTAATTGTCTAGACCTCTGTCTGCCCCGGTATTGCGAATGGCGTGAAGATACAAAAGAACTAGTGCCACCATGTGACAATTAATAAGTGAAAATTTTTATTGTTATATTTTTTTTGCGATCTATTAAATTTATTCTATAAGTTCTTGCTACATTATTCTTGTAACTTCGTAATAATATTTTACTGTATTTTGCTTGCTTTATACGGCATCCATGGGAAAAAAATTGTGTCAATTTCAGAATGGCAAATATACTGTAGGTGTACGACTTTAACATAGAAGTTTACAAAGAATCAAAAAATCCATTCTTTTTTATTATTAAATAAAAGGTTTTTAAAACCTGTTGTAGTTAGATTTTCTAATAATAATATTAAAAAAAAAAAGAAATACGTGAAGCATTTAGATTTCTCGGAATATGTGAATATTTCATAAAACCCCAAGCATTTTGAATATCCTAGCTGAGTTGGCAACATTCGCTGTCTTGGGTTTTGATCTCCACAAATATTATGATAAAAAGACCCTTCAATCTCAGTGAGATTTTGCAATAACATTGTTGAAATAGGATAAGTTTACGCTTTGTCGGTATTCCGGCTAGTGGAATATTTTTGCATACGCTATTCTACTTAATAATGTGGTGCGAATGTAATGAAAATTATCAACCGCGTGACTAACCGCTAACAATCCGACTAATTCAATTGCAAACAAACCAAGTATAGCTGTTGTACGTAACACTTTTCAAATGAATTCAGTAACGAATATGAATATTGTAGCGATAATTTGCTAATAATAAATGATAGCTCATGTGATTCACATCAGCCATCATTTATTATTTTTCTATCATAATGAGTACAGTGAGGGTTGAACTTACATTTTGTCATTACACTTGATAAAAATACATTCTATGGAAATGAATATATATAAATACCGAGATTTACATTTATCCTTAGACTTCTTCTTCAATTCTTCTTAACGGTCTGTGAAACTCCATTGTCAAGAGTGTGTTTTGTTTTGGATAGTTAATACTTCGAGATAGTTACATCGACATCTGTCGGTAGAAATGACGTCATCTACAGTTACGTGCGTAGTCCTAGACGCAATTTTAAGAAATCTACATATAAATTAGAGTTAAATTCCATTCATAGTAGTTTCGATTCTTTATAAGATCTTAGGAGTCACGATAACGGAGTGGTTGGGTGGTCGAAATTCGAGTCAAGAGACCCTACTTCGGTGGCAGATTCGTATCAATGGAGTTTTCAAAAACTTACCAACGAATTATATCGCTCACCACCGGTCTGTTGCTCCAAAAATTGCTTCGGTGGATGGTGAGTCAAAACGACTTAATTGTCTAGACCTCTGTCTATCCCAGTATTGGGAATGGCGTGAAGATGTTTTTTTAAGATCTTTGGAACCAAGAACCTTTTATATACCTTTGACATACCTTTTCTTAACTTTACGTAGCGTGCGATAGCCGAGTGGTTGGATGATCGGAAGTGAATTTAGAAGACTCGAGTTTAATCCTCAGGAGAAAGGACCAATGAGTTTTTTTAGACATATTTTTATTTGTAATATTGGCTTAGAAGATATTAGGCTCACCACGTCACACGTTGTCTCAAAAAGTTTCGGTGGGAAGTTTCTTGGGAACAGAAAAATGTCTAAATTTCTTACTTACCGTACTGAGAATGCCTGAAGATAAAATAATGCCTTAAAGAATATTACATTACTTACTCGCTTTCTAAAAACGCGTATTTCTCTACGCGTTTTAAAATTTTCGATATGGTAAAATCAGTACTTTTATTAAACAGTAATTATAATTAATACAATAACAATTCGGACGCGAGAGAATTATAATTAATACAAAAACATGGAAGCGAGAAAAAAATGTTAAATCATATTAAAATAATGATGATTGTGGCTTATACGTAATTTTTTAAGAAGTCTTCAAAACGAATCGATAAGAAAGATGTTGTTATTTACATGATTAATATAAAATTTTAACACTGTTTGATGTCTCTTTTTCATAGTCGATTCTCGCATTAATGTTTAATTAATTTTATGTCTTTCTAAAACTGGAAAAATTAAAAAAAGTTTTCTCTTCAAAAAAGTTAAAAGATAACGTCACATAAATATTGAGTTAATTTATCTTTTACTTTTTTTGTTTTTAACATCGAATCATTTCAGAAATGTTAACCATAGGAAAATTAATTCGAACGAAAACGTTTCATAGTTAAATATACAAAGTAATACTACGTTGAATGATCAGATGCACACATACATTGTGGGCAGCTATTTATTTGTATTGGGTCAATGCACCCGCATGTTGGTAGAAAATATACAACGATCCATATACGGCTCGATTCGGTCATTACGGCATAATGTGTAAATTAAAAAATTGTGACCTTGTGAAAATTTTTGCTCTAAAGATTGGCATCTTTAAGATAAAGTTGATAGCACTTTCTCACTAATTTAAACCATAGTTGTCGTCTGATTTGAAAAGTACGGGGTGTGTAGTGAGACAACACCTCTGTTACTTACTTTCATTGGAGATGGCCTACAATTTATCAATCATGTCTATATTCTAACGTTTTAAAAATGATGATTTCTTGTATTTACGCGAATACAACACATTTAAAATCAAGCGATTTTCGGATTTTATCGCGTTTTTAATTAGTTTTTACAAACTATTTTTATTTCCCGACGTTTCGGATGCTTTACAGCAACCGTGGTCACGGGAGGACGGCTAATGCAGCTAAATTAAAAATGGTTAAAAATATTAAGTGGCATCTCTTCTAAAACCTTTTGCAGTCATATACAGTTTGGCCACCTTAAGCAGAAATTTGGTAACTCTTACTATGCTAATGTGATTTAAGTCGTAGCGGTACGGGAGTGTATTAGTCTGCCACACAGCGTAAACATGCTCTGATGGAGTGAGCCCACGCATTGCGTTATACTGACAAGCTCAGTTCCGTCCATTTTATTTAACTCCGCTTTCCTCGCTTCAATGAAAATGTTTAACATACCTTCGATTCAAATTCGGACAATCACGCTATTGCTTATCTGTGATGCATTGATGATTTGACGGTTATGGGACGACCAGTTTACATGGAGCGATGTGAGGTTTTGAACTTTTTGGTGTTTAATTTTTTTTATATGTCATTAAAAACTGGTTGTCATTAAAAACGCTTTATTTTGCCCTATTTTCCACGGCATTGATCTGTATTAGGCAACTTGTTTCATTCAACGTTATAGTGGCGAAATATTATTGTTATTTTTGTTCTAATGATGTTAAGTGGGATATGTAGTAACTATTAAAAGGGTTTGCTAATTAGCTTGCTCTTTGAAACTGTACGGAATTATTGTAAACCGGAATTATTGTACCCTTCAGTATTGTACTTTGCAATCAAATATAAAAACTGTACAAAGTCGTCTCGACAGCTACCGATACACTGAAGAGCCTTTGTTTAAGAATTTTAAACAACTTTTATCGGACCCAACTGTTGCGAGTGGTGTTTATGAACAGTAACGAATTGAGGCCTTTCAAGAAAAGAAGTTCCCATACAAATCAAAAAGCAGCACCAATATTTGTATTGCACCACCAATAGAGCCATTTTTGCTTCTGATGTTTCTGACCGTCCACATTGGTTGTCCACATTTGACGACCTCCGCGGACGAGTGGCGTACACACCGGTTTTCAGGTCCGCCGGAGTCGCCGGCTCTCAGGTCCCGGGTTCGATTCTCGGTCGGGTCAATGTAGAAAACAGTTTTTCTACATTTTCTCGAGTCTAGGTGTTTGTGGTACCATCGTTGTTTTTGGTTCCATATTACAAGTGCTTAAGCTGCTTACTTTGAGATCAGAGCAATGTATGTGTTTTGTCCCTATGTATCTGTGTATGTCAGTGGGGAACAACAACCAAAAAAATTTACATTTGATTCGTTCGTCCTTATTTTACAGATAATATGTAATAAATTACGAGTATCGGTAACAGTTTCGCACAGTACATTTCTAAAGACCTTGTGTTTGCTATCAAATGTTCCCAATAAACGAAAACAATAATTAATAATAATCACGGGAACAGTGACAAATTGATGTCGTTTTACTTTCCCTGCTCTACTTTTGATCACTTTATAAAACTGAGTTGTATAGGCAGAGTGACACGTAACACCATGATGGATGGATGTAATGCCCTCACCCATTCCCTCTCTAACGTTTTAACTGACAATCCGGCACACCTTGTCTATGGACAATATATTGTACGTCAATCAGTGAACACGCACATTAATGTGTTAGTGATTTTGGATGTTCAAATCAAAGCTGAAACCTCTGTTTAAATGCTAGCGACAGTGTTGCGTTGAGACAAGATAGCTTAAAAGCGGTATCGTGTTATATTGAAATAATATTTTTATAACGCAGCACAAAGTCATTACTATGCGTTAAGCTGCGATCGCTTGCGATATAGTCAACAAGATATTAGAAAGCAGTATGGTGTTAGGTTCGATTGATTGCCATATTTATATATTAATATGATATTATGAAATATTTTCATCATATAGGTAAATTAATGATTGCTTAACATTTAAATGATATTCGTTTGGTATATCTAATGGTGATTCGATAAAGGATAATAATAATGGGCGTTTGTTGCTGATATTTTCGAGCCGACGTTGAGATACCGTGTCGGTATTTTACCGAAATTGGTCAATTTTTAAATGGCCTTCATCCTTGATGTTACTAAAGAATTCCAAGACAATTTCCTTTTTATTTATTCTTTGACTAAACCAAATATTCATATTTTTAATCCATGATAAACACAAAAAGGAGCATAATATTTCTTATGTATGACTACGAAAATCTATTTACCCTAATAAAACTAGAGTGTGATGGTTTGTACCTCCTCTGAGTTTTTATCTTTGAATGTTGTACTTCTTGGGGTATTAAAATGGGGATGGAAGATTGTAAAATATTCCTTTGATAACTGCATTCACTTATGCCGTTTAAAGCAGTATTCTACAACCAGAAGTCGCAGGCGAAAAACTTTTTTTATATAAATACAGAACCCGGTTTGTGGTTTTAAGTACTAGCACAGTTCTAAATATTTCATTTCATCAATCGTTTGAAGGTTAACCTTATTTGCTAAGGCTTGAAAATATTTTACAGAAGATTATATAGTTATTCACAAGAAGTTCATCCTCATAAAATGTCATCAGTCAACAACGCCAATACACGCACACACTTGTGATTATTTATTTAGTTTCAGTTTTAGCTTTTAAGACTATATTATTAAAGCCAATAAAGAGTCAGTATAATATTTAATTTTTAATTGCCTGTTGAAATAAAATAAAATAAACGAAATACAATATTTACAAATGTCTGGAAACTCTTCTGTATCAAATCACAACATACGCGCAATCGAATATAGCACCATTCAAATCTGTCTAAACAATTTCCACAAGCGCGGCGCACGTCTGTGATATAACGATAGTTCAGTTCCGGTTCAAATCACATGTTTATGTAATAGATTCTCAATGCGAGACGAATCAGACTACTCCATATCGAGTTAGACCGACGTGGGTACTCCGTTGAATAGCTCTTATATACATTTCGTACCAATTACACTACTAATCGCTTTTAAGTGCAATACCTGGGATGCGTTGATTTTTCTATTAACGAATATATTATTTTTTTGGCGAATTTGACTGTTCCTTTTCACATCACGCCTATTTAGATATAAAAACCTAAGGTTTAATGTGGTTCTATTTTTAAGTTAATAAGATAATAAGCTACATATGATCTTTATTGGCTTAAGTGATTATTTAACTGGTTGGAAAAAATCACTATGAATATGAAGACTATTCATAGTATGCATGTAGTTACGTTAGTGGCCTGGTTGGGTAATCGGAATTCGAATCGAGACAAGAGTTCGTTCCCCAGGTGGTAGATGAGCCTACCAATGGTTTTTTTTCTTAACTTATATACGTTGGCTTCGACAGAATAGAGAGCGACAGCCTCAACAACAGTCATGTTGTCCCAAAAAAATATTTAGGTAAAAGATGGTTCGCAAAGACTTAATTGTCTAACCCTCTGCCTACCCCATTATTGGGAATGCCGTGAAGATATGACTATTCATATATCGTGTGCGATCTCCGCCTCGTGACTTTGACGGCTGCTGTTTTGGTGTGCGAGTTTTATGATATTAATGTATGATTTGTCTCGATAGCTTGAACTCTAACATAGGCTTACCATATACCACTTTATAAAGTCACATGCGTAATAAGTGAGTAAAGGGCTAAAATGTAAACTTGTCCCTACCCGTTATAACAACTAAGTTGTAGAGATGAGTGTGTGATCACAATTACAATGTCGATTATTGACCACAAACTATGCACACAAAAAATATGGAATATTTCCTCCGTTTGTAGTTATGTTTATTATAAAGTCTAATAAAGTTGAATAAACAAATACATAAACCTAGATCTCGGACATGGATCTGCCAATAGGGCGTGATTTTTACTTAAGATAAAAAAATCTTTCATAAGCGAAGTTCAATTTTCAATTTGTATTACTTGTGGTTTTGTTGTCTGTATTGTGTATGATCGGGTCGGTTAAAGTTTGAAAATAATGTCAAGAAAGTAGTTATTGTGAATAAAAAACGGATTTAGATGAAACTGGACGAGGGAAAACATGAAGGTATCCTAAAATTCTCAAATGACGACTAGCACCTTTACTGTGCCTCTTGGTGAGTATCTACAATGCGCTACTCTCCAGCTGTTCCTTCTCGCACACCTGGAAAGAGGCAGATGTAATAGGCTACCGGAAACCCGACAAACCGCTTAACTTAGCTACAAATTATAGGCCGATAAGCCTCCTTTCATGCATAGGCAAGATATATGAAAGAATCATCCTAAAAAGACTACTGAAATGTCTCTGACAATAACATCCTTCCTGACGAACAATTTGGCTTTCGTCAAGACCTCTCGTGCACTTTACCGTGCACTGCACCGTCTAACAGAACATATTCTCGAAAATCTTAACCAATGCTCTTCCAAACCCGCGTACACAGGGGCCCTATTCTTCGACGTCACGAAGGTATTCGACAAAGTTTGGCACAACGGCTTGATATACAAGCTGTACAACCTCAACATGCCGGACCGACTCGTGCGCATCACGAGCCTCCTTGTCGAACCGCTCTTTTCAATTTTGAGTAGAAGGTACCCGGTCCACTAATCGTCCTCTAAAGGCAGGGGTCCTTCAGGGTTCATGCATCTCACCAATTCTATTCTCGCTCTACATGAGCGATATTCCAAAAATCCCGCAAGTAACTCTTGCTCTCTTCGCGAACGACACCGATATATACTATTCTGACCGCCACAAAGGTCGCATCACAATAAAACTCCAAATTGCAGCCAACTGCCTAGGCGACTGGTTCCGAAAATGGAGAATTGAAGTAAACTCGGAGAAAAGTGTAGCGGTCCTCTTCACACGAGGCCCCACTACCTCCCAACCCACGAGGAACAAACCTGTTTCGCGTCTCCTCGGTACCGTTAAGTTATTCGACACCCCGATTCCTTGGAAGAGGGAGGTCAAATACTTTGGCGTTACCTTAGACGCAGGCATGATCTTCGGACCGCGCATCCGAGCAGTCAAGAAAAAAGCCGCCCGAATCACAACCCAATTCTACCCCCTCATAGCCAGTAAAAGCAAAATGCCCCTATGGCAAAATTTGATTATATACGGCCTGCGTAAGACCAGTCATGGCCTACACATCCGTCGCGTTCGCACACATAACCCTCTCGCACACAGAATCGCTCCCACGCATCCAAAATAGATTTCTGCGCATCGCCACTGAAGCGAGGTGGTTTCAGCGCAACGTAGATATCCACAGCGATTACAAAATAGCTACTATCGCTAAATTTTTCAAAGACACGTCTCGGCGATTCTTCGAAAAAGCGGCAGAACATGCTAATCCGCTGGTCGTAAATGCCTGCGATTACAGTCCGATTAACATCATGCATGTCCAAACGACGGCCGCGTTACATTCTCATTGAAAAAATCGATAATACCATTTCAACACATACAGCTGACCTACCGACGGTCAGCTCCTGACACACCAACGCTGATCAAGCACTCAGTCCTGGCATACTCCCGCACCCTTCCCGCCGACGCGTCAGAGCACGTCGCGCACTCACCCACGAACACCGATATCACCCGCGATTCAGGGCAGTTCTCACTGCCCACAGCTACTGACACATCTCGATCATCAGGGACAGGGCCCGAGCCCATCTCCGATGATCCTTAGACAGCCTATTCCATAATAGGCACAGAAGTACAACTCTCGCTAATTCTCGCTGATTATGATGTCAAGTTCGTCAGCGCTATATCCGAAGACTAACAGCAAAAACTTCATCGAACATACATACACATTAACGTATCCTGTGGGAATGATCTGAATAAGTCGAATTAGCATAAGTTGAATCTGAAATCTTGAGAAGGCTAGTTTTTACATACAATTAAAATTCAATTTCCAAAATATACATATATATACGGAACCAATTGCGTACAGAAACTGTGTTGAAATATGACATATTCATTACAAATATAAAACGAATTATTTTAGGATTAGAATTTCCATAAGCTAAATAATGAAAAATTTTATAATTGCATAGTTTTGTTTAATTTTCCCCATTTTAATAAAGTGGATTATGGAAAAGCTTCAGAGGCTTACCTGAATTTGTGCGGAATTCCATTTGCGGTGAAATACGAGTAATATTGATAGATGTAGTGCGAGATATAATTTAATTTTTCGTTGAAATATTACAATTTCATCAATTTCACACATGATTTATCATGTTTATTATAAAATTATATTACTTTGTATAAATTTAATATTATTTTGGAAATAGTTACGATAGCCGAGTGGTTGGGTGGTGTGAATTTCGAGTCGAGAGACCCGAGTTCGATCCCCAGGTGGCAGGCTTGTACCAATGGGTTTTTCAAAAAACTTATGTGCGAATTATATCGTTGGCTTGGACATAAAGGTGGCGACGGGCTCACCACCTGTCACGTTGTCCCGAAAATATCTTCGGAGGAAGGTGGGTCGAGGGGACTTAATTGTCTAGACTAGACCTCTGTCTACCCCTGTATTGGGAATTGCGTGAAGATATTTATTTTTTATTTTTATTTTGAGACTAAATGTAATTTTTTTTAAATTGTTGTATAAACTAAAATATTTCAAAGAGTTCAATGAAGGTCAACCAAATAGCTAGTCGATATATTGCGCAATTGGTAAAGATTCTTGTTACTGTATGTGTGTAGTTAGGTATACATATGAAGGCTCCAATTAAAAGTCACTGTGTACAGAACTCTTCTATAATGAGAAGTGGCTAATGCAAACTGCATTGCATACAAAAAAAATGAGTCATTTTTAAAGTGAAACTTCTTAGAAACGTTGTGATTTGCAACTCGATGATGCGATATCGAAACTAACAAATAAATGTATAACAATTCAACGAGAGAATACATTACACATTATTTTATACCTTGGTCTCTCCGTCTGGTACGATGCTTCATAACGTCCCATCAGTCGTCTACTAAACATTGTCCATATGTATGCTCCTTATGTAGTGGGACAGTGGATATTTCTATATCTATGTGAAAACACGGAAACTGAACAATATGATATATATTTATTTTATAAATATAAACAATATTGTAATATATTTTTATGCAAATAAATTATTCTTGTTCTTGTTATATAAACCACACACACACACACACGTTTAGATGATTACTCTGTTCGATATAGTTACGAAAAAGTTTAGGTACCTAAGTTGTTTTTTAAACGTATACTAAAATCCTACATCATCAAGATTGTGTATTATTTTTACTTGGGCACTGTATAGCAACTCTAGTATATTATTACACAATGATAATAAAAAGAACATTTTATTATTGCGTACATTTCTCTCCATTGAAAGCTCCTGACAAAATTTCGTCGCTCCATATTTGCAATGCAATATTCCAGAGATCTCGAGCATATTTTAGCCTTCTTTTTTCCTGTATTCGTTTTTCTAATGGTTTTTCTTTTCCGTATAATATAAAAACCCTTTATTTTTGCCCTTTACGAATATTACAGGAAATCTTTTAAAAGTGTCGTCTCGGAATTTTACTGTACAATTTATTCTGGCGCAGCACTTTCTACAATGCCTACCGTAAGATTTTTGTTTCCACTCCTAGGTAAAAAATGTAGCTTTTAAAAACTTCTGGTAATAGCTTAAAAAGTTTTACGCAATAAAAAAAAATGAAAAAGTTAGTGCAACAGTGGAGAGGTTGGCCACCGATTGCTGTAATAAACTTGAATCTTGAAAGGAAGAAGTGTTTTCGTGCTTTACAATACATGTATCATTTATTTTAATATCTACTTAATAAGCAAAAATTGGCTTCGCCGATAGGTGGATCGTGTATACAATGTAAAAAGGTAATCTTTATACATTGTATACATAATACATTACCTTTGTTCATCACATGTGCAGTACAATTTACATACATACATAACATAGAATAGGATACCTACCGATGTTAACAATAACGCGTGCACCACAAATTTAAAATAAAAAATTATGTATTTATAAGTCCTCTTTGGCAGTGTGGCAATTGATAACTGATAATTGGTAAATTTTATAATAAATAAAATAAATATCTTCACGCAATTCCCAATACAGGGGTAACAGAGGTCAAGTCTAGACAATTAAGTCCCTTTGACCCACCTTCCACCGAAGATATTTTCGAGACAACGTGACAGGTGGTGAGCCCGTCGCCGCCTTTATGTCCAAGCCAACGATGAAATTCGTACATAAGTTTTTGAAAAACTCATTGGTACTGCCACCTGGAGATCGAACTCGGGTCTCTCGACTCGAAATTCCGACCACCCAACAACTCGGCTATCGTGACTTTTTCTCGGCTATCGTAAATTTTAAATACTTAATAATAATAATAATACATAGATAGATAGGGACAACATTACACACATTGCTCCGACCTCAATGTAAGATGCTAAAGTACTTGAGGTATGGGAATCGGAAACAACGAAGGCACCACAAACACCCAGGCCCGAGAACATGTAAAAAGTGGTTTTTTATGTTAACCCGACCGAGAATCGATCCCGGGACCTCGAGATGGCGACACCTTAAAAACCGGTGTTTACGCCACTCGTTCACGGAGGTTTTAAATACTTCATTGCAGAACATACTCCTTTATCTATAAGAAAGAGAATTCACCGTAGAAGATCAGTCCATGGACATTGCGAGCAACATAGCTCGCATTATTGGTCACCATTTCATTAGTCAAAGAAACTTGAGTTTTTTCGAAAGCGATTAAAGATTTGTTCTTCTTTTTATTTTTTAAATTAAATAATACTTGGGTGTATATTGGTATAATATATAATAAATAATATCTTCACGCAATTCCCAATACAGGGGGAGACAGAGGTCAAGTCTAGACAATTAAGTCCCTTTGACCCACCTTCCACCGAAGATATTTTCGGGACAACGTGACAGGTGGTGAGCCCGTCGCCGCCTTTATGTCCAAGCCAACGATGAAATTCGTACATAAGTTTTGGAAAAACTCATTGGTACTGCCACCTGGGGATCGAACTCGGGTCTCTCGACTCGAAATTCCGACCACCCAACAACTCGGCTATCGTGACTTTTTCTCGGCTATCGTAAATTTTAAATACTTAATAATAATAATAATAATACATAGATAGATAGGGACAACATTACACACATTGCTCCGACCTCAATGTAAGATGCTAAAGTACTTGAGGTATGGGAATCGGAAACAACGAAGGCACCACAAACACCCAGGCCCGAGAACATGTAAAAAGTGGTTTTTTATGTTAACCCGACCGAGAATCGAACCCGGGACCTCGAGATGGCGACACCTTAAAAACCGGTGTTTACGCCACTCGTTCACGGAGGTTTTAAATACTTCATTGCAGAACATACTCCTTTATCTATAAGAAAGAGAATTCACCGTAGAAGATCAGTCCATGGACATTGCGAGCAACATAGCTCGCATTATTGGTCACCATTTCATTAGTCAAAGAAACTTGAGTTTTTTCGAAAGCGATTAAAGATTTGTTCTTCTTTTTATTTTTTAAATTAAATAATACTTGGGTGTATATTGGTATAATATATAATAAATAATATCTTCACGCAATTCCCAATACAGGGGGAGACAGAGGTCAAGTCTAGACAATTAAGTCCCTTGACCCACCTTCCACCGAAGATATTTTCAGGACAACGTGACAGGTGGTGAGCCCGTCGCCGCCTTTATGTCCAAGCCAACGATGAAATTGTACATAAGTTTTGAAAACTCATTGGTACTGCCACCTGGGGATCGAACTCGGGTCTCTCGACTCGAAATTCCGACCACCCAACAACTCGGCTATCGTGACTTTTTCTCGGCTATCGTAAATTTTAAATACTTAATAATAATAATAATACATAGATAGATAGGGACAACATTACACACATTGCTCCGACCTCAATGTAAGATGCTAAAGTACTTGAGGTATGGGAATCGGAAACAACGAAGGCACCACAAACACCCAGGCCGAGAACATGTAAAAGTGGTTTTTATGTTAACCCGACCGAGAATCGAACCCGGGACCTCGAGATGGCGACACCTTAAAACCGGTGTTTACGCCACTCGTTCACGGAGGTTTTAAATACTTCATTGCAGAACATACTCCTTTATCTATAAGAAAGAGAATTCACCGTAGAAGATCAGTCCATGGACATTGCGAGCAACATAGCTCGCATTATTGGTCACCATTTCATTAGTCAAAGAAACTTGAGTTTTTCGAAAGCGATTAAAGATTTGTTCTTCTTTTTATTTTTTAAATTAAATAATACTTGGGTGTATATTGGTATAATATATAATAAATAATATCTTCACGCAATTCCCAATACAGGGGGAGACAGAGGTCAAGTCTAGACAATTAAGTCCCTTTGACCCACCTTCCACCGAAGATATTTTCGGGACAACGTGACAGGTGGTGAGCCCGTCGCCGCCTTTATGTCCAAGCCAACGATGAAATTCGTACATAAGTTTTTGAAAAACTCATTGGTACTGCCACCTGGGGATCGAACTCGGGTCTCTCGACTCGAAATTCCGACCACCCAACAACTCGGCTATCGTGACTTTTTAACAACATTGTTAACAACACAAAAAAAACAAAAAATAAACCTTATCGTCCATTTTTTGGAGTGAATAATCTTTTATAGTCAGTTTACAATACATTGCTGATTTATTGTGCTCTTCTGTGGGGTTATAAAAAATAAAAAAATATCTTCACGCAATTCCCAATACAGAAAAGTCTAGATAATTAAGTCCCTTTGACCCGCCTTCCACCGAAGATATTTTCGGGACAACGTGACAGGTGGTGAGCCCGTCGCCATCTTTATGTCCAAGCCAACGATGAAATTCGTACATAAGTTTTGGAAAAACTCATTGGTACTGCCACCTGGGGATCGAACTCGGGTCTCTCGACTCGAAATTCCGACCACCCAACAACTCGGCTATCGTGACTTTCGTGTATATTGGTAAAGTGCATAAACGAATTATTTATTTGTATTGTTTTGTACCTGCAAATAAAGTGCATTTTTGTGTCATATACTCGTATGTTGGTTGACGCTCAAATACTTGGTCATCCTACTCAAGCTCAGTATAATTTTTCTTATTTTATGATAGCTGTAAATTGACTTCACTATAAATCATCTATTCTGTACTGGTAAAGCAAATTTTTAGGAATCTTAAATATCAGGCAGTGATTTAAATTATATTACTTTTATTACAACATCCATCGGATGATGCGACCGGTGTTTAGTACGGCGTGTCGTAATCAGTGTACAAAGCGGGTATTTTATTGTGAATTACACACAGAAAGTTCTATTGTAAGCGTATGCCCTGTCACAGTACAGTTGAACTCGGGACCGTGCCGGTGCTGCGGTCCCCCAGATTTATAACGAATTACACTCAATCTATCATTTGAACACATTTTGGCGGTCGCGTGAACAAATATAATTTCTCTTAATGAACAGTAACAACTGAAAAAAGAACAGAGGTGAGTTGATATTATTTTTTATTTGGTGTCGAGTTTATTGCAGAGCATTTCGCGCCAAAGCAGTTTTGTAGAAATCGCATAGATATTTTACAAATATTTTTGAAACTGTCAAACCCTTAATATATATGTAAATATTATACTTTAACAATAATTAAAACTTTGAAAAAGTATAGTTATGTTGCCACTAATCAAATAATATCAATACTAAAGAAAACTTTATAGCAGCGATGTAATTCGTTTTATTAATCAGCATTTCGCCCAAATTATTTTTATCTCCTTTAATGAACTTTGTTAAAGAATTAATGATCCAAAGCTTTTCTACAGTGAAATTATCTGGTTCATTGAAACAAAGAATCTCACTTCGCAGCTCTAATTTGTTCAGTATCAGAACCGTATCGAGTTGATTTCATCGGAAACGAAGTGAGAAGTTAGCTATTCCGGCGACGCCGTCAAGGCACTTGAAAAATAAATTCGATATTTATTCAAGAAATCTGTAGACTCCTTTAAGTATCTGTCTTGTATTAAAATTTTCTATAGCTGTTTATTCGGATCGTCTTCGTTATAAACGCTGACAGATTAGATTTAAACTACAGCGGATTCCAATTGATTTTAACTGTTTTTCAATGCGTTAAATCGGAAGTGTCAATACCCTTATTCTTACTGCGCTAAAACCATTAAAGGCAAAAACCAAACCCTTTGAACTTCAAAGTAAACGAATGTTGATGAAACAATTTTGTTTATTTTATTTATTTACTTTAGTAAAAAATCTACTAATGTAATAAGTATGATATGGGATAAAATAAATATCTGTACGCATAGTCCCTGACGGGGTAGCTTGATAACACGGATCGCCAAGTGTCACGATGATTACAACCTACTAGCCTCTTTCGCTTTTTTCAAATTCATACACGCAAGTCTAGGTATCCGAATTATTTAAATTACATTATAAATGAATATATTAATGATAGTAGCTCCTGGGAATGAGATAATCGCTCCCATGCTATTTCTAATTAAATTATTGTTAATAATTTTTTGATTAAATTATTTAATATTTCCTTTATAAAAAAAACTGTCGAATCTACCTATGGAGTTTCTTTTGCCGTTTCTTCTCCGTCAGAGGAACTTCAATACGGAACAGTGGTAGTTTAAAAATTACGATCGATGGATGTAATGTATGTTACTTATATCGATAAATAAATGATTTGATTTGAATACTCTTTGCCCTCCCATGTGTTTGTCACTTTACAGTTACTAAGACACAAGAAACACTGCTACGGGGTTGAATAATGTATTGTTCAATGTATTATTAAATATATTAAAACAAATACAAACGTAATTACATCTGGGAAATGCCCGTATTCCACAACAGCTACGATTCATTGCAAATCATCACGTACGTTGGATCGTTATTTTAGCGGTAAACGAAAAAGGCTGTTCCAAGAATATGTAACAATTTAATATCGTTTTCCAACAAATTGATACATAAAATAATGTTAAATTTAAAGAATTAAAAAAAATGTATATTCAAGCAATTAAAAAGATGATTTAATTCCGTTTAATATTTGATATAATTGTGGATTTGATTTAATTGGAAAACTTATTTCGTAAGAGTATCGATTTACTTGCTCGTTTTGCAATCAATCTGTTTTTGTTTATCATTAGATTTATTTACAAATTCAATACTGAGAAACAAATTCAGCTTATATTTGTTTGTTTTTGTTTGTAGAACCATTTAACGACAAATATTTGCTTTTAGTAATATTGTGTTACCTTTCGAACTCTATCGCATTGTGTTAGCTGTTTCTAATTTGAGAGTTTAAATGAAATGTTTTAATTTAAACAATTAAGTTTGTGGTAGATTTGATTTGCAAAATGTTTAAAACAAAAGTTTTGTCTGATTATATCGTGTCGCTCGTCACCTGACAGGTATCGTGGATGAAGAAAACATATAATGTGAATATACATGCATAGATAGGGAACAACATCATATACGTTGCTCTGATCCCAAATAACACGTAATAGAAACAACAAATATTGACCCAACAAGTAATCGAACCCGGGACTGTCAGAAACGGCGATACTATGAAAACCGGTATGTACGACACTCGTCCGAGGTCGTCGTCATTAATATATGTGTAGTCCTATGTAGGTTTAGTTTATTATATATCTGTTTAGTATAGGATAAAATGCTATGTATCCACCCACATACCATGTGAAAAACCATATGGTCATTTTTATATATGGTCATTTTTACAAATACTGCAATCTGTACATATAAATAAAACTCATTTTGTAATTCCAAATTAATAGCTTGACTTAACTAAATGCATAAGAATGTATAGACGGCACTTACATAAAAAAAACAATTATTAAAATGTATCTTTGTGTGTTTTTTTGTTCCGACTAATGAAACGGCTAGACCGATTTTGATGGGACTTTCAATGGCAGTTGTTGGCAATGGTAGTTGATATTATAAAGAGTAACTTAAGTTACTTCTATCTAAAACAAAAGGTCCACGAAAACAAAATTTTTACTAATTTTAATAACAGGCTGCTGCAGTGAAGCACAGGTACTTATACCAGTTTATCAACAACAGTGTAGCGCGTGGCGATTATGAAAAATTCTACCGGTATTTTATATCTGGTTTATTTTTATATAGGAAATTCTACTTCTTGAAACTGATAGTCAAGCTTCTTATAGATATTTTTTAAGTAGCTTAGAAGTTGACAACGACACATTTGATGATAATAATTATCCTAAGTCTGTTCTTACTCCTATAAGACAATCGGAAAAAAAATTTATAAAGAGGTTGCACTGTCCAAAGCGACAACTAAATGTCTTAAAAATTTCATATTGTTTTGCCTTTTAATCTGGTTCTATGATTAAAGATGTTTCCTTTTCATAGATTAGTTATTTTCTATAGTTTTCAATGTTTGATTTTATTTCAGTAAAAATTAAATTTTTCTAAAATTTACATTTGTTTAAACACTAATAGCGGTAGATCAGAAGTGAAATAGTCCTCTTCCTCTATCTTTTAATGTCGTGAGTGTTGTAAGGTGACATAGTAGTAGAGATAAATTTTTATAACAATAATGATTACATAGTGGCGATTCTCATTATAGGAAAGAGTCCAGCAACTTTTTACGAAGAGAACATTTTATTTGATTTTATATTCGTGGCTAAAAACGTCTTTTCAAACATTGTTCATTGAGTTCAAGTGTAATAATTTTATAGAAATACTATTTCAATCATAACAACAGCGGAAAAGGTTAATGGATTTTACCGCGATGGTCCCAGATTTACAAACAGGGTTTAAACAGGGTGAATAATAAATTTAAACTCATTTAGATTACGTTTTAGCGTGGGTACATACCGAGAAAATTCAGTTCATATGATGATAATCCTAGTAAGACGAAATTGTAGTTGCAGTCTTCAATAAATTAAGGCCAAGGTACAAGATAACAACGTGTATGAGAAGCAAGATGATGTGGTTTCAGTATCTTTATCTTTCTCGTTCTGTTTCATTGAAGAATAATGATTATACACGTATAATTTAGGAGTTGAAAAATAATAGAATATTTAAATGATTTAAAATTGTTTCCAGAGCTTGTTTGTTTTAATATAGTGTAGTGTAGTTTTTGTAGTTTACAATGTTTTATGAAACTATTAAATCAATTTTATTCAATGCAATTTTTTTTAAACCTTTGTCTGTTTGGTAAACACCAAGAATATATGATATCTTTTAACCTTCTTCAATAAAAATAACGTCATTGATCAAAGCAATTGGAAAATATAGAGCGATGGCTTCAATTTTGATTATTAATCCAATGAATGCTACTATTTACTAATATACATAATACGTTGTAATTTTTTATTAATTTGCTTTTTATATTCATTAACAGTGGAGGCGTCGACAGGTGACCTGGTCGTCTCAAAGCCACCTTTGAAATCGCCGGGCACACCCGTCACCGCTAGCCTCATTGCGAAAAGTGAGTAATTATAATTCTACTGCTAATGCATGTCAGCATATGAAATGTTAGGTTATTTTATCGTCTCAGAGAAATCTTAAAGTGACACTTATGCATCGCTTCTATAGTTAATAACTTCAGACCTTATGTAAATTTCTATGCTATATACAATTTTAATAGGTATATATATATATATATATATATATATATATATATATATATATATATATATATATATATATATATATATATATATATATATATATATATATATATATATATATATATATATATATATATATATATATATATATATATATATATATATATATATATATATATATATATATATATATATATATATATATATATATATATATATATATATATATATATATATATATATTAGTGATTTTGCTGCCTTTTTATAAAAAATAGAGTTTATCTTTATAGCGTTGAATATACAATATTTAAGTAGGTAACATACAACTGTTGTACATTTGCAATATTATTTTACGGAAACTTTCTTGTATCGATAAAAAATGTAACATTCCCAATACAGGAGTAGACAGAGGTCTAGATAATTAAGTCATTTGGACCCACCTTCCACCGAAGATATTTTTGGGACAACGTGACAGGTGGTGAGCCCATCGCCGTCTCAATTTCCAAGCCAACGATATAGTTCGTACATAAGTTTTTGTAAAAACCCATAGATACGAGCCTGACAACTGGGGATCGAACTCGGATCTACCGACTCGAAATTCCGACCACCTTATCACTCGGCTATCGTGAGCTTTTTGAATCTTATATCCATTTTAATTATTTATACTTAAAATTTAACACGAGTCTTCAGTGTAGATGATATATAGCATAGACAGTCCAAATGGTGCCAAAGTATAATTTAATTTAACACTTAAATTGACCTAGCCAGTTTAATAGGGTCGCTTGATCAAATGTTAAGCGTTTTTAGGCTGCGTTAATAAATAATCAGTAAATTCATAGGCAGGCCGCAGCATAGGCTATATATATTACAGTATGTTGTCGCCGTAAGAATAATATCATTATTCCTTTTCACCATCTCGCAAACTTCTTCTTTTATCCTACTTCTGTAAATGTGAAATAAAAGATTAGCGTTTGTTTATGACCTGGATACGAAAACCGCAGAAAAAGTTGTTTTAGTTGTTTTAGAAACTAACGCAGCGATAAGCTCACAGTATCATAAAAAAGTGGTGATGACATTTGGGACGAAGAAACTACTTAGAAGGAAAAATGCCTGTAAATAAAAACAAAATAAACCTACGTTGTTGTCGTACACATTTCTTTAACTATTCGTTCTTAAAAAGTTACAAATAAAACAGCATCACGGCTTCAGATTCTTGAAACCGTATTAATGAGGTTTATATTCGAGTGTTCTGAAGTTACTTATGTATAACGCAGTACGTTTCGATATTGGGGATGTGGGTTAATAAAGAAATAGAATAGAGTAGATACAATCCTCGCATTGTTGTCACATTCACCTTATAACCCTTGACTTGGTGCCAAAAAAACTTGCCACCGGCGCTATCCACGGCCGATTTGGCACACAAGTCTGGATCTATGTGGCGATTATGTCATGCGTTACAATGTGTAAAAACAAATAGACGGTCCGACTATTTGTTTTTACACAGTTTTCTTCTAAAAAAAATATCATAAATTTTATTGTAATGCAGAAAACGATGCTACCAATGCGGCTCGAGCTAACACGATATTTCTGGAAGGTCATCTCATTATGCACGTGCCTTCATACCGGAGAGTGTAATATGAGAAAGCATATAGACTACATACTTTTATGCATTTTACCTATAAATAAATTGTAGTTATGCTCCTAATATAACTTATTGACCCGATTAAATTCGTTTTGTAGTATGAAATCTTGACCTATATCTGTTTTAGAGAGCACTCCTTTATTTTAGTAATATGTCTATCCCGCGCTTGAACTCATGTGGAACTTTAATCATGAAGATGATTTTTTATGTGAAAAAGAGCTGTTAAGAGTCAAAAATACGACGTGTTTTTGGTTCGACGACCGACTTATGTCATCTATCGTTTTCATCGTTCCGTGAAAGGGTATACTAACATAAAAAAATATTTAAAAAAACAAAGGCAAGTGCAAAAGAAATTCGTTATTTGAAAAAGTTAACATTGCATTTTGACATATTTTTTTTAGTTATGGCATAGATAGGTAATATACAAAGATGTAGGTAGTAACAGCTATTCGTTTTCTTTTGTAAACATGGATTTATCAACGATTTTTCTTTCTTTAGTGTTTACATCTAAAACACATACATGGAGGCTTGGAAAAGATCACTGTAAGGTCAAACCGCTGGTGTAAAAGAGGGTTTGCCATAATCGTCACTCATACGAGTAGCAAGCAGATTTTTCGATTAACAATGTTGTTGGTCAGTCTGAATTTAAGTGTGGTATTTTCGAAATGGCTAAAATATTTTACCAAAGATAGCGGTTAAAAACATCGCCAAATATTTAATAAACGTCGATTGTGCATGGAAAATTACTGAACTTTTAGTTGTAATTTTACTGAGATTTACTGTCCCACTTTTACAATTTCGTAATTATCCATGAATTTGAGTAATTTTCTAGTTGTCATTATAACAAAAAAGGATTAAGGCAATAAATAAATTGGTGATTGCTTCTTCATAGCGCTGCTGGAAGTGGCCAATCAGTCTAGATGACGTGCAAGTCTAGAAACGCGGGGGCTAGTTAGACCACTTTATAGATATTCTAGTAACGAATATTTTGTAATTTCCCGCATCCTTCGAGAACAAATAACACATCCTTTGCAAGTAATAAATTGTAACTTTCGAATTGAACAAAGCGATATATAAATAAATTGTAGTTATGCTCCTAATATAACTTATTGACCCGATTAAATTCGTTTTGTAGTATGAAATCTTGACCTATATCTGTTTTAGAGAGCACTCCTTTATTTTAGTAATATGTCTATCCCGCGCTTGAACTCATGTGGAACTTTAATCATGAAGATGATTTTTTATGTGAAAAAGAGCTGTTAAGAGTCAAAAATACGACGTGTTTTTGGTTCGACGACCGACTTATGTCATCTATCGTTTTCATCGTTCCGTGAAAGGGTATACTAACATAAAAAAATATTTAAAAAAACAAAGGCAAGTGCAAAAGAAATTCGTTATTTGAAAAAGTTAACATTGCATTTTGACATATTTTTTTTAGTTATGGCATAGATAGGTAATATACAAAGATGTAGGTAGTAACAGCTATTCGTTTTCTTTTGTAAACATGGATTTATCAACGATTTTTCTTTCTTTAGTGTTTACATCTAAAACACATACATGGAGGCTTGGAAAAGATCACTGTAAGGTCAAACCGCTGGTGTAAAAGAGGGTTTGCCATAATCGTCACTCATACGAGTAGCAAGCAGATTTTTCGATTAACAATGTTGTTGGTCAGTCTGAATTTAAGTGTGGTATTTTCGAAATGGCTAAAATATTTTACCAAAGATAGCGGTTAAAAACATCGCCAAATATTTAATAAACGTCGATTGTGCATGGAAAATTACTGAACTTTTAGTTGTAATTTTACTGAGATTTACTGTCCCACTTTTACAATTTCGTAATTATCCATGAATTTGAGTAATTTTCTAGTTGTCATTATAACAAAAAAGGATTAAGGCAATAAATAAATTGGTGATTGCTTCTTCATAGCGCTGCTGGAAGTGGCCAATCAGTCTAGATGACGTGCAAGTCTAGAAACGCGGGGGCTAGTTAGACCACTTTATAGATATTCTAGTAACGAATATTTTGTAATTTCCCGCATCCTTCGAGAACAAATAACACATCCTTTGCAAGTAATAAATTGTAACTTTCGAATTGAACAAAGCGATATATAAATAAGGTGTCTAAATAGGTTCGAGAACAAAGCGCTCCATTTATGTCAGCCAATTAAATAATAAGATAATATTGTTAACCTCTATGTTTTTGAAAAGTAGATATTATTCAGTGTGTTATGTGTTATGTGCGATGGTTTATTATTTTGTATAATATGGTTTATGGTTTTTATAAATTCCAAAACAATATTTAGATATATTGTTTTAAACACTAGCATTATGAAGTATGATTATTATTAAGATAATGAAAGTTTAAGATAATGAAAGATAATTAAGATAATGAAAGTTATTTATTTTTTATAATGAAAGTAATTTTAATTTATGATATTAATTAAAGTTATTTTAATAAGGTTAAAATATAGAATTATAAAATATTTTTGTTGATTTCTGTAATAATAGGTGATATAAATTAATTTTAACGTCGTCGTATATTTACAATATTGAAATATTTTAAACGAGCCATCGATTATTATTTTCTAATTTTTATTTAGCAACATTTTGTATTCATTTCACGTTAAGTCATGACTCTAAATATATTTAAGGGCCATTGTGTTTTAAGTTCCTCTCCGTTATAGAACCCTTTTATGGAATGGCAGTGTGTATGCAATATTAATTAGCAATAACTGATTTACAATACGTTGACTGATAATATAGACGTTAGTGTGAAACGGTCGATGCTATGGTCTCCCCTCGTGGTTGAGAACGGACCGGCGCGCGCGCAACACTCGCGTACACGTCTCCGCGTAAAAATAAAGTCAGCGCCGAGCGCTTGCGTACTTCAACCCATTTATAATTATTAGTAAATCGCAGTACGAGCGCACGACTGCCGCTGTCGGCTGCCGCTCGCGAAAAACAAGTGTTTCATTTGTAAACGTCGTGTTAAATTTAGGCGTGCTATCACAAGCCCTTGCGTGGCTCAACTAGACAATTTCACGGAAACCTTAACATTCACGCTTACAAGCATAGCATTATCGAAATCAGAATGTCTACGTAATAGATACCGGTATCGTGTGACGCTAATACCTGCTGTTTAACGCTGTCGTTTCTTTGTGATTGTAATATTATTTAAACAGTGATAACAGTGAAGTGAGTTTAAAACAAATATGCCTGAAAAACCTAAAAGACGCAAAAATAACAAAAACAAACGTAAAAATAAAAATATTCGTACAGATCCTACAAATTCTAGTTGTAGTTTAAATAGTGATAACAACGCGAACTCTATTCAAAGCAAAGATGTCGAAGAAAAAATTCAAGGTAGATATTCAGGAGAAGATAAAAATGATTCAGTAACTGGATTACCAAAAAATATATCAACAGGTGCAAATGCTACCATTGCAAATTACAAATTAAATGTTGATGATTTAGATCGCTTAGAGGTACCAAAGTTTGATACAGTTGATTTTAAAGGAAAAAATCATAGTCAGTGCGATATCTCTGAAAAAGTTTCAGATAACGTAACTGGCAGTCAGGTTACCATAAATGCATATATAGTTGAATCTCCAGAACAGACAATAAAAAACAAGTCAAAACTATCGAGTGGAATAAAAAGCAAAAGTCTTGATGATAACGAATCTCTGAAGATTATTGAATTAACAGCTGATACAGAAGATCAATCTACACCGATTGAAAACGAGAGCACTTTTATGTCTGAAGGATCAGTAACAGTTCTAGATGCAGACTCTGATGTAGAATGGGAAAATACATTAGAATTGCAGGAACCTACCTTAAACAAAAGCGAGAAACTTGTTACGGGTACGTTGTCTGTTACGACAATACCACTTAAAGTAGCACATTGTGAACAAGCAAAATTGTTAAGTCCTGAACAAGAGCTTTCTCTTCGGCGTTATTTGCAAACTTTGAATTTGACTACTCATCCCTCAAATTCTCTTGAAATTAAAACAGAAATTGAACAAATCATCAATAGTGAAATAAGACACCGTCTAAGAAAAAAAGGACAAGCCGAAGATGTTTTTCACCAAGGAAAACTATGCCCTCCAAGAACACTAGATGTTATTGATGAAGAGGGTAGCGGTGAATCTTCCACTCATTCACGTCGACATTCCTATTTAAGTGAGAAAAGAAGTGACTATGATGACCTAGATGACGATGTATTTGAGCAACCGGGTTTTCAATCTACCACCAATACTACAAGAAAAAAATCTTCACTGCCTCAAGTGCCGCAAGAATGTATGCTTGTAGGTGCAAAATTAAAAGAGCCGGAAATAAGTGAAGCTCGTGGTGCTTGGACAGTTCAAACAGTCGAAAAATTATCAGGAGCAGAAGTTGTATACTTAACAGATTCATCAAGCAGTACTAGTTCTATAAACGATGTCACCGAAGATATTGGTAATAAAGAGGAAACGGACGCCTCTATAAGGATGATAACGCCAACAATAGAAGTTACAGATACTGAAAATTTTCTAAAGAAAACTTTTATTCCTATAGAAGAGCAAAACATAATTATTAAATCAGGAAATGATTCCGAAACAGAATTACTAATTAATAGTAGTACAAGTAATGAAAGTAATTTGTCTTCTAATATTATAGACCACAGACTACATGAAGTTGTTGTTCTTTCTACCGATAATATCAAAACCAATTTAACTGTAAAAGACATCAATGAAGTCGATACGCAAAATTATTTAAATACTACTGACAAAAATGATACCATCTTATCAGAAAACGGTAAATCAAGATTAAAATTATCAAAAGAAATACATGATTATGATTTAAAGATGAAAGTCTTAAAATGTGAATTAAATGACGCAATTAATAATTTAATCAAAGAAGTTAGTGACTCAGAAAACGTCAATGAAATCTCAAAAGAAAATTTTTCACGCCAAAATTCCTCCAGTAGTATATCATCTTCTCAATGCACAGCTATCTACAACCCTAATTCATCACTTACTGATGTTTCTAATAGTATGAATGAAGATTTGTATCAAAATTGTAAAGAATCGAAAGAGTATATTAAAGAGACATATAACACAAGCCATGTTAAGGAAGTAGTAAAACATGTTTCGAGCAATTCTACTCAAAATATTCAAAATTCCAACAATAATACAAAACAACCTCAAAATCTGCGAGATATATGTGTAGAAAAGATATCATCTTTTCCTTATGGCTTAAGGATGTTAGAAGAACTTGCTAATGTTTCTTTAAAGTTGCAAAATATGAATAATCTGGGATCGGAACTGAGTGACTATAATAATATTAAACCAAAGACAGATTCACCAAATAATAATTCATTTGACCGAACATCCCTCCATGTTAAAGAAAAGTCGTCACACATGAGATGCAAGCAACAAGATAACTTGCTTTATTTCTTAACTCCTCCTCCTCCTCCACCTCCACCACCTCCTCCGCCATTAGAACCTAGAAACACTTCGTTAAAAAAATCTCAGGATAGACACCAATTTTCTGATAAACAGGCTATTACATCGTCATACATTTGTTTATCGCCTTCACAAAAAATGTTAATGGAAAATATGTTTAAAAGTCAAGAAAAACCCTCTTACAATACTGATACCTGTCCTATAAATGTTCATGAAAGAGATTATAAAGATGACAGTACTAAGAGAACTGAAAATATTTTTAAGAAATCTTTAAAGTCCCAAACGGGTAGTCGTCTACTGGCCCTTATTCGTGACCCATTAATGTCAGGTAGTCTAAATTCGAATTTAAAGAAAATTGACAACAGTCATTTAAATTCAATCGAACAACCGCACAAAGAATCTATAAATTATAAGACAAATAGTTATACAGGTTCTGAATCGCAAGATTCGGACGATAATTTTAAACCTGTTCCACCTCCAAGACCAAAAAGGTTTTTATCTTCAATTTATGAAAGCAATGAAAATTCAAATCTAAGTAAAAGTTCGTTGGAATCTTTAAAACGGGAAAGAAAATTTTTTCATTATTCAACAGGAAACCTAAGTAAAGAAATTGAAGACGATGTATCTACCATACAAGACATGCATAGAAATTACACAAACACAAAATCTAAAATACATGAATTAAATAAACCTCGGAGACCCTCATTACCTAAAGACTTATGTGAACAGCAAATGGAATATATTCGTCAAAAAGAGAAAGAAGTAGAAGCTGAAATTCGCCGCCTTGAAGGAGAAAAAATTAAACCATTAGTAAAAAAAGGTCCTAGAGCACCAATGTTGCCAGAACCAGAAGTAATGAAAAGTATACATAACACACACTATAAACCACCCATAAAAGGAAACCTTTGGAATACGGATATTGGTGTACAAGAAAATAAAGGGAAATTATCATCTTTATTTAGTAGTAGTCAGGAAGAAATCCTTAGAGATAAAATGTATTACGAATATATAAACGAAATAGCTGAACGACACCAAAGAAAGCAACACAAAGTAATTAAAATATCAAACACTCCCGCAACATCTGACGCTAAAATAATTTCAAAGAGTATGCCGGCATTAGACGTAATTGACCCCAGAGCTAATAATCGAATAGAAGAGGAATTTATATTGAAAGCTAGAGAAAGATGGAATAAACTCGGAATCAAGGATCCTGAAAGTGAAGATGAGAAACACAGTAAAACAAATATATACCGTGAACCAAAAGTGATCAAACATGAAATAAAAGTCATTGATGATGGTGAAGAAAAAGATCTTAATAAGTTGCCTAATCATTTACAAGAATTTGTCACATTTACTGCTAAAGATAAGGAGCAGGAGTCCGGGTGCACTGGTGAGTCTGAATCTGAAGAAACCGCTACGCATGTTGTGATTTTGTGTGCAGTGATGTTACTATTGTTAGCAATTGGAAGACATATCTTACAATTTTTGAGAAACATTTAACAAATATTATTTGTTAGTCAATATGCATTAAATTGTGTTATTTTGCCAATGAGTAGATTAAATTGTGTATTATACATCGCATGAGTGTTCATTAAAATATTACTAACAAACGTCAACCATAAAACAAAATACTTAGTAATGAAGATTAATCTTTTATTATCTTTTATTCGTAAATATCAAGAATTCAAAATATTCAAGAAAAATTTAAAAAAGGGAAGGTAAGGCATCGCATCACTATTAAATATAAACGTTAGTTTCATTACTTGTTCTTACTCGTATATAGAGAGACTTGATGTAATATAAAAATTATTTTTGTAAAAAAGATTTTTCGTTTTTTATTTAAATTTACATACTTTTCACCAACACTAATAAAGTTAGGAATTACAAAATTTCTTGAATAAGGTGTATAATAAAATAATGGGTGTAGGATATCGTACTAAAGTAAGATTCATTTCATTGTTCCGAGGTATCGTAAGAGGCGACATGAGGAAAATATTTAAAAATCTTAATGTCGTTGCGGCCTTAAACTTTAATAAACCTTGGTAACATGTATGTTTCTGATATGTGAAGATACGGTTATAGTTGATCTTTCTAATTAAAAATTAAATTATATATAGGTTTTCAAGAGGTCGCCACCTCCGAGGTCCCGGGTTCGATTCCCGGACTGTAGAGAATGTAGAGAAACCGCATTTTCTACATTTTGTCGGGTTTGGGTGTTTGTGATGTCTTCGTTGTTCCCGATTCCATGACACAAGTGCTTTAGCTGTAGTACTACTACGTACTTATTTTGTGATCATAGCAATGTATGCATATGCATTTATTATATTACATGTAATTAACATTTAGGAGCCTATATTGAGTTATTTGTCATTTAATAATTTAAATGGCGGTAATAGTGAATGTTCAAACACTTATCGGGTACCAAGTGTTATCATAATATGAAAAGTCAGTAATTATTAAAATAAGATAACTAGATTAAGATTTGGTAACAAACAGTAAAATTATCATTTCAAACTTAATTTAACAAAAGGTGAAAATTGAATAAAACATTTTCTACGTATATTTAAAAAAAAAAGTCTGTAATTTTATGTCATGGTTCACTTATATTTCTTTTGAAACGACGAATCCGCCGAGTCAGGCAAGAGCGTCGTCCGTGGAAATATCTGGATCGTCTATATCGGTAGCAAATGACTTTTATTAACTAAAGTCGCAAATACGCTCTTTCAACGATTTGGTTATTCCAGAAGCTTATTTTCGTATGTTTCTAAAAGTAAATGCAATTATAATATCATATCAATATAATATCAGGTACAACTATTATCATGTAGGGTCTATATTGAGAATGGAATTTGGTAGTTCACGAAATTGTTATGATGAACTTTTTCGTTTTTTTTTTGTATTTTCACGCAATTCATCATGTTGGGGTCGTTAGAGGTCCAGAAAATTAAGTGCTTTCGACTCTCATTTTATCGGACCTTTATAGAAAGAACAGGAGATGTGGTGAGCCTGTCGTTATCTTACTGTCAAAACAAACGATACAAGTCGTATATTATTTTCGATAAACTTTATTGGTACAAGTTTTTTCTACATAAATTTAGTTTTATGATATGTTTTTAAATTCACCTGCTACAATTAAAAATAAATAATTGTTTTCATTTAAATATTATACTGAAAATCGTTGCTGAATCTGAAGTATCAGATTTTTTTTGGAAATGTAATTTAACGAAAATAGATTAGTCGTTAACAATCGGAAACAGAACGCAGTGTCCGCATCACAAATTCACTGCCAAACTGTGGGTGGAGTGTTAACCTCGTTTATGATGTTCCGTTCAGGAAATAAAGCTGGAAATTTTTGCAGCAAGAAATTTACATCTGACAAATGTGCACTGTAGCTTTTTAACGACTTTCTTACCCGTCATCCATTTTTAGACATTGTTTAAATAAAGAAAAGCTTTAAAATATTCACTCTATGTATAATTTTACACTATTTATTTTTAGGAATATTCATACCATCCCTAGCAACCTGTGGATGTAACCTTTAGTAGCCTGGCTAAAATAATCCCCCCATCCATCTTAAATAATATCGCATCCAAATTCAACAGATAGGTGGCTAACTATTGTCCTGCATGTAAAGTAGAAATCGCCCTCAACTGCAATCGATAATCTGCTTGACAAGCGTTGCGATTATGAGAAAAATTATGACAAAATAAGGGAGAGACCACAGTCAGCTAGACTTACAGGTTGTTATAATAGTTTCTTCTTCTATATAAGTCACGATAGCCAAGTTGTTGGGTGGTCGGAATTGCGTGAAGATTTATATTTATTCTTCTATAAAATTTTGTGCTTCAAAGTGTGTGCTGTGAATATGTCCAAAGGCTAAATCTTCAGGCTATTCCCAAAACTAGGGTAGACTGAGGTGTAGACAATTAAGTCCTTTCTAATCACCTTTCACGAATGAGTTTTCTTTGGAACAAAATAACAGGAGGTGAGGTTGTCGCCTTCAGTTTGTCCAAGCCAAGGATATCATACGTAGGTTTTGAAAAAACCATTGGTAAGCTAAAAAATGGGATAGGATAAAAAAATCATTTATGCGCTTCAAAACAACGAAATTGTGCACGAATAAAGAAGCAAATATATAATAATATATAAATAGAATATATATATATCTTCACACAATTCCCAATAAAGGGGTAGACAGAGGTCTAGGCTAGAAAATTAAGTCGCTTCGATCCACCTTCCACCAAAGATGTTTTTCGGGACAGCGTGACAGGTTTTGAGCCCATCGCCGTCTTTATGTCCAAGGCAACGATAAAATTCGTACTCAAGTTTTTGAAAAACTCATTGGTACGAGCCTTCCACCTGGGGATCGAACTCGGGTCTCTTGACGCGAAATTCCGACTACCCATCCATTCGGCTATCGTGACTTTTTAAAGACGCAAATAAATATTACTAAATCATATTTAGTCAAGAAATTATGTAGACGCCTCCTTGGGCGTAACTACCGCTTTTCAAGGTCATTACGTGGTCCCGGGTTCGATTCTCAATCGGGTTAATGTAGGAAAACCACTTTCTATACATTTTCTCGGTTCTGGGTGTTTGTGATACCTTCGTTGTTTCCGATTCCCACACCTTAAGTACTTTAGCATCTCACATTGGGATTGGAGCAATGTATGTGATGTTGCCCCTATCTATACATGTATTTATTATTATTATGTATTATTAAATTCCCTCGTATGAACCCATCCGTAATACTAGTAATAAAAGTACGTATACCTTTACAGATTATACTCAGCTATCTGATCAACAGTCCATAAAGATTCATCCACGAAGTTTAGTCAAGCCTCTTAAATATTACCCTCTGTTTTCCACCCGGTAATTTTCTGTTGTTTATAAATTTTGTACTATATACCATTTAGAATTTTTTAATACTTTTTATCCATTAATTTTAATCATCGTTAACCTACGACGTGATCGTCTCTACGTAAAATTTAACAAATTTTGTTTTCCTTTAAAGAAATTACCTAAAGCACTTATGTACGGAATCAGATACAAAGAAGTAACGCCCAGATTCGAAAAGTGGTTTCTTACATTGACCCGCCCAGAAATCGAATCCAGGACCTGAGGACAGCAGCAGTATGAGAACCAGTGCCTACGCCACTCCTCCACGGGGGTAAAATATGAGTCCCATATAAAAATATGTACATTGATTTTTTTTATTATATTCTACTAGGGCTGACTAAGGCAACAATAATCTCATACAACATTTCATTTTAATTCTTCAACTGCGCATTGTAAGTTATTTATATAATTCTTCATTTTGCTAACCCAAGGTATGGAAGGTAGACAGGAGGTAGGTATGGAAGATACTAATATAGCGGGATCGAAAGATTATCTTATCACTATAATAGATCAGGCCGTGCTTCGATAGTTTGGATGGTTTGGGCTGGTTTAACGAATGAGTGAATATTGAATAGTAGTATATGGATCCAAAATAGGGTCGAGATAGGCTAAGAAGTTTACACTAACTTTCGAAGACTATGTGAGAAAATTACTCGAAAAAGGGAAGAGAACGCGGATTCCTAGACATGCGAGTATCGTATAAATAAATTGAAAAAGTAATGAGTGTACCGTATAACTTCACGATCTGTCCTCTTTGGCTAAATCATCAGGTTGGATGAAGACATAATTTACCATTAAGCTTAAGCGATCCTTTAATATCACGCATAGCAACATCACAATTAAATTAAAGAGAAAAAAGTTAAAATTTCACCTGACACGGGCGGGATTCGAACCCGCGACCTTCGCCGTGTCGAAATTTTAACTTTTTTTCTTTTAATTTAATCACATAAGAGTTCATTATAAATATGCTTTAAAAATCAATAAAATTGCATAACATCACAATTGTAATTTCTTCATTGAATTAATGTTCATGTTAAAAGTCATGATAGCCGAGTGGTAGTGGGAGTGGGTGGTCGGAATTTCAAATCAAGTCACCCGAGCTCGATCCCCAGGTGGCAGGCTCGTACCAATAGGTTTTTTTCAAAAACTTATGTACGAATTATATCATTGGCTTGGACATTAAGAAGGCGACGGCCTCACCACCTGTCATGTTGTTCGATGGAAGGTGGGTCGAAACAACTTAATTGTCTAGACCTCTCTCTGCCCCTGTATTGGGAATAGCATGAAGTTATGTTATATATTACATTATTTTTTATCTTATGTATTATGATTTAATATGTTTATTTTGTTACAAATAAAACATTAATATTTGTATCGATAGGTATAGCCCTATAGAAATGCTTATTTGAGTGGATTATTCAAATTTATATTTTCCATATGACTAATCAAACGAGTCATCCAGGAGATAATTTGACATGTCAGGGTCCCAACAAAGAGTGAAATGTCAAAGAGCCCGCGGGCGCGGCGGAAACGATTTGACTGCGGAAGTGAAGTCATGGTGGGGGACAATTCTACTTGTTAGGTTAAAATTGTAAATTTTTATTATGTTAATATAATTTAATTCCCTTGTTTAAAGGGATTCATTACTTTTGTAAATATTTGCGTAATCTATCGAATTATCTGTAGCCAAGACAATGGTTTTAGGTATTTGTATGTTCGAGCATCGCAAAAAATATTAACGTTTGTGTTGATTGTTCGATATGAAATTGTATAAATAATGTAGGTATTGTTAAAATCGGCTCAAAAGTTGCTGGCTTTGGCTTGATATGTCACAAGCCGTGATTACTTAACATTTTATCGAAAAACCGGCGTAGGAAGATATGATATTTATCTTATAATACGTATCTTATAATAATTATAATATATTACTTTATTAATTATTTTAACTTGTGACACAACAATACGATGCCAGGTTGATCCTATTTCTTTTTTGAACTATTAGCGCAGTATATTACATTGCGGTTTCCCGGTTCTCCAGAAGAAGGCGGCTTATATTATAATAGCGCCATCTGTTTCAATTATATAGAAGCAATGCAATGAATGTTCGTGATCGCCACTAGATGTCTGGTGATCTATACCACATTTTAATAGTTTTAAATATATAAAGACTAAAGAAAATTAACATTTTAATTTAAATTTTTGTCCAATACAAAGTCAAAATTATTTAAAAATATGATTATTACATTAATATTCCTACCAAATACGCATTTTTTTGGGGTTTCGATATTTTTCCAGCTTGTGAGGATCCTGTTGCGCAGAGTAATAAAACTTATTAACAAAATATTAAAACGTCAAAGCAGACATTAGCAGAAAATCGAAATATAAGAGAGATCCTTTTCAGTCTAAACTGAAAAAAAAATCATTTTTATTTTTCTGTCTAACATGATTCCCGTCTCTATAATCGAACTGTCCACTGTGAAGAGATACGGATGAATACGTTTATTGAATCGGTAGTTTTTTTTTTGTTTTATTTCATCAACTTGTGATACCATTGTGATATGATCTTCTGATTTTCTGTTCGAGTAAACAAAAATAACCTTGGAAAAAATAAACTAAACTAATAAAATAAACTTTGGAAAATTTAAACATAAATTATCCACAAGTCACGATAGACGATTGGATGAGTGATCGGAATTTGAATCAAGAGATCCGAATTCGATCCCCAAGATTCATACCAATGGGTTTTTTTCAAAAACTCATGGACAATTTATGTCGTACGCTTGGACATAAAGACGGCTACGGGGTCTCCACCTGTCACGTTGTCTTAAAAAACTTTTCGGTGGAAAGTGGGTCGCAAGGACTTTATTATCTACCCCTGTATTGGGAATGGCTTTCAAGATATATTAAAATTATCCAAAAATATTTTAGCACTCGTCGAAAGTGCTCAAATCACAAAGAAAAAAAGGTTGACATGGAAATACTAAACCATAACTGCGTATTTGTGGTGTAATAAACCTCATATTAGAAAGAAAGCTTGTATTTAGTTATATTCGCTCAATTCGTATAATATGTACATTAAATATGAAAGTATAAGAAAATGTATTAATTAATTGATTAAAGAAAAACTAGCCAATACTGTTTACATACTGTTTTATTATACGGATGTTCTTAATCCATTTTTCTGTTGTACAAAATTTATTGCTTTTGGCATACAATCTTTGGAAAAATTTGCTGGTATCGTAAACACAAAGATTTTCCTGAAAAATAAAATTTACCCACGTTATAAGAACCTACATAAAAAGTTTACAACTGCGGACCCACTTATCCCCAATGAAATTTGCATATTACTTTACTGTCATAGCTGTTCTTCAGAATAACTTTAGATTTAGAAACTAATCATATTATAATAAAAGTCATGATAGCTAAGTTGTTGGGTGGTCAGATTTCGAGTTCCATCCCCAAGTGGCAGGCTCGTACCAAAGGGTTTTTAAAACATATGTATGAATTATATCGTTGGCTTGGACATAAAGACGGCGACGGGCTCACCACCTGTCACGTTGTCTTAAAAACTTTTCGGTGGAAAGTGGGTCGCAAGGACTTTATTATCTACCCCTGTATTGGGAATGGCTTTCAAGATATATTAAAATTATCCAAAAATATTTTAGCACTCGTCGAAAGTGCTCAAATCACAAAGAAAAAAAGGTTGACATGGAAATACTAAACCATAACTGCGTATTTGTGGTGTAATAAACCTCATATTAGAAAAGCTTGTATTTAGTTATATTCGCTCAATTCGTATAATATGTACATTAAATATGAAAGTATAAGAAAATGTATTAATTAATTGATTAAAGAAAAACTAGCCAATACTGTTTACATACTGTTTTATTATACGGATGTTCTTAATCCATTTTTCTGTTGTACAAAATTTATTGCTTTTGGCATACAATCTTTGGAAAATTTAAACATAAATTATCCACAAGTCACGATAGACGATTGGATGAGTGATCGGAATTTGAATCAAGAGATCCGAATTCGATCCCCAAGATTCATACCAATGGGTTTTTCAAAAACTCATGGACAATTTATGTCGTACGCTTGGACATAAAGACGGCGACGGGCTCACCACCTGTTACGTTGCTAATGCTAACAAAACTAAAGTTCTGTTGTTTGAAAGGGACGAAGAAAGAACGAAGTGTGAAATATGGGTAAATCAGGAATGTCTAGAACAGGTGAATGAAATTGTATAAATAATGTAGGTATTGTTAAAATCGGCTCAAAAGTTGCTGGCTTTGGCTTGATATGTCACAAGCCGTGATTATAACATTTATCGAAAAACCGGCGTAGGAAGATATGATATTTATCTTATAATACGTATCTTATAATAATTATAATATATTACTTTATTAATTATTTTAACTTGTGACACAACAATACGATGCCAGGTTGATCCTATTTCTTTTTTGAACTATTAGCGCAGTATATTACATTGCGGTTTCCCGGTTCTCCAGAAGAAGGCGGCTTATATTATAATAGCGCCATCTGTTTCAATTATAGAAGCAATGCAATGAATGTTCGTGATCGCCACTAGATGTCTGGTGATCTATACCACATTTAATAGTTTTAAATATATAAAGACTAAAGAAAATTAACATTTTAATTTAAATTTTTTAATACTTTTTATCCATTAATTTTAATCATCGTTAACCTACGACGTGATCGTCTCTACGTAAAATTTAACAAATTTTGTTTTCCTTTAAAGGAAATTACAAAAATCACGCAAACCCACATCATGATCGCCATCCACGTACACTTATGTGTTTATTACCCATTACTTATATATAATAGCTTACAATTACAAAGTATTTCTTACAATTTTATTCTAATACAATATAAAACATCATGCTTAATAATTTTAGCATGTTAAAAGTCATGATAGCTAAGTTGTTGGGTGGTCAGATTTCGAGTTCCATCCCCAAGTGGCAGGCTCGTACCAAAGGGTTTTAAAACATATGTATGAATTATATCGTTGGCTTGGACATAAAGACGGCGACGGGCTCACCACCTGTTACGTTGCTAATGCTAACAAAACTAAAGTTCTGTTGTTTGAAAGGGACGAAGAAAGAACGAAGTGTGAAATATGGGTAAATCAGGAATGTCTAGAACAGGTGAATGAAATTGTATAAATAATGTAGGTATTGTTAAAATCGGCTCAAAAGTTGCTGGCTTTGGCTTGATATGTCACAAGCCGTGATTATAACATTTATCGAAAAACCGGCGTAGGAAGATATGATATTTATCTTATAATACGTATCTTATAATAATTATAATATATTACTTTATTAATTATTTTAACTTGTGACACAACAATACGATGCCAGGTTGATCCTATTTCTTTTTTGAACTATTAGCGCAGTATATTACATTGCGGTTTCCCGGTTCTCCAGAAGAAGGCGGCTTATATTATAATAGCGCCATCTGTTTCAATTATAGAAGCAATGCAATGAATGTTCGTGATCGCCACTAGATGTCTGGTGATCTATACCACATTTAATAGTTTTAAATATATAAAGACTAAAGAAAATTAACATTTTAATTTAAATTTTTTAATACTTTTTATCCATTAATTTTAATCATCGTTAACCTACGACGTGATCGTCTCTACGTAAAATTTAACAAATTTTGTTTTCCTTTAAAAGAAATTACCTAAAAGCACTTATGTACGGATATCGTTGGCTTGGACATAAAGACGGCGACGGGCTCACCACCTGTTACGTTGCTAATGCTAACAAAACTAAAGTTCTGTTGTTTGAAAGGGACGAAGAAAGAACGAAGTGTGAAATATGGGTAAATCAGGAATGTCTAGAACAGGTGAATGAAATTGTATAAATAATGTAGGTATTGTTAAAATCGGCTCAAAAGTTGCTGGCTTTGGCTTGATATGTCACAAGCCGTGATTACTTAACATTTTATCGAAAAACCGGCGTAGGAAGATATGATATTTATCTTATAATACGTATCTTATAATAATTATAATATATTACTTTATTAATTATTTTAACTTGTGACACAACAATACGATGCCAGGTTGATCCTATTTCTTTTTTGAACTATTAGCGCAGTATATTACATTGCGGTTTCCCGGTTCTCCAGAAGAAGGCGGCTTATATTATAATAGCGCCATCTGTTTCAATTATATAGAAGCAATGCAATGAATGTTCGTGATCGCCACTAGATGTCTGGTGATCTATACCACATTTTAATAGTTTTAAATATATAAAGACTAAAGAAAATTAACATTTTAATTTAAATTTTTGTCCAATACAAAGTCAAAATTATTTAAAAATATGATTATTACATTAATATTCCTACCAAATACGCATTTTTTTGGGGTTTCGATATTTTTCCAGCTTGTGAGGATCCTGTTGCGCAGAGTAATAAAACTTATTAACAAAATATTAAAACGTCAAAGCAGACATTAGCAGAAAATCGAAATATAAGAGATCCTTTTCAGTCTAAACTGAAAAAAAATCATTTTATTTTCTGTCTAACATGATTCCCGTCTCTATAATCGAACTGTCCACTGTGAAGAGATACGGATGAATACGTTTATTGAATCGGTAGTTTTTTTTTGTTTTATTTCATCAACTTGTGATACCATTGTGATATGATCTTCTGATTTTCTGTTCGAGTAAACAAAATAACCTTGGAAAAATAAACTAAACTAATAAAATAAACTTTGGAAAATTTAAACATAAATTATCCACAAGTCACGATAGACGATTGGATGAGTGATCGGAATTTGAATCAAGAGATCCGAATTCGATCCCCAAGATTCATACCAATGGGTTTTTTTCAAAAACTCATGGACAATTTATGTCGTACGCTTGGACATAAAGACGGCTACGGGGTCTCCGCCTGTCACGTTGTCTTAAAAAACTTTTCGGTGGAAAGTGGGTCGCAAGGACTTTATTATCTACCCCTGTATTGGGAATGGCTTTCAAGATATATTAAAATTATCCAAAAATATTTTAGCACTCGTCGAAAGTGCTCAAATCACAAAGAAAAAAAGGTTGACATGGAAATACTAAACCATAACTGCGTATTTGTGGTGTAATAAACCTCATATTAGAAAGAAAGCTTGTATTTAGTTATATTCGCTCAATTCGTATAATATGTACATTAAATATGAAAGTATAAGAAAATGTATTAATTAATTGATTAAAGAAAAACTAGCCAATACTGTTTACATACTGTTTTATTATACGGATGTTCTTAATCCATTTTTCTGTTGTACAAAATTTATTGCTTTTGGCATACAATCTTTGGAAAAATTTGCTGGTATCGTAAACACAAAGATTTTCCTGAAAAATAAAATTTACCCACGTTATAAGAACCTACATAAAAAGTTTACAACTGCGGACCCACTTATCCCCAATGAAATTTGCATATTACTTTACTGTCATAGCTGTTCTTCAGAATAACTTTAGATTTAGAAACTAATCATATTATAATAAAAAGTCATGATAGCTAAGTTGTTGGGTGGTCGGAATTTCGAGTTCCATCCCCAAGTGGCAGGTTCGTACCAAAGGGTTTTTAAAAACATATGTATGAATTATATCGTTGGCTTGGACATAAAGACGGCGACGGGCTCACCACCTGTTACGTTGCTAATGCTAACAAAACTAAAGTTCTGTTGTTTGAAAGGGACGAAGAAAGAACGAAGTGTGAAATATGGGTAAATCAGGAATGTCTAGAACAGGTGAATGAAATTGTATACTAGGGGAGTGCGTTTAGCCGGGATGGAAGATGTGATTTAGATGTGGACAGGCATGTCGCTGCCGGGAACAAAGTCAATGATACCCTGACTGCGTTAGTCAAAAGGCAAAGCGTAGGCGCCTTGCAATACATGTCGCAGTGTTGGTACCGACTTTGTTATGTGGCAGCGAAACCTGGGTATGCCAGAAGAAGCATAAAAGCAGGTTGAATGCAGTGGAGATGCGATCTCTTCGTAAAATGTGCGGCCTTACCATGGCCGACCGAAAGCGAAACGAAGAGTTTCGCAATATGGCAGGTTTGAAAGATGAATTTGTCACAAAAATTTATAAGGGCGTGCTTCTATGGCTTGGGCACGTTGACCGAATGAGTGAAGACCGAATGGTGAAGAAAATATATAGCGCGAAAGTAAGCATAAATAGGTGTCGAGGTAGACCGAGACTAACTTTCGAAGACCATGTGAGCAAATTACTCGAAGATGATGAATCTGAAAGGAGCGAAAGAGGTATGTAGGGATCGTGGCACTTGGAGATCTGCTCTCTGGCTACCCCGTCAACTTTCTTCGTTGACGGGGTAGCCAGACATCTTGAGTGGCTTGCCACTCAACTTTCCCGTACCCCATTGGCAATCACAGTTCCAGGACGTTGCAACTTAAACGCTTCTGAATTTTGGTCTGGTATTTTATGTGATAGCTATCCCGCCATGTGTCGGTAGCTTATTGCTTTTTAAGAATTTTGTTATTCTCGGCTTACGATACCCAGGGGTTGAGAAAAAGGTCAATATATTAATAATGCTAAAAGCTCACGCACAGATGATAACTATTTATGTTTATTAAAGGAGGCCTATGTTCTGAAGAACAAAAATTAAACTAAATTAATTAAAACATTTATGTCATAATTAAAGCTGAAATTAAGATTTCCTCAAAAATCACGCAAACCCACATCATGATCGCCATCCACGTACACTTATGTGTTTATTACCCATTACTTATATATAATAGCTTACAATTACAAAGTATTTCTTACAATTTTATTCTAATACAATATAAAACATCATGCTTAATAATTTTAGCATGTTAAAAATTCTATACTTATTATCATTGAACTGATGGCACTGTTACGATTGATCGATGACGTTGTACGTCGAGTATCTGTCATACGCATATGTTTCATGAAAATGTTTTACCGAAATCTTCCATTAAATATACATACCGTGATATTGGTGAATATATCAACCTTATTGAATGAAAAGCGAGGACTTACGGTGGTCTATTAAGTTTCTATTATGACAGTTAATTAATAGTTAGGTCCTGCGTGATAAATATTAAATTGAATAAGGTAAATTAAAGCGGTGACGAAATATACGGTTCCGAGCATATGCAATTTATCGATACTTTACTGCCCAATCTCCGGGCTAACTAAGGCGAAAAAATCGGTGTATTATTAAAATAATTCAAAGTATATTCCAATGTATCAAACAAAATAAAATCTCTAGTCGGTTTTTTCTTATATCCGTGGAGGAAAATGCTTTACGCACGCTTGTTTTCTGACCGAGAGGCCACCGAAACGAACAGTGTCGGACATGGGTTTCTTAAGGAGAAACATACCGACAAAAGAACATCCACCGGATGCAGTTCACCTGGAGGCCTTTACAGCTTCATCAGAGGAGACGAAGGCCCGCAGATGAAAGGAAGAAAGAGGAACAACGTCGTGATGCACTCGACCCCTGTAAACGATAGCGTAAACCTGCCACTGACGGGGAGAGGGGATTTTTCTAGTTGGCAAATTCCTCCTCTGCTAAAGGCGTCTGTATTAGTACCACACTGTTACCCATTTCTATCGGTTGGTGTTCGGTTTAAAATATGTAGATATTGGGTATGGTATGGTATGATGTTAGGTAGGCAGTTTCATATTCCTCGGGGATCGCATAATTTTGTTGTTTCGAGTTGGTTGCAGGTTCGATGGGCTACAGTATTGACATCTATAAGGCAGTAAGTAAGTAAGCTCTTTTGAACACTATACCCGTTAAGAAATCTTTAAACGTAAGTGATACAGCTGTAGTCCTTTCAGTGTTAAGAGCCATTTACTACTAGAAATATATATAACAAGTTGTTCATCTTCCTTGTTCCAGTCTGTTGGCGAGACATATTTCAGGTTGATGTAAACTAGTTTATGATCACTCACCAAAACATAAATATTTGTTAACATTTCGTGTAATATTGTTTTATGATACAAAACTTTTCTACTAGTCGCTTTGTTAAATTCTGGTACATACTTTTTATTTCAAAAGCGAAGGATAAACTTAATTACAACTGAATTGATAATTGTACACTGTACACAGTAGAAGGTAGGAACAAAATGGAATGCGCTTATACCAAGTTTAAATTAAAACTCATCGTGTAGACGAAAAGTTGCTCGCGTTTTTCGTTTTTCTGCTTTCAAGCGAAATACACGAAGTACGAGTCTGATGGCGCATTTTATTCAAAATAATCCATCAAAAGTTGTATAAATTAACTCTTTTAATTAAAAATATTGATGATACGCTTTTGATGTATTCATCATAACCAAAACTATATTCTGTGCAAATGCCATTAAAAAACAACAGACTCTACAAAGGCTGCCGAACACTGACAAGTCGTGATGGATGGATCATAAACGGATACCTGATATTGTCAAAAAATATTGAAATTGGTATTGGTGTATATCACTACTACCTTTATTTTATCCTTTAATAAATTTAGAGTATTTAAAATATATAAAAATACAAGTAAATTGCAAATTTTATCATAAAACAATTTTTCGATACGCTGCTTTAATTTGTAACCATTACAATAGAAAGTACGTACAAGCTCTCATATATTGTAAACTGTCGTAACTAGGGTCGCATATTTAAACATAAAGCATTTAAATTGAAAAAAAGTATATTGTTGTTTTTAAAAAAAACTGATTTTGTTTCTTATTTAAGTATTAATTATTATATTGTGAACCGTGCTCTGACGAACCGATAGCCGAGCTGGTCCTACCTTCAAGGCTAAGGGTTGCGGGTTCGAGTCCCACTTCATTATTGTAGATTAAGAGACAATACCATAATGATACAGAATACATTATCTGTACAAAAGAGATGAACAGATGTAATAAAAAAACGTACATAAGTTTTTGAAACTATCTTTTGGTACGGGCCTTGGGGATCGAAGTCGAGTCTTCTTAATATATACCAGTTGAGTATATTGTATAAAGTCACGATAGCCGAGGGGCCGGTGGGTGATCGGAATTTGAGTCAAGAGACCCAATTTCGATCCCCAGGTGACAGGCTCGTGCTAATGGATTTTTCAAAAATGTATGTACGAATTATATCGTTGCTTGGACATTAAGAAGGTGACGGCTCACCGTTGGCCCAAAAATGTCATCGGTGGAATGTGGGCCGTAACGACTTGATGGTCTAGACCTCTGTCTACCCCTGTATTGGCAATGGTGTAAGATATTAGTTGTTTGTTTACATTTAAAATAAATATCTTCACGCAATTTCCGTATATGTATATACGAATATTTATTTAGAAACATCCACGACTCGAGTACAAACTTTTATATATGGTAAACAGTACCGCCCAAGCCAAATAAATTAGGCTATCAGTAGTTTTTAATAACTAAAATATTATTATACATGCATGAACTAACGTAATAACCTTTGTGTTATAAATTATTAACTAATACACAACATAGAAGTTTAAGAAACTTGTAGACACGACTGTATAATACTGTATCTATCACTTCAGCAAAGTTAACATAACACTTGCTCAAGTTTCAGCCGTTAGCACGACGTTATAATACGTAGCGAAACTTCATACGTAAATTGTTTTGGGGTAATATATCATTTGTAGCTTTCGCCGATGGGTTGCGTTGGATAACTGGATTTGAATCGTTGTTTCAGCTTAATATTAAATGCGAAGATGTCCAAGGCGCGTGTTGGGGTATGTTATTAATTTAACCGCGTTTCTAATTAATTAATGTTATCCGCTGTGAATTTTCCCACGATCCGGCGATTACACTACAAATATCCAGCGACGTGACTTGTCTTCATTCATTTAAAAAGAGTTTTTTTCATTTTAATTGACATAACGTCAATATAGTGTTAAAGACTTTATTGTTATTTGCTTGTCATAAGAATAAGATGTTGCGTTTCTTTTGAATAATCAGAATCAGTAGAACGCGCAGAACCTCAAGACTGGCATAAACTTTCTATTACAATCATAAACAGTAATCTGTTATTGGCCTTATTGTAACCCATTCATTATATTTGTTAATTTAATGCACTTTCGACTCTGAAAATTTTTTTTTTGGTACGTCATAGTATTGTTCGCTTGTCATACGTCATAATTTCCGATAGCCCAGTAGGTAGTGGTCCCGCCTTCAAAGCTAAGGGTTGCGGGTGTGTTTGTAGGGAAATCGCATTAGGAAACGGTTACATTAAAAACAAACGAAGTGATTCGAGAGAGATAGAGAAAGAGAGAGAGAGAAAATCAAAATACATTTCGAGGTCATGTTGAGTCTGACAAAACTCGCTGCAAACGCGCTGGACGGTACCTCCTCTTATCTCTCCCTCAAATGTTTGAGAGGAGAACTTTGCCCAGTAGTGGGCTTTTTCAGGCTTTTACTGTATGTTTTTACGTGAAACGAAGCTTATAATATTTGTGAACTTATTATATGAAGCATACAATGTAGTTTCGGATATTAAAACATTAGTACAATTCGATTAAGATTGTAATAAATAAAAAATAAATATCTTCACGCGATTCCCCAATACAGGGGTAGACAGAGGTCTAGTCTAGACAATTAAGTCCCTTCGAACCATCTTCCCCCGAAGATATTTTCGGCACAACGTGACAGGTGGTGAGCCCGTTGCCGTCTTTATGTCCTAGCCAAGGATATAATTCGCACATAAATTTTTGAAAAACCCATTGGTACGAGCCTGCTACCTGGGGATCGAACTCGGTTCTCTAGATCACTTATTGAACTATGTGATCTATAGGTATATAACATAATTTCAATATCTTGGATAAGAAAATGTATATTAAGAATAGATTTATTAGCGTGTAGTGAATTTTTAATAAGTTTGTGAATTTATTTTTGCTTTACTTTCAAGAAGTAAATACAGTTTTATGAGCATCGTAAACATTAATGAGTTTGTTGAATATTTGTTAAGGAATTTTTGTTACCATACTTTAAAAAAATACGTAATAGAAGAATATGTAGTATTTTACAAAACTGTAGTTAAGCAGTTCACTCAGTCAATTACAAGTCTAAAGATCTTGGCTAGTAGCTAACTATCACTCATTTCGAACTACTACTTCTTCGTCTATTTATAAGTTCCAAAATATTAAAGTACTCACAATATTTTCCCTCATTGCCGAGGCCGTGATAATTTAAGTGCTAAAGGTTTTTAACAAATGGATCTGTGTACTATTTAATATAAGTTAAATAAACGCTTTGCTTTAAATTACTTCTGGTATTCATATGACTGTATCTTTACGAGTCATTTCTGAGAGCGAAACCAGAGTGAAAACAGATGGACTTGGTCATGATTCTTACATTGTGTATACATATATAATCTTATGCTTCACATGTGACATTGACATCTCTAACTCATTTACAGCGTTCAAATGCAATTTGTTCAAAGTGCTTGCAATAGGATAAAAGTTTATATTTTAAGTTTATCGATTATACAACATGTGAATGAAATTGTCTACTTGGGGAGTGCGTTTAGCCGGGATGGAAGATATGATTTAGATGTGGACAGGCGTGTCGCTGCCGGGAACAAAGTCATTGGTGCCCTGACTGCGTTAATCAAAAGGCAAGGCGTTGTGAAAAGTGCACGCCTTGCAATACATAACGCAGTGTTGGTACCGACTTTGTTATGTGGCAGCGAAACCTAGGTATGCCAGAAGAAGCATAAAAGCAGGTTGAATGCGATCTCTTCGTAAAATGTGCGGCCTTACCATGGCCGACCGAAAGAGAAACGAAGAGATTCGCAATATGGCAGGTTTGAAAGATGACCTTGTCACAAAAATGGATAAGGGCGTGCTTCGATGGTTTGGGCACGTTGAGCGAATGAGTGAAGACCGAATGGTGAAGAAAATATATAGCGCGAAAATTAATATTAAGAGGTGTCGAGGTAGACCGAGACTAACTTTCTAAGACCATGTCAAGAATACTCGGATACCTAGAGGTGCATGTATGAAGAAGATGATGAATCTGAAAGAAGCGAAAGAAGTATGTAGGGATCGTGGCACTTGACGATCTGTTCTCTCTGGCTACCCCGTCAGGGATTGTGCGCGAATATAAATAAATAAGATTATACAACATAATCGATAAACTAAAAATATAAACTATATGTTCTTTTTTTAATGTTTGTTTCCTGATGATTGCGTAATTTTTGAACCGATTTCGAAAATTCTTTTTTGTTTGAAAGCGTATTCTTTCAGTTTAGTCCGATTGTTACTACGTCTAGATATGATGTTGAAATCTCAAGCAAATAAAGACATTTTTATAGAATTTTGAGTATTTCACTTCCTTTGTGACGGTAATACGTTGTTGGTGTTTATGAGTCATCAAATTAGGATGTTGAAAGAAGCTACACTGTACATAGATGGATTGAGATTATTGATTGATTAGTGACGTTTTGTATTTGTAATAGTTAATTGGGTTTGTAATAGTTTCCACTGACTCTTTAGAATAATTATGCATATCGTACTCATTATTATCTTGATTAAGGACTTCACCTAGTGCTAGGTATGGGCCTTCCTAAGTTGGTGCACTCCAAGTACAATCGTATTCACTACGTACTGGTATTTAGTTTTGTTTATATTCAAAATAGCAGAAATCGGTGCTAAGTGTTGATAAATTTGTTTTATTTGGTAGTACAATTATATTTGAATAAAATAGTTGTATACCTCTTTTATCGGCAACCTCTTTAACCACATGAGTGAGTAGTGTTTATTACAATATTTGATTTAAACTTTTAGCTATGAAAGTTATTTTATTCCAAGTTAAGCAGTTCTAAAGTATGTATTACTTGCATATTTGAGAAATAATAACCAAAAATAATATTAATTATATTTCTGCTTTAAAACATATTATTTTTATAATATATTTAGATGTGATTATGATTAATATGGTTAAGAGCGTGTTTGGATAAGATGAGCGAATGAATGTAGACCGAATGTGGAAGAAAATTACCTAGTGCGAAAGTTAACAACAAAAGAATTGAGGAAGACCGAGACTAACTTGCGACAACCATGTAAACAAATTATTCGAAAATCGTAAACCTAGACGAGTATGTGTGAAAAAAAGGATAAAATTAAAAGAAACCAAAGAAGTATGTAAGGATTGTGACCCTTAGCGACCTGTTCTCTCTGGCTGCCCCGTCAGGGACTATGCGTGAATTGGGGTAAACCAAGCACATTTAGCGCGTAACAGAACAATGCTGGCTTCAGTATTTTCTTAAAAATGTTATTAGTGCATTAATTAGTGCAGGTCTTTGCTAGCAGTGGATATTAACTGTTACTAGACAACTACCCTTTAAACATTAGAAAACATAGTGACATAATAAAAGTAAAACATCGTCTTGGTTTCATTATGTTGATTTGTTGAAATATTGCAGCGGACGCTTTCTGTAAAAGCAAACTCGTGACATGAAACGAAAATTCATCTTCCAATGCAATTCAAAGCAACTAGCCGTGGACTGGATGCGGGTTTATTTTCAGCTATTTTGTTCCAGTTTATTTTCGGCCCTTCCTGTCTCAGCGGACGACGTGCGAATTTAAGGGCGACGCTAAAATATATTATTAACACGAAATACTACACTAATTCCCTTGCTGTCGGGTTCGCAACATTTCGTTTTTTTTATTAAATTTCGTATGTTTCTCACTTTATTATGTTTAATGAAAACATTTGAAAAATATGAAATTTATGCAATAACTGGATCATCTATTTCTTTACAGCCTGTGAAGAGTTCACTAATAAATAAAGGTCTCCACAAAACTTTCCCACTAAAAATGTTTCTGAGCCATCTGAATCGATCGTCTCCCTGCAAAATTTGACAGGTTGTCACTCTCATCTTGTCGAGGGTTTTACTACACTGTGCTTGTCTAAGCAAGGTTGCTATTCGAAAATCTTTTTTCTCCAATGGTTATTAGTTCATCGAGCTACGTGGCCGTTTTCTGCCACTTTAAACCGCTGATCTTGACGACTGTCATTTTAGTTCTGCGGCGTATATCTTTATTGCGGTCTTTTTATTACAAAATCAAGAATTCCTCTTTCTACAGCACGCTGTCTTTGAGCTTTCCCATTGACCAGCACTGATATGCCACATCTCGGTTGCCTAGGTCATCGACATGTAATGGTTGTAAATTTCAATCTTAAGATTTTAATAATAAATGGTTACTAAAATATACAACAATATTAATTTTACAATAATATTACAAACGTTCATAATATTCGGTAAGGTTTTACACATTTAATATTTTTTTATCTTTATTATTAGAACGTTACAATTGGATACTGTTTTTTTTTCGTTTATGCTATCTACAAAAAAGATAAGTATCCGTCATTGGAATATAGTATACTTGTAGAACTTAAACACAGAGATATCCAAGTGAAAAACTCGCTTTAGTCGATTCCGCAATATATTTGTACAAGTTTTCTTTATTATGACTATTGTGTTATTTCCATTGTTTTCGGTTTTCATATGGGGTGCATGGTATCGCGTCACGCGGCGTTATCACAGGCCCTCTCATCAGTCCAACCGCAGACGTCCGATACATCGCACGCTTGTTCGTCTCTCGTGTTTTCCGAGAGTTTTTCCGACTCTCGCGCGTTGATTTATTCCCCGCTTCCCCCTCGGGAAATGTCAGTCTGAATTCCCCCGTTCACGATAAACAACTAAATGGATAACTTAATCGAATTAATGATAAACTAATGGGTGCCAGTGCGAATCCGTGTGTACACCACGTGATCGGATTACGGAATCAAGGGATACATTGTTGACTCAGTGACGTAAGTAGACGATACGTTTGGGGATTTGTTAATGAATTAGGAGTTTTGTTTGATTGGTAGATTAGCCGCGATAGTTAACAGAAGCGAAATGCCCGAAGGTCGCGCCGATTGATATTTATCTTTTGTCACAGCATTTCGAAGTATATCTATGTATTAATACTTCTGATCTTGTTTAAAAGTTATTAAATGTCTAATAGATACCTGCATTATTAATATTTTTAATAACCATCGTCGCAGATTTTTAGGTCTTGTTATTATTTCATATCCAAAAAGCAAGCCTTGCCTTGTAAACATTTGATTATAAAATATAAACTTCAAGAATTTTATAAAATCATTTAAATATTTATTAGCATATATCATTAACTTAGCGTAGTTGTGTCACTTGATTGTACATTATAATTGTATTGCAAAACGCAATACCTGTATCAAGGTTTCATAACCACATTTTTAAACTATTTTTTATTAATCTCATTTATTAACCTTTGTCATCTTATTGTGATTTAAAAAAAAACCTCTTAAACGCATATTGCTTGTAGCATACGTGTTAATTAAAATTTTCTGGATTTTTTAATCAATATACTATTTTATAATCAACATTATATTTTTAAAAGTCACGATAGCCGAGTGGTTTGGTGGTCGGAATTTCGAGTCGAGAGATCCGAGTTCGATCCCCTGGTGGCAGGCTTGTACCAATGGATTTTTCAAAAATTTATGTACGAATTATCGTTGGCTTGGACATAAAGACGGCGACAGGCTCACCACCTGTCACGTTTTCCCGAAAATATCTTCGGTGGAAGGTGGGTCGAAGGGAGTTATTGTCTAGACTAGACCTCTGTCTACCCCTGTATTGGGAATTGCGTGAAGATATTTTTTTATATTACATTTTTATATTTATCATGTATGCGTATTTTATTATATCTCGGCTTATTTATACATTTAAACTGTTAAATTAATGATTTATAATTTTAATGCCATAAAGAATAAAAAATGATATTTATTCTTTAACCTTAAAATTCTTATCACTTGAATTCTTTTTTTTTTTTTCAATTCAATTCTATAGATTAAATATTTTACATTAATTGCACTCGCATTAAAAATAGACACGTATACAATAGAAAAATAAATCAGAGTGCTTATCCCCAACATAAGTCAACCCCAACCAGATTTAGTCCATTCAATACGTTATTCGCGTCAATGTCCAATCCAATAACACTCTGAAACTCTTTGTTCAATATCAATAAATAATAATATATAAATAATAAATATCTTCACGCAATTCCCAATACAGGGTTAGCGGTAGTAGCGGTGAGCCCGTCGTCGTAATTATACGATACAATTGGTACATAAGTTTTTGAAAAACCCATTGGTACGAGCCTGCCACCTGGAGATCGAACTCGAGTCATTCGACTCGTAATTCCGACCACCCAATCACTCGGCTATCGTGACTGTGACTTTATTCAATATGTTTATATTATTTAAATAAATAATTATTTCGTAGTCATTGTCGTGTGCTACTCCGATTATATCTCGGCCGGTTGATTAATTCCAACAAATTAATTACATTATCGATGCTTTTGTATTCCATGACTGTACATTTTAATTAACAAAATGAACGTTAGCGGATTATATAACGTTGCATTCATTAGAGGGGCGAAGTCAAACCTTTTAAATTAAATACGCCCTCTAAAGTTACACTTCACGAAATAAAGGTGTAAACGAAACTTTTACGATTACGGTTACGATACAGGTAACTTGAAACGGGAGATATCTTAACGCTTTAGGCGGCGGTTGAGCTCAGTACGAAGTACTTTATTTTATGACTCTATAACGTTTTGTATTTCAGATCCTTAATAACAAAAGCCTTTAAATGAAACCCCGACGCTGATAAAACTAGGAATTTTTATTTCTTGTCATATTGTCATAATGTTCTTTTTATAAATCAAGTTTTTTAGAGATATTAAAATAAAAATTAGGTGAAACAGAAAAATGTTGGAGCTTACTAAAAAGTAGTACTCGTAGATTCGCCAGTAATTCAACCTAGTGGTGAGCCTATAAATATACTAAAATTAATAAATATTTATATAAACATCCAATACTCGAGTATAAACATTTATAAACATCATTTTTAATATATTAGCTCCTGGCGAGATTCAACCCCAGAACCCTTAATAAGGTCACTACCAAAAAAACTAAACGCTATCGGGTCGACATTTTTTTAGGAATTGTTCCATAAATGGAATTTAACTCATTGTCTATGAAAAAATATAGTTTAACCGCATAACCTGAATTTTCCATTAGGCAAAACCGGGCGGTTTAAGACAAAATAAGTTTATATAAAGTAATTACATCTATTTCTAAGATCTGTGTAATATGATTAAGTAAGTTACAATGTTATTTGCAAACTTAATAAATTTACCAGAGACTGTTAGGCGAGGCTATTTGATGGACTCGCAATGCGGTTGAAGACGATGGTTAGATATTCGGGTCAGGGATAGTGTACCTACTTGAGCCACACCCAGCTTGACCCTGCCTCTAGTCTAGATCCCCATGGTCATGATAATCCCCTTTTACGTTTAATAGCATTCAATCCAGCTACCCTAATTAATTAGTTAACAAATTTCCATTTCATATACGATTCGCTTAACGCGTAACTAATACCGAGGTAATTTACGAAATTGATGCTGTTTCATTTTTAATCATTGAAAACAAATATTTAAATTCAGAAATGTATGAAAATAATTGATTTAAGTAATGTAAGTAATGACTAAATGATGGTGGTTCCAGTGAAATTTCGACAATGCACTGCCTGTCAGGTGCACTATCCACTGTTAATTTATAAACTGATAATTTAAATAACGTTTACTCTCCGTAAAAATAAACATATCTTATAAAGCGTTTAGTGTTTATATGTAAATAAAGCCACAAAGTTACTTTTGTATTTCTTTTACACGAAAATTAACAATATAATTAAGTGATGTATTTATATCAAAGCTTAAATTGAATAGTAGAAAATATAAACTGGCATAAGAAACAGAGTAATTAATTTTTATATTGCGGTTGTTAAAAAAACGTTTTAACGTAAACGAAAGTTAATTACTTATTTATTTAAAAGCAGTTGTTAATGGTCAATGGCCTATAAAGACAAATGAAATTATCGAATTCATTAAATGTCTATTATGTAAGTGTCAAAGACTAGCATCATGCCCCCTCAGTTCTTAATTGCATATAATTACTGTTTCTAGGCCTCTACAATGCTCTATTTATGACGTGAAATCAATTTTTATTCAACCATTCCAAAACTGTTCTTCTCTTTACTGATCTCTTTACTGATTAAAACATGTTTTCATCTAACCAAGAATTATAAAGGCTATCATTTTAGTAAAGTCTAAGCAAAAGTTGTTTATCAAAATTAGGCTATTTTTGAATCTCTAAGAATTGTTAAGATTCACATCGATATTATTCTATTTTTCAAACATTGAAGTATTTTATTTTAATACATTATAAACGTACACAGCTCACATCTTTAACAGTTTCTCTTAAGTCTTGCTTAAAATTAACGCTATTTTTAATTTCTTTATGAAAGTACCTGTCTGATATGGTACTGTTACTAGTCTTATTCATGATAATTTTCGTTATAATATAAACTGGTGCTTTTCCATAAAGTAAAATTTTAATGAACAATACTTCTCTTTTGAATCTTGTTATACGATTGATGCTAGTTGCCTTGCGTTGACGTATGGTTATCGAAGGATTACTCTAAAACTGTATAATCAATTTGACACAGCAATTTGCGTCTCTGCTAAATTTGTAATTTATATTATGTATAAGTAAACTGAGAGCGGAGCGGAGAGAGATAGGGTTCAAGGAAAACCTTTATATTCTAAGCCATACCTTTTTGGATGTTAATTTTTTGGAGAAGGAGAAATAATAGGAAGATCATCTTTTACTTTTGTTGTAGAATATTACAAGTATATTGAAGATTTCTCCAAAGTAACCCTACTACAAACTGTTTGTACTGTATTTGTAAGTCCTCATTAGTTATATTTTGTTCCGCAAAATCTATCAACCGAAAAAGTTTGTTAGACAATAATTTAAAAATAAAATTAATCTTGAAATCATCCATAAGTGGATGTAAATATTACCGTTTATTTTTATGAAGTACTTGTAATGCTGGTCCGTTAAACCCATTACCCGTTTCTATTAAATGTCAACTCAAAAGAAACGAAATGTCTTTGACTTTCAATACCTTTCCATATTACCACATTTTTGAAATAAATTTAACGCTAGTAGCTTTTAAATTTGTTAAATAAACATTGCGCCATAGGAAACATTGTATTAATTTATGGACTCGGAAATGTATTCGGTAACGGAATTATTTATCAGCTGAATGTTGTACTCCAAAGGAAAATAACAGCAGTATTCGTAAAAGTTATGAATGTAGCTATAGTATTTGTTTAATTTACCCTAGTTTGTTAATGATTCAGTCTCCATTCATTAAACCGCAGATAGGGTTACATGAAGTTACGTTACCTATGTATTTATGTTGACATCATTGTAGATTGAAATAATTTGAATTATGTACTATGTAAAATATTTACACTGCGTGTAGGTTACAAGCCAATGTAGTTTAAGGAACATTATTTAGTTGTAAAACGGAATAAATGTTACTGTAAGTAATTTATTTTGCACTTAAATATTACAATGAAACTAGTAATTGTACATATTTTTTACTTTAGTAGATAATATCGTGATAAAAAGTCACGATAGCCGAGTGGTTGGGTGGTCGGAATTTCGAGTCGAGAGACCCGAGTTCGATCCCCAGGTGGCAGGCTCGTACCAATGGGTTTTTAAAAAATCTTATGTACTAATTATATCGATTGCGATTTGTTTTGTGGCCGACAAATGGTGCCAGATTATAGGTGTGGATATACTTTTTGGATAATTTGTTTTTGATGGTGTGTTTTCATGACAAGTGATTAAGACATACAATTATCGGGTGACAACCATAGTACTTCATTTAGTTCTCAAGGGTGAAAATGTATTTGCACTTAGATTTTTATCAAGATGAATCAAATTGCAAGAGTTTGTGGACTAAAGCGACCATTTAACACATCTATCACGTCACTTACCATTCTTGACGTTTTTATATTTTAATATTAAGTATTGAAATACGTACTTTAGACATGTTGATATATCGAATCCCAAATAAACAAACATTATTTGAGTAGTCAGATATATTCGTGTTATTGTTACTTTCATTATTATTGTATATATTAAAATGTGTAATTTATGTTCTGGAGTGTGAAGTATTCAGTAATACGTTTATTCTGTCTTACGTATTGATGATGTACGCCTAAATAATACGATTTATTTTACGTTTATCTTAAAGTCGTTTACTTACCATAAATTCGTAATCCATCTCTGTAAGATTTAGATGCTTTTGTGCGGATTACGTAAATTTGCTCAGAGATTTGTGGCTCTTTTATTGAGCAATTCCTGGCTATCGTACCAAATTTATCGATACATAATTTATACATTCGCATTTGTTATTTGATGACTTTTTTTATTCAAATAAATTATACGAACTTAAAAAAGGGAAGGCCCCTTGAGTTGTATTTTAACAATAATTTTGGATATATATGTTGTCCACGAAATTTGTTGTGCGGACTTATTTTCAATTATGAATTTTAATAAACGACTTGATATTAATTTACTTCATTTAAATATTTTACATTTAGAATACGAAGGCCGCTTTTCATTTGTTTTAATTGTAATAATTTTTGTTAAATGGTATTATAATAATTATATGTATTTATAAGCTTTGAATGCCTAGCCTATGTTCAGTAGTGGATATTTGATAGGCTGAAAAGAAGAAGAAGATAACAAAGACGGATCGAGAAAAAAAATCTTAATTATAGAATAACTAGAGATTATGGACTAGATAATGTAATACTTATGCATAGTGTCGGTTTTCTCACACCAGTTATGTTGCTTCTTATAATAATAGATTTTGTTTCACCACATTGGGAAATATACAAACATTTTTCTAATGTGTTGCATAAGTCGTGATAGGCATTGTGAGGATCAGACAAAATAAGCGGATTGTCCATAATAGCGGGCGCGGTTCACACACTGCGCAGGATCTGGGCTCTATTTGCTGCGCCGGTGCTCGGTCATGTGTGTCGACGCACCCAGACGCGTGGGCGATGTGGCGGCGGTTTTAAATGTATACTCATTGAAAAAGTTACAGTAGTTTTTATGTTCCTTTATTAAGCTTAAATTTTTCTTTTGGTGATATATGTATAAATGTCGTATTCTATAACCGTTACAAACATAACCAGAGAATCGGCCAGAGAATCTTACTTATTAGGAAAAAGTTCACTGCTGAACATACTTCTCGCCACGGTAGAAATTCTCTCCTATATGAATTATAATATTAAATTCAATTCAATTACTAAAGATAGTTATAATCCAACTTCAATTAAGTTAGATTATAACTATCTTTAGTAATTGATACCTAATGCATTTTTCAAATTGTAATCCCCTAGTATGTGCCTTTTAAAGTAATTCGGCATAATTTTAGGTTTAAATTATTCTAAAAATAATTAATGTCCAATGATGCATACACATCATAATCTTAAATTTGAGTTATAACTATGTAAAAACAGAATATAATCGTTTAAGTAAAAATAGTCTTTACATCGTCACTATATATATACTCAAGTGTTAGATAAATATGTCATGCAATAAGGTAAAGAGTCGCATTCACCCTCTTTTATTTGGCCATCAAACGACAAAGGTCACACGGTAAAGGTCAGGCACCAGAGCTTAACATCTATTAGGTACTCTGTTGACGTAAAAAGTCGATACACGGCCTTTACTAACATCGTGGACAGTTTCTTTAATACGTGCTCTGTATTGTGATAATCACTACCAGACGGCACCAAGTATTATATGATACTGATTATTTTAGTCCTGACTTTGGGCCAATTCAATTTACAGGCCAACCGAAGACACCGCCAACTGGCAAGCTGTTTTTACCTTCGTTACGACAATATCTTTTTTTTGTAAATCATTTATCATTCATTCATTAGGAACACTGAGCTATGATTATTTAATATTCATTCATTACATACTAAATCTATCCATATTTACTGAGCTTAGCTGCAGGAATAGGTAGATATTTCGGACTTCTGGTTGGTTCAATGCAATGAAGCTCAATTGGCTTTTTTGACAGACCACTTTTCTCTCTCCACGTGCGTAAAGACCTTTGTCCACATCTTGTTTTTCTCTTATTCGGTTTGTACGACACTTACGACTTCACGACGAAAAAATATTGTTTGCATACGTCGCATAGAAAATTTCAGAAATTCTTATAAAATAAAAATCTTCACGCCAATCCCAATACTATGGTAGACAGAGGTCTAGACGATTAAGTCCTTTCGACCCACCTTCCACTGAAGACCATTTTAGGGACAACTTGACAGGTGTTGAGTTACCGTTTTTATGTCCATGCCAACTATGGAACAAATCGTACCAAAGTTTTTTTTTTTCAAAAAATCCTTTGTTGCGAGCCTACATATTACAAGAAAAAACGTTGTCCCGAAAATTTCTTCGGTGGAAGGTGGGTCGAAGGGACTTAATTGTCTTAACTAGACCTCGATCTGAATTGTGACCCCTGTATTGTGAATTGCGTGAAGATATTTATTTTTATTATTTATAATCTCAAGTCCAAATTTAAATTTCACTTCACATTACTTAGCGGTCGGTTTCTAGTGATTGTCTATACTCGAAGCGTTTAAATTAAAAACACCTAATAGGTGTCGGAAACATTAGACCAGCATTTATATTTACAGCCAAAAGCTAACATACACTTTCTCCCCAATTATTCCGTGCACGTTAATTCAATATTGGTATAGCACCGTTGCTGTGTGACGCACGAGCGCAAATGACCCACATCCTTTACCTTCAACCGACACGCATGTTTCCTTATCGTTTAGAAGATGCAGTTGTTTATAGCTATATTGTATTAGCATCTTCATTGTACACTTTTTTTATTGTACACATTAGAAGAATAAAATACAATAAAATTTATGATATAAAAATGTACAAAGCGAGTTTACCCTAACAAGAGTTCTCTTCCAGTATAATTTTGACCTTCTATGATAGATATTTAAAATGTGTGCAGAAGACGTTACATATGTCAAATATATGAGGGCATGCAACATGTAAACACATGTAACATGTCATGTTAAATACATTTGCGCATTGCCTTAAAGGAATTTTGTATGTAGATAGATATTATAATTATTCCTTAAGATTTTGCAGTTCTAAGTTTTATCATTCTATTATTTATTATATTTTATTTATCTTCACGCACAGTCCCTGACGGGGTAGCCACGGATAACAGATCGCCAAGTGTCACGATCCTTACATACCTCTTTCGCTTCATTCAAATTCATCATTTTCTTCATACATTTTTTTATCATTCTGAGATGTCCTTATTATTTTAAATAAAATAAGTAAGGATATAAAATTTATCTCATATTCAGGTCATATTCAGGCGCCAGGTGGTAAGAAACATACAATACAAGTACACTGATATAAATTGTAATGTGATTTTTTCATTGAATAGAAACCAAGAGAAGTAACGATAAGGATGATAAATTGGTACTTATAGAGATAATTTAGAGAATAGTAAGCTAATTATTTTTACATTTACGTACAGTTCAACGATTTGGATGAATATATACATATATATTGTATATACATTTTACATTTAATACATAACAATAAAAATCACAGTATGGCTAACGTGCTTTAAAAACAACTGTTTTTTCTTACACATGAAACAGCATCATAAATAATGTTCAATGCAAGTGATACTTTGTTATGCTATAAATAAGCCTTTAAAATAACGGTGACCTACATTTTAATGCACAACAAAATGTTAGTAAAACAGAATAGTTCAAATAGTTATTTTCGTAACAACATTGCAATTCGACCTATGATTAAAGATTTGAGCATATTTGAAAGTATCTTTTGTCTTTCCTTTTTTTCCTGGTATGTGAAACTTTATACACTTGGAAACTTTATAAGACAGAAGGTCGGTTTTACCGTAGTTTACGACTACATGGTTTATGTGGCATAGAATTATACGTATGTCTGAGTTTTTTATATAGAAAATTGTCTTAAGTATTTGATCTGTTAATTTTCAGAGACCGTCATGATAGCGCCTACTTTTAAAGCCCGCTCCACATCACCAGGTACACAGAGTTGTGTGAATAATGTGTGACTTAACTCCTAAAATATAACATTTGTTTGTTTATACAGGACATTCGTTTGTGATTAAATAAAGATTTATTGATTTTATAACATTATGAAATAAACATTGGGTATGGAATACCCATTGTAGTTTTTTATCTACATGACTAGATCAACTTGTTATAAAACTTTTGTCTAGTCTCCTGAAATACTCACATTATCATGTGCATATTTAAAACTTTTTGTATACTACAAAACAAACCTTACAATTATGAATTTATTCATCATGTAACGTCTATTTAAACTATTATTTATTCCGCTCTAGATGTTATGTACGTGTCTACTTTTGATTAGATAATCCAGGTATAAACCGGCACATGTTGCGATAAAAAAAAAACCTTGAGATGACGAGATTAATATGAAAAAGGAAGAATATATTTAAATAAACATAATGCATTTGAATGCTCTGCGTAACAAATAGGAATATCAACCCAAGCTGACATTTCTATTCACATATCATGGTACAATAAAAAGCATATTACCATGAGAATGGTATAAAACGTATAAACCTTGTGGTGTTTGTACTGAGTTTATTACAATGTGCTAAAAGATATGTTTTGGTCATTTAATTACTAATTTTTTTTAAGTTTGATAAATTTAACTTTTACTATTTTTTTGCCTCGTTTGTTTGCATGTCTTGTGTTTTGGATTAATCGTAACAAATATTAATGAGTTATGAATAGATTAAACAGTTTGAAATCTGTATATTACGATATTGTACATTATTGAGTACTAAATGATAATGAAAACCAAGTTCCGTTATATCTTTGTTAATTCCTTAATTCAGTTCAGTAACGTATTAAATTAAAAATATTCAGCAATGGGCTCATCAACTGTCAAGTTGTCCCAAGTAACTTGAACGATGAAAGATGGGTCGAAAGACTTAATTGTTTAGATCTCTGTCTACCCCAGTACTAGGAATTTGTATGAAGATATGTATTTATCGTAACGTACTTTTATGACATAAAGTTATACGACCACAGTCGACTTCACAACGTTCGACGTTCACTACGTGTTTCCTCTAGGAAACCAAAGCATTCCGAGGTAATTTCGAGATATGCGTCGACGAAACCATCGGTACATACTGGTATTGTGTATCTCATGGCTTCGCCAAGTTAAACTACAAAATGTTGTTAGTATTAACAAAGTAAGATCTCTAAAAAAATCTACAATTAGTAGCACTATACGCTTTTTTGTTACTTGTTATAAATTAGCCATTTTGTTAAGAATGTAGAAGTAACAAAAAGTATTCAATTACAGGCGGATAAATTTCATGTAACACGTATTGTGCTAACGCTTGTAAAGAGTGGAAGTTAGATATTAGATTGACTAGCGTAACGTAAGAAGTGTTATAAAGCACTATTACATTTTTAAATATATTTCCTAAACTGTCGAATGATTTATTAGAATCATAAAAGATTGGTCATGTTATCTCCGAATAGATTAATAAAATAATTTCTCAATATTTTATAAATGCCCTACGATGGAATCAATGAATGATTTTGCAACATATAGTGTAAATTTCGAGGCCTTGACCTTATTTTATACCATTAAGTTATTCCATAACCATTAACTATATTTTTTTCTTTCGATAGCGGTGATTTTTTAAAAACTATGTCTGCGAGAAACTCAACATCTATATCTATACAAAAAAATCTATTTTATAATGTAAATATATAAATCCAAAATAAATGGAGTATCCATGGATAAAGGAAGTATCCAGATGTAAAGGTTCATAGTCAACCCGTTTAAAAAGCGTCGCACCTAATAATAAATTTTATATGCCCATTAATACAATTTAAACTCGAATCTCATTAATGAAAACTAGATAGTAGACTGTGGCATATTTAGTTTAAAACAAAATTTTAAAGTTAAATTACTTAAAAAAATTAGCAAAAATATACTGATAAAAATAAATAATATATTTATAAATACGAAAACTGTACTATATATGACGTAAAATGATAAAATTTTCTGCTATATACTTAAATATATTATAACTATAAAATCTAAGTTCATACCATATTCAATATTTTTAAATATTAGGGTCGCCAATACTTTTTAGAAAATATGGATATTGGTTGGTATTGTAAAAACATGTTTTTGTTTATAGTCAATGTGTTTAAAGTACTTGATTTTCACGAACGACTAAGAAAATACTGAAAGAAAAGAGACTAAGAAAATACTGAAAAAAAATCGTTAACAAATAAAAAAAAAATAATTAAAGCGCCATCTGTAGTCGCTAAGTGAAGCTCGGTCACACATATACTATTTTTTATGGAGACCAGAATAACAATCATTTTAACAGACATAACCAAAATGGTTATTTTAGAATGCAAACTAACGCGGGCGGCCTCTGAGCTGGTTTGCATGTTAATATAACGTCAGAGTACTGTGAAGATAAGACTATTATCCATGCACTCCCCGCGCTTTAGTTCACAAGCGTGTACAATTTTAGCAGCTGCATTATATATAGCTTCGGCTTATTGTTAGCACCATTTAGAACATTCGCTACAGAAGGTTAAACCTTGGTAAAGTGGCCCGTTCAGTGATCTTTATTATACCAAATTCAATTAATTATAAGGTGGAAAAATTTTGGAATTATTTACTAACAATTTCTCCTCTTGACCCCTGTTTCATAATAAATTCGTAGTTTTATGTAGTCTTTAGAACATAGTTTTGGTATTATACTATTTGTAATTAGATTATTATTTGTATATGAAAAAATACTTTCTCATTTAATTTAGCTTAATATATACACGTACTTATAAGCACATTTTTAAATTTTGGTTTATGCTCTCCACTTTCTCTCGATCTCTTTCTCTCTCTCCCGTTTATGCTCTCTTTTCTCTATGCTTTCCCACTGCATATGCGTACTTAGCTAAAAATAAGAATTTCGTAACACAACTCCGTATCGGCGATTTGTTAAAACAGGGGTTCAAAGTTTGTTCGTCCATAGTGGTATCCCCAAAAAGTAGAAAAGATTAAAACGTAATTCTTAATTTCACGGAAATTTTTAAGTTTTTGTAGCCTCACTTACTGTCCATAATAAACAAAAGTAATTTGATGTATAGATAGCCGTAACTTTACCAAAATATAAAAGTCTACGTATGCGTTTGTTAAATTGTCTTCAGTTGCACTTATTAAATCTTCTACAGGAATTTTTCTTCTCATATTAGTAAGCGTAGTATTTGGATTTGTAATATTTAAAGCCATGTTTCGCAACCAATCGATTGGCAGTTCATTTATCAGCGGGGTGCATAGCGTGCAGGCGAGATTTATGTTAAGGAAAAATATGTACATATCAGTTCTGTGTTATTATCTGTATGTCATATGAAAAGGAAAAGTGGCAAGTCTTAAACATATTTTGGGGTGATATAAGATGATAAAATAAAAGAGAAAGAAAATAGTTATTTAAGTTCATTTACAAAATCTGTTTTTGGGCTAATTGCTCACTTATATAAGACATTGCTGGCGTGCCTTGAAAATAATCTAAAAAGCATCGTGGTATTACTTAATTATAAGTATAGTATATGATCATATACTATACTGATAATGAATTGGGTCTATAATATTATTATAGATCCAATACCATCTAGTTGCGTTTGCGCAGGTATTAAAACTTTACAAACTGTTACAGAGACCATGACATAAATATCTATTTTTCGGGAACCATTAACATTATTTACGCACAAGAGTTTTAATAGGTTTCCGTTAGCCGCTTGGCAAGTTATAGTGTTTGCAACAGAATGTCAAGCGGCTTGTAAAATCAGGGTTACGCGTTTTCTCAAGGCATTTTGATATTATCTTGTTTACATCATTAGGTAATAACGTCACGTAACTTTACTGTATATTAACAAAGTGTGTATAGCGTATATATTAAAAACACATATTTTGGACTTTAATTGTGTAGTCATATTTAAGCTGATTTGTATATTTATTAGTCTGCATTTTTATACGTATGATATCTGTGTTACAGATTGTTTTTTGCGGAGTTATCACAATTCTTGTACAAATTCTGTATCGTTTTACATATTTCATGCGAACGAAGTTGCAGGAAAAACAATTTAGGCGTATGTTAAATTAATCTAAAAAATTATCTATAAGGTCATCCTCATGAGTGTATATATAAACCCGCTGCTTCAGCGGGTTTGCAACAAAAATTGTGTAGACATTTTAGTTGAAAAGAATTTAATGTTATATTAAATCATATTCAGTGAATCATATCATGTTAATGATATCGTGTTCTTTCCTTAACAAATGTTATCGGGAATTTTATTTAAAAAATATACGCTGGTTACTGTGTTTTACTTAATTAACTGTAAATGGCATGATCTTACTACTGGGATAGACTGAAGTATAGACAATTTAGTCCTTTCGACCGACCTTTAATCGAAGACATTTTTTTCATATTTTGATTTATATGTAAAAAAATTACACATTATAATTTTACATTCGTGACTGAAGTCTTAGACAATTTGGTTCCATTTTACAGTAAAAAGTATTATCATGCTTCATTATCACATTGGAATATTATAAAGATATTTTCTGCGCAGAAGTCCTTGCTAAATGGATAGGTGGTTTTCGTTATTCTTTTGTTACATTTTTTTATCAAAATAAGTAGACAGAAAAGATTTTGTTACGCTTAAAACCATTTTCTTACAAAACCGGGAGCAAACAATGAGCTCCTGAACGGAAACCTTTTCCATTTAAACGAAATCTGTTATTTGGACCCTATCAAAGGGTACGTTGAACCCTTTTAGTAAACCGTTTAAATTGTCAATTAGCACCTTATAATCGACGTGAATTAGAATGAAAATTACAGTAAAGTTGCAATTTTGACCGCGTATTTAGGTTTTAGTTACGAATCAAATAATGTATTTTAACCTACTTCGAAAAAGAATAAATTTTTCAGTTCGGTCGTATGTTTTTTTTATTTATTGTTTATAACATTATAATAATAAATACATATATAGATAGGGACAACATCACATACATTGCTCCGATCCCAATGTAAGATGCTAAAGCACTTGTGATATGGGAATCGAAAACAACGAACGCACTAGAAACACCCAGACCCGAGAAAATGGAGAAAAAGTGGTTTTTCTATATTGAGCTGACCGGAAATCTAACCCGAGACCTCGAGATGGTGACACCTCGAAAACCGGTGTTTACCCGTGGTGTTTTTTAACAGTGGTAGAGGCACGCATCAGCTTTTGTTGTTGCATGAATGGGCCGGCTCGACCGAGGAAGTACCACGACCTCACAGAAAAGCGGCGTGAAGTATAAGTCTTACAAACTTCTGCGTTTCGTCTGGTGAGTGCAGGTAACCGGGGGCCCCAAACACCCCCCTCCCCCTATTCTGGGGACACTCTAAGGCCGGCAACGCATCTGCTATGCATCTGGTATTGCGGGTGTTCATGGGCGGCAGTAATTACTCACCATCACGTGAGCCATCTGCTCGTTTGCCTCCCTTTTCTATAAAAAAAAAAACCTCCCACACGTCCACGGAGGTCGTCGGATATAACTCACTGCGTTACTTGTTAGTATCCAATTAAATGTGAATTAGAATTAAGAACTTCTTTTAAAGGGTCTAATAGGCCACCTGATGTAAATGGCTTATACATTCCATATCATCTGAAATCCATTTCAACAAAGCAGCTTATGTATGCGTTGTCACCCCCTAGGACTAGCCGAGTTGGAACGAACGCCTTATAGCCCGTAATTACACTGCCTCTACTACTCAAAAGCTGATAAAAACCTTCCCAAACCGGCAAAGTGCTACTTATCGAAGAGAAGACGCAGTGGTGGGAAAACAAAGATCCTTATTATGGAATTAAATATTCCAATTAATATAGTCACCAAGAATACGCGGCATTGGATTTCTCGTTCCCGTAAACAATTCTATTTTTATATTAGTATCTTCAAAATTTTTACACAGGAAAACACTTTTTATACAAATTACTTTATAACTCATTGATTACTCCTCCAGTTTTATGTGTGCTTTTCAAATCAGAAACATACAAAATTACACTTACCGTGTAATTTCTTGCTCCAGTTATAAGTTCTCACCCAGGATTCTATTGTTGCAGACGTAGTTCGTCAAACAATCTTCCTGTTCTCGTTCAGTTATTATCAGTACGTGTGTCACATTGCGTCACGTCCCCATCTCCCGTACGTTGACATTCAACGTCTACCTTCGCCACCCTTTCGCGAAATTACAACTCGTGTTTCTATGTGCGATTTGTTTGTTCGATGTAAAAATAATGTTTACGAATTTACGTGTACGGATGTACGTCAAAGAATAAATGTTTATCTTGCTAACATACGTTATTTGAATTGAAGTAAACACCAATGTCACGATAGCCGAGTGGTTGGGTGGTCGGAATTTCGAGTCAAGAGACCCGAGTTCGATCCCCAGGTGGCAGTACCAATGAGTTTTTCAAAAACTTATGTACGAATTACATCGTTGGCTTGGACATAAAGACGGCGACGGGTTCACCACCTGTCACGTTGTCCCGAAAATATCTTCGGTGGAAGGTGGGTCAAAGGGACTTAATTGTCTAGACTAGACCTCTGTCTACCCCTGTATTGGGAATTGCGTGAAGATATTTTTATATTTTATGTGAACTCCGTTTATGCGAAGAATATCACTAACACACTATTTCTTTATTATTTTTTTAATGTTGATAAATTTATATATTTTTACAGTGCCCAATACTCTCTGTAGACATTGCAGTAATGTCGAAAACCCGCTGCTTAACATAACAAATAGCCTGTAAACCGCTATTTTAACTTTTCCCCATTTTGTTTTGTAATTATTATTGGAAAATTATCAGAATTATTCTTCAATAGTGTGTCTTTAATGCATTCTAATCGTCAATATTCATCTTTATCATGTTAATTTTTGTTAGAAAAAGTCAAAGTCCTAACAATTTTTATTTGAAATTATATTAAATTGTATGATTATTTATTTTTAACGTTTGCAGCTGATGCTATACTTCATTGAATCGTGAGCTGACTGCCGATATTTACTTAACAGAACTTCGTATCGCCTTAAATTATTTACACTTAAACAAAATTGAATGTTAAGTATCAACGGGGTAATCCTACCGTAGTCACCTAAATTTTCTCACAAATTACAAAATAACAGTGCACATCAAAAAGTAATTTATAATGGCAAATTTTTGATACACTGTTGCGATTTTTGTACTGATCTCTAATTAAAAAAATACAGCTGATAATGTAGTTTTCTGTTTGTGAACGAATTTTAAAATCAGTCAGATCATCAGTTTAGACGTTACAGCGTAAGAAATAAACTTAGTTTCGCATTTATCATATTAGCTATGATGAATACATACATACGACTGCTAAAAAAATTAGTATATCAGATTTTTGTTTAAAAAATGTGTTCATTTAATATGATCACATAAAAGTATCACCGCCCTAACACTCATTGAACTTTTATGGAATTGCCCACGTCGACGGCTTGTTGGAATATTAATGACTCTAATACATTCTGAATACTTGTTATAACTTTTCCTATTACTTTTCTCAGATTTTACATTAGGAAAAATACCTTTGAAGCAGTTCAACGCTTGAACGAAACTCAATGAAAGTTTCTTTTACGATGTTAATTCAGTTCCGTACAACTCCGACGTGTCATGTGCTTATTATCTTGTTCCGTTTAGGAAATAGCAATTACTTCACAGAAACGTAATAAACTTTTAATTTTTTTTCAAATAACGTGCGATGTATTCTGATTCTCTGAATTTGAAATGGTAAGTAATAATATTTATAAAAGAAAAACTCAATTTGAAAATAATAAATTAAACAAATTATATGTATTACAAAAATTAAAAAAAAAATTTTGCTATATACATTACATAAATAATACAGCAATGCCCAATAACCATAATACATAGTATTCCTGTTAATCAATCCAACTTAGCTGCAACGCTTGAGTCTAGAGTGATTCACGGCAATAGTCGAATAGTCGAACTTGAGACGTTATGTTTTGCCAAACCTCTAGGTTCGCATTACAAACCACTAGGTTATTGACAATAGAATATATGTGGGTTGTATCGTTCTAAAAACATAAAACAAGTGTATTTTTTATCTTTTGAACTTAAAACTAATTAACCTAAATGCTTGCGTCAAAAACAGTGTCGAACATATGCCTTTCTAGACTTTAATCTGCAAACTATTCCGTGTGCCTCAACCTCTTTTGGAAAAGAGAATATGACAAAGCGCGACTGCGTCATTCTTATCGTCATTTGATCTTTGCCCTAGTAATTAAAAGGACTGCATCTCGCAAAAACAGGAAGCTCTTCTGTCTTTATGTCAATATGGAGCGCGTAATCCACGTCTACGCGAGATGAGCTGCCTGTTCTGATATCGAACAATATTACGTCTAGATGTTTAGTGGCATCTTTCTTACATAATAGTTACTAATAGTATTATTTATATTATTAAATAATATTATAGTCACGATAGCCGAGTGGTTGGGGGGGGTCGGAATTTCGAGTCAAGAGACCCGAGTTCGATCCCCAGGAGGCAGGCTCGTACCAATGGGTTTTTCAAAAACTTATGTACGAATTATATCGTTGGCTTGGATATAAAGACGGCGACGGGCTCAACACCTGTCACGTTGTCCCAAAAATATCTTCGGTGGAAGGTGGGTCGAAACAACTTAATTGTCTAGGCCTGTATCTGCCCCTGTATTTGGAATGCCGTGAAGATATTTATTTTTATCTATTTTTTTCTTCTCGTGGATTTCGTAAGAGATAGCTCAGTGAACTGTCTTAGAAATGCCACTGACACTACTGATATATAACTTGATAAACATTTCGACGAATACTAGACCAATTTTCTGCAGATCTGCGACAGGCAGCAACGTCTGAGGTAAGTTACAAGGTATCTGGTACTCTAATGACCAATCCACTTACTAAACGTAGCCATAATTGTAAATCCTCTTTAGTAGATCTGTGTTACACCCTGCAGTGAATTTTATGAACATATTATTTTCAATGTAGTTAGGATGGTAAAGTTTTAATGCGATAAATATAACAAAAGGTTTACGTTTATTTAAAGAAACAAATTATGTAAATCTATTGCGCCCTGAATTTATTGGGAGTGCACATTAGGAAACGAGGCGACGCAATTTCATTTGTACGTCAAAAACAGAGAACAATCTGGAAATGAACAATAAATGGTACGAAAATTATTATTTACACCCGAACGGGAAATGTAATTTAAGCTTAAATGAGTCTATAAAAGTGAATACATTTCTAGTTTATTTATAAATATCTTCACATTTATCACCAATACTGGTGTAGACACACATCTAGACAATTCAGTCCTTACGATTCACCTATCACCGAAGCCTGTTTGAGACAACGTGACAGGTGGTCAGCCAAGGGTACAATATATTACATAAGTAAACGAAAAAGATATATATTCATATCTACCATATAAACTTTCGTGACTTAAGTAAAAACATATATTCAATACACAAATATTTTCTTCAAACTGGCTTCGAACCATTAACCTTCGACGTCGAAGGCAACCTCATTACCAACTAGGCTATCGGTTTAACAATTTATTAAAATTATCATCTATTCATTTATTAAAATTATCATCTATTATAAAATCGCATTTCCCAATATTGTGGTAGTTTTTTTAAAGAATCCGAGAAATGCCAATAATAATACTAGGCTATTGACTCTTTATTAGTTATAGGTATAGACAATTTAATCCTTTTCGGGATTTTAGTCAAATTTTCTCGAGCTTTTTTGGGCATGATTCAAAGGTTAGAAAAATAATCTTATCACAAAAATGGATAAGGGCATGCTTTGATGATTTGCATACGTTGACTGAATGAGTGAAGACCGAATGATGAAAAAAAAAATATAGCGCGAAATTTTATATTAAACGGTGTCAAGGTAAGCCGTGACTAGCTTTCGAAGACCTCGTGTGGTAAATTACTCGAAGAGTACTCTTAACCCTCCCCGGGTTAAGAGTACTCGGATACCTAGACGAGCATGTACGAAGAAAATAATGAATCTGAAAGAAGTCAAAGAGGTATGTAAGGATCGTGACACTTGGTGATCTGTTCTATCTGTCTACCCCGTCAGGGACTGTGCTTATGTGCTTATAAGCAAGAAAATTTGAATGTTACAGTATACATATATTTGTGAACTATAAATCTACATTATTCACAAATAAAAACACGAATAAAGAAACCTTTAAAAATTTACTTTAGATGAAGATATTGTTTTATTTAAACATCGAGCATTTATAAAAGCATCGGAACCCATACAGGATCCGATAGATATAAGATAGATTTAAGATTTCAACTAATGACTCCATGATAAGAACTTCCCCACCGTACTGGGAGTTCATTCAATAGAGAAAAGACGGTTTTGATAACAGATGGCATTGTGGGACGTTTATCAATGGCGCGATAACATACTTAGTCTAATGGTTGCAGATATCAAATCAAATAAAATGATGTAATTGGCACAGTAATTTTACTAAAAAAGTTGTAATAACTTTTCAAAGTATGTAAAAAAAATCTAAAAAAAGAACTTATAACCTTGTTTAGAAAAGAACGTTCATTAGTTGAAATATTACACTTTAGGATGTTAAAAATACTTTGTAAAATAGTAGAATACAACCTCAATATTAGGGGAACCAATTCGTATATTGCTAATGTACTTAAGAAGCTTGTTCCTCTCACTGACCAAAGAATCAGTAGACAACATAAGGGCTCTATTGTGTTGTTGTTGCCCTCTTTTGCTAAGAGCAATGCAATATAGGATTTTACTTTTCCTACAAGGAAACTTATAAATTATGCCACGAGTAGAGCTGTGTTATTATTGTAGTTATTAGTTAATAATGTATTGAACTGGTTCTGTAAATAATGTATTGAAAAAAAAATATACATAGGTAGATATTGAGTGATTTTTAAGTACGTAATTTTGGCACTTATCCCTTATTAAACTCAGGGATGTGGAATGTTCCAATCAAATCGTATTTTGAAAATGTATCATTTCAAAAGACAAAAACAACGACAAATTAAAAGAATAATATGTGTTTTAAATAAATGTCAAATAATGAAATAGTTTTTCTTTATTTTAATTAAAACATAAAGTTATTCAATTTTGTACCGACCGCTTTTATCACAGGACATTTCTCAGGAACTGTAACAAACTACACTTTGATAAATAAGCTAAGCTGTAGAGAAAGCGTGTGCAACAGCATCCCCTTTAATTCATATTTAGTTTTTATATGGTATGAATGAAATTAACTTGAAAATGAAAACTTAAATAATTTTAAAGAGACAACGATTACGCACTATATTTTAATGTGAAGCTGTACCTCAAAGTATGTTTTGGTAATTGTTTGTAGCTTTTACATGTGTAAAAATTAGTTGTGCATTATTACATTTTCAAATGCTGTGTGATATCGGAGTAATAATAATACCATTATCTCTCTTCCCGTTGGTGTCGTAAGAGGCGGCTTAGAGAAGCAATACCAATGACTATCGATAGATGGCCACCTTCTTGAAAAATACCAGGCCTATTTTTAGAAAACTTTTCTTGGGCTGCGGCATCTAGGCACAATAAAAGGTGTCTGGATCTGCGTTCGTCAATCTGCTCACCAAACGTGGCGATTATGGCAAAAATCCTTAAGTGGGAGCTCTATGTCCTGCAGTGGACTTAAAACAAGCCGTTAGGTAGTTTAAGTAATATTTACAATGAATACTAATCTTAAATATTTCCTTTGCATAAATAAACAATTAGTTATTTAGTTATCGTATTCTTTATAAAATTTTAAAGGTTATCATTTTATTTCGTTGGCTTTATCAGTTGTTTAAACGGTCGCGATAAAAAATACTCGTACATAACATGTGGTCGTTTGCCGCCAGATGCCCTGCAACCTCATGACGCCTCACTATTTTATAACGTTACGAATTTGTTACAATGTAACACGTCTATAAATATCGATTGTTTTTCACGCCACATTAACGTTTATTTCCGGCGGTAACTGTCGTTTGTGCCACCAGCCTTGAGACAGTTATAATAATCATAATGAAAAAAGCATACGACTAAATATTGTTTGCCGACTGAACAGATATATATCATAAAAATTATATATAAAAAGATTATGAGATTTACTAAGCAATATATATATTATATATATAAAAGTTATGATTCAACATTTATTTTGAATAGACTTAAACCAAACCTATATTGCTTAGTAAATCTCATTACTATATATAGTGTAGACAAAATTATAGGCAATCTTTCGTTTAGATTTCAATTATTAAATTTTTTTGTTGAATTGTGAACTCGTACATGGAAAGCACTTTTTTAAGTCTCTATCCTACACCGTTAATTTATTGTCTCTTGATAAATGGCTGTATGATGTTATGGATATCTAGGATCACAATAAACAGAAGGACAGGTTAATAAGTCATGATAGCCGAGTGGTACGGTGGTCAGAATTTTGAGTCAAGAGACCCGAATTCGATCCCCAGGAGGCAAGCTCGTACCAATGGGATTTTCTAAAAACTTTTGTACGAATTATATCGTTGGCTTGGACATAAAAAAGACGGCGACGGGCTCACCACCTGTCACATTGTCTCGAAATTATCTTCGGTGGAAGGTGGGCCAAAAGGACTTAATTGTCTAGACTAGACCTCTGTCTACCCCTGTACCTACCGCAGTAGCAGAAATTTTACTTCGGTTAAAAACTTCTGGCATGACCTCATGTACTTTAGTAAATGTATCGTACCAATTAACAATGGAGATACTCAAGTAACTTCTCGGACATGAATATTACATGAACGCTTGTAAGATCTTCTCTCATTTCATTAAAAAGATGATGATACGTTTATTAACGGTTTAGATTTAATTGTTTGGTTTGTTGTACCTTACCAACACCAATACCGTTAGTAATGCCTGCAATGTTGATATTATTCTATTATTCACTTGTATGCAGCTTATTTGACGTATTGTCTGATATATTACACACAATGATTAGGCATCTGACGCTTGAATACCGAATAATCGAAATATCATTGGATGGTATCAGTCCGTTATCCACGTATGCAACAGCTCAATAGCTACTTCACGTCAATAAATTCTGCGACTGGCTCGATGTTCGACCAGTTAATTATTCACAAGCGTTAAATAGTAAACAGGCGTCCATTGTTTCCAATATGGTAAATTAGTTTGTGTTCTCGAATAAGTATTCACGTATAGTACTCGTATTGTAAAACAAATGCTTCATGTGTCATACGGGAAATTGTCAAAAACGGTACGTCACATAATTGCACAACTTTTGCAAAACGGGTCTAACTCCTTAATATGTCCCCTTAGGAATTAGTAAACTAAAAAAGAAGACTTGATACATGACTCAGTGGTGTAGTTATGTTAAGTCGAAGATTCGAATCTACACTCTGAAGTTTTATATCACAAAATTTTGTCATTTTTTGAGGATTTAAAATGATACACTCCTTTTCTGTCTAGAAGTCATTTGGGTTATAACCACATTCTTCGGCATATATGAGTCCATCTCTGCGGCATATATGAGTATGGCGATTATTTCATTTGAAAGGTATAGAGAGCCGGAACCCGGATAAGCACCGTCTTCTTATAAAATGATTCGTTTTACTTACTTAGTGGTTTTTTTAACAAATAACAAGTACTAGTCAACTAGAGCGCTAAACTATATGTGACATAATATTTAAAAGATTATAGTCTTGGCAAGCGACTCTGAAATTATTTATACTTTCATTCATTAATATTTTTTCTCTTTAAGAATGCTGCCATATGATTACTCGTATTTACGTGAATACTATATAGTTGAACTGGAACAGTTAGTAATATATTTTACAAGAAGTAATTGGTACTACATTTTTTATACATTTGTCATATTTTAAATCTATGTTTTTTTTACCTTTGTCTATAACTGCGTTTGTTTATAACTGCCGTGAACATGTAAATGATAAATAATATTAATTGTAACATTGATAATGTCACAATTAATATCATTCATCATTGCATATACGTTTATATTCCTTAATGATTGCTGTAGGTCATATTGAATCTGTAACGCTTTCCGCTCATTAGGAAATGCTAAAGACAGAAATAACAGTCGACATTCGAAACGCAGATGTGTGTCAACGCCGAAACTAAATTAGTACCGTTTTTGTTTACAAAACAAGTCACATAACATTAATAAGGTGAACTACCTACTGCTCTTAAATTTGCATAATAGGCGGCTTTCCTTTTTAAATATACTTTTATTTATTTCGTGGACATGGTTCAATAGTTTGCTTTTTAAATAATTTCGAGTTTTTTTTACATAGTTGTAATACATTTTGATTTCAACGAACATATTAAATTTTTGTAATTAATTTTTAAAGCTGTAAGTTTTGCAAATGATTGATTTAGAGCATTAAACATTAAACTTCGTACGCATTTTTTATTGATTTTAAAACATATTGGTTATATTGAACTTTTTGTTATCAAATTGAAGAGAAAAAATGTTTAAATATTCAACTGGCAGACATCCCGCCCGTGTTTGTTGAAATAATTTTTTTTCTCTTTAATTTGATATGAATGAAGTCACGTTCTTCAGTAACAAAATTAATATGTGCGAAGTTATTGGAAGTAAAGTAGGATAGTGATGTTTAAATATACGTAAATGGGATTCTTGCTAGTACATTTTTAATATATTAATAATGAAATTAAATGGAATTTCCTTTATTTTCAGTGTGTGTATTGTATGTTATTTTAAATAAAAATAAATAAATATCTTCATGCAATTCCCAATACGGGGGTAGGCAGAGGTCTAGAATACACAATTAAGTCCCTCTGACCCTCCTAGCACCAAAATTATTTTCGAGACAACGTGAAATGTGGTTAGCCAGTCGCCGTCTTTATGTCCGAGCCAACGATATAATTCATACGAGCCTGCCACCTGTGGATCGAACTCGGGTCTCTCGACACGAAATTCCGACCACCCTACTACTACTACCTACTCGGCTATCGTGATTGTATGTAATTTTAAATTAATATAATAAATAATCTTTATTTTCTTCAAGCTTTAACTCTTGAAATTTTTAACGAAGTACCTTTAAACCATGCTACAAACCGAAGGTCACAAGAGTGAAACTAAGGAACTTAATCTAATATTAGATACAAATAATAAAAACGGCTGCTCTCGTTAATGACTCACGGGATGTAGTGTCGACAAATGTGCCAGACTCAGGGGTCAGATCGCCACAACGTTTGGCTCGGTGACAAGTTACATAATCCACGACACATTAGTTTCGCCAGCAGGAAACACGGTTCTATGACTAATGGTTATATAAGATAAATTGGAAAAAACTATAATGTATTTTCTTTATACGCATGTATTTTTTATGCGCATTTATTCTTTATACGCATGTATTTCTTGAAACGAAAAATTAATCAATTAGACTCAATATTTTTACATTATTCTTTGAGGTGATATTTTTGTTATTGTTGCATATACGCAACAAGGGCAAATAATGAAATGCTACACGAAATTCCTTTTTATAATGATGTGTTTTCATGAATAAGAATATTCATAAAAGTAACGGCTATCAAATCAAGATTAATCAATTCTTTGTTTCGGGTAAGTGTCAAGTCGTGCCAGTTTAATTATTCAAACCTTAGACGGAATAATTCATAATACGGTAAATTCAACATTAATTGAAAAGCTTTCGATTCTAAGATGAGTAGAGATACGTCGCAAATTTAAAATAACCATTCGCAATTATACTTTATATCTAAGCTTTATATTAGATGTACACTCAACGATGAATTTAAATGATACTTTTGATATTTGAATGATACACGCATATTTGATACTGTAATAAGGAATGATTACAATATTAAATGTGCGCAATACAGTACAGTGCAGTAATGTCACAAATTAATAACATTATAGGGCATCACCCTTAGTTTCATCATGGCGACACCACGATCACCACTTTTTCACACAAGTAACCTACTGAATAATCGGGCTTAAGGGAAGTCCACAATTAATATTAATAACATACTGGAACAATAAGTCATGCCATTTAATCACAAAATGGGATTTCTTGTGTTCAAGATGGGATTGTAATTAGATATATACATCTAGATAAATAGCTATAAAATTTAAAAATCTAAATATCGAGTATAATGCCCATAGCGGTTTATAAACTCACAGCACTTAGTTATGAAGACATAGTCATTACCAACTAAGTTATCAGAAAATAATATACATCCTGTGTCAATGGACCATCAGTCTTACATTAGGCACATATGAGTAATTTTCATTTAAATTAATAAGTTACATAATTGTATAGTTTATCTACACATAATATCTGTCTTTTTTAATACTGAAATAATCGTTTTTTACTACATTTATATGAATATAAATACAGCACATACATCAAATAACATTTTATTTAAATTTTTATCTGCCTGTCTATTTGTTCCGGCTAATCTCTGAAACGGCTGGACCGATTTTAACGAGACTTTCACTGGCAGATAGTTAATGTTATAAGGAGTAACTTAGGCTACTTTTATTTTAGAAAAATAATTGTGGTTCCGATTAAGAGTTAAAGCGGGCAAAGTCGCAGGGGGCAGCTAGTATGAATACATTCACCAAAATAACATTTACAATTATTGTCTGTCTGTATGTTTTTTTCGGCTAATCTCTGAAACGGCTGGACCAATTTTATTTGGAGTTTTACTGGCAGACAGCGGATGTTATAGGAGTAACTTAGGCTACTTTTTTTTTATAAAAATAATTATAGTTCCGATTAAGAGTTAAACTGTGAGCAAAGCCGCGGTGGCAGCCAGTTCATTATAAATACAGTGCGAGCTATCTGCGTTCGTGAGATATTTCAAAGAATTTCTTTTTCAAATTTATTTCATACATTTAATAAATTTATTCTCACTCATTTCCCTCATCCTTGGGGTCAATATAATAAAGGCAGCGGTCAATATAATAAAGTTCTTTGACCAACTTTTAACCGAGACTAATTTGGAAAACTGCAAGTTTATCCAAAAATAAACTAAGTAAATAATTGAATATTTTTCATATTGACTCTATATTTCTAAAAAAAACTCTACTCTATAAAAAGTCACAATAGCCAAGTGGTTGGGTGTTCGGAATTTCGTGTCAATAGACCCGAGTTCGATCCCCAGTTGGTAGGCTCGTACCAATGGGTTTTTTAAAAACTTATGTACGAATATCGTTGGCTTGGACATAAAGACGGCGACGGACTCACCACCTGTCACGTTGTCCTGAAAATATCTTCGGTGGAAGGTGGGTCGAAGGGACTTAATTGTCTAGACTCGACCTCTGTCTACCCCTGTATTGGGAATTGCGTGAAGATATTTCATATTTCATTTCACTCTATATTTCATCTAATTCTCAAAGTATTTGAGCTATCGGAAACAAAGACAAAATGTTAACAATCTTCAATAATTGTAAATTTCATATACAAGTTTTTACTGCATACCTAAAAGATAATAACTACAAGTTATTATGCCTTATTATGACATAGGAGAGATTATATGTAACAACACCAGTACTATTTCACCGATCGTTTGGCATTTAGTTCGTATAATTTCCCCTTTAACAATATATTTGGTCTTATAAATTTCTAGGATACTATAAATTATAGTAAATTGAATGAAACACCTGAACCATAATTTACCACCGACCCGTCCCGGTTTCCAACATGTGGAACTTTGATTGACTTATTTAAAAAATATATATATTGAGATTTGTTTATTATACTTTAGATAATTTAATTGTTATTATGAGTGGTATAAATATGTATTTTTTATGCATAATGAACAGTTTTCGCAGCGGACGCTAAGAAATTACTCTTTTAGGTAAAAATTACATAATAACATTTTTGTAAAGATCTTACTTATTTAAAAATAATATAGTACATCCTACTTGCTTATGATGCTCTTTTCTGTAAGTGAAACTATTTTTGTAATCGGTTTAGTACTTTTTAATTTTATGCAATAGAAATAAATATATAAATATGACATGATATGACTAATATAAATGATATAAATATTATATGACATGGACATGAAGACAGCGACGGGCTCACCACATGTCACGTTGTCCCAAAATATCTTCGGTGAAAGGTGGGTCGAAGGGATTAGACCCCAGTCTACCCCTGTATTGGAAATGACGTGAAGATATATTATAACCTCAGATATTTTTGTAACATTAACCCACGGATCACGGATTAACCGTGATTAATGCATGCATTATTTTATTTTAAAAAGAAAAAAATGTAAATGATATTTCAAATGAAAATATATAATGTATAATTTTTTATAAGTCTTTAAGTATACAAAACTAATAAAATTACATACATTTTTTAAAAGTAAACCGTTACATTATATTCGTATTTATTTACTTATTTTATTCGTATTCATTACATTTCGATTACTCTAATGCATTTATTAAACATTAATATTTTAGCTATGCATACTCTGGGTCTGATTAGCGAACGTTGTGACCAGACCATTAATCAAATTTTGGCGTCTAAGTGTTATCTAAAATAACGCTGTATGTGACAGTAAGCCGATATTTTTGTGTGCTGTATGCACACAAAAATATCGGCTTACTACCCTCATGCCCCACAGATATTTAGAGACCTATATGTATTTGTAGTGCATAACATTACATCTCTCTGTGCATATCTCATGTTTTATAGTTAAAACAGTACTTTCTGCTTGGTATCCTTATAATATAAAACATAATCAAAACAATATTATCTAAACGATTCTGTTTGTCGGTCGCTTACCAAGCGATCAAACAAATTCCATATGCCGCGGGCTTTACAGAGAATAACAACACAACAAAGTTATATACAGAATAAGGTGTATGGTTGATTCCAAACTAACATCTGGCAGACAGACTACTTAATGCCCGTTATGTTGATTTACGTCTTATAATTTACGATCTCATTAAAACTTGATCTTAGTTTCGTACATTTTACAGTGTACAGTATACAGAATCGGATTGTCGATTACACCATATTTATTTAGTATGATTTTATGTATTGTAAAATATTATGAGAATAATATTTTGTAAATTAGTTATATTTTTATGTTAAGGTTATGCCTCATTAAAGACACTCATTCTACCTTTACCTCTACACGACCAAACCATAGAATTTTATTTAAATATATAAAAAAATATAACACGTATATTCCAAAGAAATAGCCAGCCAGTCACGTTGTGAATAAATACTTCCGCCGGAAGATAACCCATATCAGAAATACAAATCGCCTAAATAATAAAAAAATGGTAGTCTGCGAAGCCTGCTCACGGAAGTGAATACTAATAATATTTTTTTTCTACATTAAATTCAGATATTTTATAATGCGGATATGAAAATTATTAAAATTAGTGTAGAGTATCCATCCAAAAACCATCGATTGAGCCGATTCGACCTTTTTGTTTTTACTAATTTAAAAATAGCTCTTCAGTTCATTCCCAATACAGAAGTGGTCTAAACAATTAAGTCGTTTCGACCCACCTTCCACCAAAGACATTTTTGGCACAACGTGACAGGTGGTGAACCCGTTGCCGTCTTTATGTCCAAGCCAACGATATAAATCGTACGTAAGTTTTTGAAAAAACCTATGGGTACGAGTCGTGGTAGACTCGAGGGGGATCAAACTCGAGGTCCCTTGACTCGAATTCCGATCACCCAACCACTCGGCAATCGAGACTTATTAAAAAATAGCTCAACTCTCTAAAATATGTTTTGACATTAATAATGAGCAAGACATCGGTGTAAGCAAGTGTAGATAAAAATACAATTTCTTCTTTCACTTGCACTTGCTTACACACACAAACACGTATACTTACTTCTGTCAGTAGCCAATCTATTTTGATGGCTTTTCCTTCAGTTGGCTCTAATAGCTAACTACGAGTAAAAAGGTGTAGCCAAATCCTAAGGTCGATATGACCTCGGAATATTTCACAGATAACTTGTCACGGTAAACCTTATTGCGATTTTATCGAAATGCATATTCAACAATTAAAGACACTATGAGCAAATTATTTAATAGTTAGTAGAACACCGTAGGGTTTTAGTCGGTGCAAGCCCGATATCAGCCGTCCTTGCCCCCGCTGGGGCAGGTATACGTTGGGTAATGAAATGAAAAAAGTATATTTAGTCTCATGCATTTACCAAAATATTTCCCGATGTTTATACACGTCGTCTGTGGGCATCGTTTATGATTTTCAAGGCTTTAGTTAACTAATAAAAGGCCAGTGCCGTGTATTAATTTCCTAAAACTACCGCATGTCTTCGGTCAGCTTAATTTTAGTTTAGTATTTTTATTGCTAGGGTATGCTGCCATCAAACGGTAATAATTGTGATATTCAAAATTTCCCTTTGCCATTTCTTACAACACACACAAGTCACAGAATGAAAGGGAGGGGTCAGTTGTCACGCCGATGTCACACGGCTTAAGGGTTTCATCATTAAGCATATTAAGGTTTACTTAGTTTGATGCCTCTTACACATAAATTACTACAAGGGACCAAAGTTAAATGGATTTACTTGAAGACCTACGAAAAAATAATGAAACGCTGAGTGTCGTCTGCTGTCTGAAGAGATTTCAGTTTTATCGCAATTGAAATAAATTTTCTACAAAAAATTTAAACAGACCACGCACTTAAACATTAATAAGCTTAAAAGAAAAGCTTGTTTAAAATGAGCTTTTGTCTGAACATCTTTTACCGAGGTTTTTCGTTAAGTTTGATGGTAACAATTCTGAGTGATAAAGCGTGATAATCGTCTAAATTCTTAAATGATTTAAAAGATATTGTTTAGATTTACTTATAAAAATTAAAACTCGAGAAATTATAAATTGTTTACTGTGGTAAATTTGAAACACGATAAAAAAAAAAGAAAATGTAAATTAACATAAGAAAAACGTTTCTTTTTTGAGAGTGTGGTTATGTTATATACCCGTGGGAGTTAACAATTAGAATTGTGATTACCTCATTTACAAATACTATTTATAGTCTATGCGGTCGAATCCACAGACTGAAAGATAGTGAGCCAATGGTATTAAGACTGAATAGGCGTTTTTTTCATCAGTCTAAAAAAATACCCATGGTGGAGTATTGTGAATATTGGTTTTATACAAGTAACAGTCGCACGTACAAAGTTATGGACTTTTATTAGTAATAAAAGTTGAAAGTTTATAAATCATATAAACAAGAAATATATACTCAGTATTTTTGTTTGTTTAATGGAAGAAAATTAAATTTTCCGTAGTAGAGTATATAATATAATTAGTATAGGGGCTTTACAATATTGGATTTTAATATCGCGGCGAGTACGTTTCATAACTAGATTGGTATCGTATGAATCTGCTATCGGGAAAATGAGAGGCCTCCGGTATCGGACGGTGGAAAACATGTTGACATTCTAGCCAATTTAATATGAGTACGGTTGAGTGGAAAAATTTATATAAATATTTTTGTTTTCAATTTTGATACCATTATTTATTTTAAGTTATTTTAAATAGAAATTTTGAACAGTGGTAGAGCCACGCATCAGCTTTTGTTGTTGCATGAATGGGCCGGCTCGACCGGGGAAGTACCACGACCTCACAGAATACCGGCGTAAAGTAGAAGTCTAACAAACTTCTGCGTTTTGTCTGGTGAGTGCAGGTAACCGGTGGCCCACACACCCCTCTCCCCCAATTCTGGGGGAGGGGGGCTCTAAGGGAGGCAACGCATCTGCTAAGCCTTTAGTATTGCGGGTGTTCATGGGGGGCGGTAATCACTTACCATTACATGAGCCACCTGCTCGTTTGCTTCCCTTTGCTATAAAAAAAAAGAAGTAGTTTTCTTTTCTACCATCACACAGTTTCTGAAGTCTACTGCAATAAGAAATAAGATCAGATGACATGTTGATTGAAGTGACTAATGTTTAAACCTACGATTGCTTTCCAGCATTGGGAAAAGTGTAAATTTCAAAAGTAATTTAGTTATTTAAAGAAAATAGTATTAAATATTTATGACATGTTAAATGCTTCTATTGTAAGTGTATAATTTACTGCGTGATATGGCAAAGCGTCATTTTGACTTCATACATGAATCAACTCAATCAAAAAAATACTACAGGTTCGCAAAATACTGAAGTGAAGTTGAGGCTACTTGGCGTCTGGATACGGCACCTGATCTTAAATGATTACGAGGCCTAGTGGAGCAAGCGTATTCGTACAGAAGCAAAAATTGCTACTTGGCATTTATTCCTACACTTTTTGACGTTTCATTACTACATTATAACATACTCTCTGTTATTAAGATTTTTTTTGTTGAACGTAGTACAAACAGTATTCGAGTCATAGTTTTTTGTATGTAAATATAAATGTTTAACTATGTAAATATTTATTTAAGTACTGTTTAACCTTGATTTGAACATTTCACGATCTCTCAAACCAAGCTTCTGTGTAAAAAATAAAACTTAATTGTCAAGAACTTTGACTAATCAAGTGTTGGAAAATCGTACAGTTATAAAAATTTCGTCGGTTATAAAACATTAATTAATATCGATATCAACCTTTTAGTTCATGGAAATGAGTATAAATTAACATCAACTTTACTGGCCGTAACTTTAACTAGCACTGACGTCGAATAATTATAACGTAAATAGACTTTAGGAAAAGGAGCACTGTAATTTTCTGTATAATAGTATAAATTTAAATGAGATGATGAAATTTCGCTAGGTTAGTATTTCGAAAACTACTTTATGATTCAGACAATGTTTGATTTTTAGAGTTTATATATTTTTATATTGTATTAATCTGTGAGAAAATTTCCGTAGTTTATATATATTATATTCCAGGGTGTTTGATAATGTACCACTCGGCGTTCTGTATTCTGCAAAACGTATATTTTAATATATTTAATCAAAACTTTTAATTCAATTTAGGTTTGTTTCAAGTTATCTTGAACTTAAAACAACTACACTAGCTGGCAAATACAAAAGATTCGTTAAATTTCCGTCGTATAATTTTTTTTCCACCTTTCACTGTCCCTTGTTGAAACGTTAATACGATATCATATTTATATGATAGTGTTTCTCATTCTCCAGAGGATACTCTGAAAGTCTGATTAAGGAAAACAACGTCTCTAGTCTAATAATATTGATACAAAATTAAGAACTGACGCTTAAACTTGATGGTGTGCATGTATGTACTAAACAAATATTGGAAATGGTGATTGGAAAGCATTTTAAAATACCTGTGTTTATAATGTTTTCAACTAACTTTTCGCCGAAGCTTACTTGTAGAGCCTATAGCCGTCTTAAAGTCCAGGCTAGCGGTATATTTATACATATTATTACATACATGAATGTGTACATAGATAAATATTTATAAATGTACATCAACGTCCCTGACTGGATTACAAATATTCATATTTGTTAAACGACTTCATAACACAAATGTTTTATCCCTGCGAGATTTGAACCCCATCCTTACCTTCGAAGGCAAAAGGTCACTACCAACTCGGCTTTTGAGTCGTCACATTATTTGAGTCTCATAGTTTAGGTTTTACTAAACCGTTGAAATACAAATTTATTAACCATAATATGCAGAACATCACAAACTTCACTACCAATAACACGTTGAACACAGCCGAAAGTTTATTTTATGGGAAAATCGATTTGAAAATTAAGGGTAATATTGCTACTATTTCAAATAAACGCATTGTTCTACTCCAGGCTCGACTCTTACATTTGGTTTATGTTGCCTGGATTAATATTAAGCTTACATATTGCGCCCACAAATATCGTTTATTCATAGGGATTACTAAAAACGTCAGCAAAGACGAATCCGTTAGTGGAGCCTAGTTAATTTAAATGTGTAATATTAAAGCTCAAGCTTTGAGAGGGTACATTAAGCTCAACTAAACCTTATAACATATTAAGGGCTCTAAGCATCTCAGAAAGATTATAAGGCATAAAAATAATTTTTATTTACGTTATAAATAGTGCTGGTAGAGCAATATAAACTTTACTGCATTGTGATAAATTACTTGGACCATTATTGTGACGTAGACATATGTTCAAAGTAGCCATGACTTACGTAGTGTCTAGTAGTAAACAAAGAATTAGTAGACTTATAACGAGAAAAGTTAGAACAGGTTGTGTCTAGTAGTTACAGGTGGAATACAATGTAAGTATTCGTATTTATTTTTTAATCAATTAACATTTACCGTATAAAACTGAGAATAAGTAAGTGAGATATCTGGCAGTAGATGGAGTATGTTCTTCTAATATATATTTAATAAAAATAATTTCCGCTATTTTTTATACTGGAGTAGGCAGAGGTTCAGGCAATGAAGTCCGATCGAACCACTTTTCACCAAAGATATTTGTTTTGGGAATACGTGACAAATGGTGAGTTTATCCAAGATAACGGTACAATATTATTCTATTGTATACTTTCTTTATGTCTTTATATCTCACTTAACTTACACATTTAATGATTAATATTTGAAATTTTCTGTATAAAAACTTACAGTATAAGTATAAATTTTTGTTTATAGAATTTAAATCATCACACTTTTCCTAACTGGTAATCTCAGATCTCTTTTGTAATCTTCTATCTACATTTCGTCGTAGTACATTTAGTATTTGTAAATAATCAAATACAATAACAATTTCAACCCCAACATTCAACTATATATATGAATTAAAATTGTAAAGTAGGTAAATAAAATATTATAATTAACATTTGTCGGTGACATCGCACTTCTCGCCTAAAATATTAGAGGCGAAGGAGTTTCATAATTAAATTAGGTGTCGTGAGTTAGCGGAGCGGCGCGTGCGGCAGCCGCGTTTGTGATTAGAATCCTTAATATTCTGTTTGTGAAAAATACGCTCCCGTTACGGAGACTACTTGTATCTAATCCTACGTGATCACCGTTATAATGGAATTCGCGTTGTTTTGCGTAATTTAATATTGGTTACGCGTGTAATTTGATGAGAGAAAAATCACGTGCTTTGGCTGCGTAAATATTTGTAAATATTCCCATATGAAATTATATAAATGACAGTCGTACTTTTGATTGTTTCTCGCAATTAAAAATTTGATACTCATGAGTATGGAAATGCTCTTTATAATAATATATAAATTAAATTAAATATCTTCACGCAATTCCCAATACAGGGGTAGACAGAGGTCTAGTCTAGACAATTAAGTCCCTACGCCCCACCTTCCACCGAAGATATTTTCGGGGCAACGTGACAGGTGGTGAACCCGTCGCCGTCTTTCTGTCCAAGCCAACGATGTAATTCGTACATAGTTTTTAGAAAAACCCATTGGTACGAGCCCGCCACCTTGGGATCGAACTCGGGTCTCTTGACTCGAAATTCCGACCACCCAACCACTCGGCTATCGTGACTAAATACATGGAAAGTAAATAAAGAAAAAATAAACATTTTAACGCATATTCCCCATACTGGGGTACCAGTTGACTTACGTACAGAGGACTTGACAGTTAAATCCTTTACGCCCACCAAGTGGTGAGTCTATCGCCATCTTAGTGCCCAAGACTACGATACAATAAAAATAATAATAATAAATGCATTACATAAATAAATACATTTATAGATTCATAAATACCCGTATAACTCCATGACTCGAGAACAAACTTTAAAATTCATCACACAAATTTTCCCCCTATCGAGATTCGAAACTGGCTCTTTGCTTCGAAGGCAGAGTACCAACTAGGCTAACAGATTGGCAAAAATAGTTAGTGATCACTGTTTTCAATAATGAAAAATTTTGTAATGAACTTTATTATCAGTTAACTTCTTAGTGCTCTTACATTTACCGTTAGTGTTTATGCTCAATCGTTTATATTGCCACCACCGAAAAACAGTGGCATTTAGTATCACGATTACATGAGCGAAGTCGTCGTAGATACTCTACTCGAAGACCATAGAACTCAGGAAGGCACACACAGTCACCAAGCGTTAGATTTCAAACATTCATAATTTCTAAACTTATCGTATGGTATTGAAAATTATCATGAAAAATACACGGTTACTATGGGAGATGGATGAGATAGAGTACAGGATGGAGAGAGTCCCTGAAGCATGAAGGAAGAAGTCTAGGGAACACGAAATGTAACATAATGAAAGTAATTCTATCAGTACTGTAACATAATGAAAATAATTTCTAAAGTAATTCAGGGATTGTGCGTGAAGATAAGTAAGTAAGTAAGTAACTGTTTCAACTTCGCAACGTAGAATATAGAAATAGAATGATTGTTTCTTTTTCTAAATAATCTATTCGTTCCGTGCAGATATTGTTGCATTTATGGTTTAGGTTTGTACAGACTTGCCGCTATCTCTGAAGCGTTGGAGACTTTTCGAGAATAAATTTCCCCTTTTCGTCTTTGATCAATAAAGTTCAAACCTATCTTTAATGTTAGCTGTTTTGAAGCATTATTAATGTCATCACAAAGTTAAACACCTTTTTCTTGCGTAAGTAGAGAAAAGTATATTTGAAAAGCGTGTCAATTGGAAAAAGGTTTTTTATATATAAATATCAATAACTGAGAACATTTAATTGCATATTATAAATGGGTTAAAATCAAAATTGCAAAGAAGACAATTCAATTGCCTTAAAAATCTGTCTGTTGCAATTAAGCATTATTACGAACAAATTACTCTATGCCTGTAGTAAGAGAGTACGTTGAGAACGACAACCGCCTATTAAGCCCGCACGAGAGTCCGTAATATACATTTTAAATTCCAGATCACATGCCACCGTCGCTCGGGATTAAATTGAATCGGGATAATTGGTTATTTATCTAAAAACATGGCGACGCGAGTCGACATCAAACGTGGTAACGCAAATAAATTAAAAGTGAGCTAAAGCGAATTCAATTAAGGCGCTACTGAGGAAAATATCTGTTTTTTATTCCACAAGAGTGGGTAAGAATTGCGGGATGTGTATTGTTTTAGATGATATAAATCTTTTTATATTAACCGTTTTGCGTGGTATTAAATAAGGCAGTGAGTAAATAAAAGATAAATATAATACAAACTTACTACAATAAATGCAAACATATTTTAACCCACCATCTCTGATGGAGTAACCAATTTGGACAGATCACCAATTTTTACGTGCCTTACTTACATACCTCTTTTACTTTTTCGTATTTATCGTTGGTTTGGACATAAAGACGGCGACGGGCTCACCACCTGTCACCTAGTCCCGAAAATATCTTCGGTGGAAGGTGGGTCAAAGGAACTTAATTGTCTAGACTAGACCTCTGTCTACCCCTGTATTGGGAATTGTGTAAAGATACTTATTTATTTTATTTATGCATTTGTTATTTTCTTGAAATGTTTTGCGATCGTTTATTTGGTGTCTTTAGACGTTACCATGTTGGAAATATCCTATTTAATGACAACAAAATTTCTGTAAGAAAATCCGAATGTAGATTCAGACTCATTGATAGAGTGCAGCATTTTTGTTACTGCGGCCGACACTTTGCTAAACAACGAAAACGACTTCATCCGCGTATTTCAAATCATCCTTCAAAGGAAGGCAATTTCGATAGAAAAAAATGAAGTTAAAGAACTTCCCGATTTCCTTACCTTTATCTTGTGGCCAGTGATTTAGGTTAAACGTTGTGGAATCTTTCACCAATACTTGTATGTATCTTTACGCATTTCAAAACTGGGGTATGCAGAGGCCTTCCAAAATTCTAGAAAATAAGAAAATTCACAGAGAAAAACAGATTATTAAAATTGTGCTAGTTTCTATGATTACTGTATTAACTGGAAAAGAAAGTTCAACGTTATAAAAATGGTTGCACTATATGAATGAAAAAATACCAATAGTAAACCCGCCCTCGCGGGTACAGGAGATTTTGGGCTCACACAAACTAAAACACTAACTGTGAAAAACAGGGGGAGCGGTAAGAAAAGAGCGTCTCACTATACAGGTCATCCACCTTTCCGCAGTCCCACCTCGGCCGCATCAGTGGGGCGATCCTTGGGGATGAGGAACTACAATACCAAAAATCCTCCTACACCTTGGCTTTAAAGCAGGAAGAGCAGTAATGAGAGAGCGTTAAGGGAATGCAACAGCCTTTCCTTACTCAAATCCTCCCTCCACAGTCCACCAACGCGTATCCGAAGTGGTCAGTCCAAGCGGCCACCATACCTGCTAAGTTAGGCCGATCATGTATGTTACCACGGTTATTCACAATGGGTGGCTTGGACTACGGTAACGTTAAGTTTCTCCGCAACGACAAGGCGGGCATTTGAATTTAATACTTGTTTAAGGTCTGGAGGCAATGATCGTTATTCCGCCCCTCAGCTCTGACCAAAATTCAATCCCAAATCATTATCATCCATCCATTAATCATTATAATTTATTGTATGTCATATAATGTGCCATTGTTACTCTCTGTGGATACTAGAATGTATGTGTATAACTATTTTATATATATATATGCATACATTGCCTTGTAAATGCAAATTCGACTGTAATGACGAAAGCGATACGTATTAATTTATTCACAAACTAGTTCATGGGTGTTGCGTACCTTTATTGACTCGCTTCGCAATATCGAGAGACTGAAACCATTTCTATTTCGATTAAAACGCGCGTGTACGCCTATCACCGTGCGAGTATTGTAAATATGTGAAGATTCGCATTGAGGCGCGATCGCGTCACATCCCTAATAGGCTTTGCGATTACGCCGACAGGGCGCGCCCTCACTAACCCAATTTGTACAAAACGACCGAGTAAACATACTTCGATTCTACGCTTCACGGAGATTTATTGCATGCTCGTAAAATACAGTGCGTACTCTATGTGAAAATTCCCAAATTGATTGGAGTAGGTACAAGTATATTACTCAACCCTCCGATCTTAAGTTTCCGAGCTTTATTTGCTTGTATACTATTTGGCAACTATTTCTAGATAATGTCGCATATTACGTCGCACATTGTACATAAAAAATGTCTATATTTTGTTGTATTATAAACACATAAAAATGCAAATATTTACAGTTGATTCATCACCACTCTGCTTGTGGATATAATAAAATTTGACACAGCTACATAGCTCGTTGAACTGACAACAGTTGAGAAATAAAGGATCTAGAGAGGTAACTTTATACAGAAAAACTTTGATGGGCTTCACGCATGAGATGGAGTACAATCTGCACAGTATTACGAGTAGTCGATCAATACAGGTTGCTCGAGACTTTCATTGTATTATTTTCTGCCACGCTTGTTAACGGGATTGGCGAAAAAAAGGTCACGATAGCCGAGTGGTTGGGTTGTCAAAATTTCGAGTTAAGAGACCCGAGTTCAATCCCCAGGTGGCAGGTTCGTACCAATGGGTTGTTGAAAAACTTATGTACGAATGGAATATCGTTGGATTGGACATAAAGACGGCGACGTCCTCACCACCTGTCACGTTGTCCTGAAAATATCTTCGGTAAAAGGTGGGTCGATGGGACTTAATTGTCTAGACTAGATCTCTGTCTACCCCTGTATTGGGAATTGCGTTAAGATATTTATTTATTTCCTAAATTTTGGTCTTCATTTTTTTATCTTGCCAATTGCATTTTCCAGACTTTTCCCTTAGTCGCTTCTCACAACGTCTTTGGAATAAAGGGGGGCGGGGGGCACACTCCCCATCAAGTGTAAAGATCATCTTTCAAACTTGCCTTATTTTGAATCACTTCGTATCGTTTTAAGTCGACCGAGGTAACGCTGAACAATTTATAAAATATAGAGTTTCCGCTACATACAGTTCACCTCTGGCAGATTTCAGCTTCACTGCCGTGTAACAAAGTCTACATTTTTTTAATTTATTTATTAGGGAACCATTGACTTTGTTCCCGGCTGTATTTTAAATTACACCTTTCCGGCTAGTGCCCGCAACAATTTTCACAACTTTATTCACCTGTTAAAATCTCTCTTTATTTATCCATATTTCAAACTTCGGTTTCCCTTAGTCCCATTAAAATGCCAAAACCTATATATAATATTAAATTCGTATAATATACTTACACAAAAGCGCTAAGTTGCCTACAAAACAATTGCGACCCAAATTCACTCACAATAAAAAGTTGCTCTTGCGCCTTATAGAGTTTTGTATTCTGATCAGTACCTCAGTTGTTAAAGTTCTAACTTTCCTGACGCCACACGCTTTTGAAATCCTAATTTCGACGTTGTTTTCTGTACTCCTAATTTTCGCTATCAAATTGTTAGAAACAATTGCAGGTAAGTTTTCATGCTGCTTTATTTCAATGGAGAACGTATACGCAGAACGTAGTAAGTGCAAAACGTAGTCCATATTTTAGTTTTCATCACTAATAATATTTTATTGTATTATAGGTATTATTGTAGTACCATGGCTGAAAAATTAATCCCCCTTTAAATAAATACACACATACACAGGGACAACATCACATACATTGCTCTGATCCCAAAGTTAGCAGCTTAAGCATTTGTTATATGGAATCAGAAACAACGAAGATACCATAAACACCCAGACCCGAAAATATAAAAAAAGTGTTTTCTACATTGATCCGACCGGGAATCGAACTCGAGACCTCAGAGCTGGCGACATCTTGAAAACCAGTGTACGCCACTCGTCCACGGACGTCGCCAAACCTATAGAAACACCTTTTTTAATTACATACATATCTTCTACCCTACCCAAAGATTATATGCGATATCATAACGTGAAATCTACACCATAGAGTTAACTGCCTTTCCTGAGCCCTTGCGATTTTTTTTATTTAGTCCGCATATTGCTTTTGATGGCAGTGGTGGTATCGGCTTAAGAATATGCCACCTCATTTTTTCTCGTGGGTGTTGTAAGAGGCGCCTGAATGAAAGACTTGACAATGTCAATAGCTACCGACAGATGGCGGGATAACCATCTCAAAAATATACAAGACCAAAACAAGCAGACCGGTGCAGCAGCGTCTAAGGTGTAAAATTTCTCTTGGACCGCGGTCGCCAATTCGATTGTCGAGCGTGGTGGTTATGGTAAACTTCTACGGGAGAGCCTTTGTCCAGCAGTGGAACATTATGGGCCGTTATGTCAGTATTTATGTATAGCCTTTTGAGACTTTATTCCGTTACTCGGCTCTTAGACCAACGCTCAAAAAATTTCAACTATTTAACCAACTTCAATTTCAACGGAGACTACTCTACGATTCGCGGTACCTTACTGCTGGTATCTGTTAGATACTTTAAAACCTAGTAACTTATTGTCATTGGTGTCCCTAATTTTGTAATTTTTGTCTTTGGGTATTGGCTATGGATTGGCCGATAGGCTGTCTATTTTGTTTTTTTTTTTTACTTTTATCAGATGAAAGTTCCGACTTCTTTTCTTTTAAATTATTAATAAACAGAAGAAATTCTCCTTAATTTTATGTGAATTAAATTTTTCATAAGCGAATATCTATCCATTTAATATTCCAACTCTAATTAACTCAAACGAATATTTCTATTTATTATTTTTCCATAGTCACTGTATTATTTCTCTTTACTATAACATGCAGCGATATAACAAGCTTTTGTATCGCCGTTATATCGGTACCGCCTTCAAACACATTACTAAATAATGCTTATTAGAATACTTCGTTAGAACAAAAAAGTAACAATTTTAAACTTTTTTTCATTTTATTTTTAGTGTAGTAAATCGTAAGTACGTCTACTTGGTGAATACAATAATACCACAATGTATTAAGCACTAAGCTTAATGATGATAATGAATACGGTATGCGTAAATCTTCGAAGAAAAAGTCACGATAGCTGAGTGGTTGGGTGATCGGAATTTTGAGTCAAGAGACCCGAGTTCGATCACCAGGTGGCAGTACCAATGAGTTTTTCTAAAATGTACTTAATATGTACTTACATCGTTGGCTTGGACATAAAGACGGCGACGGGCTCACCACCTGGCACGTTGTCCCGAAAATATCTTAGATGGAAGGTGGGTCAAAGGGACTTAATTGTCTAGACCAGACCTCTGTCTACGCCTATATTGGGAATCGCGTGAAGATATTTTTTTTTTATTCGAAGCAGGAGGCGGAAACTGGATGTTCACCCTTTTAAACCAAAAGAAAGAATTTTTAAATCGTATTACGTATTACGGAGTTATGAGGTAACGAACATTAAAAAAAGTCGATAAAAGGCGATTTGAGAATGAATAGAAAAGTCGAAATAATTTTGAAGTCTTTTCACAAAAACAAAATATAAAGATGTCTATATTTCTATATTTTCTATATTTTTCAAGACACCAAAAAATTTAAATGAATACATAATTTAAATTTAGATTTAATTAATATTTATTATGTAAAGTTGTCCTAAAATATAATACTAAGTACTAATAAATCCTATCAAGATGAGCTAGAATCAGATTTGCTCAGTTATTAAAAAATAATTGAAATTGTTTAGTAATAAAAATACACATTATTATGAGAATTGGCTCCGTTTTATAACGAAATTGTGTTTCTTTATTATTAGCGGTGTGGAGGCCGGGGGCTTCACCGTCAGCGCCAAGCGGCTCGCCGGGCGAGTCGCCGAGCGCCGCGCGAAGCCCTAGCGCTCCGCCGCCTCCACCGCCGCCCGTTTGGACTCCCACCGCATCGCCTCAACCACCCCGCAAAACTTTCCGCCCCGTTCACTTCGAAGAGTCTCCACCAGCCCGACGAAAATTTACAGTATGTAGCAATGTTTTTTACGTACTCTGATATTTAAAACAATACAAAAAAGTGAAACTCGGCTAGCCGACAAAAAAAATATATAGTTGTAGAGTCTACTAACCGGCTTCAGCTATCAAACCTCAAATATTGAATTCCTAGCATACCAGAACACGAATAATAAGCCAATCAAACAAGAATTGTTCTATAAAAATGTAAAGCGTTGTTGTAAGAAATTCAAAATTAATTGAAATTGAGCAAAGAGGTAAAATAAACGACAATATCGCACAAAAATAGCTGCTAATTGTTATAATAATTACTTTCTTGTAAATATCTTCACGCAATTCCCAATACAGAGATAGACAGAGGTCTAGTCTAGACAATTAAGTCCCTTTGACCCACCTTCCACCGCAAATATTTTCGGGACAACGTGACAGGTGGTCAGCCCGCCGCCATTTTTATGTACAAGCAAACGATATAAATCGTACATAAGTTTTTGAAAAACCCATTGGAACGAGTCTGCCACCTGGGGATTGAACTCGGGTCTTTTGACACGAATTCCGATCACCCAACCACTCAGCTATCGTGACTATTGAAGGTTGTATAATGGCAATTTATTAAAAAGTAGAAAATTCCTCTAACTAGTAGCCGGTTGGGTCAGTACCACACTTTTACCTATTTCTGTCACCAAATAGCAGTGTAACAATTGACATTTTCAGGTTTAAAGGTCATAAATAGGCAGTGTTATCACGAGCAATAATATCCTCGGTGTTAAAACACATTTTATACCTTCTATTGAAATTGTTTTCTGGTGTTATGGGCTACTATAGTCAAGTACCATCAGATGTAGTGTCAGCTCCTTTTTACTCTACCTACTTCCATAAAAAAGCTAAATAGCTACATCATATAAAATGTCGATCATTAATCTATAGCTTCACATTTCTAGAACACGGAGCAAAACGGCTGCACAAGCGGTTCGGAGAGTGAAGGCCGGCTAAGAACTTCCCATAGTGCCCCTGCGACCGGACTGAGTGCCTTAGGGGGGTCGTCTTTAAGCCGTCTGCCGAGAGCTCAGAATCCAACGATCACGTTGCTGCAAAAAGCCAGAGGTATTTATCTAATTTGTTAAAACGTATAGTATACGTATCTTCAAGCCATTTCCAATATAAGGGTAAACACAACAAAGACATTTTTTGGCACAACGGACAGGTGGTGAGCCCTTCGCCGTCTTTATGTCCAAGCTAACGACATAAATCGCAAATAAGTTTAAAAAAAACCAATTGTGACGAGGGGACTGTAGTTACTTTTTTTTTAACATTATAAGTTAGCGTTTAACTACAATCCCACCTGATGGTAAGTGGCGATGTAATTTTTGTTGGTAGGCACACTAGCTTAGAAAGAGCCTATTCACTCTTCTCTTGAAGACACCCACATTGTAATCGGGCGGAAAGACTGATGCAGGCAAATTATTCCAGTCCTTTGCTGTACGCATTATGAACGACGAAGCAATACGCTTCGTCCGAATGCAGGGTATATCGACAACAAAAGGATGGAGACCCGCCGTGCGTCTTGTTGCCCGATGATGGAAAGGGGAAGGGGGAATTAACTCATGTAATTCCTTCGCACACTCTCCAAAATGTAACCTGTAGAACACCGAGAGACTGGCCACGCGACGTCTGTGTTCGAGACTGGACAAATTGGTCGTAACCAAGTCAGGATCACCGATTAGCCGCTTGGCCCGTCCCTCCACAGAATCCAAGGCTGCCAGTTGATATTTAGGAGCTCCAGCCCATATGTGGTAGCAGTACTCTACAGCCGACCGGACCTGAGCTTTATATAGGGTCAGAAGCTGTCCCGGAGTAAAGTAACGCCGCACTTTTGCAAGAACTCCCAAGATATCTCTCCACAACTGTGCTGTCATCTGCATACCCAAAGAGACCGGGCTCGAGCAGGTCGTTTATGTGCAGCAGAAAGAGAGTTGCGGACAGAACAGACCCTTGAGGAACTCCGGCATTAATCGCCATAGCCTCCGATGAGCAGCCGTCAATAACGACTCGCAAAGACCGTTCCCGCAAAAAGTCTTCTATCCAGGCTATCAGTCCAGGGGATATACCATATGAAGGAAGCTTATTGATAAGGCCTTATAGCCTTATACTTTACACTTACCGTGCCTTTATAGTATACGTAAACATGCAATCAATGACCGGAATATGTAATAGGTGGTCAATGTGAAAGGTGGGAAGGCTACCTATCACATGGACCCAAAGCAGTCGCAACCCGAACAAGCAGACCCTAATCGCAGTCTCGCCGTCAGCGGTTTTTCCGCGCCAATACGGCTTAGGGACCTTCAAGAAAAGAGGCCTTTCTCAAGGCTGGCAACGCATGGGCGTTGGTAATATACTATATATATATATATATATATATATATATATATATATATATATATATATATATATATATATATATATATATATATATATATATATATATATATATATATATATATATATATATATATATATATATATATATATATATATATATATATATATATATATATAGTATATATATATATATATATATATATATATATATATATATATATATATATATATATATATATATATATATATATATATATATATATATATATATATATATATATAAACTAAAGGTAAACTACAAATGAAGTATTTTTAGTTTTTTAGGTAACAATTGATGGAATATTACTCTTCTTGACAGAACAAGTGAGAAAACAGAAACTTGACTCAAATATGGCTTCCGCCGGGGTATTACCTTAGGATTTATAATACCTATTATGCATATACGCTTACCACTAAGTAATTCAGATCTCTCAAGATCTCAAGTTATCAGGTATAAATCATTAATTATGCGCCGTTATATATTTTTAGTGTTTCACCGGTTTTCATGGTGTTGCCAACTCTAAGGTCCCGGGTTTTATTCCCGTCTGAGTCAATGTAGTCCGAGTCAAAACACTTTGTGTACCTTTTCTTTGGCGTAATTGTTTATAGCACCTTCGTTGTTTCTGATCCCATAACAATTGATTTAGCTACTAACTTTGGGATCTTGAACAGGATAAATAAAAATTAATTTAAAAATATAATTATTATATATGATGCGTGTGAGCGTGCGAACGATACGGACGTGTTACTTGTTAATCTTCCAATTCTATTAATACGTGTAAATCTTGCATCAAGTTTAGTGATCATCTGAAAAGTAATTTATGTAACAAATTTGAAGCTTCGGTGCACACAAAGTTTACTTATATTGGTAAAACAATTTATTTTCTACTTCGAATCTTGTTTGATTTCATTAGGTAAACGGTAACTTGGTCAAATCTGTGACAACACAGATATAGAAAATGAGTGTTGTGCGCTCACCTCCTGGAAGTGACATCGGAGAACTTCGTGCTTCATCACAACCCAACTTAACAAAGGAACAAGATAATTCAAGTACCTCACGAATAACCTTTCGAAATTATAAAAGGAAAGTGCCTAAACAAGATAATATACGAGAAGAAATTGTTGAACTGCGAAAACAAATGAACCAGATTCTGAGTGTGTTAATAACATTTACCAATAATCAAGACGATAAGCTAAATCAAATATGCAGTGATATATCTTCAATCAATTCACAAATGTGCAGTATGAAGTTAACAACTGAGAATATTATATCTGAACAAAATATCATAAAATCGGATTTGGCAACTCTATTCAATGCAAATAAAACTGCTGAAGATAAGATTTTGAATATCGAATCAGATATAAAAATACTCAAAGCAAACTCGCAACCAAAATTGAACATGGAACAAGAACAATTGATAAAATTAGAAAATGTTGTCAGTGAATTTCAAGAGCGAAATGAAAGGAATAAAAATATTATTATTACAGGTATTCCAGAATCACACCTAAAAGACGTTTTAGAACGAAGAAATTCTGACACAAATGAAGTAATTAAAATAACACAATCTATTTATAAAGATTGCCCATTGCCAACGAAGGCCTTTCGTCTTGGAAGATATACTCGTGACGCTGACGGTGGTCGCCCAATTAAGGTTTGCTTCGCTCATGAAGATACAGCAAAATATATATTACAACATAAGAGTACTATGGTATCTGACACTATTAACATTTACTCAGACCAAACACCACAGCAACAGAAATATCTGAAAGCCCTAAAACAAATACTGAAGCAAAAGATTCAGAAAGGAGAAACAAATCTTACAATAAAATACATAAAAGGTACTCCAAAAATTATTCCGAAGTCTATTCCAAAAAACTAGAACAAGCAAAAAACCAATCAAACGCAATATTTAACCTAATCAAACAAAACATAAGCTATCAAATTATAAATAACTGTAAGGATATAATAACAAAAAATTAATCATTTAAATGCTTATATGCTAATGTGCGTTCTATTGTGAAAACTGGAAAATTTGACGAGCTGACATGTGTTGTACAATCTTTTCAAAGTATACTGCATCTAATAATTTTAACAGAAACGTGGCTCAAATCGAAGGACGAAGCTGAAAGATTTCAACTTGTTGGCTATACCCATTATTAGACAAAATAATAGAGGTGGCGGAGTATCAATCTACGTACACAACAGCTTAAAACATAATCTTATCGAAGAGTCACGATAGCCGAGTTGTTGGGTGGTCGGAATTTCGAGTCGAGAGACCCAAGTTCGATCCCCAGGTGGCAGTACCAAGGAGTTTTTCAAAAACTTATGTACGAATTTCATCGTTGGCTTGGACATAAAGGCGGCGACGGGCTCACCCACCACCTGTCACGTTGCCCCGAAAATATCTTCGGTGGAAGGTGGGTCAAAGGGACTTAATTGTCTAGAATTGACCTCTGTCTACCCCTGTATTGGGAATTGCGTGAAGATATTTTTTTTATCGAAGAGTACTGTGTAAATCAAAATCATTACCTATGGATACATATCAATAAGTTCTTCCTTGATATCGGAGTAATCTACAAACCACCTCGAAGTAATGTGAAAGATTTTATAAATCTCTACTCAACGCAACTACAAAAGAAGAAAAGATCAATAGTCTTTGGTGATTTTAATTTTGATTTGTTAAGTACAGACCAGTCGACCAAAGAATATAAATAAAAAAAAATATAAAAGAACAAATTGGGAAAATGGACACAAAATTCTGAATAAAATACAAAAGGACTATTGTACTCGAGAAACTAAAACTACAAAAACTATTTTAGATCACATCAGTTCTAATTTGCATCAAAATAATTTCCATCTTGCTATTATAGACACACCATTTTCTGACCACAAGCAACTGTATTTAGAAGTTCATCATCAAGTACCACATCCCATGGAGAGTGTTGAGTTCAAGATCTATTCTATCTAAACTATGATCTAAACTATGATAAACTATTCCAAATATTTAAAATCACCACTAGTTTAATGAATATCAATACTTATGATCAACTAGAAAAAAATATACTGGACTGTATCGAGAAAAGCCAAGAAACTACGACTAAAACTATGAGTCTCCCTAAAAATGATTGGATTAAACCTCAAATAGTAAAATGTATTGAAGAAAGAAATAAATTATGGTACAAACTAAAACAACAACCAACTAATGAAAAACTCAAACTAAAATTCCAAACTTTGAGAAACCAAACTAATGAAATTATACGAAAAACCAAAAAACAATATTATTTTAAAACGTTTCAAGAATGTATAACAAAACCATTTAAAATGTGGAGACTTATAAAATCTCTATCCAATAACACACGTAATGAGCCAAGAGGTCTCACTAAAATAAATATAGGCAATACAATCTTTACTGATGAACAGCAATTTGTGAGTATTTAAACACGTTTTTCTCGACCATTGGTTCACAACTATCTCAAGGAATACCACAAAAATTTCATAATAATAATACTTATACTATTACATATGCTAAACTACAAACTTCAGAGGGCCTATCCTATTAGTCCAACCACTAGCCGGGAAGTTGAAAAAATAATCGATAGTCTTAATACTAATACTAGCACTGGTATCGACGGAATTAGTACTAAGTCCACTAAATGTATTAAAAAAATTATGGTTGACAGTTTAGCACTAGTTTCAAATAAGTGTCTCGAAGAGGGCTATTTTCCTGATAGGCTTAAACTTGCTAAAGTCACAGCCATTTTAAAGCTGGTGATAAAACTGATCCTAACAATTATCGACCGATATTAGTCCTTCCAGTTATATCTAAAATATTTGAAAGTATTCTGCATAATCGTCTAAATACTTATTTAAATATAATATGTTTTCTTAGTAAAAAACAATATGGTTTCCGAAAAAAAATCGAATACACTTACTGCAACCGTCGATTTAGTTACAAATTTAAAAAACAGTATAGATAATAAACAAATTACTCTTGGTATTTTTATAGACCTAAAAAAGGCCTTCGAAACTATAAGTTATGATCTCCTGCTAAAAAAGTTGCAAAGTATTGGAGTTACTGGGATTGCTTTAAATATGTTTAGTCATATCTAAAAGATAGGTTTCAAGTGGTTAAAAGTGGCACCTATCAAAGTAGGTCCGCACCGATCACGTGTGAAATTCCGAAGGGGTCGATTTTGGGTCCGCTTTTATTTCTTGTTTATATTAATAATGTATTCGAGTTGGATCTTAAGGGAGAGATAACGTTATATGCCGACGATACCAGTTTATTTTACTCTGGGCAGTCGGCAGATGTAATCTTTGAAGATGCTCAAAAAGACCTTAACTTACTAAATATGTGGTTTCAATGCAATTTACTGACCATAAATGCATCAAAAACAAATTACATAATTTTTAAAGCCAAAAATAAGAAAGTAGTAAGTAACAAATTACTTGTTGTAAACCGAGAAATCATAAATAAAACAAATAAAGAAAAATATCTTGGTCTTATATTAGATGATCATCCTACATGGAAGCCTCATATAGAGCGACTGCGTTCTAAACTTGCGTCATTGTCTGGACTTTTAAGAAGTATATCTGGGTACCTACCGCATAAGGTACGGTATCTTGTTTATAATTCGCTTGTAAAACCTCACTTAGACTATCTTGTTGAAGTGTGGGGCGCAGCTGCAAAAAGCAACATAGGGCTTATTCAGGTTGCACAAAATAAAATAATTAAAACCTTATTCAATTATGACTATCTTACACCAACATCTCAAATATATAAAGAGACCAAGTTACTAAATATTGAACAAAACTACCAATATAATTCATGTATATTAATATATAAAATAATAAATAATCTTATTCATTCTCAAATAACTTTCACAAAAAATATAATATACACAAACGTAGTTTAAGAAATGCTCGAAACATTTATTTACGTTCCCCTAGAACAAATTACGGGAAAAAAAATTTACTTTACGAAGGCGCTCAAATTTACAACAAACTATCGAAACATTTGAAAGAATCCAAATCGATATATATATTTAAACAACTCTTAAAGCAAAATATTGCAAATCTTAAATAAAATATACAAATTAATAATTAGTGCATTAAACAACTACGCTCAGTTCTTCATAAACACTTCCAGCAAATTTAACTCCTTCTACTGTATTTAAAATTGTGTTCAACTACCTTCCTAATATTCTTTTTTTTAATTTATCGTCAACTCTTAAATGGCATTGTTTGTGTTAGTTTTGAACTTGTAAAATTTAAATAGATTAATATTAAATTATAATATAAGTTACGATATACAGATAGATAATACATGTAAATTGTTGGTGCAAGTGATATGTGTTTGTCAAAGGCATTTTTGAAGTTATTGTTAATTGTAAGTACGCTCATATTGACTGTTGTTTTTAGTTAGTACATTTCTCATGTAAGTGAATGCAAATGTAATTCTTTTGAGAAATAAAGATTCTAAACCGTAATTAAACGTGCGAAACATTCCAATATATCTACTAGTTTTATCAGTATACTAAAGACTTCTTAACGCGCTCAAGGTTTGTTGATAAGGATTTCCGCTTCACGCGACTATAGAATAAAATAATCGAGATTTTCTTATAAATCTGATATTCTGTTTCTTGGGTATTTATAAAGGACCCCTATCTTCCTCGAAGCAGAGTCTAGGCCTCTTCAGATCTAGCTATGATAGCGCATCATCAGCTGAAATCTTCGTTTAGACAGACTACCCGTTAACATCTAGTCAGGAAATGTTTTATCCGTAAAATACAATGATAATAGTTTTTCTCCTTTAAAATTAAACTTATCTATTGTAGTTTAAAAATTAATATCATAAATTAAGTTTTAGAAGTCACGATAGCCGAGTTGTTGGGTGGTCGGAATTTCGAGTCGAGAGACCCGAGTTCGATCCCCAGGTGGCAGTACCAATGAGTTTTTCAAAAAACTTATGTACGAATTTCATCGTTGGCTTGGACATAAAGGCGGCGACGGGCTCACCACCTGTCACGTTGTCCCGAAAATATCTTCGGTGGAAGGTGGGTCAAAGGGACTTAATTGTCTAGACTTGACCTCTGTCTACCCCTGTATTGGGAATTGCGTGAAGATATTTATATTTATATTATTTATTTATAAATTAAGTTTTCTGCCAATTCATATATGTATTCACATATATCAATTATAGTAATAATTATTTCTGTAATTACACATCCAATTTCTTAGTATCAATTTATATGCATAGTTAAATATAAGATTTTAATTGTATTTTCATAATTTTAATTTCAATTACCAAAAAGAAACATAATTATTTGCATCATTGTATCTTTATCAAATCAAACACCGAAAACAAACCATAATGATTGCGAATCTGTTCGTTATAATATGACAGATTTGAAAGATGTTATTATCACTAAAATTGATAAGGGCGTGTTTCGATGGTTTGGTTACATTGAGCGAATGAGTGAAGACCGTATGGTGAAGAAAATATATTGTGCGAAAATTAACATTAAAAGGGTCAAAATAGTGAACTGAGTTAATAGTGGTGAACTGAATGCCTAGAGGCATACTCGACCTTTCTACTGTTAAAGTAGACGGTTTTTAATGAAATCAAAACAATTGTAATAAGATAAAAACGGATCTAAACCAATATTACATATTTTTTATATATTCGAATGAAAATATATTCTAATGGAGCGGAGTTAGCCTAATAGTAAAGTTCAACCTTCTTTGCCAGCAAAACTAAAATTTTTAATAGGCATTTCATGTGCTGAATATAGCATGATTTTTTCTTTAAAAAAAACTCGATGAGGGAACCTGTACGCCAGAGATAATATATAAAAATATTATTTCACAGTCCACCGACTCGCAGTGTGACCACGTGGCGTATTTTTCCAGCTCCTAAGTGTTTGAGTAATAACACAGGAAAAAGTGATAACCTTTCAATACTAAGTGACATGGGTTCGACTGACTTCCAAAAAACTGATGGAAATGACAGATCTAAACGAATAAAAACAATAGAGACTTAGGTACAGCACGTATATGCAGTGTTTTTTACCATAAATATTATACATTAAACGAGTATTAGAACTATATAACTATGACGTATGTTTTCAATGTTTACCCTGTGGTTACGGCGCAAAAATATATTCTTCCTTCCCCATTCTTCCTGTAGGTGTTAAAAGAGACACCCAAGGTAAAAGCCGTCAGAATGTCATATGACAATTTTAGCGGAACGTAAACGGGCATTTATATTGATTGTCAATCCACTTGTCAAGCGTGACCCATCTTTATAGAAGAGGCTTATGCCCTACAGTGGACTTTTTGTGTGTTACTCATTTAATTTTCATGAACGTCCATAAAACAAGGGCAACGGTAATAAGCAACTTTTTGTCTTACACATAATTTAAAACCAAGTCTAAAAGCTGTGATTTTATATCATTACTTAGAATGTTTTTATTACTTTCAGAAAATCAAATATCGCGAGCGCAGAATAATATTAGCGAAAGAGATCCTAGACTTCCTCGAGATAGGCCCTCTCCACCTATAGGCGATCCAGGTAATCGATTTCACAGTAACTTCAAATGATATTTTATCAGCCATTAAACTTTATTTTGCTAAACACCGTAATGGTTATACATAAATTTATGTATACGTTCAATCTTATATTGTTGTATATATAAATCGATTGATCGAATTAATATTAAACACATAAAAAAAATTCTCTTTAATTTAATAACATAAAAAAGGTCACGATAGCCGAGTGGCTGGGTGGTCGGAATTAGACCCGAGTTCGATCCCCAGTTGGTAGGCTCGTACCAATGGGTTTTTCAAAAACTTATGTACGAATATCGTTGGCTTAGACATTAAGACGGCGACGGGCTCACCACCTGCCATGTTGTCCCGAAAATATCTTCGGTGGAAGGTATGTCGAAGGGACGTAATTGTCTAGACTCGACCACTGTCTACCCCTGTATTGGGAATTGCGTGAAGATTTTTTTAATAAAAAAAATTATACTTTCACCCAATTCTGGGGTAGTCAGGTGTCTAGGCAAGGTAGTAGTTTCGATTCACGTTTCACCTGATTTGGGACTACGTTATAGTTGGTGAGCCATCTAAGAATAATGCCTAAGATATATCCATATACCAAACACATATCTATAACTTTAGTACATTCACATTCATATGTTTGCTGTTAACGAGATTTTATGCCAACATCCCTTAGCTTCAAAGTCAAGGCAAAAACTAGGCTATTTTATTATTTAAAATTATAAAATGTTAACCATCCTATTTTTGGTAGAAACTCACCCAAGTTTATATGACGGCGCGCAAAATAAGTAATGAAGTTAATATATTATATAGCAGCGTTAAACAAAATGCCCATTTTTGTCCCATCAGGTATTTACCTAAGTTCTATTTCGCCTTCTTCTCTTTACAGTTCCTTAACAGTTATCAACGAATGTGTAGCCGCATGGTAAAAACGAAAAACTTTTAAAAGAGAAATATCTAAATGAGTTTTGATGTGCCTTAAGGACAAACCTTTGTGCATTTTCCGGTATACACCTCACTTTCACTTTCACACCTCTTTCGCTTCTTTCAGATTCATCATTTTCTACATACATGCACGTCTAGGTATCCGAGTACTCTTATATGAATTATTTTATCTAATCAACATGTTTTTACTTTTCAGTACATGCATTACGGAAAGGGTATCTCAGCGAAGGAGAGGTCGATAGAAGCGACTACATCCACAGCGGCAGTCATAAAATGGCAGATGCCAATAGGAAAGTAGAAGGAATCGGACCGACAACCAAAGAAGGAATGCCAGTTGCGCTCAGATCTGTAAGTGTAAATAGTCTTCTTAATTAAACATACTTTAGCACACTAACAAACTTATTTTTAAGATACGATAGAAGAGTATTTGCTCAATAGAAATTCAAGTTATGAGACCCTAGTTCTATCCCCATGTGGCAGGGTCGTACCGAAAGGTTTTTTCAAAACTTTTGTACAATTTATATTATTGGTTTAGATATAAAGACGGTCACAGGCTCACCGCCTGAGTTATCTATTATGAGGTTCTTATAGTGATATATTATGAAGTATGTACATTTTTATAATGATAATATCAATTCTTTTTATTTCGACTTCAAATGTTTATTTTTCTTTTCGTAGACTGTTTTTTCATGGCTAATAAAATATTTTTATTCTATAAGGGAATAATTTTTAGCTGATGATCGACAATCCGCTTGCCAAGAGTAGAGATTATGGAAAACCCTATAATATATTGGCATATTTCTTACATAAAACCTTAACATGCCGTTATGGTTATGTGGATGAGAACATTTTTATACGGTTTTGTTTACTCATATAATAATACCATTTTTGAATATGTCAAATGACCCAAAATTATATATATTTTACGGCATAATCAATAGGACCCCAAACTTTCTGTAACTATCTACTATCTATAACTAGAAAACTGTAATAAAGTCTGATTAACTCTTATAATACGAAATCTATTTTTATTTATGCATCTAATATTATAGATTAAAGACCCAATTTTAGCATTAGGAAATATATGATTTTACACTTTACAACTGTTTAGAAATTAGAAGTATTATGCTTATGGTCATCGCTGGAGAGAGCTGCTGAAAAAAAGCCAATCAATATTTGATATTTCCTAGATTTGATAGTTCTGCTGTGGTAAAAGTGTCGCGGGAAGAGGAACATAAGTACACTACGTACTTTCGAGTGACAATTAACAAGCACTTGTGAGTGCTCGTATCTAAAAAGGCGGCATTCGTCTTTTTCGCCTGAAAAGATGTGTAACAAATCGGATAAGGCTTCAATTATCTGTTATAAATTCAAAGGCCTATAGAAAGTTTAGCTCGCACCTCAGACGATTTTACTTTCTTACTGATATTAATTATGCTTATTTGAATTTATTCGAATAAAATATAAATTTCTCTTTACAGGAAGTCAAAGATCCATCGAAATGGTACAAAAAGATGTACGACACGATCCACAAAAACAAATACGACGGTAAGATTTTTTTTGCTAGTCATATCATGCTCCTATTGTTTTTCTATAAGCGTTTTATATTACAGTTCTAAGAGTTGCACAAAAATATTTTATATTTTCTTTTTCAGACGATTATGTGACTATTCGATACAAAAATCGTCAAGGTGATTATTATTTTTTTTCCAAATTTGTTTACATTGATGATTGCATTTCATATAATACTCATACAAAACTGCATAATTTAAATAATTTAACATTGGCTTTCTTCCATGAAATTTAACAATTTAATGTAAATTCACTATATATTTAATGTAAATATACATTAATTGATTTTTCTTTTGTTAACTATCATCAGAATTAACTTTCACTTTGTAGTATAGCGAATCGATAATTCACTTGAACTAATTGAGCTTTTCAACATAAAAGCTCTGTTACATCGGTACTTTAACAAAAGCACAACAAACAATTTCTTATTATATTTCACTAAATAAAACGTTATTAAAGAAAGAAACTGAACTACAAAAACTATAAAAATTACATAAAATTAAAAACAAAGTATACTACACTTAAAGAAATAATTTAAAATCTGTGTCAAATGACTGTAAATTTATTTTCTATTATTCTCTCATTACTTAAATTACTATTACTTACTTTTTCTAAATATGTTATCATATTACAAGTCACGATAGCCGAGTGGTTGGGTGGTCGGAATTTCGAGTCGAGAGACCCGAGTTCGATCCCCAGGTGGCAGTACCAATGAGTTTTTCAAAAAAAAACTTATGTACGAATTTCATCGTTGGCTTGGACATAAAGGCGGCGACGGGCTCACCACCTGTCACGTTGTCCCGAAAATATCTTCGGTGGAAGGTGGGTCAAAGGGACTTAATTGTCTAGACTTGACCTCTGTCTACCCCTGTATTGGGAATTGCGTGAAGATATTTTTTTTTTTTTTTATATTATAAATAAATTTATTCGCATTCACACTCCATAGAGAACGTTTGACACCGCTTCGAAAACAATTAAAGTATTTGATATTATTGTAGGATTTACACTGAAAAGGATTATTTTTTGCTTTTCATTTATTTTCTAATTCGACGGTTTAATGTTTTGTTAAAATATTTTTCGAGGCTTATCATAATCATAATCATAGCCCATAAACCATAAGTTAGATAAAAAAGTCACAATATTAATAATGAATACGTTGGATCATGCGAAAACTGCTGTAAATGAAAGTCTGCCCTCTCAATATAAGATGAAAATTAAATCTCCACCGTGATATATCATTTAAATTATCACATGTACCAAGCTTCAAAAGAGTCGGTTCACAAATTAAAATTTAGCAGGAAACAAACGTGATCATCCTATATTTTATAGGGTGATTTTTTTTTCAAATCTATATACCAACTTCAAAGTATGCCCTAACTAATATAACAAATTCAAATACTGGTTGTCTTGACTTCGAATCTCGTCCGTGTTATTCATCGGTTAAAGGATTTGTAGTTATTTGGGGTGACATAGGTTTTTTAAATGTTTATTGTTGTTATGTTGTTGTTCTTTCCAATCTTCTTCCATCAAAATATCCTCTTAGTAAGCATTTGTTTCGTGCTTTATCTGTTTGTAGCAGCAAATATTTTTCCCATACACCCATATTTACAAATCAGAGCAAAATCTAGAAGTATATCTAAAATAATCCCTTGGGGAAAGTAACCTGTTCTACAGTTCGTAAATTTTTTACTTAACTATGGTTTTTTTAAAACATTTTTTTTAGATACTGCGTCAGTCTTATAAATATATCAAATTGTCCGCAAAAAATACTATAATTTATTGTAACAAGTCATTCAAGTGTCGGTGTTTGACGGGGGTGTTTTCCGTCACTTCAGTGTTGAGAAAGCCCGTAAAAAAACAAATTTAGTATTGTCTCTTCCACAAGGACTATTTCGTTGTAATTTTTTAATTAGGATGGTTAACATATAATCATGTTTTCTTTTCTAATAATTACGGCTCTGCTCCGCGTGGCATGCTACTAAGAATGCTTGCCGCATTTCCTCGTTGAATGGTTATAGTTCACCGTTGAGCGGAAAAAGAACCAGCTCGCTTGACACCAGCGGTTCGCGGATACAATTCTTTAGAAACTGCATAGCGCGAGGACCCGCGGACCGATCGTCTATACGGCACATGGAGCATATATCAGTATATGCTCCATTTGCCGTATTATTCTTTCAAAGACACATATTCGCCGCCCCGGTCCTTATTAAAGAACCCTTAATGTGTGAGTCAGATGCCTCTAATGTATTGACGCAAGTAGCGTCCCTTATAAGAGCTTAGGGAGAGGCCCTAGAAAACGTCCTCTCTAATAATATTGTGTATTAACTTGGTTTAACTTTCTTTTTTATTTGCAATCTTCAAAATTATTTCATATCAGTATTCACTAAATTTACTAAATAACATACATTAATTTTCTATATTTACTAAATTAAATACACGCTTTCAGTAATTAATAGAAATTAATAAGATGTAATATATCATTATTTCGCTAATAAATGTTGACATGTTTTAATTTTAAACCTTCTCAATCCAGGCCAACCACCATTACGGGTATCAAGCAGTAAATCCCAGTACGCGTACTTCGACCCTCGCTCTGGTTATTTGAGCGAACCGGAGGGCGGGCTCAGTAGACTGGGCTCCAGTACTTGGAGTGACGCGTACGACAGCGACGCGACTACACCCAGGCGACGGACCGCCTCCGTACAAGAAGAGAGAAGGGATGAGTCTTTCACACAATATCTGCCTAGCAACAAGTGAGTGATAATTTTGTTTTTATTTTATTCATTTTTTGTTGACGTCCCCATAGGCGAGGTGGTGACCCGAGGGTTCGAATGTCGCTATTTTTGTGTGATGTTTATAAATGTTTGTACTATCTTCACGCAATTCCCAATATAGGGGTAGACAGAGGTCTAATGCAGACAATTAAGTCCCTTTGACCCACCTTCCACCGAATATATTTTCGGGATAACGTGACAGGTGGTGAGCCCGTCGCCGTCTTTATGTCCAAGCCAACGATGAAATTCGTACATAAGTTTTTTTAAAAACCCATTGGTACGAATCTGCGACATTTTAACAGTGGTAGAGCCACGCATCAGCTTTTGTTGTTGCATGAATGGGCCGGATCGAACGGGGAAGTACCACGACCTTACAGAATACCGGCGTGAAATAGAAGTCTAACAAACTTCTGCATTTCGTCTGGTGAGTGCAGGTAACCGGAGGCTCACACCCCCCCCCTCCCCAATTCTGGAGGGAGGGGCACTCTACGGCTGCCAACGCATCTGCTATGCCTCTGGTATTGCGGGTGTTTATGGGCGGCGGTAATCACTTACCATCACGTGAGCCACCTGCTCGTTTGCCTCACTTTTCTATAAAATCAAACATGGGGATCGAACTCGGGTCTCTTGACTTGAAATTCCGACCACCCAACCAGTCGGCTATGGTAACTTTTTTTGTCATATTTGTACTATGAATGCTTATTTATACGGCTAATGAGATTAGAATAAATTAATGCAGATAAATAAATGTCGACATCACTTTCGTTGTAAGTAAGTAGTAAGTAGCTTGCATCATACCCCAAGACAATGTAGTGGTTATCTGCATTGAACCATCTAGAAGCGAACCTGTATCACCGATGATGGCAACACCACGAAAACTAGTAACCGGTCAGGTCAAGCCACTCGGCCGTAGATATCTTCATAACGAAATGAAAAATAATATATACTAATAATATATAATAATACATTAAGAATATGCAGTGATTACTATATTTTATCAATAAATCACCAAGGCACTGTGGGATTTGAAAAATGCCACACTTTTAATATAATACACACACTTCACTAATTTGTAATGTATTTATTTAAGGTATAGTACATTAGCGTCGGCCAGAGCTAGCCAAGAAGTTTATAAAAACCAGCCAGGAAGAATCGAAAACTACATGCCTGGAAAATCTTCTGTAATAGACAAAGAAGCAAAGCAGGTAACCAATTTACTGCAACAGAAAACGGTTATAGACTAACCCGGTGATCACCTACATTATAATTAATTCATATAATTATAATTCACATGGTTATGCATCATTGAAATCATCCTAAACACCACTTAAATACATTTTTATATTCATAGTACATTCTAACACTTTGTTCGATATTCAAATTCAAACCAGAGTATCTTGAGCAAAAGCAAGATTGTTTTTTTTTCTTTTCTAGTGGTGGGACGAGGTCATGGACATTTTTGATGGGGTACGAATCTTTTAACTATTTTGCGTGTGTTTCTTCTCATAATCTTGTTAATAATTGTTTACCATCAAACTCTTTTCGCACGTTTTCTTCATATTTTTTGTTCACTATGGCTTCGCAATGTAATAAAGTTTCTTTTACATTGTACATAAAATAACTAATTACGTGGTGTAAAAATTTTTAATTCATTTTATAATATATTTCCAGAGCTTTGGTTTCTTTATATATAATTGTATTACATATCATATTTTTATTGACTTAATAACGATGTTTTCATCGCTGTGCGTTCGGTGGTGGGACTAACAGTGGCTAGATGACAACTCACCCCTGCCTCCTTACACCACATTGCTCGCTCGTGCCATCCAGAAAAGTGTAAGGATACTTAACATGTCTGCCTGTTGTGGTAATTTTGGTGTAGCAGTGGACGATTATGAATGATTATTATAATTTTAATTTGTATGAATTATTTATTAAAAGGCGAATTTTATCAACTACACAAAAAAGAAACTTCTACAAAAATTACTGATTGACTATTTAATTAGCTGTTTATATGCTTTGATTGTACCCCAGAATTTAGTAATTCTATAACATATATGCAATAAACGTAAATTCTAACCGATTAGTAATAACGTACCAATGTAACTCGGTCTTTGTAAGAAATATCTAGTTCAATAGTAGATAGCGGATATAAACAGTTCAATTAGTTTTTTTTTATATAGAAATATTAAATTTTATGTAATGTATAATTATTAAAATTGACGTGACAAAAAGAGATTACATATAGTGCTGATTTACATGATTTTTATTAGCATTTAGTTTTGCACATAGGCTTAATTCAAACATCAATAACAAACTCTGCTAATGTCTGGGTAGGCTCGTCCTGGGCAGGACTACGGCCTTGCAGAATACTGTCAAAGGTGCATAATGTGATTTTGCTTTTAGGCCGTTGAGCTCGTATCCCTGTTCTACGCATACTTTCTCTATTTCTTTCTCTTAAATGAAGGCAACTAACTTACAACCTTTCATCAAAATTAATACAGTGCCAAATCGATGAATATAACTACTTATCCTAATCTTTGTCACGATAGCCGAGTTGTTGGGTGGTCGGAATTTCGAGTCGAGAGACCCGAGTTCGATCCCCAGGTGGCAGTACCAATGAGTTTTTCAAAAACTTATGTACGAATTTCATCGTTGGCTTGGACATAAAGGCGGCGACGGGCTCACCACCTGTCACGTTGTCCCGAAAATATCTTCGGTGGAAGGTGGGTCAAAGGGACTTAATTGTCTAGACTTGACCTCTGTCTACCCCTGTATTGGGAATTTCGTAAAGATATATTTTTATTATTTTTTTTTATATCCTAATCTTTGTTAAATGTTTGTAAAAAATTAAAAAAAAACCGAACACTTGTTATCATAGATCTAATTTAATATCTCCTGCGTCAGATGCAGCTAAAAGGTGAAATGAAATACTATGACAAGATTCCAATTACAGTGCGAATGTCAATATCACAATTGAGTTTAAAGGGTATTATTTAAACACGGACGCAGTTACTAACCTTGCTAGCATAAAAGTAAAAGTGAATAAACAGATTTATAAAATGTCATCGGCATATATTAGTTGTAGAAATATTGCAATTTTGCTGTTTAAATACATAACATTTTTTTTAGATCATACACAAAGATTAGTTAATTAAGTACAGCAGATTTTCAAAAATTTTATTATAAATATTATTGTTATATGTATTTGCGCAAAAAATGTTTTCGCGAAAAAATTAAAATTAAACGATTAAAAATGTAAGGAACTGTTATACTATAACAATTTAATCATTGATGATCGGCCACATTTTTAGCTAAATTTATAGCTGTGTGCTATTATACCAAAACAAGTATACTTAAATTTGTTAAAATTTTCTTATGTAAACATGTCTTGTATTTTTATTATATTATTAATTATTTATTAAAAATTTATTGCAAATTATATTAACACTTATCGATATAAAATTCTATATGTTATAAGTAAATATTTTTGTCTATCAAAAATAGATCTTTATTATTAACATGACAAGAACCGTCCACAAATGGGGCACGGTTATTTTAATTTGGATATTTTTTAAGATTTAAACTAATTCAATTTTAATACTTTACATTACATCTGAATATTAACTGTTATTCTTATATTTAAATGATATTTTAAGTAACGATTTTTTTTATTATATTATAGCTTGGCTTTCCGGCTTCCTCATCTTGTGTTTAAGTTCGTCTTTATACCATTTCGAAAAATTCTGAGACTAATAAAAAATATGTAATTTGTGTATGGTTAATATCATTCTCAGCATGTGTTTATGTGTGTATCTAACTTTGATGTTTTATTTTTATTTGAAAATATATGTTCCTTATTAGGTTTTTAATTAATAATAAAGATTTATGATATACAATTTAATGACGATATCGTATTCATACATAAATAATGAAACGTAACGTATGTCAAATATCAAGAAAATATAAATATATGAAAGGTGGGGAGCCCGTCATCGGCTTAATGTTTAAGCCAACGATTTAATTTGTACTTTAGTTTGAGCCTGCAACCTGGGGATCCAACTCGGGTGCCTTGGCTCCGAATCCAAATCCACTCGGCTATCGTGAATATATAATTACAATCTGTCAAAAATATATTCCTTAACGGTAACAGGATGGCGAGAGCATCGCAATAATCGTTATCAGTAAACGATTACTGCGATGCTCTTACAACTCTGTTCCCTTCTAATGGTATTTTCGTTGCGATTCAGTTTTTCCTATAATAAATTGAAAACTCTAGGGCACCTATCTAGGTAACTTAATTAAATGCAGTTGGGAAGTATAAAAAATACGTCATTATTTTTTTATTTATTAGATAAATAATCCGATATTTATTAAATAATTAATTATTCTGTTTATTTGATTTTATCTTAAGAAGTTCTTCTTTTTTATTCTACATTTTGATCGAATTATTCATGCCTTGATTTCTGTTATTAGGAAGCATGCACAAAAAATTACTGATATTCTGCTAAATATAGCAATGCATGGTCGATAATTGAAAAAATAATCTTTACTTATTTTGAAATATATGGTGTATGTTTTTTTATTTGCGTTTATTTCTATTTTTAATTTAAAAATACCGTTGCAGCAAAATGTATCAAGTACAACGTCATTGCCGCAAACATCACCTAAGGAGAAGAAAGACATAACGTCAAATATTTTATCAAAATCAAATATGGCCAGGTCAGTACAATACATTACTCATAAAAGTGTACATTTCCTATCCTACCTTATAGGATTGGGTATCATATGGGCAATCGGATCGTCTAATGGTAAGTGACTACCTCACAGCCACAGGTGTGTTGAGGCTCCTAAAAAAGAGATTGGAAATAAAACAAGTGAGAAGAGGGAGATAAGTGTGTGGGCTTCACTAACGGGGCGAACCCGGGTCTGAAGCTCCAAAACTGTCTAGGAAAACTAAAAGCAGTTTTACCAAAAGAGTTTAAGACGTACCGAATAGATTTTTATCCATTTTAAAAAAGAAACTCAGTGGTACGGATCATTGAAAAATTTTTTACATTGTTTATTGTACTACTTTTAACTAATAGTCTTTTTCTTAGAATTATTAAAATAGTATTTTTTAAGCTTAAGTTTTAAATACAACAATTAATTGCAATTAACATAAACAATCTCTTACATTAGTAAAACAAATATTTAAATTAGCAAATTAGCATCACTATGTCGTCTAGTTATTATATAAACATACTGATTACATATACATACATATATTTTCACGCAATTTCCCATACTGGAGAAGGCAGAGGTTTAGACAATGAAGTCCTTTCGACCCACAATTTTCTCCTAAGCTTATTTGGTACTACTACGATCTACGATCAAAGTGTAGATCACATCTTTCTTTAAAAATTAATTAGCCAGTACTGCTTCTTCTTTACAACCTATCAAAATCGCTGCTAAACATAGGCCTCCCATAAAGATTTCCACATGGAATTCGAGTCCATCTGCATCCATCGACTCCCCGCAATGCTGTGCTGGTTGTTGCTTTACCGTGTGGAATCCTTCTCGATCTTACGGTGTCCTTGCCTCGACGAGGCTGCTGATAGACCAGTAATTATTATTTAATTACATACAAATTAAATACAGCTGTGTCGTACATAAAATAGTATAAATTTTCATTATCATAATTAAAAACTTCACCTTTATTTAATTTTTATTAAAATTCAGATAAAGATAAAGCTGTAATGATTTCTTGTATTAACGCGAATACTACACATTTAAAATAAAACGATTTTTGGATTTTATCGCGTTTTTAATTAGTTTTTACAAACTAATGGGGGGATGAGTTCCCTCGTGTCCACGGTTGCTGTAAAGCATCCGAAACGTCGGCAAATAAAAATAGTTTGTAAAAACTAATTTAAAACGCGATAAAATCCGAAAAACGTTTTATTTTAAAAGATAAAACTGATTTAATATTAACTGTCTCTACTCATCACTCCAATTTATTTGAATAATTGCTCTCCAACGTCGCTATCATCGATAGCAGAGATATTTAACTGACCGCGCAAAATTTTTTTCGTGTCTATGGTGAAATTACCGTCCGTAGCGGCACATGACAGCATACAATCGACTTCAATTCCATAAATCTGCTCTAACAAAGTCTGCAGTTCTTCAAAACTGCATATTTCATGTGAGCTGCGAAACATAAAATGCTACACAATAGAAAATAGAAAAAAGAAATTACTATCACAATAATACACCTTTGTCATAATTTTAGGGCTTTGAAAGAGTCTGGTTATGAGTCGGATTCTACACTAGTGTTTCGTCGCCGTGAAGAAACTGATGCACCACTATCACCAGCAGAAAGGCGTGCAGCATATAGAGACTTACAAGCGGGAGGGGAACCCCCTATTAGAGGATTCCGCTCGCCTGCCCCACCAAGACAAGGTAAACATCTCAAAGCTTTCCTTGTCTATAATCTGATTGTTTCAGTTAAAATCTGTATAGTATCTCTTTCTAAGTATTTTTGAAAGTAGTAGTTTTTTAAGTACCAGTAAAATAGAAAACAATTTTTTAATTATATTCAATGCTTAAGATGGTATATTATTTGGTAATAACTGTAAAAACTATAAATACAATCAAACTTTATCTTAAATTATTTTACATTGTAATGCAAGTAATTTTACGAAGTATATTCTATTTGAAATATTACTACTTATTTATATTCCTTACATTGTTTTCTTGATCTATGTTATTATAGCATTACATTCATGAGACCGTTTTTTTATTAAATTTAGTAATTTAATACAGCCTCTGTGAATTGACAGTGAAATAACAGTGATTGAGTTAACATTTAACAATATTCAGCATGTATTGGCAAATATGTACGGTGTCGGTGACTAAAATAGTAATTTGAAATAACATCCGAAATAAATCTTGTTTGAATTTTGGCATGTTAAAAACCTAATCATAAAATAAATCATAAAACTGATGTTACTGTTCAAACAAAACTCGGCGAAGGTCAACACTTATTCTATGGTACACCCATAGTCAGCCGTGTGGAACACGGCTATTTCATAAAGTGTCTGAAAACGACGCAAGTATTATGTAACACAACACACATGCGGTAAGTTTGACATATAATTAAACTTATGCATGGTCTTTTTGAAAAATCACTAACAAGGTGCAGGGTCTACGTCGGATCACATGGCAAGGTAATGTTGAAAGTATTTTTAGTGCATGTAGTAATAAACTCCAAAATTAAACACACAATTATCAGATTACACAGTGTTAAAAAGTAGAGCACAGTTTTGAGTTCACAATTAGAATAAATGAAGGCTTTTACACGCGTTCGAGGGTAAAAGGAGCACGCCCAGCTCACGGCTAACGAAATAATTTGGAATACTTCAATATTTTAAAAATATTGGAATTTCACAGATGAATCGGAAATTGAATATATTCCGATTACCTCTACTCTGACGAAGATACGAGTTCACAAAACGCCTCATCTCCACGAAGTTGTTTGCTATCCTATGAATAGCATAAAACCCAGCATATCAAATTCAACTGGAATAGACAAATGTTTGAAGTCAGATACACTTGGTATGATGAATGACAATCCTCCTGCTCCACCTAGAAGGATGTCATCCAAAAATAGCCGGACTCTTAAACTCGTTACGTCATCAAGACCTTCGTCAACTTCGCCAAATAAATTGACAATGGAGCAATCTAATGTAATTTTTTTAAAAAATAAGATAAACCACAAATTAAATAGACAGCATACACAAACAATAATGAGAAAAGTTTCCACAGATATTAAAACGAATACAAATAACAATTCATCTAAGTATCGAGGCATTTCTTCTTCAGCTCCTCCGCCAATTAATAGAAAAATCTCTGACACAATTTCAAATCGCCATATACCAAAGAAAACTGTAACTGAAAGAAATACTAGCAGTTTTTCTTCCCCTCGGAGAATACTCCAGCCTTCGGAGTATGTTTCCAGAAATAAATTTGGCGACTCAAATACGTCAGTAATAATCGAAAATGGAGCTGGCAGAAAAACCCCTATTTCTAATATATTGGACAAAGTTACACCTTTAGACAAACTTTGGAGTTCAGAGAAACGCAATGAACGCATAGATCTTAAAAAATGTGGTGAAAAAATTTCGTGTAAAGTCCCTACACCTGATAACATAAAATCAAATTTCTGTAAGCCTTCAGTTTTTGTTGAGAGCAAGGCTTCATCTAAAAATGTTACCCACAAAAGTAGGGATATGATTCGTACTTCTGAAAAACTACAGAAAAATAAAAGCACTAAAACCCCAGCTAAATCAAATCCTTCAAGCTTAAAATATGTTTCATCAAAACCATCTGTACTAAATCCTCTTCAGAAAACTTCAAATATCTCAAAATCAACATCTAATATTCCTTTCAGTACCAGAAAGCAATTGAACGTTAAAACTGCTGCTGTTACGAATCTCAAGAATAAAAAAACTGTAGAAAGTATATTTATAAAACCTAAAAGTATACCATGTCATGAAATGTGTAGTAAAAAATCAAAAGCAACTACAACGCAAAAGGAAATAAAGTCAAAAAATAATAAAAAAGATAAACAAATAGTTCAAAATCTATCACAAACTTTAGATTATAATATTTCGAAGGACCATAAACAAACAAAAATAAATTCAAAAGACTTAAAAGAAACTCACGGTTCTATAGTCTCCGATTCTTTTTTCCAACACCTTTTTCTAAGAAATGCATCTATTCCTGTTATTCCCGTTAATGAGCCGAATTCAATGAACTCCGTGTTACAAAAGGCAAAACTATTTCAATCCTTACCGCATGTAAGTTATAGTACATCTAATTCTATAAATACATATTTGATACATAGAAAGCCAGTTTCTCTTTCTCGTTTTAAACAATGGGATAAAAGTTTTAGCCCGTGTCGAATGTCGGGCCCACGATCGTTATCATGGCCAGGAAGAATGGATAGTGAAATACGAAAATTTCAAAGCCTCGTAAAATGTGACCGTTATGGATCCACGTCATCTTTATCTACGATTAGAAGCAAAAGTGAGCCATCTGTAAATAAAATATACTTTTCTCAAACATCGAGGCCTGTATCACCAAGTATTGTCTTTTACAAAAAAGAAAAACCAGAAGATAAAATTAAAAGAAACTCTGTTTCGCCTTCCGAAATCGTATATTTACAAACAAAACCAATTTCGTCTATTACAGTTAGCAAAGCTTCAGAACACACCAAGGCACAAATGCAACTAAAATGTATTCAACATCCTGTTAAATTTAAGGAATCTGAAGATAACTTAAGTCCACATACAATTATATTTACACGAAAATTGAGACCAGAGTCTCCAAAAACCGGAAATAGCAAAGTGTGTATAAGCAGAAGTCAATCAACATCACCGGCTCCTTTCAGATCACCGTCATACCGTCGCATACGTAATGCAAGAACACACAGCAAGCAAGTAAATGAATGTATTTCTAATAAAGATATTAGAACAAGAAGCGTCGATTTTTGTAAGGAATATGATTTAGGAGAACATGTGTCGCACAGGGCACAAAGTGAATCGAAAATAAACGTCTTTGATCCAGATTATGACGAGTACATCCGAGACATACAAAATTCCAAAGTAAGAACAGAAAGATTTCGCGAACTTAATAGATATTACACATATTTAGAAAGAGTGGCTGAGTTGGAAAAGGCCACTTCCGCTTATGATTTACGTCACAGAAAAAGGGACGAAGAAATTATTGATTTTGATCGCTGGAAAAAGATAAGAACAATAGAAAGGGCAGAAGAAGAACTAAATAATCTATATTGTAAATTAAAATTGGCACAAAATGAGAACACTATTCTTTTCTATCCAAAGGATTTGAATGACTTTCGGTGGGATTCTAGTAAAGAAAGAGGACTGAGAGTGAAAGAAAAGTCTGTAGAAGATCTCAAAGAAGAATTCCAGCAAAAAGTCACACCCGAGCCATTAGAATCAAATCGATTGAAAGATTATTATAAGCCTTTTTGGAGAGGAACTAGTGTGGCAGAAACTGCTTTTTACATAAATAAAAAAAATGAAACAGATAAATCTTATATCTCAAATAAACCCACCGTTATACTTCAGCATGAAACATCTACAAGTGAACTTCAGAAAAAAATTGGCATTGGAAACCGTTTATGGAGTAGTTTGTCAAAAGAACAAGTAAATGCTTTAAAACGTCAGCTTAACGCAATTTACAGCAAGGAATTAGAAGCAAAATCGAATAAAGAAAGTGAAAAGTATACCGTTGAGGTAAAAAATACAGCTTATCCTAAAGATCCAAAATTACTTGTAAGACGTAACTCTCTATTGATATCCCCTTCTACTTCAGAGCTTGGTTTAAGCAAGTGTCATGAGCTAAGTAAATCAGATTCTATAGCTGCAATATCGTATCCTGTTGCAACGGTTAAAGATTTTAAAAATAATGTTAACAAAATGCAAATGACCCTTAGTGAGATTGAAAAGAAGAAGATTTCACAATCACTGAGTAAAGAGGTCTTAAATAGAATAAGTAAACACGATAACACTTTACCTTTACCCCCTGAAAAAGATAAAATTCCTAATTCAGATCAAAACCATATTAAAGAAAATAGTAAATTGAAAGATTCGAAATCAGATCCAGTTGCAGTTAATCATATGAATACAGGAAACGTAAGCAATGAAATACAAAGATATGTTGTATATCCGACGGATCAAACTGAATCGACTTTTCAAGCTTCCGTAAGTGAAACAGAAACGGGTAGTTCTGATATTTCAAACAAAACAGTCATTTATAATAGCCCAAGCAAGGAAATAATAAAGAAAGTAGAATATTTTGAAACTTTCAGCCACTTAGAAAATCAGCCAAAAATTATTCATAATTCCAAACAAAATTCTAGTGACAATAAATCCAAAATCACTTCAACTACATCAAAAAAGAAAGAAACACCACAGCAAATAGAAATATCTCAATCTCAGTCCTGTACAAATTTTAAAGAACTTTTTGGTGAAAGCGAAAGAAATAAATTTCTATCATTACCATCTAAACCTGACCTACATTCGAGATCGCCCTCACCTTATTCGGAAATATGCTTTAGCGATCGACGCACGCCTGACACGCTACCTTATTCAAGCGACGAAGCAATATGGTGCAGTCGAACTCCATCGCCCGAACCGGAGCGGTACTGGCGTGCTTACATAAAGCTGGCGCGTGCGGGAGAAGTGCGCCGTATTGCCCGACTTTTCGATTCACCATCTGCCGCTGGATCACTACTTCGTAGACACAGAAGTGATCCAGAAATCGCACGAAATGTCCTTCATAATAAATGGTCATCGTTTGAAAAGATCTCATCTCAACGAGGAAAGTGTAGAACCACACTCCCGGTGGCTCGAATTCCGCTGCGGCCAACTAATCGTTTTATGCCACATATTGATATTATATCGAAGTTAGCAGCATTACGTAGACGTACTTCACCTAGGTCTAGATCTGCTGAAGAAGCTTTAGAATGTCGTCCAGGTGAAGTTGAACGTATAAGACGGCGCTTTGAAGCAATGTCTCTTTTAGGTCCAATATATTCATCTGCTCCCGACGTTCGTGAATTAAATGATATATCACCCCATTTAAGTGGCTCATGGATTGCACATCGCTTCCCGAAATCTTGTGATAATAACAGGTCTTGTCAAGATCCTGCAATATTCGTAAAAGGTCAAAAAATACCAATTAAAAAAGAATTTAAACGTACAATTTCAAAAGATTCGGTTAAATTAAGTTCCATTTTAAAAAATGAATTGTCAACAAAACAAGAATTTGATCCATCGGTACATCGGCCCACTAGTCGCTATGAGCCTCCTCGAGCACCTCCACGACCTCCGCCCGCCGCGTGGCCCTACCGCCTCGCGTCTTTTGTCACGCCATCGCGGCACACCGTCACATTCCAAGGTTAATAATTCTACTTTTAGCATGTTATTTGTATGTTTAAAGTTGGAGTAATCATATTTATTTCCTACTTTTACCAAAACTTTTTTTTTATATGTCTCTATAACAAAAAAAAAATCATATTCCTTCCTTTGTGATGAAATCATTAAAGCATGTTATTTGTAAATATTATATGTGTGTGTATATTACTGTAACCATACATTTTTAAAACTATTATTTCTCCTTTTTTACCTTTAGTTTATTGTTTTCTTTACGCTATATTTTGTTTATCCTGATAGAAACAGACTCAGCCCCAGAGCCACCACGCAGAATACCTCATGGGAGTTATTCAGACACAGGCAAGTATCATATCATAATATTAGAGCACTGTTTTATGCAATCTTTTTTCAGATTGTTGTTATACTGTTTAATTATAATATAAGACCTACTGATTTATTCGCTGTTAGTCTATATAAATAAACTGCAAGTTTTAACTATTTATGTTTTTTTTTAATTAATGAAATATGGATATTACGTGAACTTAAATAATATTACGTGTTAAATTACCATTACAAAGCTCCACTTTCCTTCTGATGTTAAACCTCTTGTGGCAACAGTTTATAACTTTTTAAACCGTGTGAAAAGGTAACAATAGCTTTTTGTTTTTAGTCAGACATCACCAAGACACCAAAAGCATTTGTTTAACCGCGGCCGCTATACGTATTTTCGTGTTATGAGTATGAACATATTATATTCTTCAGTAATAATTGCTACGTATAATATACTCTTAGTGGCGAGGTAATCGTATTTGAGATTACCTCGGCTGAAACCTGTCCGCGCAGTTTTTTTTTTTTCGTAAATAGTTCGTCAAGCTTCCTGTTCGCGAACAGTTCGTTATTGCGTTCATTCTCATTGCAAATAACCGAATGATATTGTCAAGTTTTATCTAAAGTATTCAGTGATAAAGAATATCAGTCTTATCTGTGACTAACCGCTAAATCAGTGAATAGTGAACATGGTGGCGTAATTTACAGAACTGTTTCTACAAAATGAACGAAAGTTATAAAAATGATTTTAAAAATAAGAAAAGTGACAAAAACCGCGATGATGATGGATTTATTAGTAATTTACCTAATTCCGGATCTTTATCTAAGTCTTTAGTGGCGCTTAATAGGTACGTGAAAAAAAATTTACTGTACGATGACACCGAAGACACAAATGAAGATTTAGCATACTTTTCAAAAGAAACTAGTCCCAAAGATTTTGTTAAAAAACTTGGTGCTGATGTTACAAAAAGTAATGAGTCATTAGATAAACAAACAACATCACCGTCACCATCAGATGCCGAAGTAATACTAAACATCGTTAAAGTAAAATTGCTTGGTAACGTTAATGAATTAAGTCATCTAAAAAATTCTGAAGAATTGACGGACGATTACAAATTTAAGAAATTAAGTGAGAAACCTATTAAACAACGTGATGTTGTAGTTTATGATAAAAATATTCATAGTTATAATGGAAACCAAGTTCAAGCAAATAATTCTTCAAGGCCTAAGGAGGATCTGTGTTTAAGTGATAAAATTACCAATAAGGGCAATGACAAAGGGGAATTTCTGTTAGGTACATTCGACGTTACAAAAAATGACGAATTAAAACGTCACACAATACACGATGTCACGGAATGGATTAATAGGACAAATGTTTATCCAGACGTTTATGCACCTCTTCCATACAGTAAGTAATATTTCGTAAACTGTAAATTGTATATTCAAAAATATGTGTGCAAATGTTTTTTTATTATCTACAAAATCAACACGGATCTCGAATTCTCAAATATGCGTATTTTTTCTACATAATATGTAAAAAAAATCTCTTCACACTATTGTTTATTACCCCAGTGTTGGGAATAGGCAGACAACGGTCTCAATAGTCATGTCCCACCTTTCACCGAAGACCTTTTTTTAAGGACAACGTGAAAGGTGCCTGTCGCCGCCTTATTATTTCATCCATCGATATAAATCATGCACAATTTTTTGATAAAATCAGTGGCACAAGCCTATCCCGTGTTGGTCGAACTCGGGCCCCCGTTGACTCGAATTTCGATCACCCAGCCACTTGGCTATCGTGACTACTACTTATAATAATATTTGAACATGTATGTATGATAATAGTTATTCCTGTTTTTAAAAAAAATTGTATTTTTATTTAATACTAGCTGCCCCCCGCGGCTTTGCCCCCAGTTTAATACTTAACGCGGAACCTTAATTATGTTTCTAAAATAAAAGTGACCTATATTACTCCTTACAACATTAGCTATCTGTCAGTAAAAGTCCTGTAAAAATCAGTTCAGCCGTTTCAGATATTAGCCTGAACAAACTAACAGATAGACAAAAATTGTAAAAAAAAAATGTTATTTTGATATATGTACCGTATGCATTCATATACATGTAGTAAAAACTGTTATTTCAATATTTTATTTATTTTATTATTTTTTATTTATTTATCTTCACGCACAATCCCTGACGGGGTAGCCAGAGAGAACAGATCGCCAAGTGTCACGATCCCTACATACTTCTTTCGCTTCTTTCAGATTCATCATCTTCTTCATACATATTACAAACAGATACTGCAATTTTGTTTATATGTATAGATATTTTATAATTTCTTATTCTCATTGTTTTCCTTAACTTAATGAAAACTGTTATCAGGTAATTGTTCACGACGTTCAGGGTGTGAGACTATGGAAGGTGCGTAACAAGTGACTGAGAGAAAATCATTGATAATTGCAAAGGCTGCCAACGGATAATGAGATAACTATATCTAAAAATAATAAACCAAAATTCGACAGGCCGTTGCCGAGCGACAGAGCGTTGGTGTTTGGTGCTATGTTCGCCAATCCGCTTACCATACGTGGCGATTATAACAAACCTTTAATTACAGAAATGGTCTATATCCTGCAGTAGACTTATATCGGGCGTTGTTATGTATGTATGATTGATGATATTATTATTTTTTAAGACAAAGGAATTAATGAAAATGAATACATAGATGGGGACAACCACACATAAATTGCTATGATCTCAAAGCTTGCTATTTAAAGTACTTATGGTAAGGAATCGGAAACAATGAAAGTACCAAAAACGCCAGTCAAGATAAAACAGAAGAATTGATTTTCTACAAAGAACAAATCGAACCCGGGACCTCAGAGCTGATGACACTATGGAAACCGGCGTATTCGCCACAAGCTCAAGGAGGTCGTTTATGTTGTAATTCCTATGAATAGGTATGTAATTTCCGGTTAGTTGAACACAAATGATACGAGCGTGTTTACATGGAAAGAGACATATTATTATTTGAAGCGGGAGACAAACCAGTCGAATCAAAGAAAGTTCAACCGATCTTAACAGTCAGCTGACAAACGACGCAGTCGCGTGGTTTGGCGCAAGACGCCTCCATTCCGTTGTGCTGTGTTTTATTTAACTTTTATACCTATTTTAATCCTGTGATTTTTCTTATTTAACTAAGTGTCTGAATTGAGATGGGAATTCTAAAACAAATAAAAAAAAATGGCAACGTATGGTTAGTCGAAGAGTATGATTAACTTTTTATATAGATTTTTTTTATTTTCTGTACTAAAACATAAGTTATGTTTTAGTATCTAATATTAAATGAATTATAGATTAAAAACTTTAATTTTTCTTACGTACGTACAGATATAACTTTTTATTTGTTTTTATTTTAAAGAACAACTTTTATTTTGTTAAATAATAAAAATTTTGGTATTTCTATTCTTATTAGGATTTCGTAAGTTTATTTTCACGATTTTTAAAAATAAACTTACGAAATCCTTAAAAAGTAAAACAATAAGAAATTAAAATTCATTACAAATAAGAGCTTAAACCTTAAACTGAAACAATTCATACCATTTATTTACAATTATTGTTTTAGGGGAATTGTTCAAAATTTAAATATGATTATTAATGTTCTAGGCTTGACTTTTAAAAACTCCATTCTCTTAACAATTAAATAACGATTATATATCGATTTTGTTAACGTGTATATTTTGACAGATTGACAGATTATGAAATCAATTGTAACGAGGTCATTTTGAAATTAAATACCGATCAAAAACTTTATAAGTTATCCGATATAACTTCTGAAACACACTGTACTAATTATATTTTTATACACCCAAGGAATACATATGTCGTACGTTATCAATACAATTGCATGTTATGATATTTAGAAGTATTCATAATATTTTATTGAGCTATTATATTGCATAGAAATCACGATAGCCGAGTGGTTCGGTGGTCGGAATTTCGAGTCGAGAGACCCGAGTTCGATCCCCAAGTGGCAGGCTCGTACCAATGAGTTTTTCAAAAACTTATGTACGAATTATATCGTTGGCTTGGACATAAAGGCGGCGACGGGCTCACCACCTGTCACGTTGACCTGAAAATATCTTCGGTGGAAGGTGAGTAAAAGGGACTTAATTGTCTAAACTAGACCTCTGTCTACCCCTGTATTGGGAATTGCGTGAAGATTTTTTTTTATATTATATTGCATAATGGAATGTGTAGTTGTTAATAAACTTATTTCTTGTGTTAATTAAAAAAATATATAAAAATTCAGTAGTCAATAAAACATCGTGCGTACAAACCTTATTCAATCAATACTATTATCAGGCACGATTTAGAATATGACAACCTTTATGGACGAGGGGAGTACACGCTGGTTTTCATGGTGTCGCCAGCTCTGAGTTCCGGGATTCGAATCCCATCAGGGCCAACGTAGAAAAGCACTTCATGGTCTCGGGTCTGGGTGTTCACAGTATCTTCCTTGTTTTCGATTTCATAACACAAGTGCTTTAGCTACTTACTTTACTATCAGATTAATGAATGTGTTATTTTTTCTATCTATCTATGTATAAGGTAGTAGAATCCTTCTGTGCCTAGAAGTTATCTGGATCTATATGTAAGATATAAATTAGACATATTTTCCTCAAACTCTCCATTATAGAAGATATATAGATAGATTATATCATTATGTTGTGTATGTATGCGTATATTATATTGGCAGTGTGTCCTCTCCTATCAGAAAGATACTGAAATTCAAATCCGATAGCAAATCTTAGTAGACAATAACTAATTTAGAATTTAACCCAAATTTTTTAATCCATTCGATGATCTCCACCAAACCTCTTTTACTCGAATTCCAAACTAAATTTCTTTTAGTAAGGTTTACTTAACAAATAGAGAAAGCTAAGTAGATGACTATACTACTTACATAGTATTTAAAAGACTTCTATGTATACAAGAAGAGTAGCGTTGCGTGAAGCGTGCTGCGAATGCCTATTTGTTGTGAAAGTTGCCAGAGAACCAACAAAATGCTAAAAAGGGCTTTCGTTTTTTGTAGACTTTTAGTCTATCAGTTACGACTGGTTTTTTAATTGCTCTATCACTACACTTAACTGTACCTGCCATTAGTAACATATTATGAATTTATGAAGATAAGACTCTATGTATCACTATTTTTTAAACACTAAAGAGACTTTTTTTTATTATATATATACTAAAGAGACTATAAACAATTTTTCTTATAATCAGTTTGTTCTTTTTCTATTTTTAACTCTTCAGTCTGAATGCATTAAGTGATGTTACGGATAGTACTCATCAGAATAAACACAGATTTATTCTACTTTTGAAGAGTACAATGTAATGTACACTTTCTATTACATAATAGAGGTTGTTACTTGTGCAAATAACAGTAATTAGTTAAGAGATCAGCATATCAGTGTGTATAATAATAACGCTCATATTCGCGGATTTTGTTTGCGTTTACCTTCATCAGTAGATGAAAAATGGACTGACGCGGTAGTTGTTGGTAGGACTCAAAAGCGGTACTAAGCTAAGGTACATTATCGGTACTAAATTTTTTATGATTTTCACGTGTTTTTGAATTGGATATTTCAACCACCTTCAACCTCAACTCATCTTCACCTTCAAAATTAAGGTATATACTTCAAAACTGGAACCTTAACGTATAACCAAGTTCACAAATTGTGTTTTTTATTGTTTATCTGTTTAATAAAAATGTAACCACGTATTTGAGGAGACATTTAAATTATAAAGGTAAATTAAAAAATAAGTGCAGTGACCTTAAACTTATCCAGCTTACAATTCGTTAATCATAGCTTTAATTTAAATACATTGTACAATGGACTTAAACTAAAACTTGAATTAGAATAATGTGAACGATTTAATACATAAAAACTACTATAGTGTGCCATAAATTCAGAGGCACTCAAGCGCAATCATTCGTAAATCTGAAAACCGGTTCCATTCGCTCCGTACAATGTTACGTCCAGTCACATAATCATCACCGGAAAAAATAAGCCGATGATCATGTTACGGCATCGACTGACACTGTGATGGCTCTATCATGCGGAACCACTTTCACTTTACTGATTCAAATTCACCTTAAATCTACGACTAATAATCTTGTTTTTTTTTTGTACTTATCACCCATTTAATTTTAAATTTAAATTTCAAGTAATTTGTTGTAATTATATATGTATGTGTTTTATGTTTTTTTATAGAATAAATAACTAATTATGTGCTTATCGCATTAAATCCGACTCGTCGGGATTTTTTATACAAAATATTTAGTATTAGATTTCTGTTTTTTTCAAATCGTAGATTCCTAAAATGTATCTATACTCGGATAATAAATGTTCTATTTGCAGAAATTTATTACAGATTTGATGTCTGTGGTTAGCTCGGTGTGTGGTAGCACATTTAGAAAGTCGTGCAATTGTTTGTTATTTCTTAGCGGATCAGATTATCAAAGAAACTTCAGCGCAGCCGTTGTAGAAACTCCAAATCACGGTTACTAATTTGTGATAGATGGTGGTGTTGGTAAACTATTGCATTTAACTTGTTTCGAAACCGTACGAACTAATTTCGAACTTGTTCGAAATTTGTTTCAAAAGTAAAAATGAAGAACAGCTACAAAAATTAACTTTCAAACGTGATGCCCTATGATTCCTTTGTTCTAAATATTTTGTATCTTTGTCGTTAGAATATAACTAAACATATGAGCTTTATAAAGGTTGCTAACCGATACCTCATTCATTATAATAAAATATCCCTTGTGTTGATTATTCTTGTCACATACGCAAATGAGAGAGTGACGTTTAAAGTTTACGGACCCCATAAACCATTCTATAAATTTAACATATGAACTATTCGTCATTGTATTTATTACCGGGAAGAGAAAATTAGTCTTAATCGCTCTGCAAACCCAGCTTTGCATAGTACCTAAACATGAAATTCCCAATACAGGGGTAGACAGGGGTCTAGTCTAGACAATTAAGCCCCTTCGACCCACCTTCCGCCGAAGATATTTTCGGGACAACGTGACAGGTGGTGAGCCCTTCGCCGTCTCTATGTCTAAGCCATCGATGTAATTCGTACATAAGTTTTTGAGATACTCATTGGTACGAGCCTGCCACCTGGAAATCGAACTCGGGTCTCTCGACTCGAAATTCCGACCACCTAACCACTCGGCTATCGTGACTTTTACCTAAACACAATTACTTTGATTATGACACCGGCATAATTTTCCAAGTCAAATCCACCACACGTAAACACAGAGAGAAAGCACTCACATATAACACTGATCAAAAGGATCACTCTCAACAATTGTTTATTTATGGTATCCGACCTGCGTATCTAAACATCCATTGTGTATATAGAATCGCCCAGCCGTCGGTACGTGGAGAGCGATGTCAACATCCACTACAGATGCCCCGTGCGCCATGACCCGCTGCCGCTCGTGCCGGAGCGAGAGCTTGCGAGGCAGCAAGCAGAACATATGAAAAGGCTTTATCGGGAGCAGAGGCGAAACAAGTATCTGCAGGTATTTTATATAAGGTTTTTTTTATTATTGTACGTTAGATATATTTTTGCATGCGTTTCACAGTAATCTCTACTTCACCGGGGTTAAAGATCCTTAGAGAGGTGTACGAAATGTTATTCGAAATTAAGTATGACTGTATGATTAAACTCTTTAATAGATGGCACCTAAATATATTAAAAAATAATTTAAAAAATCCTTCGTTAGTCGCCTATTTAGGTAAACCTAAATCCTAAATTAAATCTATAACACTATTATGTATATCGCCTTTACATTTATCTCGTCATACCCATCGTCTATCTATCGTTCATATCTATCTTCTCTATACGCTCATAACTATATTTGTCGACCGTAATGGATGAATGGCGCGCACTTCGGTTTTTATTGTTTCGCCAGCTGTAAGGTTCCGAGTTCGATTCCCGGGCGGGTCAATGTAGAAAACCGCCTTTTCTACCTCGGTTCGGTATTGGGTTGGTCGGTTCTGTGTGCTTGCGGTGCCTTCGTTGTTCCATTATTCTTTTTGCTCTAAAACCAATTTATTTGTATCTAGTTAATATAAACGCTATGCGATTACCCTGTCAGTCAGTTTTGACGCTACAAAACAGTTTAATGTAGTTAAAGTGAGCACGCAACCACAGTTTGGTCGATATTCGTAAAACATGTAATGTGGCTAACAGAATAGTGCTATCAGATTCAATGACGTAAACTGATATCATATCTTATTGGGTATGTATTGTTGCATTACTTTAGTGATATACGCTAAAATGAAGAACTCTTGATAATGCATGCGTTGTCTATGTGACTTAACAATCAAATACAAAAACCTAGAAACTCAAAATATTGGCATTGGCAACAGGAAAATGAAAGAGCTTGTCTTAAGAATATCTTTTTTGTAATTTTAAAATAGATGCTTTTAAGTTATTCAAGGAAATAGACAAAAATTTACCACTCCCCTTATCTCCAAAACTACTAAACACAATTTTAAATTCTACATAACTTCCTTTCTGCGAGTTCAACTCGAATTACTCACAATTTTAGGTTCTAACTACAACAGTTAATCCACCTGTCTCAAAAGTTGCTATAATCTATACTAATCTATACTTGTTTAATGTAAAGAATAATAAATGGCGAAATAATTAAAAATGTAGGTGTTACTCCCATAAAGATGAGTGGTTGAATTCGTTTTGAAAAGTATTCCCATACTTACTTTTCCGACATTATTTATAGATTTAAAATAAAAAATACCACCATTGACAATTTTTTTTTGTGATAAGTACAGTTAGGAAGCGGTACATACGTTTTTTGGTACTTAGTTCTTAGCTTATTCAACAAATTACTGCATTACCATTTTAGGAATGTGAGACAGCAGTATTATAGCGAAGGACCAAGAAACAATAGCGGAATAAATACCAGAGTTCCCTTCCGTATCTTATAAATACGCATTGGGAAACTAGCTTTACTTATAAAATAAACAAGTGGAAACACTGTCTAGGTAGGTGTGGTTTCACTGGCGCTGACCATTGTTATTTTCCATTCAAGTTTTTACTATTATGCGTAGGCGACATTCTCATTTACATAATGTAGAAGACATACGCGCATGCGCCGTTTTGTTTACAACCACAAACCATAGTAACAAGTTTCTTTTAACTATAGTGATGTAAGTTGTCTGCGGATTTTTAAGTGCCTACTTACAACACCAGTATAACCTTCGAATTGTTTTCACAGTAGATACCGATTGATTCGCTATTCATTTTAAAACTTAAACTAAATTAGAAGATTAAGATCGTGAAAATAATAATGACCACATAGATTGTTTTACGGTTTTAATTATTCCAATGTTATTATTCCAAAGTAATTCGAGTGTCATGGCAAATGAATTAGTATTATAATAATACTTGACCTCGTTAGCTTTAACATTTTGGTTTGACAAAATAAAAAAATAAAATAAAATATCTTCACGCAATTCCCAATACAGGGGTAGACAGAGGTCGAGTCTAGACAATCAAGTCCCTTCGACCCACCTTCCACCGAAGATATTTTCGGGACAACGTGACAGGTGGTGAGCCCGTCGCCGTCTTTATGTCCAAGCCAACGATATTCGTACATAAGTATTTGAAAAACCCATTGGTACGAGCCTACCAACTGGGGATCGAACTCGGGTCTATTGACTCGAAATTCCGACCACCCAACCACTCGGCTATCGTGACGTCTTTGTTAAATTCAATTCATTTTCTACTACAATCGAAATAATTTTAATTTATACGCCGAACGTTTAAAATATTGTGACGATGATACATATAGTGTTTGCTTAGCTCATTGAAGTTGGGAGTTTCATGAGGTCAAATTTCAAATGCAATCAATATTTGTATGAGAAAGAATTATTTATTTTCTAATGATATTAATTTGCCACTGAGAACAGTAGGCTTGTTCCGCAGTGGGCTCTTGATAGACTTAAGAAAGAGGAAAAGAACTGTTTAATTTCTCTTAAAATTAACGTCTGATGTCTTCACTAGCTTTTCTTCTTCTTCTGATCATGTTCCGTTATATTTGATATAACGCATTAGCGACATCTACGTTATATCGGAATACAGGAAAGAATATTCTCCTTTATTCTACATTTGCGTGTAAATTAGGTATTACTGCCTTATTAAGAGTTGTTTACATTATTTGGAAGTTAATGAATGTGGGCAAAGTTTAATCGTATGTAAAATGTTTATTATTTCATCTAAAATACTTCATGTTACCAAATTAACTTACTTTTTCCAAATACGTATACGATACTATCGTAGGCCGGTCGCATTCGACGCCGGTTGCTATTCCTACGTTACAATTCATTGCGAAATGTTGTGGAAAGTTTGATGTAACACATCCGGATGTTTAAAAACGATTGTGCTTTTAGAATTTAAAAAAAATATAGCTTTACTCGTTGTTATGTGGGAAAGGTGTGTGTAACCTATTTTTTTTCTTCAAATATTAATGTACCGCAAATTTTCGACACTCCTAATATTTAGCAATAACTCATAACCACTGATACCTAAATACCTAATTCAAAAGTCAAACAAAAAATAAAACACAAAAGGTTATTTCAGAGAGCATAAATAATGACAAAAATTAAAGAACCGTTCTCTTTGAGTTTATATTAGACTCATTTCTCTAAACATTTCCGTTAAATGCCTCAACGTGGTGCACGGATTGAAAGTAAAAGCGACGATGTAAACACCGGCTCAGCGGCGACAGTCAGTAATTACACGATTTCACTGAAGGGCCCGATACCCGTTTAAATGAGGCGTGATCAAACCGGAACGTGGGTAACTAATTTCACTGCGATCTTGTATCCGAGGTCGTTACCTTAATCGGATATTATTAATGTTTTAGTATGATTTACTCAATTTTGATCAACGCAAAATCAGTTGAAATAAACAGTTGAAGTTTATTTTAGGCTAATTATTACGTACCTACAAATTATTACTAAATGGCGATAACCATAATTGTTCATATCTTCTAAATTTCAATTCTCATTTTTAATAACAAAATAACAACAAAAATTCAGCCAAATCCCTTCTGATTTTGCAGGAAAAAGAAATTCATCTATACGACATAGAAGCGTTTGATGCATCAATAAAGGTGATATTAAAAATTTGTGCGATTGAAATATTATGTTTACAGGGTTATTCATTACTCTTATTGTACTGATTTATTACTGACTAACCTTACTAACAGGAATTAGTGAGGTTGTATTCTGGTATTTATTATAACTTAAAATTAACCTCGCTTTATAGTGATTGGTGATTTTGATTTACTATGGGTGCCGAGTCCTATTGGAAGTTGATATGATGACATTGTGTATCATTTCTTTTGCATTAGCGTAAAATTGTATTCAAATACAAATTTACACACAGAGCCTTATCTTTTTGCTCTGTGTCACGACCTCACAGAATACCAACATGGAGTAAGTTGTGATGTCTCGTATATGATAGCTGTTTTCTGATTATTGAAGTAATTTACGATCTGTCGCCTTCTCTCGCGTCTCGCTTACCCATCTCTTTAATAATGGTGGGTAACGCACCTTAACCTCTCGTTGTTGTGTATGTTATATAACTTACATTACGGCACATCGCTTATTGGTAATGCATAAAAATACGGGAATATGAAGAGTCATAGTTTATGTTAGATCTATAGACTAGTGGCTTCTTTCTTCCACTATAAATTTTCCTGTGTGACTAACTCTCAAAAAGAAATATGAAGGCGTCCTTAACCTAATACTGGCCATGCAAATTGGTTCCCTCCTACAATTATTCAAACTCCTTCAGATAAAGTACTTAGAGGAGCACCAGTTAATCAGTGACCGCCAGTACGGCTTCCGTCGGAGTCGCTCGGCTGGTCTTTGTGTACCTGGATCTTCTTGTGTACCTCACTCATCGATGGGCGGATGCAGTAGAGAGCAAGGGGGAGGCCCTGGCAGTTAGTTTGGACATAGCGAAAGCCTTTGATCGGGTATGGCACAAAGCGCTTCTCTCAAAGCTTCCGTCATATGGGCTTCCCGAGAAATTTTACAACTGTGTCACTAGTTTTTTCACAGACCGGAGCATCAAGGTCGTAGTTGACGGTGCATGCTCGGACTCCAAGTCTGTGAATGCTGTTGTCCCACAAGGCTGTGTGCTATCACCAACCCTGTTTCTTCTGCATATCAATGATTTGTTACAAATTAGTAGCATTCATTGCTATGCAGATGACAGCACTGGTGACCCTTTATACCGGCCGTGCCAATATTTCTCCGGAACACGTCGACGAGTACCGGAACAAACTTGTGTCTGAAGTCGAGATTTTGTCGGACAAAATCTCGGACTGGGGCCGACTAAATTTAGTCCAGTTCAACCCTAAAAAGACACAAGTTTTTTGCGTTTACCGCAAAAAAGAAACCCTTCGTCGTATCACCTCGTTTTGAGAGCACTCCCCTAGTTGCCAGCATCGGAATCCTTCGCGTCGACATATCGAGCAACGTTCAGTATCGCGGTCATTTGGAAGTAAAGGCCAAATTGGCCTCTAAAAAGCTTGGCGTGCTCAGTAGAGCACGACAGTACTTCATGCCGGACCACCGCTTGCAACTTTATAAGGCGCAGGTTCGGCCGCACATGGAGTACTGTTCTCATCTCTGGGTGGGGGCACCCCAGTGTCAGCTCCTTCCATTTCACCGTATCCAAAGAAGAGCGGCTCGAATTGTCGACAACCATACTCTATCCGATCGGCTAGATCCCCTGGCTTTGCGAAGAGATGTTGCATCTCTTTGCATTTTCTATAAGATCTACTATGGGGAGTGCTCCGAGAAATTGTTCGGATTAATCCCAGCATCTGAATTTCACCATCGCACCTTACGGCATAACCAAATATTTCATCAACACCACCTTGATGCTTGGCATTCCACCACACTGCGTTTTTCGCGGAATTTTCTGCCACGCACTTGCACTTTGTGGAATGAGCTGCCGTCAGCGGTTTTTCCAGTCCGATACGACTTAGGTACCTTCAAGAAACGAGCCTATACCTTTCTCAAAGGCCGGCGACGCATCCACTATTCCTCCGGTATTGCAGATGTTCATGGGCGGCGGTAATCACTTACCATCACGTGTGCCACCTGCTCGTTTGCCTCCCTCTTCTATGCAAAAAGTATACATACAAGCTGTACCTATTTTTATAGAAGCTGCTCTTTATGTCTTGTTTTATTTTAATCTAAAAGGCTAACAGAAAATGAGGTTTTACTCAAAAGGTGGCTTTAAATGGTTATAAAAAAAATATACAGGTAGAGATGAAAAGAGAATTTACCCATATGCCTATATATATAACTCCTATAAAATAACGCTATTATGAATATAAAAATTTTCTTCTTCGGTATATAAATTTGTAACTAAAAATGAATTTCACTTTATTAATAACTTAATACAGATAATTTTTTGCTACATACTTATTTTTACTACAAAGTTTTGGCTTTGCATTAATATATAATTGGACATTGAACAAAATCTTTGAGTATTAATTGCTAATTCAACACGTATTTTTAAAACACGGATAAGTAATAACGTCAATTATTTAATTTATAGGAGCTTCAAGATATGCAAAACAGACGACACCAAGATAACTTCATGCCTTCGCAGAAGACTGTGGTTCCTCTGAACCGGTACGATGAGGCCGAGAAACTTGTCGCAAGAGCTTTGTATACATTTAACGGGCAGACGACGCGAGAACTTAGCTTCAAAAAAGGCGATCTCATAAACATACGAAGGCAAATTGACGCGAATTGGTATGAAGGCGAGGTGCACGGGAGAATTGGACTATTCCCTTATAATTACGTTGAGGTATGCATAAAGAAATTGAAATTAGCTATTAACAGTTTTTTTTTTATTTGTATGTAGCATTATTTATTATGTGTTTTACAGTAAATGTATATTTATGTAGTTCGAATCAAATTCTTCAAAACTTGTCTTCAGATGTATCAAATGTAACTAAAATATATCAAAGAGTTTGTAACAAAATAAACAAAATAAATTTGTAACAAAATAAATATACTGAGGTTGACAGAGGTCTAGACAATTAATACCTTGCGACCCACCTTCCACCGAAGAAATTATTTGGGACAACGTGACAGGTTGTGATCCTGTCGCCGTCTTTATGCCCAACCCAACGACATAAAACGTACATAAGTTTTAAAAAAAACCATAAATGACAAAATAGTATTTTTTAGACATTCAAACATGTCATCCAAGCAAAGTAAAACTCTTTTTGTCTTGGCAACTGTGTATAGTGATAAAATCTAAACGCATGTATATATTACAAATACAAATAATATATATAACATTTGATTCGGTACAAATAATCGCACACACACAAACATTTGCTCCATGCGGATTGTGAGTCACTAGATTAACTAGATTAATGAGTCAATAAAATATATGGAATAAAGAAATACTGGTTTCGAATTAGCGACGAAAGTTTTTTCTTCATATCGTCACTCTCTCATATCATAATTACTAAAACATGAATATTTTAATTTTCAGATACTAAAGGGCGATTACGTACATTCACCTAAGAAACCTGTTATAATAGAGGGTCAAGCTCGCGCTAAGTTCGACTTTACGGCTCAAACTAATTTGGAGTTGCCACTGAAGAAGGGTGAGGTGGTGGTACTTACCCGGCGCATCGATCACAACTGGTGGGAAGGAAGAAATAGCACAAGAACCGGTATCTTCCCTGACAGTTACGTCACCGTCTTGCAAGAGCCTAGCCAAACCATCCCACGTAAGTATATTTTGAAACTTTTATAAATAAATATCTTGACACCATTCACAGGTACCCCTGTCAGAGGTCTAGACAATTATTTCGTATCAAAGGTCTAATAATATAACAATCTACTCTATAGGACTGTTTGACTCCACGCAGTTTTTATAATGGATAACTTACAAACTAATATGCGTTTGAATGTCGTTGTTTTAACCCGTATAAAATAAAATCAACTCTTTTCAACTGAGAAACATTCGTATATTCACAGCGCCTCAGACAATCTCGGGCGTGGACAAACCGGCGGCGTCTCCGGCGGCGCACGGCCTCGTGAATGGAGCAGCGCGGCGCACGCTGCAGCAGCACAGCTACACACCGCAGCACAATAGCCCCGCGCTCGCAAACGCACCGCCATCAACCGCACCGTTGCCCGGTAATAATGCACCATCGTTATCTCATTAACGCTACTATAAGGGAGCTTGTCACGACAGCCGAGCGGTTGAGTGGTCGGAATTCGAGTCGAGAGGCCCGAGTTCGATACCCAGGTGGCAGGCTGGTACCTATGGGTGTTTGAACACCTATGTACGATTCATGTCTTTGGCTTGGACATAAAGACGGCGACTGGCTCAGCACCTGTCACGTTGTCCCGAAAGTATCTTCGGTGGAAGGTAAGTCAAAGGGACTGAATTGTCTAGACTAGACATCTGTCTACCCCTGTATTGGGAATTCCGTGAAGATATTTATTTATTATTATTTATTTGTCACGATAGCCGAGTAGTTGGGCTATCGAAATTCCAGTCCAGAGATCCGAGTTCAATACCCAGGTGGTAGGCTCGTACCAATGAATTTTTTACAAAAACATATGTACTATTTATATTGTATTGTCGGTATTGGCGGTGACAGGCTCACCACCGGTCACGTTGTCTCAAAAAATGTCTTCGGTGGAAAGTGGGTAAAGGACTTAACTGTCTAGACTTCTGTCTACCCCTGTATAGTTGTGTATGCATATGTATTATACATATACATACATATATAGATAGGGACAACATCAAATACATTGGTACCAATGTAAGATGCTAAAGCACTTGAGGTATGGGAATCGGAAACAACGAAGTCACCACAAACATCCAGACCCGAGAAAATGTATAATAAGTAGTTTCTCTACATTGACCCGACCGGGAATCGAACCCGGGACCTCCAGATACCTACGGAGGTCGTCGCCATCGTCCATCGGAGATTATGTCAATTAACATTGTTATTGTCATTAACAGACTTATGTAAATTCCATTCAAATAATAATATCAACTAAAGCATTGTTATCGTTGCTTCCAAATCGGACAGGATACGTAGCGAAGCCCGCGCAAACCACGCAGACGCCTTCGGAGCGCGGCTACGGCCCGCCGGGCGCCGCTTCCAACCTCAACAACGCAGAGCCGCTCTACGTCGATACCAACGCTGAGGCCGTGCCGTAAGTATTTACCTTTTACCTTTACCTTTATACCTACCGATACCATCCTTATATATAAGGGTGGTATGTATATACATATATTTTCATCTTATTATAAAATAGAAATTTATACGTTGATAAAATTACACAAATTACCCAATAATAAATAAATAGTATTATAAGTATATAGTAATAAATAGTATATCGAGATAGGTGTTATCTTTAAAGAAATATACGGTAATTTATATTAATATGTTATCATTTATATACGAAAAAGAAATATGTATTATTTTAAAAAATATAAAAAAATTTTTGCCCTAAATAATTCAACATAAAATGTATGGTGTTACCTTGGCTAGTGAAAAGGAAACGAAGATTAAGAATGTGGCTGGTTTAAAAGATGACCTTATCAATAAAATCGATGAGGGTGTTCTTCGACGGTATGAGCACCTTAAACGAATGGGATGCTCGAATAATGAATAAAATGTAACGCGAAACTTAATATTCAAATATGATGACCTCCGTTGACGAGCAGCATAAACACCGGTTTCCTAGGTGTCGCCATGTCTGAGGTCCCGGGTTCGATACCCGGACGGGTCATTGAAGACAAACCACTTTTTCTACATTTTCTCGGGTAATTGCGTTTGTGGTGTGGTTCCTTCGTCGTTTCTGATTCCATACCAACAGTGCTTTAGCTGCTTACTTTGGGATCAGACCAAAATATGCGATGTTGTCCCTATCTATATATGTATTTATTTACAAAATACATAATTAATAACTGTAAATAAAAATATATAATAAATATCTTCACGCATTTTACAATACAGGGGTAGACAGAGGTCTAGTCTATACAATTAAGTCCCTTCGACCCATCTTCCACCGAAGATATTTTCGGGACAGTGTGACAGGGCTCACCAGCCCGTCGCCGTCTTTATGTCCAAGCCAACGATGTAATTCGTACATAACTTTTTTGTAAAACCCATTGATACGAGCCCGCCACCTGGGGATCGAATTTCGTCGATCTCGTATAATCGTGACTATTATATTGTATTAATATTTGTAATTGGTCGCGATAGTCCTAGACGTAATTTTCGAAGACTGTGTTTGCAAAACTACCGTTTTTCGTTTCAGATATCGCGCAATGTACAAGTACCGTCCGCAGAATCCGGACGAGCTGGAGCTCCAGGAGGGCGACACGGTGTACGTGCTGGAGAAGTGTGACGACGGCTGGTACGTCGGCTCTAGCCAGCGCACCGGACGCTTTGGAACCTTCCCGGGTAAATTTACTTCGCTTATATGTGCTAATCTTGTTTGTATGTTTATAATGTGAAAATAACAGATTATTACTAAATGAATACGAAATGTATTCATAGATAATTTAAAAAACTTTTTTCTAACGTTATAGTTTTTGTCGGGGTTGTAAAATCTCTCGCATTACTTTAAATGGCGAGAAGGTAATGAAAATCCACGAGCATGCGAATGCATTCTGTCTTGTATACTGTAGTGTGTTATATTTGAAGAATTTCTATCCTAAGCATTATGATTTAATAGCTTAAGAATCTAATGTAAACTAATATGTTAAAATGATAAATTAAAAAAAAACATGTTTCGTGTGGCGATCTAACCTTTTGACTGAATATGGCATACAGACATACCTTTAAAACTTAAATTAACTTCATCATGATAAAACTAAAAATACAATAAAATAAATAATAAAAAAATATCTTCACGCAATTACCAATACAGGAGTAGACAGAGGTCTAGTCTAGTCTAGACAATTAAGTCCCTTTGACTTAATTGCCGTCTTTCTGTCCAAGCCAACGACATAATTCGTACGTAAGTTTTTGAAAAACCCGTTGGTACGAGCCTGCCACCTGGGGTCGAACTCGGGTCTCTGAAATCTGAATCTGAAATTCTGACCACCCAGCCACTCAGCTATCGTGACTATTACTTAATACAATAATGTTATTATATCTTATTAGCTATTCTATCAATCAATCAATTAATTACGTTAATATTATTGAAAAATAAATTTGATCCATCCGATACCCGAGTTGGTACTACCTAACCTTGCTTTTAAAGCTAAGGGTTTCTAATTCCGTTAGGAGCAAACATTTGTGTGATGATTATGAACGTTTGTGCTCGAGCCATGGATGTTTCTATTTATAAACGAATATTCTACGTAATTATATCTACGTACACATTAATGTATAAAATTGTATTGTACCGTTAGTTTGGACGCTAAGATGGCGATAGCCTCACCAACCAGTCACTTTTTCCCAAATAATCTTAGGTTAAAAAGTGGAACGAAAGGACTTCATTGTCTAGAGCTCTGCCTATCCCAGTATAGAAAATCGCGTGAAGATAAAAGAAAAATAACATAATGAGCTAATGAATAATATTGTAAAAACAAAAATTAAAACAGTACAACTCTGCGGTCGCTCATCGTAGTCTACTCGCTTGATTAATGCCTTGTTTTGAGGCGAAACAAGTGTCGCGTTTTCAGTGGTGGTATATGTTACCTGGTTTGAGTGTAGTAGTGGTGGTGGTGCATACAATGGAATTGGTGCACGCATCTGTGGGAGGGAGGGTGGTGCTCTTCTTCTCTTCGGACCAGGTAACGTATACCTTTTTGTATTCGCATGCGGAGTGTTGCGAGGTAACTTTTTCAATAACAACAGTACAACTGTTAGCAATTATTAAATGTGATTGTGGTCCGCAGGCAATTACGTGGAGCGCATCTGATAGCGCCAGCCGTCGCTGCTGCGCCGGTTGCGCCGCGCTACATTCTGCGCGCGACGCTCGCACTGACGCACGCACACACGCACACCGAACCGCCAAAGCTTACACACAGTGACGTCGCCCATAGTTTGGTATTATATCGATACATCACACGCACACTACTATTATGTATAAATGTAGACGTCATTGTGTACAAACGGTGACGTTTGTTTGATCGTTATCTGAACTATTTGGAGTTCAATATCTACGAAAGTCAGAGGTGAATATTCTGTGGCACACAATAATGAACTTTGTATTACATAATAACAAGGGCATATCGTTGTTAACAAATCGAGCGTTTCCTTCGGTTATTGTTATAACAAAACCACGCGATGTGTTCTCTATTGTGTAAATGATGCGTAGTTAATTGTCATTTATTGGATTTAGCAGCAGTATAAAATTATTATCGGTCAATGCCAGAGTAGTGATGTACAGATTTTATATGTTATTTTAACGATTTATATAACTAATATATCGGCAATGATTTATGCAATGATGTTACCAAAATACTACCATGACTTTTTTAAAACATTTTATAAAATAATTATTATATAAGTGCAACCTCATTACCGACATGTACAAATATTGCCCCAATATTTGCTTCCGTATTTTCGCAGCTATATTTAAATATGTAAATTTTCTATTACCGTCATAATATCTACATAATTCTAATGTAGCGTACCCCTTTTCTTCGATATTTTCCAAAAATTGCCATAGTTATCAGCTGAACCTATCCAAAGTTATTTTAAACGTCCCAAAGAATATGTTAATTGGATAATTACGATGTTGTATAATTGTACAAAAAATAATAAAAATACTTATACCTGTAAAGTTGTTCGGTAGATATAGTTATTTATTTTTAAATGGTTGGAGCGAGGATGGAGCTCCTCTTTCAAAAGTAGCCTTTTAAAAGAGAGTAGCCTGGCGTGCGGATATACTAAAATTACTAACCAATTTTCTACTTTTAACTAATTCTATTGCCAATTCTGTTATGATCTGTTTTTTTTTTATAAATGTTCATTATTACATTGAATAAAAATATAAGATGTTGGACAGATGTTTTTAAGCACTGCAAGTTTTTACGAACTTTTTTAATTCTACTTCGCAATTGTAATAATTTACACAAAGACAATAAAAGACACTATTGTCAATACGAAAAACACACCAAAGGTTGCTACGTACAACAACTGATCTTTAACTTATTATTTGTTGATACAAAATCACTGCCCTGGATACTCAATAATTTTTTTATTTCTTATTTATATTTTGGTTCTAACATAGCGGTCAGTTTGTGAGTGGTATATAGCTTTAACTAAATTTACGATAGGATTGGCAAAGAATTCGTACCACATATCAACAAAAGTCAAACTTTGAATATAACAATGTATTGACAGCAAAGTTTTGACGTTTTGTAAGAAGAGGCTTGAACATGGCGTTATTAACACAAGCTAATTTATTACTTAGAAAGCGCATTAGTTCATCAGCTTTTATATTTAAGTTACTGCGTGATATAACTACGTATTTACATCACAATACTCAATAATATATGTGATATGAAATCTAGATACGTTATAACCGTATATAATATTTTCCATCGTAAACTTTAAACTTTTCTGCTATACCTCATTATGCAACTCTGAGTTTGTAATCATTCTGTTTTTTTTCTGCAAATTTAATAATAGTATTACATTAAACTAATAGAGATTTAATGTTTTGACGTATCTGTAGGTTTCATATCTCTGTGAATAACTATATAACAGTTAGAGGCATTAGGGCGAGTGTTATTGACAACATTTGACAATACAATTTCAATGTTTAAAAAATTAAATAAGGTATATATGTGTAGGTATTCATAAAACAAATACGAGTACTATGATAAATGCTATTATTCAAACGAATCCCAAATATTGTTTTTAAAGACGCCTTTACATTATATCTAGTCATCGCTTTTGTTATTCTAAATAGACATTAAGGTGTCGTTTAACTGATACTTTCATTTGTTACTTAAGCCTCATATGCCTAGACCTCTTAAATTTGTGTAGTTGAACATAATACGCTGTTATTGTAAACTATGTTTAAAACTTAATTGTCCTATTAAGCCAAAGTTAATTATTTCCCTCGCCCTGTGTAAATGCTTTTTTCGTGTAGTGCCCAATAATGTGTCCAATTTATTAAATATTTTTATAACAATTTGTTTTATTTAATTTTGTTAATTTATTTTTAGAAGCACAAATATGTTTTATTTAGTTGTTGACACTTCGACATGAAATGTAACATTAACCGGCTATTGTTTAATATCATCACACTTAATAAAGATAACCTTTTTAAAATATCCGTGTATTATTGTCTTGATTACCATAACATATAGTTAGATAAGTATTCATAAGCGCCGAACGCAGGTTTTGGTTACAGTACTTACTTTTACTAGACACTTAGCAGACGCTGCTGTCCGTGATCTTGTACTCTTTTTATGTCTTTACTTTGTACTGTTTTTTTGAGATTATGGTTCTACCATCTATTAATAACCATTGCAATTACTTTGGTATGGAAATATTAATTTAATCAGTTTAAATTGTGTAAATAGTTCATAAAGTTAGAAGTTCTGTGGTAAATATCTACAAAAATTGTAGAATTTTGCCCTCAAGTAAAGAAATAAAATGACTAAGTAAAGTAATAAATGACATTAGATTTTCTTCTTACTTTGGGTATTCTAATATTTAGTACATATAAGTAGAGAAAAACGAGCTGTATGTCTTGATTATAAGAGACAATGGCAGCTCATTTTTTTAGAAAAGGGAGGCAAACGAGCAGGTGGCTCACGTGATGGTAAGTGATTACCGCCGCCCATGAACACCCGCAATACCAGAGGCATAGCAGGCCAGGCGTTGCAGGCCTTAGAGTGCTAGAGGGGGTGGGGCTACCTGTTTTACCTGCACTCACCAGACGAAACGCAGAAGTTTGTAAGACATCTACTTCACGCCGGTATTTTGTGAGGTCGTGGTACTTCCCCGGTCGAGGCGGCCCATTCATGCAACAACAAAAGCTGATGCGTTGCTATACCACTGTTAAAACTGTCATGAACTCTGAATTGTAGCAGGTAAATACACTGGCTGTCTACAGTTTTCAAACTGAATGACAACAGACAACACTGATTTGGGGTGCCCTATGACAAGCACTAAGCAAGCAAGTTTACTACCGGACCCCAAATATAATTTGGGGTCCGGTAGTAAACTAAAAAAGCGAATGATAAAAACATATTTCAGCTGTGATCTCTATTCATTATAGTTTAAAGTGTACCAAATCAAATATATATGCTATTAATTATATAAGTACGTCGGTGGTTTGCGTTGAATTTCTGTTGTAGAAAATTTTATATTACATCTTTATAAATCTTCAAGGATATCACATAATTGACAAAGTAGATCGTCGTTCTTGTAACATAGATGTTCGTAATTAATTTTTAAAACTTTTTGGCTATGAAAATGAGCGCCTATTACTACAATTGCAACCATTAAGCAAAGGAACCTGTCCCCATACTATCTTAGGAATAATTTTGAATATCTTCCTTCTACCCATGACCGGGTACCACGTTCTTTAAATTGTATTATTTGTGTAGGTATGTATTTGTGTTTATGTTTATATGTACGTATATGTATTTAATTATTCATTTATTTGCAGGAAATATGGTAATAACAGATGTTAAAACTGTTCATATATGTCAATCATATTTCGCCATGTTGGCATGCAAATTCATTAGTAATAGAATTTAAAATACTTAATCATTATAGAATTTATAGGATAGAATTTTACTAAACATTAATAATATATATGTCGGCGTAGGGTAGGTCACATGAGGCAACCCGTTGTTAAATCCGTCTTGAGCCATATCAGAAAACGCAGAAAATTCGATAACTGGAAGATGACCGTTCACACTGCCGTCCGTTTTGTAAGTGAAGCCCCGATAATATTCTGAAGACACTTTATACCAGAAGTCAAATGACATTGACAACACAAAGTAGTCAAATCCGCTCTGTCACTTCCTGTGTCGACCCCACTCAAGCGCACTACTTGCACGTTTCCGAAGACTTAATAGATGGCGGTGTAACCAAAATTGTTGCCTTATCTTGATTTTGCGACACGGCCATCCTACGAAGCACACGTCTTCGTGTGATATTCTGAAACAACAGAAACTTCTTTTGATTCAAATAGCTAGACTTAATCATAACATCACTACCTTTACAACACTGAATGTCTACATGACACAAATAATGAAAATCAAAGAAAATCACTTTCATTAATGAACCAAAACAGAGCATTCACAATTCACAAAACAGTAAAAAGAAACTTTACATTTACCACAAATTAACACAGCCGTAATATTTCATTCACCGGTTTAATTATCGTGTACACATCACGGCGCATCCCCTCTTGGGATCGCCCAGTCCATGCATCCCCACCTGGGTTACATAGTCCGCGCATCCCCAACTGGGATCGCAAAGTCCACGCATCCCCATCTGGGATCGCCAAGTCCAACGACTCTACGGTTTCCTCCGAAACCCGACCTACACCAAATCTACACGCGTACCGCGTATCCACGGACTACCGTTCCACATGGTAGATACCGATTTCTACTGGACTACGGCTACGTAATAGACTGGTACGGTCCACTGTTCCCCAAGGCTCTCACCAGAACGAAATATTACCTAACCAAGTCTCAAGCAGACTCAGCTTGCTCATCTTCCGGAATGGTATCTACATTGTCGATCAAACTTATGATTTGCTCTGTTTCGGGCATTCGTCTAAGCCTATCGTGAGCGTACTTGTATGTACGCCTTGAGCTTAATGCCTGTAGTGTGTATCGGGCTCCGTCTAGTACCTTCATAACTTTAAAAGAACTTCTATACTTATGATCAAGCTTTTTTTTGGTTTCGATTTTATTCTGTTAGAGTCACAGTTTCTTAAAGTCGTTTACCATTAAATTTACAAGAAATTGTTTGTCTAACAAACGAACATTCAGCTCTAGAATTGTAATAAAAATGAAACTGCTCACCAGAGTGATGGACGGATCCAGCACGCGCGTTCACGATGTAGATATCCTCTCTTTTTCTTTCAAAAGAGCAACCACCGTACCGTCGCTCGCTTCACTAGAGGGTAGACAATAATTGGTTTATCAATAAAGATCAATAAAGAAGTTGCGGTTCTGGTTATCTTGATCTCTCACGCCATGTGGGCTGATTGAGTTGCATCCCGCTTCTGATGTCGGCGTAGGGTAGGTCACATGAGGCAACCCGTTGTTAAATCCGTCTTGAGCCATATCAGAAAACTGATCTAAATGGATGGAAACGCAGTAAATTCGATAACAGGAAGATGACCGTTCACACTGCCGTCCGTTTTGTAAGTGAAGACCCGACAATATTCTGAAGACACTTTATATCAGAAGTCAAATGACATTGACAACACAAAGTAGTCAAATCCGCTCTGTCACTTCCTGTGTCGACCCCACTCAAGCGCACTACTTGCATGTTTCCGAAGACTTTTAATAGATGGCGTTGTAACCGTAATTGTTGCCTTATCTTGGTTCTGCGACATATAGATTATTGTGAAGAAAACTTATACACTAATGTTGTTATCCAAAGTCGTCCAATATTTAGCAACAACAGACCAGGTTAGGCAATAATTCTTAAAATTAGGTTTCGTCATTATCATCATTAAAATATGAAGCTAATACAATTATTACGTATTATGTAATTACAAAAAAGAACAAAAATTAATAAGGTAATTACAAAAGACATAAGGTACAAATATTAATTTTACAGATTTACCAGTCTCGGTTACAAAAAGAAACAATACTTATTTCTGCTCAAAGCAAAAAAAATTATCTAATGAAAAGAAACAATTGTTAATGAGCCATTGCTTTAATCTACTCTGAAAGTTTTCAAAAGTAAGTTCTCGAATTTCACATGGAATTCTATTATATATATTTTTATAATATATATATATATATATATATATTATATTTTATTATATATATATATATATATATATATATATATATATATATATATATATATATATATATATATATATATATATATATATATATATATATATATATATACATATATATATATATATATATATATATATATATTTATATATTTATATATATATATATATATATATATATATATATATATATATATATATATATATATATATATATATATATATATATATATATATATATATATATATATATATATATATACATATATACAAAAGAAACAATACTTATTTCTGCTCAAAGCAAAAAAAAATTATCTAATGAAAAGAAACAATTGTTAATGAGCCATTGCTTTAATCTACTCTGAAAGTTTTCAAAAGTAAGTTCTCGAATTTCACATGGAATTGTATTATATATATTTTTATAATATATATATATATATATATATATATATATATATATATATATATATATATATATATATATATATATATATATATATATATATATATATATATACATATATACAAAAGAAACAATACTTATTTCTGCTCAAAGCAAAAAAATTATCTAATGAAAAGAAACAATTGTTAATGAGCCATTGCTTTAATCTACTCTGAAAGTTTTCAAAAGTAAGTTCTCGAATTTCACATGGAATTGTATTATATATATTTTTATAATATATATATATATATATATATATATATATATATATATATATATATATATATATATATATATATATATATATATATATATATATACATATATACAAAAGAAACAATACTTATTTCTGCTCAAAGCAAAAAAATTATCTAATGAAAAGAAACAATTGTTAATGAGCCATTGCTTTAATCTACTCTGAAAGTTTTCAAAAGTAAGTTCTCGAATTTCACATGGAATTGTATTATATATATATATATATATATATATATATATATATATATATATATATATATATATATATATATATATATATATATATATATTATATTTTATTATATATAAAATGTATACATAAAATAACAATTTTTCTGAAATAAAGCTGTTTTGCACTTAGGAAAAGTTAACTTCGTTATGTCTCGATGTGGAAATATTTCATTGGCATCAGTATATCTTGTATGTTTATATAATATATAAATATTAGAGTATACATCCATTAAATTATATTTTATTGAGATAATTACACCCCTTACTTACACCTGCCGTTTATTCTGTTTTGTTCAACATTTGGAAAAGCTTGAAAAAATATATAAGCAAATGTGAGCCTTTCAGGGCCCTGAGACTGTAGGGGCAACGTGTGCTCTTGTGCTGAAGACGGTACTAGCAACAGTTGTCACACTGTTATTTGTTTGTTCAAATAAAACTGTAATAAAAAATATAAAAGTCACGACTGCCGAGTGGTTGTGTGATCGGAATTACGAGTTCGATCCCCAGGTGGCACGCTCGTACCAATGAGTTTTTCAAAAACTTATTTACGAATTACATCGTTGGCTTGGACATAAAGACGGCGACGGGCTCACCACCTGTCACGTTGTCCAGAAAATATATTCGGTGGAAGGTGGGTCAAAGGGATGTATTGTCTAGACTAGACCTCTTTCTACCCCTGTTTTGGGAATTACGTGAAGATATTTAAAAAAAATGAACATTCTAAATGGAATGCAAAAAATAAAAGCAGTGTGTTTGCGTGGAAGTTTTAATATTTTCTTAAAATGTTGAATATTTTATTTGTCGTGGTTAGAATTTACTTTCGTCTTCATCATCAACCCCTCGATAGTAGTCAGTCACTCGCAAAGGTCATAAGCTAGGTCTAGAATTCTCCTTAAGAAAAATGACTACTGGCTACAAGAAGAAGAAGTTGCTATAAACTATTAAGGAGTTATATCTTAACTGGTAGTAATTTTTTATTTCCCAATCTTAAGTTGTCAATACAAGATGACTGATGAAAATTCGTTGAGTTTTTGTTAACTTTTTGTTAATTATTCCCCATTTTCTCCCCTTTTAAGCAGCACATTTTTCTTTTAATTTTATATGTTTCACCCTATACAACCAAAAAAGAAATCGAACTAGGAATCGAAAGGCTGTAAAATTTTATCCATCGTCATATAAAAATATTCTTTTGTTATATATAATTTATAAATAAATAAATATAAACAAATATGTTAATTGGAGAATCTGGACCGTGGTTTTTATCAGTAAATTTTGTCCATTCTGAGTAAATTGCGCTGGTATACCTTTTTCCCTGTGATAAACATTCAACTAACTTTTACAAGTTACAAGACAATTCTTACACAACAATTTTTGGACAAAAATATTTTTGTTAGATTTATAATGATATATCATATGTGTGTGTATATAATAATTGCAATCAATGTTTTATGCAAGTAGATTCCAACGTGTTGTGTGCATACTCTTTGACAGTTTGTTTTTGTTGCTCAGCAACGATCAACGGTGCGTCAACAAATATTACCTTAGTCACCCGAAGCATAACTACAATCCACTACAATTAGTGATTAAAATCAATAAACTGTAACTGCTCGGTATGTAGCAACAGTTTTAATATATAATAAAGTGATTATTGTCTATCTAACTGTACTATATAAACAAACTTTTATAAAATCAACTCAACGTATGTTTATAATTATTTGTTTAAAACAACAAAATGGTGGAGACAGATTGGCGGACTATTTTAAGTTTCTCACAAAAGGAATTATTAGAGACGGACAAAGACGAACTATGTGAAAGTTTATCATGGATGGAGGCTGATGACATCGAATTAAATTTTACTGATCTAAAAACTCTCTTTAGATTGGCACAAGACATTCTCAAATATAAAAGTGAACAGGTACTTTATCCAAATAAACGTTATTTAGTTATTAGATATTACTGATTTCTAGCTTTCTAATCGTTCAGATTTTTTTACAATTCCGTGAACCTAACATATTTAGGTTTATAAAACGTAGTGGTTATATTATAAAACGTTATCTAAGGTCAAAGGATATGAATAATAACTTATATTTGTGACGTTGTTGTTAAGTTTGTTAAGTTGTGTTATTATTAACGTAATAAGAAAAATAGTAGTTAAAAACTCAACTGAAATCAGTCTAGTAGAGGAGGTAACGTTTTTATATTACACTAGCTGACCCCGCAAACGTTGTTTTGCAATATAAAAAAAGGGTTGATCGTAGACAGGAGAAAATTAAGGGTTGTATGTATTTTTGTATGCTGTATAATAAAAAAATAAAAACAGAAAATTTAGTCTGAAAATTAAAAAATAAATTTAGGGGTAAAAACCAGTTTCCGATTCCCAGACCTAACCGATATGCACAAAAAATTTCACGAAAATTGGTCGAGCCATTTCGAAGGAGTTTAATTACAAATACGGTGACACGTGAATTTTATATATTATACACAGTCAGGTCATAAGTATTGTCACACAGTAAAAACTTTTCTTTTAGAATGCTGGCCACAAAAAAGTATGTTGAACTCGAATTTAGAATTTTTCATGAAAATAAAACTGTATACTTTTTAGAATTTTATTCATTTTTAAATATGGAATGGACGCTTAAAGAAGGCCGTGTTGCAGTTATTGCGTTGCATCGTTGCGGTTAGGCGCCAATTCAAGTTTTTGACATACTGAAAAATTCGTTTATCGTACCATCAAACGATACAATGAAGACTCTAGTGTACATGACAGGTCAAGAAGTGGTCACCCTCGGTCTGTTAGGACTCCAGCAGTGATAAAAGCTGTGAAGGCTCGAATTCAAAGAAACTGCTGGCCCTTCGGATGGGGTTAAGCAGAACCACGGTGAAAAGGGTGTTAAATGAGATGGGCTTCAGGCATATCGAAGAAAAACAGGACTTCGTTTGAATGCTCGTCTAATGGACCTGAGACTGAAGAGATGCCGTGCTTTGTTGAAGGGGTACGCGGGAAAAAAATATTGGGAAATTCTTTTTTCGGATGAAATTTTTTTTTACCGTAGAAGAGATCTACAACAAACAAAATAAGGTGTACGCACACAGTAGTGAAGAAGTGAGTAACCGTATTCCGTGTGTCCAACGAGGTCATTTCCCATCCTCGCTCATGGTATGGTTGGGAGTTTCTTATTGGAGCTTAACAGAGGTACATTTTTGTGAGAAATATGAAAAAACGAATGCAGTTGTATATCAAAATGCAGTCCTGACGAACCTTGGGGAACCTGTTTCTCATACCATGTTCAATAACAGGCTCTGGGTATTCCAACAAGATTCGGCGCCAGCTAATACAGAGAAGAGCACACAAGACTGGCTGGCGGCGCGTGAAATCGACTTCATCCGGCACGAAGACTGGCCCTCCTCCAGTCCAGATTTGAATCCGTTAGATTACAAGATATGGCAACACTTGGAGAAAAAGGCATGCTCAAAGCCTCATCCCAATTTGGAGTCACTCAAGACATCCTTGACGAAGGCAGCCACCGACATTCACATGGACCTCGTTCGTGCTGCGATAGACGACTGGCCGCGCAGATTAATGGCCTGTATTCAAAATCACGGAGGTCATTTTGAATAAACTTTAGTTTCATAAGAATCTATGTTTGGTTAAATTCATTTTGGTATATAAATGGTTACATAAAGAATCAACTTGTTACAATTATTTTATATTAAACATGTGACAGAATTTATGACCTGACTAGGTATATTAGACAAGCTGCCCTCCAGCACATTTGCCCGCAGCTTAACACTTAATGCGGAACCTTAATATTGTTTCTAAAATAAACGTAACCTATATTACTCCTTATAATATTAGCTAACTGTCAGTGAAAGTCATGTTAAAATCGGTCCAGCCGTTTCAGGGATTAGCGGAAACAAACAGATAGACAAAAATTGTAAAAAAAATGTTATTTTGGTGTATGTACCTTATATATTCATATACATGTAATAAAAAATAGTTATTTCAATATTAGAAACAGTCACTCCAATTTTTTATATGTATAGATTAATGAGGAATAATTGAGATTAATGTAATTGGAACAGGTCAAAAACTTACTCGGAGAATTGGACACTATTCATAGAAAGAGTGGGAAAAAGAAATCAAGAAACGGTTACATGGGTAAGTTTAGATATGTGCTCAAATGCCATTTATCGTAATTCCGGTTCGAACTAAATTTATTAATAAGAATTACAGGTGCTGAATTGACTGCGTGATGGATGGCGTGACGAAATATATATGTCGTGACGTGATGAAAAAGATATATTAGTTTTGGTCAATGTCTACATTTTGTGTATTATTAGCACAAACAATACAGATAATACAAAAACCCAGTGATTTGCGTAAATGCCCAACATATGAGTAGATTTATACAAATAACAGCTTTGTACCACGTCCATTCTTCAAAATAAAACCATGCAAATCAGATATTCCAGCGGCCTTTTACTCCTTTTTGGTTGCACATAAAACCTGCCAGTAAGTATAAGTCCACAGCAAGAGATAGGCCTCTCAGTAACAGTAATTTTAGATCGGGTATATTTAGAGATCTGATATTATTCCAGTTACAGATTTTTCCCCTAGATACCTTTTACAATACCCACAGGAAGAAAGGGGTGGTATCTTTTTTTTTTTTATTTTGACGTGTTTTATCCGAAAAGATCCATATTATTGATTGTGTCCTTGTATTTTCGTAACTTTAACTTAACTAAACTAACTTTGATGAAAATGAGATGGTTTGAAACCTTGAAAAAGACGTGTGATACTTTTTTTTTAAATAAAATCAATTATGCACGATGGAAAGTTTTCACATGAACCGAAATGTATTAGAATTTGTATTGATAAATAGTTATTTTTCTAATATTTAAGGTACCAGTGCGAAAAATCCCGTGGAAACCATAAATTATCAAGAAGAAATGATAAAAGCAAATAAAGATATTCTGGAACAATTGTACGCTGACATTGCGGAATTAGAAGGACGTAAGAGTAGATATAATGAAGAAATAAATGATATGGATAAAGAAAGTGATTCTAGTCCTGATGCATTATCACAGATTGATGCAAAAGCACAGCTTCAAAACGAAATCTTAAAGAAAAATAGACATATTAGAAAGTTACTTGGATATATTAAGGTATTTTTAAAACTTCCATTACCTTCTGGGTACGGGTAAATAAAACCAGGATAGATTTACTACGTAAAAGGTGAACTAATCATAGTTTCCTCACGGTACCTAGACATGATATCTACTTGTAAATTACATTCACTTGCCAAATATCATGTAGGCACAACAATTTGGCGAGTTGGCAAACAATTATACTAAAATAGTGACAAATTTCTGGTCACTATGAAATTTTGCGAATAGTAGGGATATTTACTACTTGCACATTTACACTTTTTTAAAATAAGATTATACATTTTGGTATGTTAGTAGCAATAGCTAGTACTTATTCAAGAGAACTAAACTTTGCACGGTTTAAATATACCTTATAATATTCAGGTAACAACTCTGCCTCATACTGTAAACATTACCATAAAGTAGTGAATTTTAATCTTTGAGCACTACTAATTACTCGCTAGATGCCTTGCTGCTACTGGCGATCAAAGTTGCCGAATATTCTGTGATGCGAGAACTATATAAACTACAGGCCTAAATTATTTGATACTATGGTTTATTACAATATCTATACACGTGCTTAACCGCTAATTAGACTGAACCAAATGGGTACCAAAGTTACATGTTGTCATATAAAAATCATATATATGATGCATTTGCAAAAACTAAACAAGATCAGTGCATTTACAACGATTCTACGTAAGCATTCACTTACTTTCAACATGATGGGAATATTTAGGGCTGAATAAAATCTAAAAGAAATAAAAACTTCTTTTTAATTAAAAAATTAAAAAGAAGTCACGATAGCCGAGTTGTTGGGTGGTCGGACTTTCGAGTCGAGAGACCCGAGTTCGATCCCCAGGTGGCAGTACCAATGAGTTTTTCAAAAACATATGTACGAAATTCATCGTTGGCTTGGACATATGGCTGTCACGTTGTCCCGAAAATATCTTCGGCGGAAGGTGGGTCAAAGGGACTTAATTGTCTAGACTTGACCTCTGTCTACCCCTGTATTGGGAATTGCGTGAAGATATTTATTTATTTATTATGAATAAAATCTTGCAGGACTCAGACCAAAGTTACTTGGAGACTTTTAGATCAATTAGAAACTCTTTATGCCAGTTTAGTGCAAAAATGTATTTCTTAATGTGACAAAACTGTAGAGGCATAATTTTGTCACATTATTATGGTATTCATTGTAATAGAGGTAGATAAAAAACGATTCCTTAGAGTTTTAAGTTGGCGTTTTCATATAACTAAAAACGGAGGCGAGAGTTTTTATTGCTAATATATTTACAAAAATTACTACACTGGATTGATTGAATATCGGATTGTCCACTCTTCTATCTCAGATAAATATATGTTGCTTGGTGCATCGAGGTAGAAATTCTTCAACTTTTTACATAATGTTTATAAACAAATTACTATGTGTGACATAAGTCTAGTCGTATTAAATATCAAATTTCGTAGACAAAAATATTTACTAGATTAAGCCTTCAAAGTAATCCTACAGTCATTAATCCTAAAAGTCAGTGTGACTAATGTTTCCCAACAAGAATCATCTGTATGGAACGTGTCTGCGGATTCTCTAGACAGAGATGATCAAGATGGACTGAATGGTATTTTTCAAATCGTGCTGTGTAAACAAAGAAATCAAAGTTAAATTTATTCATGAGTAATAAAGTAATAAGTTAATTTTTTTTATTACATTTGAGACCGTTTTATATTGTTGCGTTTAAGTTTTGAAAGGCTCTCTGTTATCTCACAAATAAGCTCTAATAGTAAGGTAACAGGCTTAAACTACTCTCTGTTGTTTGTACAGCTTTGAGTATTTTTTTTTTAGATTTTAGAGGAAGAAAATTCAAAGTTAAAGGACAAAATATCAATACTGAAGGACAAATTAAAAGAAGCTACGAAGATTATTGAAGATATGACTGAAAAAATGCTAAATGTAAACGATGAGTGCAGTCGTTTAAAAGGTAATTGGACTGGGTTTTTAACATTCATTTATGCAAAAGCTAGGTAATCTTTCTCATGAGTATAATAATATACAGTATTTCTTTTGCATTCTCTGAAGATTAATCGGTTCTAGAGATTTTATGAAATTTTCAAATTTATCATAGATATCATCGCATTTCTCGACATTTAGAGTGTGACAAAAGCCGTAGTCATGTGAGAATGAAGGTTCAAGGATCAATTAAAAAATCTCATCGTAGCATAGAATGCGGCATTGACAGAGGTCCTAATAAGAGGTTCTTTCGTGCCACCTTTCACCGAAGACATTTTTGTGACAACCTGACTGGTGGTGAGCCTATCGCCGTCTTTATGTCCAAGCCAACGATATAAATTGTATATTAGTTTTGAAAAAAAAACGTAATAAAACTGCCACGATAGCTGTGTAGTTGGAGTAAGTTACGCCACGTTATCAGATATAATCTTCGATAATGGATCGGCAGGACTTCATTGTGTAAAATTTCCATTGCACGACGATATTTCGTAAAGTTTAAAAAGTTGTTTGTTTCATAGACAGTCTTGGATCTTTGGAGCAAATTAAATCTGGACTATTAGAAGAAATACATGATTTAAAACAAGGCATTATTTCTAAAACAATTAACACTGAAAGAGAAGACGAAGATATGACGACAAAAATTCATTCCTTAAAGGTATTTACACTTTTACCGACTACAGTTCTTAAAAACACTTATTTGAACTAATTAAAATATTAAACTAAATAAAATTGGCCAATAAATACAGATGCGATCAACGCTAGAGGTGCTTAATTTTTATGCATTGTGATATTATTTCTTTATAATACATAATAATTTATTTTACCCTTCTTAATGTTTTTATGTAGCCAAGTTTTGATTTAAAGTGTTCTAATAAATTATTCATTTCATGTTTTAGAATGTTATTAGAACTCAGAAATCTGAGATTGAAAATTTATCGAAGCTTAATAAAAAATTAAAAGAAGATCTCATTCAAGCCTCGATGCCTGCATCCTTCGTAACGGAAGAAAAAGTAAAAACATTTATCTTATTATAACATATTATTTGTAATTTAATTATTATTTTATTTTTGTCATTTAGTTTCGTTGATCTGTAAAATATGTGATTTCTCAGATTTATACCAATTTTTAATGGTTTAAAATATTCTCATAAATATTGTGAATCATAAAAATATGATTTTTTTTATTTTTTTATAGATACTAAGGTATAAGGATAATAAGGGGGAATTTGTATAATATACTTTCCTTTTCTTCTTCTCTTTACTGTTTTGATTACATGATCGGCCATCCTTTTAATTATTGTGCTACTCCTAACATGGTACTGGAGCTCATCTGGACACAAATATATTTGTGGTATTAGTGTACGTTTTAATAATAAATTATATTTAATAATTATAACATATAAGCGTAATTATATCTTGTGTCAAATTATTGACATATCCAAGTAACAACAAGTAAAATTAGAATTGTTTCCCTAATAAACTTAATAAGCGTTGAGAATGTACAGGCAAAACGTTGACATTATACAAGCCTGTAAGCCATGCTGGCCTTTTCAATATTTAATTAGGAGAAATTTATTCAATAACAAAAAGCCATACATGCAGGGCTTTTTTGGCTGGATGGCTTGAAAGCGTACTCGAAAATTGAACCAAAATGCATCAAGTAAGAATTTATTCAATCGATTTATTCCATAGCAAAATCACATGGAAGAACTTAGAATACAAGAATTAGGAAATAAGCTTGCAGAAGCAACTAATAAAATAATACAATCCACTAATATAATAGAAAACCTTAAAGCCGAGAATAAGCAGCTAAAATCTATAATTCAAGAATCTCACAACGTAACAGAGTCAGATATGAAAAATGAAAGTGATGACGGAAAGGAACGTAATATGATTACTAAATTACGGCAGAAAGTGAAACATTTGAATGACGAACTTCATCGTGCAGAAGATACGATTGGGACAAGAGAAAAAGAGGTAATAAACGACTATATACCACAAAATATAATAAAAAATAAAAATATTCGTGCCATTTCCATTACAGGGGTAGGCAGGGGTCTTGACTATTAGATTCTTTCGACACACCTTTTGATACGTACACCGAAGATATTTTGGGACAAAGTGACAGGTGGTGAGCCCTTCGCCGTCATAATATCTAAGCCAGTATGACTAATACCAGTATTATTAGTATTCCATATAGTTCGGACTTAAGTTCTGAAAAACTCATTGAACCTACCCCAGAAGATTGAACTCGAGTCTTGTCTCGAATTCCGACCACCTAACCACTCGGCTATCGTGGAGATAAATAGAAATATTATTTTATACAAGAATATTGGTACGTTGTATGTACAACCTCTTACTTTCCTTTTTAGATTATAGACTTAAAATCGCAACTGAATCTGGTTCAGTCTGATGAAGGCATTGATACTTTACTTATAACTATTAAAAACACCAAAAAGCAACTAAAGCTAAAAGATGAAAGAATTAAAGCTTTAGTGAAGGATGTAAATAAAATAAATAATGTTGTTTATAACCTTCAAATTGAAAATGAAGCAATGAGGCAAGTCAATTTTAATGTAATAATTGTGAATAAAATTAATTTTAATTAAAAATATCTATTTGTTTTATATCAAATATTTTTTAACGTTCTAGGCAAAAGTTAAATTTAAGTTTAAATGATACAGTTCCAAACGTAGGAATAATACGTAAATATCATGACTTAAAAGAACAAAATTCAACTTTGATAAAAACTATTCAAAGTTTTGAGAATCAACTTGTTGAAGTAGAAGTAAATAACCGAGATAAAGATTTGATAATTTCAAAGTACGAAAAATTATTAAAAGATATTGGCTCAAGAAATTTGCAAGTAGACGAAATTTATACTTATGAAAGTGAAATTGACAATGAAACCCAGCAATGCCATGAAGAGTATATTATTATTTTTCTATTTCAAATTGTACTAATTTTAGAATGCCTTATTAAGGATATTACTTAACGAAACTAATTATTACAGATCAGAAAACAGAATCGGAAATAATGTAAAGCAAATTGAAAATAATGTTACAAATCAGGATATAAACGTTCAAACACTACTCGAGGAAAATGAAGGTTTAAGGAAAGGTCTTCGAGAAATATTAAATTTTATGAAGGACAACAGTATGTTTATATTTTTATTAAAAGTATAGATGTTTTTGCAGTTGATAAAATACTTGTAATTTTCATTTTATATCTTCATGCATTTTTTTAATATTATGGTTGACAGAGATTTATAATGTTAAGTCCTTTAGACCCAATTTTTCTATTTCGTATCGGAAATGATCAAAAAATAATATTTAATCTATTTCTATCAATCAATCTATTTCTATCCTTACTGTTATATTTCAGAAATATTTTATTGATTTGTGTTTCAATATTATAATCGTTAATGAAACCGGATTTTAGCTTTATTACTGAAATATCAGCAGTCTTAATCCGCCAGCTTTGCGAAGGCGTAATTGTCGTCGATTATATTCCCATATATTTTTTTTTTCAAATTAACCTTTAGATGCCACTTCATCTGGTGTATTAGCCTTAGAATGCCCAAGTTTAGAAGCAGTATTACATTGCTTAGAGGCTCGACATGCAGCTGGCTGGTTTGCTCCACATATTGCAACTACTATGGAATTAAAAGCAGCTTTAGGTGGTAAAGATGCTTTGTTAACAGCTCTTCATCAATCCAGGTATAATTTTTATTGAAATTATTAGATGCGAGTAATAAGGCAGTTTTTTGTGCTAATGTAAAATAAGGATGCCGACTCGATAAAGTCGACCTTTAGAATACACCGCCGTAAAGTCTGTAGTTCTTAGGAAGTGAGCTGAATAAAATGCATATTGATTTCTTGTGCATATTATTCTTCATTGATAAGTGGCATAGTGCTTAATCAGTGAGCTGAATAATAGCTCATTCTCCTGTTCTCCTCATGTAGTCGCTTCGTATTATTTTTTAAATACAAAAAACAGAAAAGTCCAGCTTATTGTGTATAGTAAGTTATTCTGTGACATACATCTTAGTGAACAAACAAGAAATAAGGCATATCTTAATTCTGTATGTTAGAAAATAAAATGTATATATAGTTGATATAAAAGTTAGAGTAAAATTATCCTGTGGAATTCGAACTTTCGACAGTAAAGTATATCGTACAGTGAACATAAAAAATAGGCATTATTCTTCGTTGGATCAGTGGCATAAGACCATACAACCTTACGTTGAGTGATAACTGACGATCAAGTACTATGACTCCATTAGATACACATAAATGCAAATCATAAAGATAAATGAGGACTCGAAGGGAAAGAATAAAAATAAGATGTCTACACGTCTCACCAATATTCTACTTAATTGTTACACATATATTGCCGCTCGAGTGTACCCATCCTCCAATTGTATGGCAACAAAAACTGCTATTTGACTTTCATTCAAATTGTATTCATAAAAATTATTTAAAAATGTATTCCGTCCAATCCCTTCCTTCATTACAATTAATTATTATAATATTATATGTATAATAATATTTAAATGTTTTTATTTATTATTAATTTCAGGAAGGAAACATTTGAATTAATGGATCAATTGTCAAAGGAGTCTCAAAAGTGTGTTGACCTCCAAAATAAATTATTAGATTTTGAAAATAAAACAAAAATGGCAAAAGAATCAGAAGAATCGGCATTAAATATACAATTTGGTGAATTCAATTCTTGGATACTAGATAATGAAAAAAGTTATATAGATGTAGTTGATAAATCTGAAATAGAAAAACATATATTAGAAAAAAAATCTCTGTATGAACGAGAAATCAAAAACGCTTTAAAATATTTTCGGAATAAATATAAAATACTATTTGATAAAATGACTGAAATAGCCATAAGACTTGCAGATGAAAAAAGTAAATGGAGTATTTTAGAAGAAAGTTACAAAGCCCAAATAGAAAAGTTTAAATCTTACAAAGACACATGCTCAACAGATGACCTAAGCGATATTTCGCCTGGTTTACTTCAAAGTTCTGAAACTAGTGTTTTGGAAAGAAAATGCTTATATCTCGAAGAATCGTATAAAGAAATCAGAACTTCATTTGAAAACATGAAAAATGAGCTCTTAGAAAATAAAAAACATGAATTAAAATTAATTTCAAAATATGAATCGCAAATGCAAAACTTGATAATAATAATTGTTAATCTCTCAGATAAACTTCGATTTTCTGTCCCTGATGAACTATTTTGGGATCAAAATGCAAAGTTTCATGAAATATCAACAAAATATCGACATTTAGTCGACAAATCATCAAAAGCAACAGAATCAGAAAAAAATCTCACACACTTTGAAGAGCTTAAAAGAAGAATTTTAGATAGTGTGTTAAAAGAATTTCACTCTGGTAACAGTACGTTATATTTTAAGTTTCTTCAGAATATGTAAATATATCTAATTTTTGACAATGCAGCCTCCTCTGCGTGTGGAAAAACACAACCTGTAGGAAATAAAAATTAAAATATACCTACACAATTTTGTTTCACACACTTTGCCCAATACACGGGTAGCCAGAGGTCCAGGCAATGGCACCCTTATTTTTTCGGAGCTTATTTTGAAATAACGTGACGTGTACAGTTGCCGTCTTTATGTTCAAATCAACGATATAAATCGTACATGAATTTAGAACATAACCATTGGTACGAGCCTACCTCCTGGGCTTCTCTTGACTTAAATTCCGTCCACCCAACCAATCACTCGGCTGTGGTGACTCTGGCCTACATAGATTTATTCTCTTAAATTCAATTAGACAATCGTTTGCGCAAAAAAACTTTGGAATGTGCTACTCTTACACGCTTTTTACTGGGAAACCAACCAATAACAGACTGCTAGATAAGTATGTATGTGTGTATATACGACTTGATATTATCTTTTCCTACATGTAAGTGAACTTCGCCCAATAAAAACTTAGAAAGCTACTTTCTATCTTTTGCTTACTAATTTCAGTTGTTTCGCTAAAAGATGAAGAAAGTAAAACCTTGTCTCATGTAGACCAAGCTATTGTTAAAATACAACTGCAGGAAATTTGTGCAGAGTTAGAAACAAAAAACAAACAAATAGAACAATTGACTAAAACTAATTTGGAACTACAAATGACACAAGCTAAATTAATGTGAGTATCTTTACAGATTCTATTGAGAACATGAATTATGACTGGAGGAGTCACAGGTCTAAAAAGTGTTTAATGCTTTTGGCACACATTTCATGTATGACAGATAATAATGTCCTTGGTCTATCAACAGTTGACTTCTTTAGCAAATTTAATTTTCTTTTTGGTAAGAAGTGGGTAATGATGTCTTAGCGATAAAAGTACCACGAAAATGCAAAATACTGACTTGAAGCAGTGGTACTTTTAGCTTGAGTTTATATTCATTAGCGCTTAGATTTATATTTGCCCATTAGACAAAAACTATTAGATATTATTATATATTATTCACAACAAAAAAAATTTTTTCACTACAAAACTCAAAGAACTTCTAACAATCAGAAAAGTTAAATTGCATACCTTGCATAAGTTATGTATGGTATAATAGGCAGATGACATCTGCCTATTATACATATTTAAAAATATATCCCTCTATAATTAATAATAATTTAAAAATTATAATATACACTATTTATACTTACTTACTTACTAGTATGTACTTCTGCAAATGAATAATTAAATAAATATCTTCACGCAATTCTCAATACAGGGTTAGACAGAGGTCTAGTCTAGACAATTAAGTCCCTTCGACCCACCTTCCACCGAAGATATTTCGGGATAACGTGACAGGTGGTGAGCCCGTCGCCGCCTTTATGTCCAAGCCAACGATATAATTCGTACATAGGTTTTTTAAAAACCCATTGGTGCGAGCCTGCCACCTGGGGATCAAAATCGGGTCTCTCGACTCGAAATTCCGACCACCCAACCACTCAGCTACGTGATTTCTTCGGCTATCGTGACTATGGCCGTGATCGTCTAGTGGTTAGGACCCTACGTTGTGCAAATGAATGAAAAAAATATTTTTCTTAATACTAAATTTCTACACCTTTTAGACCTTTAATTTTATTTTTATTTTATCTTCACGCACAATCCCTGACGGGGTAGCCAGAGAGGACAAATCGCCAAGTGTCACGATCCTTACATACCTCTTTCGCTTCATTCAGATACATCATTTTCTTTATACATACACGTCGAGGTATCCGAATACTCTTGACCCTCCCGTCTTCGAGCAATTTGCTCACAAGGTCTTCAAAAGTTAGTCTCGGCCTACCTCGACCCCTTTTTTTATTCCCCCTAACTTTCGCGCTATATATTTTCTTTACCATTCGGTCTTCGCTCATTCGTTCAACGTGCCCAAACCATCGAAGCACGCCCATTTTAGTGATAAGGTCATCTTTCAAACTTATCATTTTGCGAATCTCTTCGTTTCGCTTCCGGTCGGCCTAGGTAACGCCGCACATTTTACGAAGAGATCGCATCTCCACTGCGTTCAACCTGCTTTTATGCTTCTTCTGACATACCCAGGTTTCGCTGCAATATAACAAAGTCGTTTCCAGCACTGCGTTATATATCGCAAGGCGTGCATTTTTCACAACGCCTTGCCTTTGGAGTAACGCAGTCAGGGCACCGTTGACCTTGTGTCCGGCAGCGACACGCCTGTTTACATCTATATCACATCTTTCATTCCGGCTAAAAGCACTGCCCAAGTACACAATCTCATTCACCTAATTTAATGATAATAGGCCTTTAATGATAATTCTTTAGGTAACTTACTACATTGTAAACTGCTTTTAATTTATTCTGACGATTTCGTGAAATTTCATAATCAATTATGTTAATTTTAAATTAATAATTAGTAGTAACGCTGCGAGTATTATTTACAATTTACCTTTTTCTCATCCAGAGACGATACCGTTGCATCGGAAAGAAAGGAAGAAATAATTCTCATGAAACATAAATTATTTCAAATAAATAAAGAAAATGGTATATTAAGAGAGCAATGCAAACATGTTACTAGCCAATTAAATATTATTCAGTTACAAGTAAGTATTGTTAAAACTTTATCATTATTATATGAAATCAACTTATACACTGCTCAGCAGATCAAAAAGCTAATACTAGAGAAGAAACAATTTTGGTTAGTTTATACTTCTTGACATGACTACGATGTAGCAGCATCATATTCGATTCAATCTGTTGCTTGATATCATACATAGTTAAATTTAACATTTATTGTACTTACTGTTCTCTAATATAGCATATATAAGTTTAGCTTATATTTTATGTTGCAAAATAAATAATTAAGTAAGTTCTTCCTACAATTGTAAATTTTACACTTTTAATGCAGTAACCTCTCCCTAAGATTGCCTGGAAGAGATTGATGTTTTAGCGATAAGGCCGCCAGGTGTGTCCATGACCGTTTAGTTGTAATAATACTACTGTGTGTTTCGTGGCATACTATAATATATAAAGTATATTTTACTATTGCATGAAAATCTTTATTTATTGGTATTACAGCTAAAGGAAGATAATCATCAGTATTTAAGTCATGAAACCGAAATAAATATGCTGAGACATCAAATTCTAGATCTGCAATCGACTGGAGACACCAAAGCCATTATTGCAAGGTATGAAACAAAAAATAATGCAGTATTATATTGTTGTTACATCAATTTGTTATTGCTTTACCACGACCACTTAAGACTGTTTCGTTTTTAGGGTGTATGTATGTAAGTTGCTTAGTCCCACCATAACTTTTAAATGCTTTAATTATCGAACAAATACGCATAATACTTATTAATCTATACATATAAATAAAATTTTAGTGACTGCTTATAAAATTAAAATAACCATTTTTTACTACAGTATACACCAAAACAATTTTGTTTTACAATTTTTTCTGTCTGTCGGTCTGTGTCTGTCTGTCTGTCTGTCTGTCTATCTGTTTGCTTCGGCTTATCTCAGAAATGGTTGGACCGATTTTAAGGACTCACTGACAGATAGCTAATGTTATAAGGAGTAGCATAGGCTACTTTTATTTTAGAAACTTAATTAGTGTTCCGCGTTAAGTGTTAACACAAATAAAACTTAAGGGTCTGTGGTTTGGGTGCGCGCGAATTGATTGCTTATTGGTCTGGTCGAGATAGTAATTAGTCAATGCGTGTTGAAAAAATATTAATGAAAGAATGGGTTGCGTGGTAAGTGACGTCTAACGACATTTCGTCCAAAGTTTAACTTCGTTAAAATAAACGTAAATTTACTATTGTACTAAACTGCTTAGATCAGAAATGTAAACCATGTGCTGTAATATTTGAAATTCGGCTGTCTTTTTCAACAATTTTAAGGTACAAGAAGTCATTGTGAAAAGTATATGATAATAATTGTATACGGCCACATAGAATTTCACGGGTCCTAGATCTGGTCGTTACTGAGCAAGCGTTAGTACACGTAGATTTACATAAGATATCTGTTATCTGAAACCCCTTATTTGTTACCTGAAAGTTCCCTTGTAAAATGTGACACTGGCTATTTTTTAATTAAGAATGAATCTTTTACAACGTGTAAAAAAATCTCTTACAGTATAAATAGCGCTTCGATACAAGCAGAATATCAAAATATTAATTTATGAACATAAGCCTTTACAAAATATAACGAAAATCACATTTACCATTTTCTTTTCTTCATACAATTTCTTGATACTGGGATAGACGTAGGGCCGTGAAGCCCTTTTGACCCACTTTTCACCGAAGCCTATTTGGAATAATGTTACAGGAGGCGAGCTTATCGCCAAAATGACAAATTAAAATAAAACAATGGAATGACACTATTTCAACTCTTTATGTTATAAATAGCATTATAGGCGATAAATTAGCAGATTAAAATATTTTCTAACGCTTATTTTCCTTACTATTTAGGTTAAGTAATGAAATACTAGTAGCTCATTTGCAAACTACGGAATATCAGAAAATTGTTGAAACACTCAAAACATCCCTATTAAAAGAAAAAGAACTCAGAAAAGAAGCAGAAGATGTACTTCAAAACTACCAAAGACTATGTGACATGTTCATGTTAAAGTATGAAAATAAATTTAGGTAAGACAAATTAAGATGAACATTTTAAAAGGGACAGTTATTCATATTTATATAATTTGTAAACCTTTCTAGATATATGTTTCAAATCATGCAAGTGATGCGTTTTCAATATCAAGGCTGTATACCACTAATATCATCTGAAGAGTACCTCAAAAATTTAGAAGAAATTACCATGAAATCTGTCTCTGTTAATGAAAAACTAACTGAAATCGAAGACTTACGTAACAGTCTCATGACGAAACACTGTGTATATGAGCAAATACTAGAATTAGCAACTGTAAAATGCTCTGAAAGTAATGAAGACTGTTCACATAAAATGCAGTTACTTGTTTCGGTACTAAAGCAAATTTGCATTTCTTTTTACTTTATAAATAATTTTTACTAATGTGTCTTTATTTTTTAGCAAGGTATTCAAACAAGAGAATTGGAATATCGTGACCTTAAATTACAGGCTTGCACTAAGGCACATGAAAACTTGTTAGCCCGCTGCAATCATCTAGAAAAAACATTGATCATTTTAAACCAAGGGTCGAATAATCTGCCAATGGATGAAAATGTAATGAAAAAACAAACAAACTGTAGAGATCTTGTAAATAACCATATAGAAGTAAAAGATATTCAGTTTGAAGAAGAATTAAGCTCAAAGGGTTAGTATTTTTTTAATTAATAGACCGGTAGCTGATTATTAATTTTAAGGTTCTTGAAAATTTCTTCTTATTGATAAAAATAATAGATATAAAGTATAAATGTAGCATTATCAGAATGCCCCCTTTCTGATATTGTATCATCATTAATATTCTGTGACAAGTTTTTAACCACATACGTTAGGATATTTTTTCAAAACACATTAGGTCAGATTGTTGGCTACTTAAAATATAATAACTTTAAAAGTTTTTTTATTTTCAGAAAGTGGTACATTTACGCTACAAAAACCTCTCACAACTCAGTTAAGTAATCAAATACAATTAAACTCTTTTGATGCAGAAACATTCACAATAAAGGTTTTGGAGGAAGATCGGTCTGTACATGAGGAACGTGTGAGTGTATTTACTCAAACAAATAACGCACAGATACTTAAAAGCAATAAAATAATTCAAACCGACAAAGATTATAGATTCGGTGAGCTTAATCATCTTATTGAGACACTAGAAAATAAAAGCAAACAGAAAGATGAAAAAATTGCTGAATGGTCCATTGTATCTGAACAACTTGCAAAAAGGAATGCATTATTGTCTCAAGAAATAAAATCTTTAGATGCTAAAATCCAAAATATGAATGATGCTAATACACAATTAATTAAATTAAACGAACAGTTGAGCAAAACTTCTACATCGTTAAAAAAAGAACTTGACGATTGTAAAAACATTCACAGAGAACAATTAGGTAAAAAGATTAACGAAAGTAATGAAGAAAAACATTTACTTTTGCTTAACGTCAAAAAGATAGAAAATGAAAAAAATTACCTTATCGACCAATATAAACAGTTGCTAGAAAATGAAAGAGAAGAATGTTCCCAACACGTTAAAGAATTGCAAACAAAATTAAAAACCTTACAAGCTGATTTAGACAAGTAAGCACATACCTTATTTTTTTTATTATATTATGATAATCTATCATATGTATTACTTGAATTTTGTTCTAGTATAATTTTGCGGTAAATCGTTAAAAACTTTTTGACATTAAAAATTAGTCTAGATAATATGTTAATCTAAAAATAAACCACACTACAAGGCAAGTTCCATTAATCATTCTTTCATTGTTGGTATAGATAAGGATGATCTTTTCCTATGCATAAATACAATGGTTTATTTATTACAGTAAAGCAAGTACTACCAGCACTTCCAATGCTAAAGTTATCAAAGAAGGTGTTGTGAAATATACATTAAAAAATGCGGAGCTAGAAGATAAGTGTTTTAAGTTACAAAATAGCCTTGATGAGTATAAAACAGAAGTGTTAGTTATTTACATTTTATTTCGAAAATATTTTTTTTTTTCATTTAATTTTGTTAAACTATAAAAATTTTTTTTCGTAGTGCTAACTGTCAGAGTGAACTAAAACGTTGGAAGGACTTAGCTTCCGAGAGACTTGAAAAAATGGAACACATGAATGTGCAGTTAAAGGAACGATATAATCATGAAGTAAGCAAGATTTTTTTTTTAAATTGTGAAATAAATTTCCTAGTTAAACTTTTAATTCGTTGCAAACTAATTGTTAATTATGTTCCTATTGGAAATGTAAACTTTTTATTTTATCATATTTTTTTAAACGGGAATATGAGATCACTATATAAGTAATTTCACACATTGTATCATGTGACTTACAGCACCAATGTTTTCAGTGGGAGGGCAGGTCAAACTTATGAACTCTGCAGTCTGTGTTCATATTTTTTCCTCCATTCCTCCCACCACTACATCAGATTTGATCGACCATAAATCCTTGCAAAAGGACACTGGATCCTACAACAGATAAGCGAAGCTATTGAAATTAAAAACTAGTGTAATTTCCATAGATAATTGAGTATTACCTATCTCCCCACATCATACGCTGTAAACAACGTCGGTAAATAAAAAAATTTAATGTAACCCGTGAAAAAAAATTTTAATAAAAAATTAATGAAATTAACGTAAATTATTTTCAATATAATTTTTCCAGGTGGAATCTTATATGGCCAGAAGATATTTCAATGTTTTGGGTATCTTTACAATACTTAGGCAACCCCTAGTGATCCGATTATTTTAAAAAAATAAAAAAACATAACCAGTAAAATTAGCTTCAATATAATTTTTTCAGGTGGAATCTTATAAAACAGAAAATCAACATTGGTTATTACAACTAAACGAAACACAACGTGAACATTTAGAATTACGTACACGGTTGACGGAGCAAAAAACCTTACATCTTAAACAACTTACGGAAAAAGATGCACAGATAGAACAACTTCGGTCGGTTGTGCATAACTTAAAAGTAAGTTTGTACATCTAAGTTTTTCAACACAATTACTACAAGGTAAATAAGGTAAGGTAAACCTAAAATGTTATTAATATAATAACATTTAGAACACAAAGAATAACATTTTAGATTCTAAAATGTTTACTGGTGTACACACAGATTTAAATTTATTGAATCAAGTACCTGATTTATTTTGTAACATTACAGACGCAAATAACGAACATGCAAACAATGTTGTCCGTCAACGATCCCAGTTTTGACCTATCCGCCATTGTTGAAGTAGAGGAAGCGAGTGACATTTCTCAACAGGGTTCAGATAGGCTGGAATTAAAGTACGATTCTACTGTGGATTTACACGAAATGCAGGATGATTTTGCAAGGATCCCGACAACTTCTACCACTATCTGGTAGGTATTGTCATTAGAGTTTCAATTTAAATCAATAAAAAGTATATAAGCAAATACTTAATTTTAAAAGCCGTCTTTATTAGTCATGAAGCTGTTTTTTTTTTATATAAAAATTTCACTGCTAGTTGTAGCTTTTTTAATATTTGTTTATTTTTGGCATGAGGATTACCAAGGGTGAGGATATAGTTTGGATCTGTTTTTCCCTTTATCAAGTCTAACAATTGCTATCCGGGTTTTTTTCTAGAAAAATTGAACATTTTTTTATTACATTTTCAGGCAAGAACCTGTAATTGAACGTTTGCGTCGCGAAAAACAATTGATAAGTAAACAAAATGGAATATTGCGTCGGCAGATTAAGGCAATCGCAGGCAGAGAGCGGAGAGCGCGACTCGATGCACAAAATCTTAGGAATCAAGTGTTTCGCATGTGAGAATATATTTATCATATATAATTATTTGTGCTAAGTACTCTTTACAGATACAGTAAAAATTGCTTAACTGATTTCACTTTCAGTAGCACATCCGGCAGTAAGGCAGTGAGTGCAGAGTCAGCAGCCCTACACAACAAGATTGCTTCGCTTCAAGCACAACTGACAAGTGCACGACGTGATTCAAATTCGTCCGTAGCACTATGGGATAAATGGAAGAGGTTGGCACACGAAAAAAACTTTTATTAGTATCATCATGCAATTCCCAATACAGGGGTAGACAGAGGTCTAGTCTAGACAATTAAGTCCTTTCGACCCACCTCGCACCAAGATCTTTTCAGGACAACGTGACAGGTGGTCGCCGTCTTTATGTACAAGCCAACGATATAATTCGTAAATAAGTTTTTGTTGTTTATACATAAGTGTTTTATAAATATATTTATTTTTATTTTATTAGCCTCCATGGATATATTGCTTTATCCTATCCCGTCATCCTATAGATGTTGCTAGAAGCGACTAAAGGAAAGATCTTGAAATTTGTAATGGTTACAAATGGAAGTCCGTATAAGCTAGACCTAAAGTAACCCAACAAAACACTCAGGGCGATTATTAAAATACTCCTTACGAGAGAGGCTTACGTCCTGAAATGGACTTTTACAGACCGTTGTTTAATATACATATGCATGTTGATATACGATGTTTAATTTTATGCACATTTTGAACGCCAATGTCTTTACTTCAGAGCGCAGCAAGCTTCGGAGCGATGGCAAATGCGATACGAAGAAAAATGTCGAGAGGTTAATAAACTAGAAGCTAGCCTAAACTTAGCCAAATCGGCAGTTACGAGACTGGAGAAGGAGAAACGCGTACTGTTATCAAGACTAGCTGATACTAAAAGTAAGCATTTGTTAAGTTTTTACCAATAGCGCTACACCATTATAGCTTTTAATTGCCATAATCTTAAAATTTTCGTAATCTGTTACCTATTTCATACGTCATTACGTCATAATGAGACAACTAAATTAACTGTATTTTTAGTTTATATTTTATAAATAAATAAATAAATATCTTCACGCAATTCCCAATACAGGGGTAGACAGAGGTCTAGTCTAGACAATTAAGTCCCTTCGACCCACCTTCCACCGAAGATATTTTCGGGACAATATGACAGGTGGTGAGCCCGTCGCCATCTTTACGTCATAATATAATTCGTACATAAGTTTTTTTTAAAAAACCCATTGGTACGAACCATTAACTAGAAATTCACACCACTCAACCACTCCGCTATCATGACTTTCGTAGTTTATATGCTAGGACACAAATTTTCATTCTGTTGCAGATAAGCATTTAGTGTCAGAGAAACAAGACGGAGAACCATCTGAAAAGCATGCGGTATGTCGCTATGACTATGACTACAGCAATATAGAAACTGTTCCCGTTTCCACTCGGGCTTTGCTTGAACGTATAGAAGCTCAACAAAGACGAATTGTAGCCCTCGAAGTCGCTGAAAAGGTAGGACCGTCTTCTTTATCAACCATAAATGCCCGCTACCGAACCTTTATTAATGGAAGGGTACAATAAGAGGTTCAATCTTCGCAGAACCGGAGTGTCCTACCTCTAACGATACTGGTCTTTACAGATATAAATATGTGAAAATTTACTGAGTGATTACAGATAGGTGAGAGCCGTGGTAGCCTAGTGGTTAGGGCACTTGTATAATGCGATGGTAAATTAAAAGCAATCGCCTAGCCGGCACCGTTATTATTACTGCAAATGAAAATGCTGAAATTAGCGCGAACTCGGCGATGAAGAAAAACATCGTGAAAGAACCTACCTATTTTAGAAATAACAAAAAATGTTTTGAAAACGTATGAAGTCTGCCAACTCGCATTACCTGTTTTAGAAATAACAAAAACTCTGCGGTCGCTCATCGTAGAGTCTACTCGCTTGAGGATGCCTTGTTTTGAGGCGAAACACGTGTCGCGTTTTCGGTGGTGGTGTGTGTTACCTGGTTTGAGTGTAGTGGTGGTGGTGCATACAGTGGAGTTGGTGCACACATCTGTGGAATTGGTGCACGCATCTGTGGGAGGGAGGGTGGTGCTCTTCTTCTCTTCGGACCAGGTAGCATATACCTTTTATATTTTCATGCGGAGGGTTGCGAAGTAATTTTTAAATAACAATAACAAAAACGTTTCGAAAACATATGAAGTCTGCCAACTCGCATTTGAACAACATGTGGGACGTGCTCTAATTTCTTCTCAAATATTTGAAAAAACCTTTATACTACAGTGAGCACTCACAGGTGGCTACTTACATTTCTTTTTCTAATGACGACTGCATTTAAAGCCGGTATTTTGCAATTTTCTTCTGTTTCGATCTTTATCGTAACTGCATGCCTACACTCCTATCTCAGGAAAACCAGACTCATGCAGCATTATAAAAAGCTCTTGCTGTCATAACTTCACTGAAAGGTCAAATTTTAAAACTATAATTACCTTCATCATCATTAGGAATGCGCGATTATGCACACTTAACGAAAAGAGGTACACTTTCGTTTTTTATATTCAAAATCGCATTTGCGCTCCTAATTACGAATATTATAACTTTTATTAATAATGTTCGTCAATGAATATAATGAATCTTCTTTTAATATTCTTTTAATATTTGTCTTTAGGAAGTTAAAATACCCTATACTTATTAACGATAGATTGTGAACGATTTTGAAGGCACGATAGCCGAGTGGTTGGGTGGTCGGAATTTCAAGTCGAGAGACCCGAGTTCGATCCCCAGGTGGCAGGCTCGTACCAATGGGTTTTTTCAACCTATGTACGATTCACATCGTTGGCTTGGACATAAAGGCGGCGACTGGCTCACCACCTGTCACGTTGTCCCGAAAAAATCTTCGGTGGAAGGTGGGTCAAAGGGACTTAATTGTCTAGACTAGACCTCTGTCTACCCCTGTATTGAGAATTGCGTGAAGATATTTATTAATAAAGACGGCGACAGGCTCACCACCTGTCACGTTGTCCCGAAAATATCTTCGGTGGAAGGTGGGTCAAAGGGACTTAATTGTCTAGACTAGACCTCTGTCTACCCCTGTATTGGGAATTGCGTGAAGATATTTTATTTTTATTTATATTTATTCATTTATTTATTTATACTTATTAACTTCAAATTCATGGGCGTTATGCGCTTTTCGGAAGTTTATCCCAAAATGCAAATCTTCAAATACATTGTACCACGTAATTAAGTATCTTTTTTTTTGTGGTAAGGCATAAACAAGTAATCCTTATCTCCTAATCAGGGAAACGAGCCTCTCGTGTCGGAGTATGAAAAAGCTCTAGCTGAGATAACTTCACTGAAAGGTCAAGTTTTAAAACTAGAATCAACTTTACTTGAAACTCAAATCAGATCACCTATCAAGAATACAAAGGACCTTAATCCTGAAATCGAATATTGGAAAAGGTAGTATATTGAAAGAAATATATATAAGAAGGTAGTATGTATAAGTAAGGAAGTATATTGTGAGTGTGAATAAATTACCGACTTGAGATATAAAAAAATAATTTTGTAAAAGACCATTTAGTCTGTTCGACACACATTTCAACGCACCTCATAGGAGACTACATAACAAGAGCCTGTCACCGTAAGTAATTAGTATTTGTTTAAGTATTTATTATAACATTTTGAAAAACTCATTGTACGGTCCTCCTCCTACGGTTTTCCAGCTAAATTAAGAACACAACAGTAACGGGTAACAGCTTCAAAAGCATATAGCGGTATGTAACACTATCGATATATCGTTGCGACATACTACTCGCGGCTGAAAATTACTCGCCTCAAGCTCTAACGCCGAGAGCAAAATTTAACATGCACCTATTATCATGTCCACGAGCCAGCGCACTTCTCCTGGAGGTAACCGCAAATCTACATCATATACATAAACATAAGAGCACTCACTGCTCGCTCATCGAACTAACTAGAAGAATTCGCGTGAGTTATAATCGCAATATATGACAAACAGGCAAAGAGTGGGCGATCAACTTGTTCGTAGCGCCTGATACTCCGTTCGCCCACGCGCTTGATGAACGGCCGGCGATTATAGGAAAACCTCAATAAGGTCTCCTATGTCCAACTATCGATTTTTACAAGCCAAGCTTATAATGTTTGTACCTAGGAGACCTACACACCCCCCTCCCCCAGAATTGGGGGAGGGGGGTGTGTAGGGGGCACTCTAAGGGTAGCAACGCATCTGCTTTGCCTCTGGTATTGCGGGTGTTCATGGGCAGCGGCAATCACTTACCATCACGTGAGCCACCTGCTCGTTTGCCTCCGTTTTCTATAACAAAAAAATCTAATTAACCTTTTATTGTAATCGCTCTTGTAGCTACTGCGACATGCTAAAGGAGGAAAACGCGCAATTAACACTACGCGTGACTTCTCTCGAGAGCGCTCCGACATCTACACACCAACATCGGGTCAATGACCTGGAGCAGACGGTGCTCACCCTCAGGGGTATGTTAATATTTTAGTCATAATCCACAGCGTATCGTACTATTTTGAATATCATTTGATGTTCAACTAGTTTTAAAGCTTTATTTTATTCATAAATTTTGGTATACTAATATTTTGAATATGAATAAAACATATTCTGTACCAACGTGTATTGTAACATCGATTAGTATCTATTTACTTTTGCTTCAAGCATTTATCACTGTTTGAGTTGTCAATGGTCTAGGAAACTTCGAACTTTTCAATCTATTTTCACCGGAGCTTATTTGGGACTACGTGACAGGTGGTGAGCATGTCACCGTCTTAGTGTTCACGGTAACGGTACAATATATACAGAAATATAGATAAATATTTATTTGAACATTCACATCCACGTCGAGTACTAACATTCGCACAACTTACTCTATCGGGATTATAAACCGCGCTTCTTAGCTTTCGAAGTTTTTAGCATTGCGACAACCCAACAAAATGTCGTCGATAATCTCTCTTCTTAAATGATTATTATTAATTTATTTGAGTAGTAGTTTAATTGATCCTTATGATCAATTATGTACCATGTTAAATTACGCACGCCCTTTTTATCCAAAAATTTGTGATACTTTGAGATGCTTCGTAGTTAACTTTTACTGTTTTAATATTACATTTGCGTAGCTAAAGAAAAAGAACAACGCAAATTGTAACTGCGAGTTTTTATAAGACGACATACATTAATATACGACAAGTAACTTCACAGCAGTAAGAGAAGTTTCATCAATACATTAGCGGCCTCTCACATCAAGGGTACTTCGATAAGGGCCGGGGCGGCATTACAGGCAGCTGAATCGGGTAAATGGCGTAAATATGAGTCTTTGAAAGGAGACTATATATTTGTTCCATTTGCCGTAGAGACAATCGGTCCGTGGAGTCCCCGCGCGATGCAGTTTCTAAAGGAATTGTATCCGCGACTTATCGTTACCGCTGATGACAAGAGGGCTGGTTCTTTTCTCGCTCAACGGTTAAGTCTAGCCATTCAACGTGGAAATGCAGCCAGTATTCTTGGTACCATGCCACGTGGAGTAAGGCTCTACGATTATAATCATTTTTAGTTAGTAAGTATTGTAAATATTAACATAATTTTGTTTCTGTAAAAAATCTATTTTGTAATATATTAATTCTCAGGTTTAGTGAGTAAATTACAAGCAGATCAAAAGTCGTCAACAACCAACCTTCAGAAAAGAGTCGATTCCAGACCAAGCAGCGGTCGCAGTGCTCCGGACAAGGTTAGCTAAATATTCATGAATTTACGCAAAAAAGGAAAACAATTCAATCGATTTCCCTCGTAAGGGTAGGTTTGCCATAATCGTCACGCATAATTGGCAAGCGGATTGCCGATCGCAGTACCAGATAACTTGCACCTTAGACACTGCTGCCCGTCACGAGTCTGTCGCATTTTGGTCAGGTATTTATCGAGATGGTAATTCAGCCGTCTGTCGGTAACCTATTGCATTTTCAAGGCCCTTAGTCGCCTGTTACGACACCCAGGGGAAGAGTCGGTCTGATAAGAATGATCCTTACACCGAAACCACACGGCAAAACTATTACTCGTCTAATAATCTGACAATTTAAAAACTCTAATAATGGCGAAATAATAAATCGATTGTCGTGTCACATTTAGAAACAACTATCAATGTCTATTTTTGTGGCATTTTTGTTACTTTAAATATATTGAATTCATAAGAGAATCGAGTTTGTATTTATAACGTATTTATTTAATGTAAGTACATCCAAAACAAGCACTCTGTAAATATTATGCGTTTACTCTTCAAACGTTGATTGAAATTTCTAGACTAGAAGTCAATTGGAGTCATGCAGGACGGAAATATCTAACTTGAAAAGGAGCATACAAGAGAAGGATGCTTTGCTTGAGAAGTCTAAAGATATGCTCAGAATCGCAGCTGAGAGAGAAGATGAATTATTGAAAGAGGTGAGACACATGTCATTCATTGTTTCGATACTTTATTCTTTTGTACTTATAGGGATAAATTAATATAAATTATTAATAATAAAAATTCTTTAAACGTCCCTTGCATTTCCCTTAAGAAAGTTTGTCTGTCACAGAATTTTTAAGGACAATATTTAATTTTCAGAACACATTCTTGCGGCAGCAACTAGACGAACTGACAGACATAAGAAGAGGTTCACTTTCAGCGTAGTTTTAAGAGTATTTAAGTGTAACAAGTGTATTCAACAATAATCTTAAAATATTCAATAAGTCAAGAGACTTATCCAAAAATATTCTTGTCTTTTTATTATAGAACCTTCACAGAATTTTGTGTTTATAATTGTAGAACCCACAAAGACAAAATGAAAGAAAAAAGAATCCTTAAATAAAAAACAATACCCATAACGCTATAGCCTATTATCAGCAAGTTGAAATTTAATTAATTGTCATTAGGGCAGTTAAAAAAAATTCAAAGCTCTTTTATTTCTACCAGATTATTCCATATTCCATCTATATGATCCAGAAATTACCACATTATTACTGTGGTGAAAACTTTAGTCCTATTAAATTAATTGCTTGAATTTATTCAAAATAAAAGTAATCTGTATAAAAATAAACGGGTTTTTCTTACTTTAACAAATATTTACATATAGGATAGAATATAACTACTAGTGTATTTATTTTTCGGAATAAAAAATATCCTATGCCCCTCTACAGCGTTCATCACAAGTAACTGGAAGGAGAATTGAGTTTACCCAAGAAAGCGTAACAAACAGAGTAACATTCGTATTTATAATATAAGAATACAATCGACGGAAAAACTTTTTTATTCTATTTTTTTTTTTCACTTTTATTCACAAATGTGTCGTAGAGGCGGCTAATGATAATGCCTTGGACATGTCATTGGCTACCAATGTATAATCTAGATGATAAGTCCCACTTACCCACTTAGTGCCGTTTTCACCGTCCCCTTCTTTCACCGATGGCATTTTTAGGGACGTGACAGTTGGTGAGCCCGTCGCCGTCGACATAAAGATGTCCATGCCAACGATTTAAATCGTATAATTCCGATCCTTTTCCCTTTTGGTATTTTTTTATTTAAAACGTAACAGACTATAATATTTAACGTTGTTACGAGCATTACCGTCTGGTGCTGCGTTTATATATAGGTTAATAAAAATAAGTATCGATTAGTAAACCCCCCACAAGATGTAGCAACAACCTGCACAACATTGCGGGAAGTCGATGTACAGCTGACTCGAGACCGTTCTTTGTGGTAATCTTTATGAGCGGCCTATGTTCAGCAGTGGACTTTTGATAGGCTATAATAAAGAAGTTAAAAAATAGTATATTGGTTAATAAAACCAATCCGAAAATTAAAATAATTAAATGTATTATTATTTATATTATTACCCTTATTTATTGACAAATAAACAAGACTAAGACTTAAGACAAAATCAGTTAGGGGAGGCCTAACTGATTTTGCATTAAGATGATCGTAAATAAATTATTACTTGTAAAAATTGACGCAAAATCATGCAATTGAAATATAACAAGCAGCTTTTAGTATCATGTATGCATACGAGTTCAAGGAATTCTAAAAATAAATAACACGTGACCCTTATCGCAATATTCTTAGAAGGACTGGTAGCCTGCCGAATTGCTGGAGTTCGTCTGAGAAGTTATTAAGTTTTTTTTTTTCAAACTTTTGTTACGCTGTTTCCATACGCTGGCTATAACACCCGTGCAATATGGTTTTTATATTTTTTTTTATCTTTGAGATACAAAACAAGACTGATAAGGAATGCTGTTTGTTTCATTATCTTTTATTTCGATGTCAAACATGAGTACAAATGAGTTTCAATTATCACAAAGAAAATAAACTCAAAAATATAATCTAGCCTTTACAATGTACGGTGTACATGGTGTCTAGCTACCCATAGGTCAATATACTCAAGCTTGAGTATAAAAAGCTTGGATAAACGGCTTTTAATTTTTTTTAACAATGTGTTTTGCCAGAGTGCTTTAGATGCCTAGCTTTTATTAATTTGTTAGACAGACTACATCTGGGCACGCTAGTATTCTACATATATAATAAGGCTGGCAACTTCACAATACTTCTTCCATGTAGTTATGCGCTCCAGATCGGATAAGGCGTCACACAAATTCTTCCACTACTCTCCGACAGTTCGTTTTTGTAAGGAACACTTAATACGTTATAGGGAGCTGTCATACCTCCTCGAAATAATGTTCCACTGCATATTTATTTTTAAAGACAACGGCGATTTAACCCTTTGAAGACTTTCGTGTGATATGAATTGTAATGAAGGACAATAATATTTAACTGAATATTTCAGTTAAATATTATAGCACTTATATAAGTTAGCAAATCGGCTCAGTTTACTTTACTACATACTTTAAAGTTTCAATGCCTTAACCTCAGTGTTAGGCCTGTAAAAAATTTGCCACGCATGGTGATCGCAATACCTGATATCGACTTTCCGTCCCAGGTGTTCTGAATTTTGGTTCGGTATTTTTCAAAATGTTTACCCCGACGTTGTACCATCTACTTTCTATTATGTACATAAATAAAATATGTATATTGTGTTGGTTAAGCTATTACAATTTAAATTAAAATGCACAGTTCCGGTAAGTTACACAGATGTAAATAAAATATCTTCACGCCATTTGCAATACAGGGGTAGAAAATTAAGTCCTTTCAATTTTATCAAGAGAAGTCATAAACCAAAAGAGAAGAAGTCTATTCTAGGACTATGAAGCAAAGTGTCAGGTTAGGGGCTGTCACTCGACTATCCCAAAACCAATCCAGATACAAGTATTACAGCTTAGTTGAAGTGGATAACATGAATGCTATAACTATGCCAGTATGATATTTGGAATTTGTTAATTTGCATTGCTCGTATTCTATATAAAAAAATGTCGATGTATAGTTTTTTAAAGTAAAAAGATTGAAATGAATGCAGTGATTGCAGTGAATAAAACTGTCGTGAAAAGACAAACAGCCGGCGTCTTAGGTAAGACTAAACGGTTCTTCTCAACTCCCTATTAGAAATTCACCACTGTTTTTCATTGGAAAGGTTTTATCATAATTTCTACGTCTGGAGAGCGTTTTGGGATCAATCTACTTAACAGACATTTCCACTAAAATAGAACCTTTAAATTTTCCCTTGACACTTTCTTTATTTAATAAATATACATTATTTGATTGCACCCAACGAAACACAAATTCGTAAATCATAATTTTCGTCTCTGGACTTGTCGTGCTCAGTAACACAATCCCCAGTGTGCATGTTGCCAAATGTAATGTTGTTTGACATTGCTAGTCTTATTTAAAAAATAGCATTGTGACATACATTCATGCCTTCAAATCGAAACCCCGGCTTATACTCGTACACCGGTGTTACATGGTCAGTCAGATGAATGTAGAAAACAATTTCTACATTAGCTCGGGGGTCTGGACGTTTTTGGCACTTTCGTTGTTTCTGATTCCATGATACAAGTACTTAAGGTGCTGACTTTGGAATCGGAGCAATGTATGTGATGTTGTCCCCGTCTATAATTGTGTGTATTTTGAACAAGAGATAATAAAGGAAATAATGTACGTGGCGTTATAATTAAAGTATTTCATAATTTAATAAATATTTTTATTACTCATGTAACACTTATTTTATAATGAATTCTACATCAAACGTAATAATGGCAAAAATTAACCCATTCCAGCATCTTAATTATTCGAGTTGTTTGGTTCTAGAAAGGTTCTTTTTTCATGACACAAAAAAAGCATTTTAAAATCATACTTTGAGTACAGAAAACGCCATAAAAAACAAAAAAAAACCCGTCACCAAAATAATTTACTTAATAAGTAATTGCAATACCAATAACATGGCTTACCCGCCTCTATCAGCTACTACTCTACAACGGCTCTCCTACGACTTACAAGTCAAAGTATTAATTTTGTTATTGCGTACATTAGATTTTCTCCAACATATTCATTAGCATTTTCTCCATACCAATACTTACTTAATAGAACTGATACGTTTCAGGCAACTTAATCAGAAAACATAATATGCTTACAATAATTATAATATCCTCTCATACAGAAAAACCGCACAAAAATTGGTCCATTTGGTTATCAGCTACTTTGCTACTGATACATACTAAATAAACGTTAAATTTTTTGTGTTAAGTTTTAAAAATAAAATCATGGTCAAGAAAACGGAGCAAGTGCGAGTTAAGAACTGCAAGGATTCCATTAAAGCACACACTATGAAATATATATGTATATAATATTTAAGTAAATTTCATAAAAACGCTATTCTTCATTTACATACGCTTTATATATTGTCATTCACTAGTGCCGTCAATACAATTAAAAGCATATACTTCTACTGAAGGCACGCGAGTAAAAAAGTGCGTAATGATATGTTTGAAGATGCGGATTAGGCTACGGCAATAAGGTTTTGTATAGTCGAGTCGGTATTTCAACCTATCTCTCATCATCATCATCACCATTCCCGCGTGTTAAAAGTCCTGCTAAACTTAGGCCTCCCTCAAAAATTTCCACGGGTGACGGTCCTGAACCACCTACATCCAGTAATCTCCCGCAACATGTCGTTACTACATGTGCAAGTCATTTCTCCAGTTTGCGTGGTGATCGTCCTGTACGAACCTGTACGAGCTAAGCACTCTTAGAAATTTTCTTTCCCAATTGTTGTCAGTTCTTCGAGTTATGTTGCCAGCCAATTACTACTTCAGCCTATTGAAATTTACAACTATACCGGTTGCCCCCGTTCTGCTGCGGATCTTATCCTTAATAGCTTTTATCTTATTATTATTTTATAGCTTTTGGGTACACAGTGTGATTTTGCATGTGTCCGCGGTATATCCCGCCGTTTGTTTAGAAATTTTTCCTCCTTCTATGGTTCACTGATTGATTTAATCTGAATTCATAGAATAAAATACTCGAAAATTTAGACAAAATCAATCGTTTTGAAAACATCATTACACGGACACTGCACATCAATGCAACATTCCGACATTTAATCATATATTATGTTAATCTCATACTCTACATGCTTCTCTCGGCCATAGTATCCATATTCAAATAACGTACAATACAGTTAACGTACATACAGAAAACGAATGAACTATGCATTTTTACTGACATAGCCTAATTTTGGTAACAATGTAGCCATTTATAAATGTAGCTATATTATACATACAATATTTATTATACTATATTACTTATTATACTATATTTTTAAACACTATATTATACATACATACAATATTTTTACTATATATAGATACTACATGTTTTGTCTTTCCAATAAATTATTGTACAATACTTATTATACACTATTATTGTGTATAAAAACTGCCTTCATAGCACTTCATTATTGTTTGCGGTAAATATCACTTGGAGAACTTACAGTTTCATGTATCACATGAATAAAAATACTCTTACTATAAACAATCGGTCTACTTAGAAAATAAGAAACACCTGCAAAAATACAATATTTAACAAAACAAAAATCATAAATTAGAATTAAATATTCGATCACTGCGAGAGACATTCTAGGAATGTTGTACAAAATACTTTATGCGACCATTTTCTGCTACTAAACTATTATTTGAATTAATACCTAATCAGTATCAAAGACAATAGAAAATAAGTACTAATTTAAGTTTTTTTTTTTTTATTTAGGAACAACTAAAGTCAATCTTGAAACTCTGTCTGTTTCAGCAGCCCACACTGAAAAATAAATTATAAATATATGATAATAGATTACAATCAAAAATCTATAAAAAAATCTTTCCATTTAGTTCATATTGTCACATCAGCCGAGTGGTTGGGTGGTCGGAATTTAAGTCGAGAAACCCGAGTTCGAACCCCAAGTGGCACGCTCGTACCAATAGGGTTTTTTCAAAACCTATGTACGATTCATATCGTTGGCTTGGACATAAAGACGGCGACGGGCTCACCACCTATCACGTTGTCCCGAAATATTTTCGGTGGAAGGTGGGTCGAAGGGATTTACTGGTCCAGACTAGACTTCTGTCTACGCCTGTATGGGAACTGCGTGAAGATATTTTAATTATTTTTTTAATTTTTCAATACGTACAGGAGTCAAATAATACAAATTTACAAACACTCGGCACCGACTTCAAGCTCATCAATAATCAGCTCAGTAAATGTTCTTATAAGAATATTTCATTTATAAGTAACAAGTTCGCAAGTCTCCTTAGACGAAGCTGTAAAGGCCTCCGGGCCAACAGCATCCCGTGGATGGTTTTAGTCGGTATGCTTCTCCTTCTGCGATTCGAGCCCGACACTGTTCGTTTCGGTGGCCTCCCGGCCAAGGGACGTTCGTGCATAAAACATTTCCTCCACGGTTATCAAAAAAAAAAAAATAAGTAACAAGTTTACTTAAGAAAGTAAATGTTTACTTTTTTGTGTTCTTTTATAATATTGAATTTAAAAGAACATAGTTACGCACTTAATATTATTACTTATTGATTTAAACAAGATATACTAAAAATGTGATTTTCAACTAACAATTTATTAGCATCAAAACTTTTTTTACTTCTATTCTGCCGAATCTTAAAAAGTGCCTTTATTCACCGAATATCAAATAAACACTAAATGTTCTTTCAACGAATTTATCTTATTTAAATTATATTAATAACACTGAATAATACTTTATTTACAGAAAAAATATGTTTAATATTTACAATACATATTAACTAAAAACTATAATAATCGAAGAGCCCTACTCCTCGTGGCCAAGAACGCTGGCTGCATTTCCACGTTGAATGGCTAGACTGTTAGACTGTTATGTCTCAACGGTTACGTTGAGCCAGAAAATAACCAGCCCTCTTGTCACCAGCGGCAACGATAAGTCGCGGATACAATTCCTTTAGATATTATAATACTTCATATAGATGTACAGAAGTAAACAACTAATTAAATTCTATTTCATATGTGATTTCTGAGATTTATTAGATTTGTATGGCGCTGTAAGTTCTACTCGTAACTGTAGTATTTAATTATTATATTCATTTACTGATTTATTGTGAATGGGATTCTTCAAAAAGTTAAGACGGCGACGGGCTCACTACCTGTCACGTTGTCCCAAAAATGTCTTCGGTGGAAGGTAGATGGGACAGATTTAATTTTCTAGACTTCTGTCTACACCTGTAGTGGGAATGACATGAAAATATACATATTCTTATTAATGAAATATGTATGTAAATTGGTGAAAAGAATATATAGTTCCCATTTAAAGTATTTAAAAATATGTACAGCCTCAGAAATGGTATATAGCAATTTGATTGATTGTTGAGATTTATAATTTGAGGAAGTTTAGTAACGTTACCTTTGCTATGTTTAATATTTATACTAACTTATGAATGATGATGATATTTCTATTAATTTATTGTTAGTCAAAACATTATTATACCAACCTGATTTAACCATGGGCAAGCAACTTACATCCAAAAGGCAAGAAGATTGTAATGTGTGTTCAGAAAACAGTTTTTGTGTCCATCTAGAAAGAAAATACTAGCAAATGAACTAAACTACTAGAAGAATTAACCAAGCATGCGTGTAATAAAAACAAGTCATCGACAGTTATAAATAATAGGTTGGGGAAAAAGTTTCTTCGTCTTTTTTAAGTAAATTTTTAAATATAGTTTATTTACATTTTACTAAAGTAGGTAGGTACCATTTTATTCGATAACTTTTTGTCATCTTGCAATTAGGGTCATGATCCCATTGCTATTGCAATTTTGGGGCTTCTGATCAAAATACAGCGACAATTGGTTTTGGAAGTCCTCTCGTGATGTTAACCTGACACTACCAAAAGAATTCTGAAGAGACCAAAACAGGGGGAAGGTCAGGACTAGGCCAGATGACAGGCCGATGCAATAACACCTCCCAGCCAAGCTCTCTTATTTTTTACTGAGTGACTCGTTATCATGATGAAAAACCACACCCCTTCTGTTGATTAATTCCGGTCGCTTTCTCTCAACTTCTTACTTTAATCTCATCAATTGTTCGCAGTAGAGTTCAGAATCCATGGTCCTGCCAACAGTTGTGGTAACAGCACATTATGCATAATGCCCTTCCAATCTCTGCACACACTGCATCACCTTGTTGCGAGTTAACTCGGGTTTCACCTCAGTCTGTGAAGTCTGACCGGCCTTTGACCACGACATTATGCACGTTCTTGTCGTACGTGATCCACTTTTCATAACCAGTTATCAGCTTCTTCAAAATTGGTTTGGTTTCATCACGTCGAAATAAAGAATCACAAATGAGTACACGGTGCATTAGGTTTCTTGCAGTGAACTCGTGAGGTACCCAAATATTGAGCTTCTTTGTGTACCCAGTTTTTTTTAAATGCGCCAAAACTGTTTTGTGGACAATTCCCAGTTCTTCAGTTATGAAGTAACTACTAATATGCCGATGCAGCTCCACTTTTGCAAAAATGGCATCCTTTTTATACGTAATAGGGCGATCGGAGCGAAGTGCATCTTTGGCATCAAAACTCTGGATTGAAAACGCTTAAACCAAATTTGTGCTACTCTAATAGATACGGCACTAGGTCCATAGACATCGCAAATTATTTTCCCGGCTTGCGTTGCATTTTTACCTTTTTTGTGGCAAAATTTTTAAATGTATCGAATTAATTCATTCGATTCACTCATCTTGAAAGTACGAAAAATAAATATAAATCACTCATTTTTCCTAATTTAAATTTGCAATCATCTTCTTTAAAATTTAAACTTTTAATGATACCAAAAACCTGCCAGATACAAATAGTATAGCCAAAGAGATTTTATTACAAGTTCAACATACTATAATGCGAAAAGACTTTTTCCCCAACCTATTAATAATAATAGATATTATAATATTGTATGCCGTATAGTTACATATAATCTGTTAATAATATAATATTAAGAAGACATTTTTGGGGCAACATAACAGGTAGTGAGCCCGTCGCCGTCTTTATGTCCAATCCAACAATATAAATCGTACATAAGTTTTAGAAAGTCACGATAGCCGAGTGGTTGGGTGGTCGGAATTTCGAGTCAAGAGACTCGAGTTCGATCCTCAAGTGGCCGTACCAATGAGTTTTCTAAAAAAAAACTATGTACAAATTATATCGTTGGCTTGGACATAAAGACGGCGACGGGTTCACCACCTGTCACGTTGTCCCGAAAATATCTTCGGTGGAAGGTGGGTCGAAGGACTTAAAGTCTACGACTAGACCTCTGTCTACCCCTGTATTGTGAATTGCGTGAAGATATTTATATTTATTTTATTTATTTATTTATTAAATTTTAGAAAAACCCATTGGTACGAGCCTGCCGCCTGTGGATCGAACTCGGACTTTTGGACTCGAATCCCATCACCGACCCACTCCGCTACCGTGACTTAACAACGTGGGGGAGGGTTTGTCATAATGGCAACGGTTGGCAAACGGGTTGGCGTTCACAGTACCAGACGTATCATTCCAGATGGTTTTTTCGCCATCGATCTATAGTCCTACGCATTTTAAGGCAGCCGTTAATGGCCACGGTAAAAGAGGAAGGTGTACAATGTTCAAAAGCCCCTGGTGCATGCAAATATTATATAACAAATAAATATTAAATATGATAGATGGTAGAATAAATAAATTAGAAACATGAATGCATAAGCTTACTACGAGTATATCTATTAAACCTATAAATTACTTTCGAACAATAACAGCTTCGAAACTATATATTCATAGCTTAAATTGTCAATTTATGTTTTGGAAGAAAAGTAACGAGGAAGCCAAATATTATTTTGAAATAGCAGTAATAATTAAATAAAAATCTGCAAAGGATCACGCATTAAAATTTATGAAATAAATACAGCTTTTCCCGTAACAGGACCCCTAAGATGATATCAATCATATTTTATGGTTCGTGCTACAGGCAAAATACAAATTAAATGTTACTAAATGAAGCAATTAGAGGAATACTTTCTCAAAATACATTAGTTAAAAAGAAATTGAGTTTTTTTATTGAAACAGTGATGATAGACAGATAGAATAACTATTTATTGCACACCACACATAATATACGACATAAATTTAATTGACATACATAAGATTACGGTAATAAAAATGGCAGTGTTATCGCTAAAAGCGATTTCTTTCAGACAGCCTTATGTTAGGCACCATTCAAAATACGCCGAATATACCTGTATTCCGGTTTTCTTCTGATCGGAGGCGCGCAGTCTCGCAGCGAGGGGCGGAGTAAAAAGCGCTGGATCTGGGCTACATTTTCCTGCACGCTGCCATGGTTGGGGGCGTTTTATTGCCAGAGAAACCAGCGATCCGACTAATATCACCCACACGAATCCTATCTATAACCATAGAGACCTATGATTAAGAAGTATAGATTTTGTAGAAGATTAGTTATTGATATCAATAAGAATTGGATCCTCAATCTTAACGTAAAAAAAACCACAGGGGCTTTACTTGAGCTCTCCTGATATCTCCCAGTTCATTAAATTCTACAAATAATTGGGATGCAGCCACCGATTTTATTTAATTATACAACAGCCTAGTTTTCGGATCAGAAAACTAAATAAATACATATTTACTTGTTTTTTTATCAAAAGAAAAAGATTCCTTTGTGGGGTGTAGATATACTTACGACAATATCACTTCGATCTGTAGATCTGTTTTTAATAAGTAATTGAACACACCGCATAACAATTTAACTAAATAAAGCTTGTTCATTCATAGGTATCTCGTTTAGTTAATTACATTTAAATTTTAAAAAATTATAAACTTTGTTGTATTATTTGTACTAATACAAATTATTTGCACCACGAAAGCAAGGTCTAACACCTCTGTCCCCAACTGAATTAAAATAACTATCACTTGCAACCTTATCATATTAAGGTTATGCAAATATAACATTTACATTTTGTATTGTTTTAACACATTAGTCCTCATCAGGGATTATGCGTGAAGATGTAGTTGTAATAATACACATTAGAAAGATCAATCCAATAATAGAAGTAATCCAATAATATCTTCGGTGGATGGTGAGTCGAAGGGGCTTAATTGTCTGGACTAGACCTCTGTCTACCCCTGTATTGGGAATGGCGTGAGAATATTTTTTTAATTACGATATATTTATCAATGATCTAGATGCTAAATGTACTCATGTCCCTGCATGTTATGTTACCCATTTTTGCCGCTCTAATCTAAAAGATGTAGAGACCATTATAGTCATTGATTAAAAATGGCTATGATGTTTTACATCTCAGTCCTGGAGAGTAACGACACACCTTCAATCTTCTTTGTTTGAAGCAATTGCAGGCAATGGTAAATATCAATTTAAATTAAGCTTACTTTCTGTCTAGCTCTTTGATGAAAATATTTTAATGCGTATAACGTAATTAACTACTTTCAAATAAGAAAAAAGTGATGTAAATAAGAATAAGAAAAAGGGCGAGTCCCTTTTTCTTCCTTTCTTCTCCTCTTCCCTGGCCTTTCTAATCTATTAAAATTACGCCGGCAGCAAACCTGAGCTTCAGATTTTTTATTTAGGTATTCATATGTATGGCAATGTATTTTATTAATTTATAGATATTAATGATAAACACTCCAACTTAAAACGTCTGTATCAGAAGTAGTCCTGTATAGTTGAATGGCAGGTTCGATGATGAAAAGTGAATGTCTTTGGAGGATGGATACAACAAATTTTTATCAAGCTTTAGCCATGAAACATAACAGATAAACGGGCGAAGTTACATTCATCTTTCTTTTTTTTTAATGGACTCCATATCAATATCAATTATTATAACCATATAAACCATGGATATCAGTCAACAGATTACGTAGGAAAGATAATAACAGTTATAAGTAATAATTACTTACAGGACTTGTCCACATGTAAGAGATTTGATAGAAATAGAAGTATTTGCTAGGATCATCGAGATTGGTGGCGGCAGCAGTGACATTGTGTGCGCAGCTCGCTACTGAAACTGGGAGTTTTATTGGCGCCGGACGGGGTCCACCGAAACTCATCCACAAGGTTAGCGCCATTCCGCTTAGTAAAGCAACGGACGCACCCTGCGAAAAAAAACATGTCTATAATACAAGCTATGAAGCTTGTATTTAAATATTGAATAAAAAAATAAATGCAATGTAAGCAAGACGTGCCCGATTGTAGACCCAGCTAATTTGTACCATTCAACCCTCTTTTGAATACTGATTTTTAACTTTAATAACTCAATAACATTAATTAACATACATAAAAATCTGTGAAAGTTCACTGTCTTCCTCAGAGAATATAGCTTAAGCATCACGCTTGGCAAGTGGATTGGCAATCGTAGTATCAAATGCATTGCACTTAATGCTACTCCGTCTTACCAGACTGCCTATTTTTTTCTGTTATTTTTCGAGATAGATTTCTCTAGTCGCCCCTTTAAACGCATGGGGAAAATTGGTGACATAATCTTCTGCCGTTACTAAACTACAAATTACAACAATTGTATATAATTAAATACTATATATATATATATATATATATATATATATATATATATATATATATATATATATATATATATATATATATATATATATATATATATATATATATATATATATATATATATATATATATATATATATATATATATTCACAAAAATTTTATAAGAGTTTTTAAGACCTACCAATTCATTGGCAAATGTAGTAAACATGCCGAGCGTGAAAATTCCAAGTAGGGGTCCACCAACGGCGCCGAAGATTGTCAACGCTGCCTGAAGTACTCCACCTAAGTACTGCGCGAGGAAAGCCAGGGCCAAAAATAGCAGTCCGTACGCGCAAGCTGCTAATTTCGTCAGCCAAGGCACGTAGGAAGGGCTAACTTTCAACCATCTGGTTAGACAATGAGCAAAGATAAGTGAATCTCAGAAATTTTTGTACGGCTGGTTTATATCGTCAATAATAACTTTAAGTTTTCCTTTACCTATTTAATAACGGACAAAACAATTATTTAATTGTGTCCCATTTGTAAACGTTTTGGGGGTAGGCAAATAAAAAATTTTGAAGTAAAATGCGTACTGTTACGTATTATTTATTTTACAAGTATTTAGTTTACAAGGAGTCCGCTTTATTATGTGTAAGGAGATAATGTTAGGTTCAGCCATTTTAGTAATGATAAATAATTAATGATAAAAAATAAATATAAATAAATATCTTCACGCAAGATCAACCAACACCAATAATCGAGGTCTAGTCTAGACAATTAAGTCGCATCAACCCACCTCCCACTTATTTTCGGGACAACTAGGACAATAAATTTTTTTAAACCCATTGGTACGTGCCGGCCACCTGGGAATCGAACTCAGGTCTCGCGACTTGAAATTCCGATCACACAACCACTCGGTTACCGTGACTAATTAACGATGACGAAAATGAAAAGACATTCTACTATTAATTTTATTTCTATTTAAATTTTATTAAGCACTTCCCGGTACAATACTGTTAAACGACATGATAACTTTTTTATACAATAAATGTTTATACATCTCCACGTATTTTTAAGAAATATTTAAAATAAAACCTACGTACCTGCCCACATAATCGGTGAGGGTTACCGCGGCAAGAGCGTTACAAGCCGCCGATATTGTAGACAAAGATGCACTGAATATGCCCGCGACGAAAAGCCCGGCCAGTCCGGGAACCACGCGCATAGCATCAACCACATAGTACGGCATTAATTGATCAATCTTATTAGAACAAAAGAAAATTACTGTAACTACGAAGTTCATGTATACTTTATAGTAATTGCATTATAAATAAAATGATAATTACTGCTGTGATACGATGACTAGCAAGCGGATCGCAGTCCTTGTAAACGGAGAATATCGCCAAGCCACTGATACACGTGACCACGCTAAGCACAGACAATACTGGCCAACTCCACCAGAGACACTGCTGGGAGCGTTCCAATGTACTGACTGTTAGCAAACGTTGAACCTGTATACAAGATAATTTATTTACATTACACTAATTAATATTACATTACATTGGATCTTCGTGCGAAGACGTCTATAGTAAAGTAAAACCTCGCCATTCCCAATACTAGGGTAGACAGAGGTCTAAATAATTAAGACCTTTCGACCCACCTTCCATCGAAGACATTTTCGGGACAAAGTGACAGGTGATGAGCCCGTCGCCGTCTTTATGTCCAAGCGTACCACATAAATCGTAAGTAAATGAGTTATGGAAAAGCTCATTGGTACGAGCTAGCCATTTGGAGACCGAACTTGGGGCTCTCAACTCGAATCCCATCACCCAAACACTCGACTATCGTGACTTTAACGCAAGGGAGGGTTTGTCATAATGTCAACGCTTATTTTCTCTTTTAGAAAGTTTCCTATTACATTCCTAGTATTTCAGCGCCCATTCGTTATGAGTATAATGTTTAGAATTAAAATAATAATGATAATAACTTATTGGACCAATCAAAAAGGTACAAAAGACAAAAATATTGAAGTTGTTTAATAATTTTAGTAAAGTTTAGTTATTTTAGTATTACAGATAAAAATGATTTAATATAAGTAAAATGTATCATATCGTTCACAAATTTAACAAAGTTTTCATAAATAATATGCCTAGCTATTTTCCAACAATCAAAGTAAGGCTACGGTAAAGTCGCGTGTAAATAACCTTTCATTCTTTTACGACTTGTTGAATTTACCTGCGTATGATTAACAGCGTACAGTGATAAATACGTGATAAGGCCTCCTATAATTAAGGACCACCACGTATGTCGCTCTGTAGGATCGACACTGAAACTATAACAAAAATTAGTTTATTGACTAATGATATATTCACCAAATAAAAAAATACTAGGTAAAAAGAAAATTATACCTACTTGGAAAAATCTAATCGTCCATAGTCCTTTGCTATCACAAATATTTTATCAAACCCGCCAATTTGCACTGAAGCAAAAATTACAACACTGAAAACTGTTCCAAACATCAGCAAGGACTGAAGCAAATCAGTGAACAGCACCGCTTTCATACCACCCAATGTTGAATAGAAAGTACATACTAAACCCACTACTAAGATAGATATAAATCTGTCTAATCCTGTCACTGCTTCTAATACAATCGCCGGCGCATAAAGTACAATCCCATTATAGAGTATCATTTGTAAAGTATACGTTAGTGACGCTAGCATTCGTATCCGGGGACCGAAACGTAGTTCCAAGTATTCATAAGTGCTCGTTTTCTGTAGTCCAAAGAACACTGGCAAATAAAGACGACTGGCAATAGGTGTCGCTATACCATATGATATATTAATAACCACAAATTGCATGCCGTAATAGTAATTTTCAGCTGAGACGCCTAAAAGTGTAATGGCTGACATAAAAGACGCCATTAGTGATACGGCTACGGGGAGTATAGACATATTGCGATCGGCCATCAAGTATTCCTGAAAAAAACAAAAACAATTCAAATGACTGACAACCATCAGCATTTATGAAATGTAAAAAAAAGTTTACTAACCTCATTAGTTTTTTGTTTACCTCCACTAAATCTAAAATAAAGTCCAATGGCAACTGACGCGATCATTGTCGCCGCCATTATGATATAGTCCCATAATCCGAATACCGTATGCTCCATTTTACCTGCATAGACAAAATATCAAGATATCAAATAATATTCGATGAGCGTTAATATCCGGTAATATCCGGCCGTATCCGGTAGGCATGCATACATTTTCATAACATCTCATTGAATTTACATTAGACATTTTCATCATTGTTCTTGAAAATTTTATGAGGATGTTATGGGTATAAAATTTTCATGTTTAATTTATAAAGTACAGATTTGCAAACCAGAGAATTATAAAAAACCCGAGATGGTTTTCTAACTATATATACTGAAGTCTACATATACGAGTATACCTGTTTATTAATATATAATATCTATAATATATAAAGTATACTTAACCAATAACATTTTACAAAATGTAAAAAGGTAGCCAACTGTCGATTACCCAACGACATTTAGGCCAGCTCAAATAACACAGTACAACTCTGATTAAGGTACATTTCCAATTTACACGATCTCAATCATGTCTCAGTCCGATCAATGAGCCAATTGATTCAATCATTCTAATTACTATTATTGACGATGAAATACGAACGAGCTACTAGCTCACATGATCTTCAAAAGTGAGTCTCGACCTATTCCGATATGTACCTTCATACTGAAGTTTTTTTTTCGAATTTTTTTCTTCTCTGATTAATTTTCCGTAACGATCGTAGCAAGCTTTTATCGATTTAATTATTAATTGTAGAATTAATGAATCAGAGTTTAAATGTTACTCATTTCACTCCATGATTATTTTGCATTATTGAAAACAAGCTCAGAGTTTGATAACCTATTACGTGGGGGAAATACCTAGTATCCCCGACCTTGTGCAGTCAAAGAACGGATAATGTCATACTCGCGTCGTACAAAACCTACGGTGTCCACTATCATCGCACGTTAACCAGGTCACGACAGGTCTTCCGCACAAATCCGTGACCTTAATGGGTTTAGGTTAAACATATGTAGGATTTATATCGCTGGCTTGGACATAAAGACGGCGACGGGCTCAGGTGACAGGTTGTGTCACATTGTCTCAAAAAATTTCTTCGGTGGAAGTTGGGTCTTAAAAGGACTTAACTGTCAAGCCTTCTGTTTACCCTCTATTAGGAATGGCGTTAAGATATTTTTTTAACCATACTGGCCGCCTTAGAGTAGCCTCTTTTCGGAAGAGAACCTGTTCTATCACTCTCTTTCATGGCTATGGCTGGTGCTCAAGAAATCGGGGCTATCGGGGCTATAAAGCAGCAGCCTAATCGTTGCCTTGCGGCGAATGTGGAATTGGGTTCCACCGCCAATCTAATTTCGACTTTGAAAGTTGTAAAGAACGGCGTTTCACAATACCACCTACTCCTACTCTGCCTCCACCTCCTCCTCTCGCTCCCACAACCCCACCTCAGCCGCATCAGCCGTATGGATTCGGTCAAGAGGATATATAAGAGGAAGCATGGCAAATCGCAGTACCAAAATTCCCCTTTCACCGCGATTCCATCTCAGTTGTAGAAGAAACATAGCTATGCAAAGGCAACAGCGCAACCACTCCCCCCACGGTTCACCAGCACGCATCAGAGGTGGGTTGACCGAGCCCATTTGGAGCGCCCTCCTCGGGCCTGCCATTTCTTGCAAAGTTTAGCTTGCCAACACGGCTACGTAGGCTCCTTTTGGCTCACCATAAGTGTTCAAGATAAGTTACTAAGCCCAAGACAATACCAACAAAACATTATCTGAAAATCAATGAATGTTTAAAAAAATTTGACGACCTCCGTGGACGTGTCACGTAAACACCGGTTTTCAAGGTATCGCCATCTCGAGGTCCCGGGTTCCCGGTCGGGTCAATGTAAAAAGAGCACTTTTTCTACATTTTCTCCGGTCTGGGGTCTGGGTGTAGTGCCTTCGTTGTTTCCGATTCCCATACCACAAGTGCTTTAGCATCTTAGATTGGGATCGGAGCAATGTATGTAATGTTGTCCCTATCTATATATGTATGTATTTATTTATGTATTTATTTATATATTCTTTATTGTACACCACAAGGGAAGATGAAAATAAGTACAAGTAACATATAGGTAGTACAATCACATATAGGTAACAAATACATATAGGTAGTAAAATCTTTATTTTGAGGATGGGCATTGCTGAAACTGTGTCAAAGATAACTATACGAATTTTGACGTTGACCTTAAACATTAACATAATGAAAATAATCAAGAAATTTCATAAAGTTGTTTTCATAAAGTAGAGACAACAGAAAAGTATTAGGAATAAAAAAAATTATGTTATATAATACAACTGGTTTTATTAGCAATTTATGTTTTAGTTAAATATCATAACGAATAAATATAAAATATTCGTAATAGCCTTGTAATATTAGAATTCATTTACAAATGAACGCCTGCTACAAAAGACGACACAAAAGCGTTTGTATGTTTATCAGATTTTGTCGTACGCAACAATCATTGTCACACAGATGGATTTTTCGTTCAAGATAAAAGATGTCTCTTATCAGAATAAGAAAAAATAGCCACGAGTGAATCGAGCTCGCTCTATTATTTCTCCACTAATAACGTGACAGTTAAAACATTTTAGTTTCAAAATTATATTACAAACATATTTTTAACCGACGTGAAAATGAAAGAGTTTCTCAACACAACCCATTTCTATATTTTAAAGATTCATAACTTTTTACTGAATGGTCACGGTCAAGATGGTCTTATGGTCACCCAGCAAGAATCCGGCAATAAAATAGATATATAGCTTTTTTTATCCAAGCTACGATAGCCAACGGATTGAGTGATCGTAATTCGAGTCAAGAGGCAGGCTTGTACGAATGAACCTTCCCTTCAGAACCTTTCAGAACATTTGTATGTTTTTTCAAAACATATGTACGGTTTATATCGTTCGGTTCGACATAAAGACGGCTAAAGGCCACCAATCAAGTTATCCCAAAACAAGCGCCGGTAAAATGTGGGTCGAAAGGTCTAAATTGACATCTCGCTAGCTAGCTATTGGAAAATGATTAAAGACATGTAAAAAAAATTAAGCCAATGTAATTAGGTAACAAAACTTCGATTTGTAAAAAGAAACTGCACAGTAGTTAATTTTGTTTTACTATTGGATGGTTTCTAACCAAAATTAATTAGGCGTTTCTTCTTTTTCTTTACAACCTATCAAGAGACCACTGCTAAAGTCCTACCCCAAAGAACAAAGAACGGTCCTCAGCCCCATACATCCATGGACTTCCAGCAACACGGTTTTAGGCATTTAATGATTTCCAATAATTAGTTAAGTATGTTTTTGCATATAAAACTAATTATCATCTAGGCTATCCTTTTACTGCTCGGCATGTATGACACTAAATTTTAAAGAATCAAAAGTCACTTGTAAATATGCACTTGCAATTTTACATTAATTTTTTTCAATATGTATATAATAAATATATGTATATAACAATAATAACAATTCTCAAAATTGCAGAAACATTTCAAAGCGTAAACGTATGTAAAACAATTCAAAAAGTCAGGAAAAATCAGTACAGGACGTAGGCCTCTTGTGTTTGGAAGGGTTTGCTAGAATAGCTTCTTCCTTGGTCGCCTCGAAACACAGTAGAATAGGATATATATTCTTAAGCCTACAAGGCTAATCTACTTATAAAAATTTCTTTTGATGTGTTCTACCATCACGAAGTAAACTACGCTGTTAATATAACACGGTTTTCTTCGTACTATATTGTTGTTACCTGAGAGAATACACGAATTAATTGCCGATAGTTTCGAATATTTTCCTAGTTTTATTACTACGGGCCTCTTAAAATAATAACAATTAAACAAATCAAAACAAAATTGATGTGTTTATTTATATGTTTCCTTGTTTTATTATAAGATGAAACAATAACATCTTTAAATCAAACATAACAGAGAAACATATATAGCTTCAGAATTTAAATAAAAACAAATTATTATTAAGTATCGTATTGATTGTATTGGTTCTAAAAAAGACAAGTACAATGTAACTCTACAAGCTCATCAAGTTTAATTGAACAGGCGACTGGAATGATAGTGGGACTTAAAACATCAGTGGTCACGTGAATATATCATGATGTCTCATCTTCAATAAAAACTGAAGATATTTTCACTTTTAATTAATATTTTCTATGAATTTGTATTTATTAACACTGGAGATATTTTTCTTTGATTTTGAGATTAAATATATAATGAGAAAGACACGATAGCCGAGTGGTTGAGTCGAGTCAAGAGACCCGAGTTCGATCCCCAGGTAGCAGGCTCGTACCAATGGGTTTTTCAAAAACTTATGTACGAATATCGTTGGCTTGGACGTAGACGGCGACGGGCTCATCACCTGTCACGTTATCCCGAAAATATCTTCGGTGGAAGGTGGATCAAAGGGATTTAATTGTCTAGACTAGACCTCTGTCTACCCCTGTATTGGGAATTGCGTGAAGATATTTATTTATTATTATTTACTTAAATATATAATATGACGACATTTACATTTAATACGTAATTTACTATTATGCTATCCATTACCTTACATATTATATGCCGCGACAATTCTAATGCTGTAAAGACAGCTCGCTTTATCAATGCAATATTTGAAGAAGATATGGCATCGAACGCAATATGTGCATTTGAATTGTGTATTTATGGGAATTTGTATTAATTAAATATTATTAACTCATTAGTGGTCACATAGTGATTGCAACATTTTGTGATGTGGTGTATGTATAATGCAAATGTCCTATTGACCAATGACGGTGGAATTTTCAGAGAAATAATGTTTTTAATAGAAATAAGAGAAATAACCATATTTTGATAACGAATCTTGCCGTGATAACGCAAGAACGATGCTTAATAAATCATCACATTTTTTTACGAGCAAACAAAGGTAAACGGTTTCTCTACATCGCCTGCTGTCAAGTATATGTATAGGTAACAATACGTTAACTGTAGGTCTGCTACGGCTAACATTCACTTATTTCGTACCTTCATTCATATTTCGTGTCATATTTACTTGCCAGAACTTACACTACATAATAGTCTTTTTTCAGCGTATTCCGTTTATATTCATATAAAATATTAAAGAATTCCTCCTCCAAAATAATAAATTTTAATGCATATTGGAAATAAATAAATAAAATAATAAATACTTTATTATTTTATTTCGTAATATGCTTTGATCATTTGTAGGTCTATTTTTTGCCAAATAAAAGGTTATAATTGCATAATATGATGTTAATGAATATTGAATTATTCTATTTCGTTATATTTGTCGTATCGATAGATTTAAGAAATAATAACAACTAAAATTTAATAATAATAATAACAACTAATAACAACTAAAGTCGAAAAATAGAGATATAAAGTTTTATTAAATTTCCAAAATTTAAACAGTTATTTTGTTCTCAGCAAATGTTGCAATATATCTCATAGTTTCATATATTTCACAGTGTTCATATATTTCTCAAAGTTCTAATACAAAAACTTAGAGTAAGTTCTTTTTTTAAAAGTAGTTTCTTAAGAGTAGTTTTCTTAAGAGTAGTTTCTTTTTTTTACATTTTTGTATATTTTCGAAACTCAAATTATTAAATTAGAATAGTACTTTTTAATCAAAAACCACGTCCTTAAAATGATGAATTAAAAATTTACGATAAAGAAATAAAAAATTATAAACAAAAGCTGTTTTTTATTAGTAATTATATTATACAAATTTAATACTACTATTTGTGCTTCGAAAATATACCTACAAACATGTTGAAAAAGCAACTACTTGTAATAATATTTCTGTGTGTATGTTATTTTGTTTATATAATTATGAATAACGTAGTGTATATACACTCATTGATTATGCTATACTCTGCCACGGTCCGATATTTATTTTTAATATTCACCGTGAATATTATATTATTCCCGGTCAATGGATTTTTTATCAGCAAATATAGAAAAAAATGGTCACGTTAGCCGAGTCGTTGGGTGATCGCAATTTGAGTCGAGAGATCCGAGTTCGATCCCCAGGTGGTAGACTCGTACCAATAGGTTTTTTCAAAAACCTATGTACGATTCATATCGTTGTCTTTGAGGTTAAGACGGCATCGGGCTCACAACCTGTCAGGTTGTCCCAAAAATATCTTCGGTGGAAGGTGGGTCGGACTTAATTGTCGAGACCTCAGCCTACCCTGTATTGGGAAGCGTGAATATATTTCATTATATTTTTTAAAAATAGAAAAAACACTAAGACTCGTGAACAGCTAGTAATGAGAAAAGAAAATCGGTTCGCAAATAGAAGAGAAACGGTAGTTTATTATTTGGTCTTTTGATAAGATAATGTTTACAGCGTTGATTGGATTGAATTTAAGTGCAGAGATTGCGTTAAATTTAAGTGAGTTAATGCGTTAGTTTCAAGTACTATGTATTTTGGAAAGTAGCAATTATAAAGCCTTAGCGTGTTTTTTCACTTATTTTTAATTTTTTTTTATTTCCTATTGATTTACTCTTACCGTTTTACTTAAAACTTAAAATTTATTATATAAACTTAAAATTCTTAAAATTTACCTTGTTTTATCCATTTTATATATTTATTTTTAGTTTTTATGGTAATATTAAAGCAAGAATGTATATGTCATTTGGAAGTAAACTGTAAGATGAAGGAATTAGTACCCACTATTAACTAATTAAAAAATAAAATGTCCAAAACAGAACAAAAACCTAACATTATTTTTCTTACTACCTAAATTAATATGTGCGCACGTTTGTTGTGGTTAGTCTTGTAATATTTTAATTTGAAAAAAATCTATTATAAAAATTAATACTATATAAAAATTTGGAATAAATATCGTTATTATATTAGACATTTGGTTTCATTTACGATACTTACGTAATTATGTTAGCAAATAGCATACCTCTTTTTACCTTACCTCTTTTTTTCGTAGTGCCAATATTACAGTACAGTACCAACGCCGGTTTGCAATACACAGGTTTTATCAAAGTATGTTAATAAATGTATGCCTAATTAATATCACCAGTAATTTAAATTTTTATTTAATGTTTCACACTTGAAAAAATTTATAACGTCATTAAATATACGCAGACTTTTTTATTGAAAATCAACTAGTATAAATTGTAGGTACAATGTATCATAAAAATTAACATAATAAGGTATTTATAGAAATTTATATAAATCCACTCTAGTTGCTGAAGGCTTTTTAGATATATTTATATGAAACATTCACTCAGTTTGACCTCATCACAAAAATGAAAACGTACCATATTCTGGTATCACGCGACGCTACTAAATACATTGAGGTTATTTTATATGTCACTGTCAGTTATCAAATACGAGACAAAATATCTCATAAAGCCGTCCAGCGCTTTTAAAACCTTATTTGAAATTTAATAGATTTATAATATGAGTTAAAATAATTTACCTTTTTATATTATTATCTCAAAAGCGGTTTTATCAAAATATATACAAAATAATAGGTAATCTTGATTATTACAACATTTATTAATTTTTGCACTAAGCATAAATAGAAGTTCCTTCATAAATTACGCGCTTTAAGTGCTGAATTTATTTTTCATCAAACAGTTTTAGTTCATTATAATGATATTTACCATTTTTGTGCTTATGACTTTTCAAATACACTCAAGAATTTAATATCATAAATAATTTCTTACAAAATATTGAAAAATATCATATTAAACACTATTCGTCAAAATAAAGAATAGTGACATCTAGTGATGCTTTCTTACACCTCGATTTGAACTTAGTATATGTATTCTTCAGAATAGGTACAGAACGAACTGTTTCATATTTAACAGATGCGTATTATACGACGTTTTTGTCAGTTTATATGATTTCTATGATTTCTACTAAATTTTCGAATTGTAATAAATTAATTCGAATGAAATAAAATACATATTTTTATTAATTCATTAATTAAATAAAATACATATTTGTTTACGTATTACTTCTTTCTACCAAATTTACCGTACCTAACACGATTGGATTAGTTAATACAGATCTAATTAATAACACTAATTACTCTAATTAGTTTAGGCTTAAAATAAATCCTTTGAAGACTCAAGTCACTATCGTTGGAAGTACTATAAAATTAATATCCCGCATTCCTTTGTCGCAGCTTCCGGCGATACTATTACAAGGGACCGTTATAACATATAGTGACAAGGTTAAAAATTTAGGCATTATATTGGACTAAACATCTTGGTAACCGCAGATGAGTGAGCTAAGGTAAAGATGTTTGTCGCAGTAGGTTCTCTCCGAAGATTGTGAAAAATACTTCCCATTCTTACTAAAATTGTGGTGGCTCAGTCTCTTCTCCTGCCGATCCTTGATTACGTGGACACTTGCTATTTTGATCTAACCGAAGAGCAACTTAATAAACTTGAGCGGCTTCAGAATTATTGCATCGGGTTAATATTTGGGTGGCCATTTCGCTTTCGCCTTCGCAGGAATTCTGTTCAATCCCAATTATCCACATGACTTGAACGTTCTCAAAATAATTTTCTGTTAAGTACTCTTAAACACACTTCATCCTCTCTAAATCGAACATTGGGATCTGAGAAATGTACGTGATGTTGTCTCTATGTATATATGTATTATTTATTTATTATTATTGTACGCTTTACAACTAAACGTATTTATTGTCTGATTCAGATAAACTTATATATATATATATATATATATATATATATATATATATATATATATATATATATATATATATATATATATATATATATATATATATATATATATATATATATATATATATATATATATATATATATATATATATATATATATATATATATATATATCTGACCGATCTGCTGAATTTTGGACTGGTATATACAAGAAATACGGAAAATTTAGAAATGATTCTTTCGCCAACTGCTGATAGCCCATGGCGTTTTCAACATTTTTCCTTTATTCGCCTCTTACAACAACCATGGGAAGAAAGGAGGTGGTAGACGGCAAGGTTTATAATAAAATAAAATCTTCACGCAATTCTTAACACAGTTGGTAGGCTCGTACCAATGGGTTTTTCAAAAACTTATGTACGAATATCGTTGGCTTGGACATAAAGGCGGCGACGGGCTCACCACCTGTCACGTTGTCCCGAAAATATCTTCGGTGAAAGGTGGGTCGAAGGGACTTAATTGTCTAGACTGGGCCTCTGTCTACCCCTGTATTGGGAATTGCGTGAAGATATTATATATTATTTTATAATTCTTAACACAGGGGTAAACAGAGGTCTAGTCTAAACAATTAAGTCCCTTCCACCCACCTTCCACCGAAGATATCTTCGGGACAACGTGACAGGTGGTGAGGCCATCGCCGTTTTCATGTCCAAACCAACAATATATTTCGTACATAAGTTTTTTGAAAAACCCATTGGTACGAGCCTGCCACCTAGGGATCAAACTCGAGTGTCTCGACTCAAAATTCCGACCACCCAACCTCGGCTATCGTGACTAAGCTTTATAATCTATTCATATTAACACCTTTTACGGTTTATTTAGAAACTATAATTATCCAACATCAGTTATACGTCACTCACTTAATAATTAAATATTTTAGGGTGGCTCTTGTAAGGCGTAAATGAAAATGTTTTTTATACAGTTGATATTAAAAATGCAATCACAGCGATCAATATTTTAAACGATTTTTATTCCCAATCAAATGATTAAAAATAAAAAAAAAGAGTTGCACCAAAATTATTTTATAACCTTTTGTGAATAAAATTCATAAACGCTCTACATTTTGTTTGAGTTCGAGGAGAAGTCTATTTCAGTAGTTTTTGGTATTTCTTATTTTTATTTTATACGCTGCTACTTCTGGTTGCAATACGAGTGCATCAACCAACGACGGTTCATAGATGATATAGTGTTTTGTATAGATTATTGTGTTAAATTACTTATAGATTTAAATTTAATGATGGGACTTAAAATCAACAACAATCTTTCATAGAGAGGTAGGCCTCAATGCCTACAGTACAGTTAAAATTTTTCCGTGGTAATTGTAAGATGAGATGAACATGAGAAGCTAAATATTTTGGTCAGTAATCCTTCAACTAAGTAATCCTGTAAGAAATATTTATAGTAATATGCCAAGCAATTTTTATTTAATTTTATATCGCATGTAAAACTAATATTTCGAACACGATTACACGTTTAATTACGACTGTAAGACTAAAAGCTGGCTAAAGAATATGTGGCATTGTATATGTGTACACCATATTTATCTAACTGGTGTTTATATTGTGGTTGTTTATATTGTTTAGACTGCAAACATGAAAGGAGGTTGGTTAATCGATTTTTTTATTACCAAATACATGGACGGAACTGTATCATGAATATTCATTCATTGAACATTTTTATTATAACGATAGCAGGACATACTCGTCAGAAATATTCGTCCTAAATCCGTCGGCCATTGACTATATTTATAAATTCATAAAAATTTTGAACTATTTAAAAAATAACCAAACTCTCGCTTCCGCTTTTATCGAAATATTACGAATGATTTTAGCGTATCAGTGAAGTATTCAATTTAAATAATTAAATCAGAATTGTTGATCGCCACGCCTTAACTTTCATGTTACTGCTAGTTATAATGTCGCAAAGTATGGACGTGTCTCGACCAAAGCGCTATTTTGCATTACATTATCTTTTGTTGAGATTCTTAGGCCTCGGCTGGTGGCACCATCCAGATGAAGAAGACACGCGAAACTTCCCGGGATGGTATTTTTATTATGCTATAATAACAGAACTCATTTGGGTGGCGGGATTCGTAGGACTTGAGTCTTTAGATCCCTTTATCGGCGAAAAAGATTTAGATAGATTCATGTTTAGCCTTTCGTTTGTTATCACACATGACTTGACTCTCATAAAGTTGTATATATTCTTTTTTAAAAATCAAGAAATTCAAGAGATCGTACGTATTTTAGAAATAGATTTACAGAAATACTATCAAAATAATAAGCGAAATCATCGGACGATCAAAATAACTAGAGTAATGACTGCAGTTTTTGTGTTTTTTGGATGGATAACTATTGGTAATGCTAATATCTACGGAATTATACAGGACATTCGTTGGAAGCAAGAAGTTTCTCACCTAAACGATTCGATTGCTAAGCCACTTAGAACTTTACCAATGCCCATCTTCATACCATGGAGATATCAAACAGAAAGTTCATATATTTTTACATTCTTACTTGAAACTATTGGCCTTTTATGGACTGGTCATATTGTTATGACTATTGACACATTTATTGGTTCTGTTATTCTCCACATGAGCTCGCAATTCGCAATTCTACAAGAGGCGTTTCTCACTGCATATGACCGAACCATGTTAAAACTTTTTGAAGGATTTCATTCTGTCGAAGAAGACACTGTCGTTACATTAGTTAAAGTTAAAAATAAAGATAACGATAAAAATACAAGAGAAAATGTAGTAAGAAAATTTCGAACTGAGAAAGAAATTGAAGATGCTTTGGAAGCTATGTTAAAAAAATGTTTGAGACAACACCAATTGTTAATTAGGTGAGCAATTTTTTTATTGGTTAGTTATGCTAACATAAATTTTTCGATCACTAATAGTTTAATAATAACATAATTAGTGAGTAATAAAATAATAACAGCATAATTAAGAATTAATAGGTTATGTTTTATATTTGTACGTTGGCGGTTGAATAGACTTTTAGAAATTTGGCACACATATTTTTAAAAATTTTGTGTAAAATATAATACTTCTGACGTATATCCTATGTCAATAGAGATAGGACGTACGGGGAATAACGTACGGGACGTTAATGTCTTTAATTCGGCATTTTTTTTGAGAATAGTAAATTTTAAAATTGTAACTGTAAATCAAAGGATCACACGAGAATCCCAATGCACGACTGAGCTCTTTGATATTCTTTAAAAAAACTGCTAGTTCTTTATTATACTCTGAAAATTGGACTAGTAACAGTTGTGCATTCACATACCGCAATCTTAATATGAAGACTGACGGTTTGCAATGTTATTGACGACATGGCTGTCGTCAGAAATCAACTACGCGTCGCCAAGATGTAGTTTTTTTCTAAAGAAGTTTTAACGTACAAAGTTTTAACGTCAGATCAGTTGAACACTTTAATTTTATAGTAGGTTTACCTTTGTTTGAAACGTGGCAGATTAGCAATATTTAAAAAAAATTTTCAATGACATCACACGCTCGAAAATTACCATAATCGTTTTTACTCGCTACGATCATCTCAACAATTTATTCAGCTATCCCATTGAGTCGAAAAAATGTCCTTTCATATAAAAATCATTTTAAATGAATTATATCATATTAATGAGTCATATCATATTAATGAGTCATATCATATTAATGAGTCACGATGGCCGAGTTGTTGGGTGGTCGGAATTTCGAGTCGAGAGACCTGAGTTCGATCCCCAGGTGGCAGTACCAATGAGTTTTCAAAACTTATGTACGAATTTCATCGTTGGCTTGGACATAAAGGTGGCGTCGGGCTCACCACCTGTCACGTTGTCCCGAAAAATATCTTCGGTGGAAGGTGGGTCGAAGGGACTTAATTGTCTAGACTAGACCTCTGTCTACCCCTGTATTGGGAATTGCGTGAAGGTATATTTTTTATTTATTATTATATATTAATGCGCTGAACGCCGATCTTATGATATAAAAAGTAGTATCCAAACATCTTGCTGGAATCATAATAAAATAGAAAAACAGGTTTAAAAACAATTTGCGACAACTTTAAAAATTATATATTATTTAATTAAAATTTATGTATGTATGTTATTAAAATTTAAAAAAATGTTTGAGACAACACCAATTGTTAATTAGGTGAGCAATTTTTTTATTGGTTAGTTATGCTAACATAAATTTTTCGATCACTAATAGTTTAATAATAACATAATTAGTGAGTAATAAAATAATAACAGCATAATTAAGAATTAATAGGTTATGTTTTATATTTGTACGTTGGTGGTTGAATAGACTTTTAGACATTTGGCACACATATTTTTAAAAATTTTGTGTAAAATATAATACTTCTGACGTATATCCTATGTCAATAGAGATAGGACGTACGGGGAATAACGTACGGGACGTTAATGTCTTTAATTCGGCATTTTTTTGAGAATAGTAAATTTTAAAATTGTAACTGTAAATCAAAGGATCACACGAGAATCCCAATGCACGACTGAGCTCTTTGATATTCTTTAAAAAAACTGCTAGTTCTTTATTATACTCTGAAAATTGGACTAGTAACAGTTGTGCATTCACATACCGCAATCTTAATATGAAGACTGACGGTTTGCAATGTTATTGACGACATGGCTGTCGTCAGAAATCAACTACGCGTCGCCAAGATGTAGTTTTTTTCTAAAGAAGTTTTAACGTACAAAGTTTTAACGTCAGATCAGTTGAACACTTTAATTTTATAGTAGGTTTACCTTTGTTTGAAACGTGGCAGATTAGCAATATTTAAAAAAAATTTTCAATGACATCACACGCTCGAAAATTACCATAATCGTTTTTACTCGCTACGATCATCTCAACAATTTATTCAGCTATCCCATTGAGTCGAAAAAATGTCCTTTCATATAAAAATCATTTTAAATGAATTATATCATATTAATGAGTCATATCATATTAATGAGTCACGATGGCCGAGTTGTTGGGTGGTCGGAATTTCGAGTCGAGAGACCCGAGTTCGATCCCCAGGTGGCAGTACCAATGAGTTTTTCAAAAACTTATGTACGAATTTCATCGTTGGCTTGGACATAAAGGTGGCGACGGGCTCACCACCTGTCACGTTGTCCCGAAAAATATCTTCGGTGGAAGGTGGGTCGAAGGGACTTAATTGTCTAGACTAGACCTCTGTCTACCCCTGTATTGGGAATTGCGTGAAGGTATATTTTTTATTTATTATTATATATTAATGCGCTGAACGCCGATCTTATGATATAAAAAGTAGTATCCAAACATCTTGCTGGAATCATAATAAAATAGAAAAACAGGTTTAAAAACAATTTGCGACAACTTTAAAAATTATATATTATTTAATTAAAATTTATGTATGTATGTTATTAAAATTTAAAAAAATGTCTTCTCGCACATTCCCAACAAAGAACAAATATTGAAAAAAAGAATATATTTTTTGAACTTTCACCATAAGAATATAATCTCAACTTTCCAAGTAAATGTAAACTTTTTAAGGAGTATATAGAACTCCTGCAAATGACAGTGTCCCGCTGTGAGAAAAAATATCAATTCTCAGTCAACGTGAGCAATAAGGGGACCGCATTCATGAATATGACAGGCAGCAATATCTAAGGATTACCCAACCAATATTGTCACTCGGTTGCTTTTTTCGCACGCTGAAATCAACATAATCCGCGTTTCATATTCGCCGTCAGTTTGCTAAAATGAAAAGAATTCATAGAAATTTCTATAAAACCTTCACATTTGGTAAGCTTGGTCAGATTCGTCGTGAATTCGCATGCCATTTACAACTGGCTGGTATCTAAAATATAATTTAATCCAAGTTATAATTTATTAATAGGTGTAAGTAATAGTAAAAGTAATATTCACGCTAACATTTTTTTCTCTTTACTTGAGATTTAATTTTCGTTTGTATTATCATACTTTGATTTAAACGTTTGAAGTAAACTATGATAAGAAACAAAGATAGAGAGTTATATAGATTGTTCAACCGCAATTATCAATAAACACGAATCTAAGTATTACATACCATAAAACATTACCAAATTAACCCGGCTTACTCGAAAGCACTTCCATAATCCTTCAACGCCATGTCGTTAGATCAATTACAACAAAAAGAAGCTACTGTTCTACTATTTGACTGGTTATTAGCAGTTTATTGGCTTTTGCTGTTGTTTGAATGGGTCGACTCGTCGATCTTGCAGGTGGCTTTAAGCGTGAAGAAAAGCATGTTCTCCTTTTGCGTTAAGTCGGGTAAGTGAAGTAACTGGAAACCCTGACCTTTTTCTCCTCCTTTACTTTATCCCTCTCCTTTAATTTTTTTGTAAAGTAGACGACTCACAGTTCCAATACCTTCATTTGTCACCGTCTCATATAAAAAACATCGTAGTCGTGTCGTTAAGAGTAAGCATCTTAATATCCATAAATGTTTGTCTTTATTACAGTTGCGTGGAAAAATTCTCGGCGACGTATTCTTACGGCTTCATGACTCAATTGCTGTCTAGTATGGCGGCAATTTGCGTTGTAATGGTTCAAGTTTCGGTATAACGATGGAGATATAAAATTTTAAGTTCTTACAAGCTTTTGCATGCTTATTTGCCAAGTTACATTACACAAAAGACTCATTCTTTAGTTATTCTTGCTAAACTTAAATTTAAGTGCGTAGATAGGAACAACATCACATACATTGCTCTGATCCCAAAGTAGCAAAAACACTTATGTGTAATACAACGAAGGTACCACAAATAGCCAGGTCCGTAAAAGTGTTTTTTTCAAGGGCCGTTCGCGAATCGAATCCGGAATCGGACCGGGGCGACACCTTCTAAACCAGTGTGTACGCCAATCGTACCCGGAGGTCGTCGATAATTGCACACATTTATTTATTAATTTTTGCCAATAGCATATAGTTCTATCAGCGCGATTAAAATGACACAGTAGTGTATACTATGAATAAATCATGACGACCTCCGTGGATGAGTGGCGTAAACACTGGTTTTCAAGGTGTCGCCATCTCGAGGTCCCGGGTTCGAATCCCGGTCGGGTCAATGTAGAAAAACCACTTTTTCTCCATTTTCTCGGGTCTGAGTGTTGGTGATGCCTTCGTTGTTTCCGATTCCCATACCTCAAGTGCTTTAGCATCTTACATTGGGATCAGGGCAATGTATGTGATGTTGTCCAATATATAGGTATATATATGTATATATTTATTTATTTATTTAAATCATTGAATTTCATCTGCTAAAAATCATGAAAAGAGTCAAAAACAACACAAATGTTAATACATTCTTTTTCTACTATTACCACTCATAATCAGGGACATTAAATCATTACATATTCAAAGACGTGTCTTTGAATATGTAATGATATCTACAGCTAATTTAGACAAGTTCATAATTTTTATTTTCGTGTGGGTAAATTATATTATTTATATGTAAAGATTGCATATTTCTTGTATTTTGAATGAATTTCTCTTTATAGCAAGATGCTTCAAGTTTGAAATCAATACGTCTGGTAACATCGTTGGCTTTCTTCGTTGCTATGGTCATACAACTTGCATTACAGTGCTTTACGGGAAATGAACTAACTTATCAAGTAAGTATAAAATTATTAATAAAAAAATATGTTAACGCCATTTCCAATACTGGGGTAGGCAGAGGTCTAGACAATTAAGTCCTTTCAACCCATCGTGCACCGAAGACATTTTTGGGGCAATGTGACAGGTGGTGAGCCCGTCGGCATCTTTATGTCCAAGCCAACAATAAATCGTACATGAGTTTTTGAAAAAACCCTTTGGTATGAGTTTACCGCCTCGGGATCAAACTCGGGTCTCTTGACTCGAATTCTAATCACCCAACCACTCCTATCTATCTACCGTGAATAATTATAGATTATTAAATTATTCACGATATATTTATTTAATATAGATACTATTATTATCTATATAGGTATATTCTCTTGTCTTGGTCTTAGGTAAAATTGGTTAAAAAAAACAAATATATCCTACACCTTTCACAGTCAAAAACCAACACAAAAGTATACAACTTTTATAGCTCAAGGCATATCACTCGGAAGGTGTTTCATCTCAGAGGCTCATAAGTTAGAAATAAAGAACACGACAAAAGTACGTTGAGCCATTCTTTTCAGAACAGTTTCCGACACAAGTAGTACGCGTGAAGGACTGCTTATGCATTGAAAAAGAAATACACGATAAAAGAAAGATAACGACGCAATGAGAACACTGGAGTGCCTAGTAAAATTGAATCCCCTTTTTTCATTCTTATTCGTAATAAGAATGAAAAAAGGGGATTCAATTTTGAGATAGGATTTACTGTGTGCTTCTTTTCATTTTTTGAGACGTAAGACGAGTCTGTTTTGACAGCTTGATTCTTATTATTTCTTTTCTGACATTTATCCTTATTTTTTTTCTTGGTATTTATTTAAACTTTTTATTTAATTTTATTGTTACACATTTTTTGTAATAAGAAATACTATTCGACATCTAATATTAATTATATATTTAATTTTTGATAATATGTTCTTGCTCACGATAGCCTGGGTGATCCTCACGATAGGTTGTGTGATCGGGATTCGAGTCAAGTGACCCGAGTTCGATCCCCAAGGCTCGTACCAATGGGTTTTTCCTAAAACTTATGTACGATTTTCCTTCACCGTCTTTATGTCCAACACGGCGAAGGGCTCACCACCAATCACGTTGTCCCAAAAATTTGTTCGATGGATGGTGGATCGAAAGGACTTAATTGTCTAGACCCCTGTCTACCCCTGTATTGGGAATGGCATGAAGATTTTTTTTTACTATTATTTATTCTATTGATTTTTTTTTTGTTTTTATAATCACTAATATCCTAATTGGATGGGCCTAACAAATTTTGATATAGATGAATAAAAGTATGAAAATTACGTTAAAAATACGTTAGAGGTTACTTACGAGTCTAAGTTACTTATATTCAAAAATACAACCACCATCCCTGATAAAACAGGACTAAGGTATCTCCTAATCAGCTGAATGAGTACTAGTGCCAATTAAAATCACCACGGTGTCACGCTGTAGACGTTACTCATCATAAATCCAAATAATTTAGTTGAAAGTTTTAAAACCTATTATATTATTATATTATACTTATATAGTGATATATATTATATATTACTACATAATATAATGTCTACTCCGTACGGGAGGATTTGTCATGCTACGAATGGAAGGCGAATGGGCGGACGCAGTACCACCTAGTATCTTAGACACTGCTGCCCGTAACCAGACCGCTGAACTTAGGTCTGATTCTTCTTGAGATGCTGCATTTATCCATAGTCGTCTCTTATGACACCGAATGTAAGAAAAAGGGTGGCAAATTCTACGACGGTACCACATGTCAAATTCGGACACTATACGTCTCTTTAATTTTAATTTAATCATAGGCTGGACGAGTGGCTGATGCAGTAATGCAGTGCAAGTGGGAACGGATGCCGCCTCGCCTTCGAACTTTCCTCGTAATAACAATGATGCGTGCTCAAAGACCACTACGTCTTACTGCCGCTGGATTTGCTAATATGGACAATGACTGTTTTTTGGCAGTAAGTCAAACATTATCAACAGGGTTATAAAGACCTGCAAAAATTTACTTTAGGACATAGCCACTCCCATAATCGCCACACTTGACAAGTGATTTGGCGATCGTAGTAGCAGATAGCTGCCACATAAGACGCTGCTGTCCTTCACTGGTCTACTGTCTGTGGTAGCCAACCGTATTATCAAGGTATTTCCATTAGCCGCACCTTACGACACCCACGGGAAGAAAGGATAATCTTAGCTAATTTGTAACGATTTGCAGAAGCATTTTAAAATAGTCTTTTTTTGATAATTTTAATATTATTATCATTATAGGTAACTCAGTATCTGTCAATAATGAAGTAACTATTACAATTTTCAACAAACCCATATACATCCATTTAAATACTCTTTTGTGTAGAGTTTGTGGGAATAGGTGTATCGTCTTCTTTTCCGATTTGTCTTTAATACCTTACCTAAATATGGTGTGCTATTTACTATAGTGCATTATTGGCAAAATGCTCAGGCAATGGACTTTAAAAGAAAATTCTTTTGGAATACCGGTCTATGCCTAGAGCATGATTTTATGTAACAAATTCAATTCAACAGAGATGTTATTCTGAATTAATGGATAACTATACACTTCTTAGGTCATCGCACATAATAAAAGTAGTCGAGTATGCCGATAAATGTGGATACCGGATAAAAAATGGATAATAACTTACAAATTAGTTAAAATCTTCAAACCATTCCCAATACAGGGGTAGTCTGAGGCCTGAGGAGACAGTTAAGTCGTTTCAACCCACCTTCCACCGAAGATATTTTTGGAACAACGTGACAGCTGGTGAGCCCGTCGCCGTCTCAACGTCCAAGATAACGATATAATTCGTAAATAAGTTTTAAAAAAACCCATTGGTACGAGCCTGCTAACCGGGGATCGAGCTCGGGTCTCTTGACTTAAAATTCCGATCACTCTACCACTCGGCCACTCGTGACTCTTAATAAATTAGCATTTGATTTTTTTTTGCAAAAGATTTTATTTTCTACTACCTCTAATTAATTTAATTAATCGAGTTCTACTTGCAGATCCTGAAAGCTGCATACTCTTATTACGCTGTTTTAAGTCAGAAGCAGGTGTAGTTTTATGAATTGGGACCGCATAATGAACCAAGAAATTTTTACACGAAATTTATTGAGTAGAAACATTTTACAATTCATGTTTGTATAACAATTTTTAATCAATACAATAATATCAATAAATTGCCACATACAACATACTAAACTTTACAATCTAAACTATCACAGTTCTCGTAGATATAAAATTAATTTATATAATTTACAAAAAGAAATTAGACAATTATTTGCCGCTTTTTATTTGTGTTATTCATTGTTTATTTCCAAATATATTATAAAACTTCCATTCGTATGGAGTTTTTATTCTATTAGAGTTCTAAGAGAGGTGGTTTTGGAGACACTGATCGTGACTTCTCTATAGTTTTTATGTCCAGAACTGTCATTTCTTCGCATCTGAAAGGAAAAAATGTTAATATATTAAAATATTCAAAATCCGTATTTCCCGTTTCAGTGTAAAGCTCGAACAATCAAAAAAGAACTCCGAAAATCGTAGTTTTGAGCTCAGAATCGTCCTAGTAACCAATTTCAGTTATTTCCTTTATCTTCAATGTTCATACCAAAGAATCACTTACAGATTTATAATAGTAAAGTAAATTTATATATATAGTATATTTTTAATAAATCTAACGAAATGATTCTTAGGCCTCTATGGTTAGAATTAATTTTATCTGGAAAAAGTTGACTTCCCTTCTGTTCTTCATAATGATTATTTATCTTTAGGTTTGGAAGTCTCAATTAAACACTGACTCAATTGAATAAAACATGTTCAAAATTTACTTCGCAGTTGAATTAAATGTCACTCACATGACTGACGTGATATTCGTAGAATTCTTCCAAAGGACGCCATAAAATGTAGAAAAAAAGTAGAAACTTTTATTATTGATGCATTTTGTTTGTTACATTGTGGTCCAGCTGCGTCAAATAAATCCGAAAGATCCGAAGATCAATAAATACAAATTACTCTTTGGCTCTTTGAAAAATGTTCTTTATATACGTATGTCATTCGTAATATCCTAAAGTATTTAAGATATAAATTATATAAGTGTTTATAAATACCTTCACGCCAATACAAGAAGTAGACAGAGGTGTAGACAATTAAGTACTATCGAACCACCTTCCACCGAAGAGATCTTTTGGACAATGTGACAGGTGGTGGGCCCGTCACCGTCTTTATGTCCAAGCCCACGATATAAATCTTACGTAAGTTTTTGAACTCGGGTCTATTAACTCGAATTCTGATCAACCTACTAGGCTATCGTGACTTGTTTTCAAGTTTTTAAGTCTTAAGTTTTTAAATTACAAAGTTTATATTTAAATAATAAACATACATATTCATTATATAAACTAGTAGTTTGGATTCATACTATCACTTTATCACTTATTCTATATAACTATCACTTATTCCCATTCTTATAATACTGGGGAAGACAGCGTTGTAGGCACTTCAATCCTTTCTACCTACCTGTCACTGTTTACCTACCTACCTGTCTATTTGGGACAAAATGGTCGGCCGTCTGCCGTCTTAGAGTTGAAGTACTAAGAAGTATTATAATAGCGTTATAATACATTTACATAGTATATATATCTATATTTAAATATGCACATATCTATGAAAGTGTTTATATTCCTCAATGATATATGTACTTTCGGCGGCATTCGGACCCTTTAGCATATCAACCTTTAGCCTTGAGGGCGAGGTCATTACCAACCAGGATATTGGAAATATTTAATATTTATGTAAATATTAGAATTACATATTTGAGATAAAAGTCACGATAGCCGAGTGGTTGGGTGGTTGGAATTTCGAGTCAAGAGACCCGAGTACGATCCTCAAGTGGCCGTACCAATGGGTTTTTCTAAAAACTTATGTACGAATTAATATCGTTGGCTTGGACATAAAAGGCGGCGACGGGCTCACCACCTGTCACGTTGTCCCGAAAATATCTTCGGTGGAAGGTGGGTCAAAGGGACTTAATTGTCTAGACTAGTTTCTCTGTCTACCCCTGTATTGGGAATTGCGTGAAGATATTTATTTTATTTTACATATTTGAGATATAAATTTGAGAAATATATTTCAGTTTTCGCTATACTCAAGTGTACAATTCTGAGAGAAAAAAAAACTTTTTTTTGTGTCATGGCTACAGAATTTATATATAATATTCCCTGAAAAATTTAAAAGAATACAAATTTAAAAATTAATACAACTTGAAAAGCTATCTGACAATGTATTGATTTAAATAAAATATTACACTATGTACTTGAAGTCAAGATCACTTGTACTTGAAGCCAAGTGTGTGTGAATTTGTATATCAGATAGTACATTCAAGAATTGTAGTTAAAATCGTGATAATTTCCCGAAATCTTTCCTAAGTTTTCGTCTAGAGAATTCCATGAAAAAGCACTACGCAATTTGTAGCGAAACATAGGTACGTTTAAGATTAGTTCCTTCGCATATGCTTGTAAACAAAAGTATAGGGTACTTATACCCTCCACGCGTACAAAATCGCGGAAAAAGCTGGTACTGCGTAATAAAATGACATAGTAAATACAAACCTGTCGTCAGTAGACTGCGCGGCATTGTAAAAAACATCGGGCAACGGTGAATCGTGCTGACTCAGCAATGAGCTGCCTGCTCTTGGCGGATGCGGTCCATGGCTGGCGTATGGCGAAAATGGCACCGCAGCACGTAAAGCAGCCAACACTAGTAACAGGCCACCTAGTAAAGAACACGTCTGTTCAATTATTTATTTATCATACATGTGTGTATGTGCCCTGGTAGCTGGTCTGCCAAAGATTCGCCTGCTTAATGTATAAAATCCAAAATCTGAAAACTTAACACTGAAATCTCTTTATAAGTATTTTTATAAGTCCTTTCATAATAACAGGTATTACGAAAGTACTTATAAAAAGATTGTATACTCTCATACATGTGAACAAACTTCAGAGCAAAATATATACATATATAATCATACAACAACTTCCTTGGAAATGGTTTCAAATGCCAGAAAATCAAAAAAAATAAACCAAGTTTATTCTTGAACAATTTTCAATAATGTAAGTACATCTGGATACGAATCAGTTAAGTGGCACGGCAAAATTGGATCAACAATTTCAATTCAAAGTTCTCTCCTTTTATTCGAATGAGGAAAATTCACAAGTTGGCAGTGTATCTCAGCCTCTTCTGGCAGTCGCTAATAGGGCCAGCCATGTCGTGTCAGTATGTTATAACTTTTTCGCGGTTTAACTTGCTTCAGATCTTGAGTACATCACAATGTATTTCATGTGTTGAAATACTCTGTGATGTACTCAAGATACATATGTGTATGTTTCTAATGTTTAAGTGCTTATAAGATAAATTGTGTCGTTTATCTACAATAGAACATACCACCAATTTTCTTCGCATAAGTATCGTAAAATGCGAATAAGGAAAAAACCTATAAAATAGCAATTCTGATAGCGGGATAACTACATTTTGGATGTTACAGTGACCGACAGGGACATGGAACTAGGTGTCTGGCACTGCAATTGCCAATGCTTTTGCCAAAACGGTGATTGCGGCGAACTTATTGGGTTATAATTGAGAACAGTATGATCGCTTATAAATATTTTTTTTGTTTGTAAATAATTGTGACATTCAAGTAAACTTGGTTGCCCGTATATTTATTACTTACGTCATTGCTTTTTTAAGTAATCATATATTCTTACTTGCTTTAGAATATTATAAAAATTAACACTAAAATACGTGGTACTAGCATTAAGCTGGCATTTTTTATATAAGTTGATTACGTCAACTAACTGAATTTCTATTGTTAAGACACCTGCACGGACGTAGTTATTTCAATGGTATGTGTATATTATGATAATCGAGAAATTAAACAAAGGGGAATAAAAAAATTCACAACATCCATTTGACAATAACTAATAACTCTACTTTTAGTTTGTTTAATTTTTCAATAATTTTTCAATCCATAAAATTAACAAATCTTTTCCACGTATACTACTTGAGAAGGACTCAATTAATGTTGCTCATTATTTCAGTTTTAGTAACACAGGAAAATATTTCTTCTCCTTCCTCCTTCTTCTTTACAGCCTATCAAAACTTCACTGCTGAACGTAGGCTTCCCCCAAAGGTTTCGACTCATCATACTCTGCACTTGTCAGAAGGAGCCTAGCTGGAACTGCCACTCGAGAAACGTCAATGGTTGTCAGTTCAATGAGCCACTACTGCTAAGAGAACGTTTGTATAAAAGATTTATTTTTAATTAACAGAAAAAATTTAAGAAAAAGGTGATAATTATTAATGAATAAATATTGTTCGTATCCACCTGAAACAGCCGCGAGTGCCGTCAAATTGGCAAATAAGATTGCAGTAGCGGCGCATGCATAAAATGGCGCCCGAGCTCTACCGCAAGACCATCGCATGAAGTCCCAGCATCGTAGTGACATTGTGTACTCTCCGCGACGGCACAGAAGGTCCACGAATAGCGCCACCACCCACATTGTTTCCAAGAGGAAAACAAATGCCGCGCCAACTCTGCACACACATTTGAAACAGTAAATCAATTGGTTATTTCCTCAACTAATTGGAATAAATAATTTAAATTATTTATGTTATTTCATCTGTGACTAATTATAATGATAATAATTTATTCCATATAGAAACAAATTTATGAATGTTGTTATTTAAAAAATTACTTCGCAACCCTCCGCATGAAAATATAAAACATTGGTACGAGCTTTTGTCATTGTGTGTAAGTGTGGTAACGGTGTAATAATATTGCCACCCCTTTTCACCCTGTGGGTATCGTAACAAACTCGAATAATGCTATAGCAACCAATAGATAGCGGGATAAACATCGTCTGCGTCAACAAAACGATAACAGCGTCTGAGGTGCGAGTGGTCTGCTATTGCGATCGCCAATCCGCCTTCCAAGCGCGATAATTGCAAATCCTCCCCATGTAAGAGGCCTATGTTCTGAAGTGGACTTTAACAGGCCGTTATGTATGTATGTACGTATGTTTGTCAGTGTGATCGAACTCTAAATATCTACATAGTCAGGTGGTATTGTCACACAGTAAAAACATTTCTTTTAGAATGCTGGCCACAAAAAAGTTTATTGAATTCGAATTTCGAATTGTTCATGAAAGTAAAACATACTTATATAATATATATATATATATATATATATATATATATATATATATATATATATATATATATATATATATATATATATATATATATATATATATATATATATATATATATATATATATATGTGTATATATATATATATATATATATATATATATATATATATATATATATATATATATATATATATACATATATATATATATATATATACATATATATATATATATATATATATATATATATATATATATATATACATATATATATATATATATATATATATATATATATATATATATATATATATATTAACTAAGACAAATAACAAATAATGGCTAAGTGAAGTAAATACTTTATCCGTTCCGAAGTATACGACGAAGCGGTGGTTCGATTCCAAGAATTGTATTCTCTTTTTGTCGTTTTGTTTTTTAAATATTTAATCCGTTAGTTTTTTTTTAAATATTATTTTTATTTTATAGTTTTTTTTATTAATTTCATATTCATCTAAATTTTTTTTTTAATTTTTTTTTCTTTTTTTTATAATTTTGGATTACATTTAGATATTTCGGTCAAAATGGCAAAATGTGGGGGCTGCGGTAAATTTTTAGCTACAACAGGACCTGATGCAATATCTTGTAGCCGTTGCGAATCGGTTCATCATCGCGAGTATGTGCGTCTTACCCGTTCAGGAAAAGCTCCTCGGGATTGGGCGTGCCCTTTATGCTCATCGAAATCACCTCGAAGTGACAACACAAATACCCCTATAAAAGGGATAGGTAATACAGATAATACACAAATATCAGGAGCTGGGGAGGGCAAAGATACTGCAATAGCGCCACGAAGCGCACAAATTGACTCTGCTATACTACAAGCAATTGAGTCTGCTGTAGCACATCAATTTCACGTCTACTTTGAAAAAAGATTTGCAGAGGTTACACAGAATCTCTCATTGCTTCGGAAAATCAAAGACAGGCTTTCTTGAGTAGGGACTACGAAGACATAAAAAGCCAACTTATATCCAGCAAAGAGCAATCCAAAGAATTAGAAAACGAAAATAAAATTTTAAAGTTAACTGTACAGGATTTATCCGGCAGACTTTCTCAAGTAGAACAACATATGCGACAGAATAATATTGAAATAACTGGATTACCGGAAAGTAGATCAGAAAACTTAATAAGCACAGTCGTACAACTGTGCAAAGTTGTATCTTCTAAAGTTACGGAAAACGATATTTTGACAGCAGTACGAACTAGAAAATTTGATCCAAAAAGTACCCGACCCAGAGCAGTAGTAGTAAAACTAGGAAACACTAAAGTACGGGACGAATTGCTTGCTTCGGTTTTAAATTTAATAAAGGAAACTCTGAGAATAAATTAAATACGCAACATCTGGGCTACGGTGGTAAAAAAGTCCAGTGTTTATTTGTGAGCATTTATCTCCTGCAAACAAGGCAATTCACGCGGCAACACGAAAAGCTGCACGAGAAAAGTGTTATAAATATGTCTGGGTCCGTGATGGACGAATCCTCATCCGTAAACATGATGGTACACCAACAAAAGAAATCCGAACCCTCGATGCAGTCAATTTTCTCTAATGAAAACAGTTCACAACCCCAAGGCAACTGCATAATCCCTATTATTAATTCTATTAAGATTTATTACCAAAATTTCCGTGGGATGCGCACTAAGTTGCGAAATATAAGTGTATCTGTACTTGTAAACAAATATGACATTATTGTTGCCACAGAAACTTGGCTCAACGGAACCATTAATGACGGAGAAGTACTAAGCTCCTACTACAACATTTATCGTAGAGATAGATGCTCGACTTCGCTGGCTGGCAAAGAAGGTGGCGGAGTGCTTATTGCCGTATCTAAATCATTAAGTTCAGTTCGTGTGAATAAATGGGAAAGTGACGTGGAGGACATCTGGATATGTTTTAAAGCATGTGTTGCTGAAGAAACTAAATCTATTAATCTTGGGGTGGTGTATCTACCACCTCCTGTAACACAAACAACTTTGAGTAACTTCATGAATAATGTATCAAAGGTAATGGAAGAGTCTGCAAATCCAACCGTTCTTCTTGGTGATTTTAATCTCGGATTTATAGAATGGAAGGAAAGTATAACAACAGAACAAGGGAAATATGGATTAACACCACAAAACTACCACAACTACCTCGGATACACATTGATAGACTTCATGTCGTTAAACAATTTAATACAGTATAATGGCGTAACAAATTGTAACAATAAAATCTTAGACTTAGTTTTATGCACTTCTAACACAGGCCATTGTTTTGTTGAAAAATGTCTTGATCCTATTTCAAAAATCGATGAGCATCACCCTCCTATTGATATCTCTTTACAGTATTTAAAACAGGAAATGTTAAATCAAAAAAGCACAGTCAAGCTAAATTTTTTCAAAGCAGACTATGAGGCTGTGAATGCTAAATTAAAAGATATCAATTGGGATGCGATATTTCAAGATGTAGGAAGTAATGTCAATGCTATGGTAACTTTATTTTATGAACATTTGCGATCAGTCATACATTTAACAATTCCTAAGTCAATGCCAAAAAGTTCTAAATATCCGGTTTGGTTCTCTAAATCCTTAATTAAGGCAATACGCGAAAAAGAGAAAATCAGGCATCGTTTTAAATTATTTAAAAATCCGCGGGATGAAGTAGAGTTTAAAATTCTTAGTAAAAGAGTGCATGCACGTGTAAATAAAAGTTATAAAAATTACGTTTCACAAATAGAACATAATGTTCAGTACAATCCAAAATGGTTTTGGTCTTTTATGAAATCAAAAAAAGCATCTACTTCTTCAATACCATCTGTGATGAATTTGGATAACAAACAAGCTTCAACGGGGGATGACATCTGTAATATGTTCGCTACTCATTTCTTCTCCAACTTTGTGCCTTTAACAAATGGGTCGATGTCAAAAGATATTGATCAATGTTTATATCCCCAAAACTCTTTAAGCCGTATAGTTTTTAGTGAAAGAGATATAATTAAGGTTATTAAAAAGATAAACCCTAGTAAAGCTTGTGGGCCAGATGGCATACCTCCAGTATTTATAATGAGATGTGCAAAATATCTTGCATTACCTCTTAAAAAATGTTTAACTTGTCATTATTAACAGGAACATTTCTAGATGAGTGGAAGCTTGCTAATGTAGTACCACTACTCAAAAAGGGAGTCGCAACCGACGTTAGAAATTATCGTCCTGTGTCTCTACTTTCATCTTTTGCAAAGATATTTGAGTCTTTGGTAGCGCCAATACTGACTACACATCTCAATGTCATAATAACACCACAGCAGCATGGGTTTTGTTCTAAAAAATCTACGGTGAGTAATCTAGCACTTTATGTTAACAATTTGTGCAATTCATTAGATGCTAAATTACAAGTGGATGCACTCTATACCGATTTTAATAGTGCATTTGACAAAGTAGACCATGGTATTTTGCTTCGAAAGTTATCAACATTTGGAGTGCATGGACTATTTTATAAGTGGCTTCAATCGTATTTAACTGAACGAAAGCAAAGGGTAGTTACTGGTGGTTATGAGTCGAATTACTATTTTGCTACATCTGGTGTGCCTCAGGGCTCTCATCTGGGACCAATATTATTTCTAGCATTTGTTAATGATATAGTTGACGTTATCAAATATAGTACTTGTTCTTTGTTTGCCGATGATCTAAAATTGTATAAAAGTGTTCAGAGTTTAGACGATGTAAAAGAGCTACAAAGTGATTTAAACTCAGTATATTCATGGTGTAAGGCTAATAAAATGGTCTTAAATGCTCAAAAGTGTTATCATATAAAGTTTACCAAAAATGCCAGAGTACTGCCTTCCAGTTATAAGTTGCATGATGTTGTTCTTAAGGAAGTTAATTCTATCCGTGATCTAGGTGTTCAGATAGACTCTAAAATATCTTTTAGAGAACATATAGATAACATTGCTGGCAAAGCAAATAAATGTCTCGGATTTATAAAGAGATCGTGTAAGGATTTCCGGTCAATATTACCTTTAAAAATACTCTATAACGCATATGTAAGAAGTACGCTTGAATACGCTTCACCTATTTGGAATCCTATGTATCAGTGTCACATTTCTCGTATCGAGCGTATTCAAAAAAATTTTACTAAATATCTTGCAAATAAAAGTCAATCCGTATCTCGTTTCGTAAGTTACCCTCAAAGGTTAGAACATTTTAAAATGAAGTCCTTGGAACATCGTAGAACTACGGCAGACTTAATGCTTTTGCATAAAATTCTGAATGGAAATCTGTTAGTTCCTGAATTACTCAGTGAAGTAAATATTGCTGTTCCACGCAGGAGTAGCCTCAGGGCTGTTAGAACAATAAAGGTATTGAGACTTAATCGCTATCGCACTAATGTAGGCAAGAACTCACTTCTTAACAGAATTTCTACAACATACAATAATATTTTATCGGTAAACCATAGCCTTGACATCTTCCACAACACCACCAAACAGTTTTGCAACTATATTAATTTCAATGATTACTAAAATAGAAAATAATAAGTGTATACATGTGTGTAAGTGTTTATGTTATTTACGAGTATGTATATGTGTGTGAGTGCATGTATATATGTGTATATATATGTATGCACATATATGTCTCAAGAAATGTTTTCTAGCTATATCTTTTAAATATAATATAATATAATAGCTTTAGTTTTTAAATTAGTCTTGAAGTATTGTAACGTTCTTTTTTTAATTTCATTTTTGTTTTTGTATTATTATTATTATTATTTTACTTTCAACCAAACTTTTTAAAATTATTTTTAATATTGTCAGTTATTCATAAACCTTTTTACATTTACGAAGAAAGGAATTTATCACCTGGTGCAAATGTTGTGTACGCCTGTTATTGATATGTTCATATGATCTTTTGAGTTGTATATGTATTTTTAAGCGAAATGTATTGTGAACATGTTTTTGGTGTACCAATAAACAATAAAATAAAAATAAAATAAAAATAAATTATATATATATATAAAATAAAATAAAATAAAAATAAATTATATATATATATATAAAATAAAAATAAATTATATATATATATATAAAATAAAATAAAATAAAAATAAATTATATATATATATATATATATATAAAATAAAATAAAAATAAATTATATATATATATATATATATATATATATATATATATATATATATATATATAAAATAAAAATAAATTATATATATATATAAAATAAAATAAAATAAAATAAAATAAAAATAAATTATATATATATATATATATATATATATATATATATATATATATATATATATATATATATATATATATATATATATATATATATATATATATATATATATATATATATATATATATATATATATATATATATATATATATATAAAATAAAATATACTAAAAATGCATACTTTTTAGAATTTCACTCATTTTTAAATATGGAGTGGACGCTTAAAGAAGACCGTGTTGCAGTTATTGCGTTGCATCGTTGCGGTTACGCGCCAATTCAAGTTTTTGACATACTGAAAAATTTGAATATTACCAAAAGATTCGTTTATCGTACCATCAAACGATACAATGAAGACTCTAGTGTAGATGACATGAGTGTGATGGTCAAGAAGTGGTCGCCCTCGGTCTGTTCGGACTCCAACAGTGATAAAAGCTGTGAAGGCTCGAATTCAAAGAAATCCCAAACGTAAGCAGAAACTGGTGGCCCTTCAGATGGGGTTAAGCAGAACCACGGTGAAAAGGGTGTTAAATGAACACTTACGGCTTCGGGCATATCGAAGAAAAACAGGTCATTGTTTGGATGCTCGTCTAATGCACCTGAGACTGAAGAGATGCCGCGCTATGTTTAAGCGGTACGTGGGAAAAAAATAACGGGAAATTCTTTTTTCGGATGAAAAATTTTTACCGTAGAAGAGAGCTACAACAAACAAAATGATAAGGTGTACGCACACAGTAGTGAAGAAGCGAGCAACCGTATTCCGCGTGTCCAACGAGGTCAGTTTCCATCCTCGCTCATGGTTGGGAGTTTATTTTTGGAACTTAACAGAGGTATATTTTTGCGAGAAAGGTGTAAAAACAAATTCCAAATGCATTCGTTTTTACAATCAAAATACAGTCCTGACGAACCTTGTGGAACCAGTTTCTCATACCATGTTCAATAACAGGCACTAGGTATTCCAACAAGATTCGGCGCCAGATCATAGAGCGAAGAGCACACAAGACTGGCTGGCGGCGCGTGAAATCGATTTCATCGGGCACGAAGACTGGCCCTCCTCCAGTCCAGATTTGAATCCGTTAGATTACAAGATATGGCAACACTTGGAGGGAAAGGCGTGCTCAAAGCCTTATTGGAAAGCTCAAAGCCTTCGCCAATTTGGAGTCACTCAAGACATCCTTGATTAAGGCAGCCGCCGATATTGACATGGACCTCGATCGTGCTGCGATAGACGACTGGCCGCACAGATTGAAAGCCTGTATTCAAAATCACGGAGGTCATTTTGAATAAACCTTACATAAGAATCTATGTTTTGTTAAGTTCATTTTGGTATATAAATAGTTAAATAATGAATAAACTTCTACTATATACATATGAAAGATTCTCTAAAATGGAATTCAGGTTAATAAACACAGACAACTGAAGGGCCCCACTAACGAGCACTTTTTTTGCACAAGTTTGCGTCACCATACTTGTAAAACAACACTTTTTTCATATTTTAAACGTACTCCTGTTGCCAATTATGAATTATAATAATTTTTAGGATATAGAAGCATACATAGATATGGAACACGACTCATTCATCAGTGATGATGATTATAAACTAACATTATGTTAATAAAATATTAGATTAGGATATTAGAGCTATTAACCAAACACTGCTTTGCAAACAGATTGTTGTACATAAAATTCTTCTTGTGCACGTGGCTCCCTTTGCTTGAATGAAGGTCAAGGTAAAAACCAAAATCTAATAAAATTCATTGTTGAACACTTGTACAAAATTCACTTTATTTAATTATTAATTAATTAACCGACCGGTTTCACCTTACAGCATCATCACGGTATTGGCCTCAATTTCATAGATTTTAAGTTCATCTATGTGAGTTTAACTTGCAGAGAACTAAACAAAAGAAAGGTTGTAAGGTTCATGTAATATTTTAGGAATATCGCCATTAAAATAAATAATACAGAAATATTCAACCAGCTAATACTCACAAGAAACCTGGTGCAACCTCATAACCCAGAACCATCAATTCTGCGCCAGCTCCACTTAGAACTGTAAAGGCAAAGAAAAATATTTCATTTTATATATCTAAATAATATAAATGTATACCTTCACAATATTCCCAACACTGGAAACATACTTACACCTCTGTGTAAGAGGTCTAAACAATTAAGTTCTTTCCACCCACCTTTCATCGAATACATTTATTGGCACAACGTGACAGGTAGTGTACCAGTCGCTGTCTTTATGTCCAAGCCAACGATATAAATCGTACACAAGTTGTGAAAAGATCCATTGGTACCATCCTACCACCTGAGGATCGAACCCGGGTCTTTTGACACGAATTCCAATCACCCAACCATTCGGCTATCGTGTCTAAATAGATGTAAAATAGAAACGTGTAAACGTCGCGGAAATAAAAATAGTATGTAAAAACGAATTAAAAACGCGAAATAAAAAGCATATAATCGTACAGAGGCCCATAAATAAATTGATTTGGCGTGTCAGTGTTTTTGTTTATACTTAGTATTAATATAATAGGACATATTCCTATTCTCATAAAAATATTATTGTTTTTGAGTACTTATTAAATTTTAAATGTCTTCACGCCATTCCCAATACTGGGATAGGCAGAGGTCTAGTCTAGACAATTATGTCACTTCGATCCACCGTCTACCGAAGATAGTTTGTTACAACGTAACAGGTGGTGAGCCTGTCGCCATCTTTATGTCCAAGCCAACGATATAAATCGTACACAAGTTGTGAAAAGATCCATTGGTACCATCCTACCACCTGAGGATCGAACCCGGGTCTTTTGACACGAATTCCAATCACCCAACCACTCGGCTATCGTGTCTAAATAGATGTAAAATAGAAACGTGTAAACGTCGCGGAAATAAAAATAGTATGTAAAAACGAATTAAAAACGCGAAATAAAAATAGTATGTAAAAACGAATTAAAAACGCGAAATAAAAATAGTATGTAAAAACGAATTAAAAACGCGAAATAAAAGGCATATAATCGTACAGAGGCCCATAAATAAATTATTGATTTGGCGTGTCAGTGTTTTGTTTATACTTAGTATTAATATAATATGACATATTCCTATTCTCATAAAAATATTATTGTTTTGAGTACTTATTAAATTTTAAATGTCTTCACGCCATTCCCAATACTGGGATAGGCAGAGGTCTAGTCTAGACAATTATGTCACTTCGATCCACCGTCTACCGAAGATAGTTTGTTACAACGTAACAGGTGGTGAGCCCGTCGCCGTCTTTATGTCCAAGCCAACGATATAAATCGTACACAAGTTGTGAAAAGATCCATTGGTACCATCCTACCACCTGAGGATCGAACCCGGGTCTTTTGACACGAATTCCAATCACCCAACCACTCGGCTATCGTGTCTAAATAGATGTAAAATAGAAACGTGTAAACGTCGCGGAAATAAAAATAGTATGTAAAAACGAATTAAAAACGCGAAATAAAAAGCATATAATCGTACAGAGGCCCATAAATAAATTGATTTGGCGTGTCAGTGTTTTTGTTTATACTTAGTATTAATATAATAGGACATATTCCTATTCTCATAAAAATATTATTGTTTTTGAGTACTTATTAAATTTTAAATGTCTTCACGCCATTCCCAATACTGGGATAGGCAGAGGTCTAGTCTAGACAATTATGTCACTTCGATCCACCGTCTACCGAAGATAGTTTGTTACAACGTAACAGGTGGTGAGCCCGTCGCCGTCTTTATGTCCAAGCCAACGATATAAATCGTACACAAGTTGTGAAAAAGCCCATTGGTTGCCCCCACGAGCACCCCAACGAGCCTGCCCCTCGGGATCGAACTCGAATTCTCGACTTGAATTCCGATGACCGAACCACTCGGCTATCGTGTCTAAATAGATGTAAAATAGAAACGTGTAAACGTCGCGGAAATAAAAATAGTATGTAAAAACGAATTAAAAACGCGAAATAAAAAGCATATAATCGTACAGAGGCCCATAAATAAATTGATTTGGCGTGTCAGTGTTTTTGTTTATACTTAGTATTAATATAATAGGACATATTCCTATTCTCATAAAAATATTATTGTTTTTGAGTACTTATTAAATTTTAAATGTCTTCACGCCATTCCCAATACTGGGATAGGCAGAGGTCTAGTCTAGACAATTATGTCACTTCGATCCACCGTCTACCGAAGATAGTTTGTTACAACGTAACAGGTGGTGAGCCCGTCGCCGTCTTTATGTCCGAGCCAACGATATGAATCGTACATAGGTTTTGAAAAAGCCCATTGGTTGCCCCCACGAGCACCCCCAACGAGCCTACCCCCTCGGGATCGAACTCGAATTCTCGACTTGAATTCCGATGACCGAACCACTCGGCTATCGTGACTTCTTATTGAATTTTTACAAACATACAGTGAACCCACAATATTTTTTAAAATTTTAATATATATATATATATATATATATATATATATATATATATATATATATATATATATATATATATATATATATATATATATATATATATATATATATATATATATATATATATATATATATATATATATATATATATATATATATATATATATATATATATATATATATACATATATATATATATATATATATATATATATATATATATTTATTAAATGTTAATATCGTGTTTCACTTGGCAAAAATCAAAACAAAAATTTTTTAAACTATGTATTTATTGAATCAAAGTATATACCTATGCTATCTATACTCAAAGGTACTTTTGATTCTTTTATTTAAGTTATTATAAAAATTTACTTAACTTGGGAACCCTTGAGAGTTTACCCTTCCAAACAAGCATATCATTTTCCAGATTCCAGGTCCTCAATTGACTTAATAATCGATTAACATACATAGAGGAACATAGAACCGGAGGAGGGTCTATGGTTGGTTTTTGGAGTCGGTTAATAAAATAAAGTTTTATACATAAAACTTGATGTATCTTGTGTCGTTCAAAGGGTGTCTAGTGCTCTTCGTGGTAGGAGCAAGTAGTAGATTCTGCTGCTAAGTGCACGAGCCGTCTTAACCTAACACCACGACCGCGATGAATAAGGTGAGGTAAACGAATCTTCTAATTCTTGGTTTTATCCGGTGAGAGAGGCCCTCAACCTTTTTCCTCTCTTTTTTTTATTTTCATATAAAAACTTTAACTCACATATGTTTAAAAATTGAGGAGCCAAATGGCTAAGTGATTTTTCTATTTGTAACTCTTATTTTGTTACCATTTTTAATTTTTGGGTAAATGTTCAATATGTTTATACTGTATATGTTAGTTATATAAAATTGCCGTGTGGTATCGGTGTAGGTATAATACCAACCCTTGTCTTCCTGTGGCTATAACCCGAAAAGATTAAGAGAAAAGTATTGTAAATGGCAATTATTTCCTATAGATAGTGGAATAACTATCTCTAAAAGTATCAGACCACAACTAAGTAAACCAATGACGGTGGGCGTAATCTAGTGTACAAGGAAAGGAAAATACCAGATATACTGAATATGATAGAAATGCTGAAATTACAATAGACCGGTGACCGGCAACAGCGTTAGACACTCTTACCTGATACGATGCGTCTGGTCAGGCTTGCTAATATATTCTAATATATAATAGAGTAATTACTAATATAAGTTATGCATATTCCGTACCACGTGATGGTCTGACAATATGGGACAATAGCACTGATTGAAAGAGAGCATTTGTATAGTAATATATAGCATATTACATATACTTACCCTTCTCAGGAATCTTGTAGTCCTTTATTTAAACTACTTGGTTTATAACCTCTTCCGGCTCTCTATATTTATGAAATATGTTTGTTTGTCCACAAACGACTAAATTTAGTAAAGCGTATTTGATTAATTTTCGAATTCGACGCAATATGAACAGACTACTTCTAGAAATGCTGTGAAAAATTCAAGAAAAGCTGTGTGACAGTATGCATTAAAATTATATAATGAATTAGACTATGATTATAATGATTATAATCCAAAACTAGGAAATGTTTAAAAAGAAATTACTGGAATTATTTAATGTAAAAAATTTTTACAATGTTGGTGATTTTTTAAATGACTAATTATAAAACTAATATTTAATATCAATATTAATATTGGCAAAACATTAAGGTTCACATATCTTTTTGTAAGCATGTACATGGTTTAAGCAAATAAATTATTATGATTAAGCTTCAAGATAATGACAAAACCCTCCTTAAGGGAGAACCCTATCTCCTACAGTGAACTTTCACAATTTGTGTTAGGTTAGATACATCTAGATGTTGCCACGTTATACCATCGAATAATGGAATTATAAATCATATATTATGTATATTTTGATAAAGTACACGCTAGAAAATGGGCATAGTTCTCACTCCACAGCAAGATAGACGCTCATTAAGAACGAAATCGGCTCCAAAATAAATTACTAAAAATAATAAAATAATATACATAATAATATACTTACTCCAAAATAATATACTTCTCCCATTTTAAAGTCGTAAATAAGACTTCGTAATTAGACTTTTGTCACACATAACTCTGGTCACACGAGCGAAGCCACAGGCGTAAAGCTCAATGTATGCAAACCAATATGAATGATAAAAATACTAACATCTAACGCTTCATTTACTTTCATGAATTTCATAGCAAGTGAATGCAGAAAAATTGTGCGACTTTTGACAGATGCCGGAAACACATTAATCAAAAGTCAAACTCGGATTAATGTTTGAGGAGTGCGGCTGGCATCACATATAGTAAAATATATGTAGTTAAGTATAATAAATAGTGGGTACAGTGAAAAGTACACAAACAGCCATAGGAAAACTCTTTGAAATGTTAAATTATTTTATATATTTTATAATTTTTATCCCGTCTAATATTAATTGTTCGTACCAACTGTATGCTGACGACCTGCAAATTTATCTCCAGTCTGACATTGAAGAACTCCTCTGTGCAATTGCTAAATTAAACTGCATAACGCTTTGCAATCTATGTTAGTTAGTAAGTAGTACTAAAATGCTAGCTAAAGTTATTCTTGTGAACCTGCCCTCTATACGTTAAAACCATGCAGTGATTCCATTTTGGGCTCTGTTTGTAAATCTTGAGCTTCATATCGATAACACCTTGAACTAGGGAAAACACGTAACTGAAGTTAACCGTAAAGTATCCGTCACGTTACGAAAGCTCTACCGCCTCAAAAATCTTCTTCCTTGAGAAACTAGGCTTATGCTTGTCCCGGCGCTCGCTCATTTTACTAATCAATGATTAAGCAGATGTATGTTAATGTGACTTGAACAAAGATCTTCTTGCTAGATCGCCATGTTAATAATTGTATAAGATATATTTTCAACATTCGTAAGTATCATACTTATTCACAACGCAATACAATACAATACAAAATACACATTTCACATTACCATTCTCGTCTTAAATGGCTTACAATTCAACAAAGGTGAAAGGCTATAATTCTGCTTGTTCTCTTTTCAATCATATATAATGCTACTTACTCTTCGTATGTTATGGATCAATTCCAATTGATAAAAATATCTTAACGCAATTCCCAATACAGGGGTAGACAGAGGTCTAGTCTAGACAATTAAGTCCCTTTGTCCCACTTTCCACCGAAGATATTTTCGGGACAACGTGACAGGTGGTGAGCCTGTCGCCTTATTTTTTATTTGGTAGAAATGTAATATTGTGCAAAACTTTAAAGACAACCATCGTACCCTATGCTTGTATACGGATGCTATGTTTCTGTGTAAATATATAGAACTTACAAAGATAATGACGAAATATATAATTACTATATTACGTTCTTAAGATAAGATATAGGATAAGTGGAGAAAGATAATATACTGTACGCCGTAAAACGTCTTTATTCCCAATTCTCAAATCTTTTTACCCAATTAATTTAAATAAATTATTTATTCCGGTAAATATTTTCACACATTTATAAAAATGAAACAAAAACGACTGTAGCAATAAAAAAAATAATGAAAAAGTAACTGTAAATGAAAACAGCACACAGTAGTGGAGCGGCGGACCTCGGTACACACCGCAGGTTTGCAACACTGATCTTCAGTCAACAAAAGGCCAATGTAGTTTTTTTACAATGTACTTTACATTTTTATTCAACTATTATAAAATAAAACTTCATTATACGCAAAAAATTGGCAACTCTATCATAAAGGTATCGGTTTTTACGATAAATGTCATTTATTTGACCCATAATGAGAGTTGAAATATAAATATTAATTGGTTCTAATAATACGTTTACATTTACAATGTAAATGTAAATTAAATATATACATGTGTTTACATGATATATAAAAAATTATGTAAATACAAATTAAAAATTCACAGCATTAGGATGATGTTCCTCTACGGTCAGGTTCTTTTATATTAAAAATTTATTACCTACTTGATGTTCTAGGTACTTATAGTTCCATAGCTAAATGCATAATGATGGATATAAGAAATTCAAAAACGAGAGTACTGCAAGTTTTAGCTCCAAAAGGGGCAACTTTTCATCTCTCCGACTATTTGACTCACTCTTTCAGTATTGTCACACGTAAAGTACTATAATTAAGATTTTATAAATAACTCTTAACAAGCAAGAAATGTCTAATAATAAATATCAAACATTGTCATTTTTAATTTTCGTAGAAAGCCAATCCAAAGTATCTAAATACCGACCAAACGAACAAATAACAAATAAATAAACAAAATAAAAAACTTCTCGCAATTCCCAATACAGGGGCAGACAGAGGTACAGTCTAGACAATAAGTCCCTTCGACCCACCTTCCACCGAGATATTTTCGGGACAACGTGACATGTGGTGAGCCCGTCGCTGTGTCAATGTCCAAGCCAACGATAAATTTGTATATAAGTTTTTTTTTGCAAATCCATTGGTATGAGCCTACCAAGTGTGTACTTAGTGAGTATTTTTTTATTTTCGATGCACAAATAGCAACCTGCGCATAACGTTAGTTGGCCATTAACGTGACTAAAATAATTTTAAACGTATTCGAATAATTCGAATGATTTGCGACTTTAATGATTCTGTTACTCTTATTTACACATATTTTTTATAGAATTGACTTTTTATATTATTTAAATATGATATTGTATATATATATATATATATATATATATATATATATATATATATATATATATATATATATATATATATATATATATATATATATATTTATATATATATATATATATATATATATATATATATATATATATATATATATATATATATATATATATATATATATATATATATATATATATATATATATATATCTCATAGTAATCATATCATTGATTTAATCTTAGGATAAAGAATCTCAGTGTAGACAAGACAGTAACGAATAAGCTTGACCTTGAAGGTCAATGCCTATACCTTGTCAATTAGCTTCATAAAACTATACATACGTCTACGTTACATTAGATGACAATGTAGACGCAACGATATTAATACCACTGCAATATAATATATCAAAATATAATATTCAATGCTTGTGATGGATATGAAGCGAAGCCAACATCTATTTCGAGGATAAGGAAGTATTGTATACATGATCATCTTATTATTATAAGTTATATCTATATAGGTGATTAAGATAGTTTCTCGGCTAAAGGGGCACACTGAGTTGTTGTTACGTACAACGTACATAATCACAACCGCAAACAATTGACGGCATTGATTAAGATCGATTATTGGAGATGATATGTACATACATCATAACATAAAGAATGTTGCTTAAACTACATAGTCCACAAAAATATAATTTTTTTTTAAAGAAGTAAGAGATAACCGCCGCTTATGTATCTACCGTCGCAACATTAGTGGTGCTGCAGGAGCGTTGTCTACCTTAAAGAAAGGAAATGAGAAAAGAGGAATGAAAAGAGAGAAATGAGGATGATAAGTGTAGTCTAACGAAGACGTCTAGACGAATCGGAGAATCACAACATATTCCGGTAGTCACTGAGGTATTGGTCCTGTGTCAGTCCTGCCGTTTTGTCTTAGTTGTGCCGTTTAAATATCGCAGTATATATCCAAATATCATACAATCCCAAACCATTACGTAATATAAAACGATTTTTATTGGAATTGTATTACTTGAATCATTCTTTGTATATTTATGTAAACTTAGAGTTTTTACATATTTACAAATATTATAGACATTACAAACATATATAACAACAATATAAACATTATATACGTTGGGTTATAAATATGGTTGAAATTGTCAACATTTTTTAGACAGTTGAATTACGATAATGTAAAAGTTATTGATTATGACGAGGTTGAAAACACTTAGGTCACTTAAACAAGATTGATTTCTTTTTAATTATGTAAATTTCTTTATCTTTCCTTTTTCTATATATTTTTTATTCTATATATGTAATAAATGTTGCTTGACTGTTAGTTAAGTTTGGTAAATATCGGCGTGAATTACTTGTTCCTGACAGACAATATCACTTTAGCGAGGCAAGTGGTTTTCGAGCAACTTTGTCCTCGATTAAACCGCTCAAGTTGCGATGTTATTCTTCTCCAGGAGGAAAACTCGCCCCTAAAAGTTTTTGATACCTATTTACAATTTGTACAGTCGCTTTATAAACTAAGACGACGACAAGCTCACCACCAGTCACTAAGCTGAGGGAAAATGAAAGTCGGAAATCCTTAATTATCTACACTCCGCCTATTCGATTTACCAATGTGGAACATAAAAAGAAATGAGTATCTCGCATTGTTATGCAAATAAATTATATTTATTTTGAGTTATTATATTATTAATCCAAATTTAGTTTAGGAACATGTAACTATTGAATTTTCTTTTAAATTTGAGTTTGTTATACTTTTGGACTATCGATCAAAATATAACTATTTTCGAAATAATTTATAATAAAACACTTACACATAGTGGACCGTTGAATAATCAAGAACGATTATAAAAGTATTATACATTTTATAAACAAAAAATAAACATATGAAATCTTGTTTACTATTGAATCAAAACTAGGTTGATTTGAAATATCTTAAGGGTAAAAAAGTGAAGACCAGTATTTCTGCTAAGTGACTTAAAAAAACAATAATAACGATATAGGTGCAAACTTGCTTTAACAAGTTGCACATGTGCATATTAAATCTATAACTTGAACTAGAATAAAATGTTATTTATTTTATAAAGTTCAGAAGATACCGACAGGTGGTTTATTCAGTAGCATTATTAAGACTGGTTTTAGCATTGCTCATATTCCTGTTAACTATTATAATAATCATTTTTAATAATATATTTATTCAATAACTTTAATAATTGAAGTTAGATAGAGCGGTTAAAACGATAAAAGTGTTCGCTCCTTCGTAAAAAAATTAAATATAAATATCTTCACGCCATTCCCACACAGTGGTGACAGAGGTCTAGACAATAAAGTCGTTCCGACCCACCTTCCACCGAAGACATTTTTGGGTCAATGTGACAGGTTGTGAGCCCGTCGCCGTATTAAAGTCCCAGCCAACGATATAATTCGTACATAAGTTTCTGAAAAACCCTATTGGTACGAGCCACCTGATCGAAATCGTTCTCTTGACTCGAATTCCGACCACCCAACCACTCGGCTATTACTACAACCGATTTATGTATAACGAGGCGTTATTCGCTTGATGTTAATTGTTGCACACCGCTTCGAGGCTAAATGCAATTTAACCGAATAAAGATGATAAATTATAATGATTTTATATATTTACGCGAACACTACACATCTAAAATAAAACAAAATCTAAAAGCGTTTTATTTAAGATGATCATTTATCTAATAATCAGTTCGATTTTAGTAATTTTAAGTTGATAAGTATTTTAAATACGAGCATGATTTTGTTTCTGTATTGTATTGATAAAAAAAAATATCTTCACACAATTCCCAATACAGGGGTAGACAGAGGTCAAGTCTAGACAATTAAGTCCCTTTGACCCACCTTCCAGAAAAGATATTTTCGGGACAACGTGACAGGTGGTGAGCCCGTCGCCGTATTAAAGTCCCAGCCAACGATATAATTCGTACATAAGTTTTTTGAAAAACTCATTGGTACTGCCACCTGGGGATCGAACTCGGGTCTCTCGACTCGAAATTCCGACCACCCAACAACTCGGCTATCGTGACTTATTTATTGATTGATGATATTATTGTATTGATGATAATAAAATATAATGATTATAAATGTTCCAAATTAATTCCACAAAATGGGCGTAGTTTAACATTATTGTCATATATCTTTAGTCGTTACATTTATATACTTTAACTTCGGTTAACGTTACTACAAGTACTGATTACATCAAATAGATTAGAATAGATTTCATACGTCATAGTAATGCAGATTTTGTAATTATAACTTCGCTATATGGAAATTTGGTAATATTTGCCTTTTACGTGTCCAGGAGCATTACAAAATGTAATACTGATTCATCACTTAGTATATATGGTTGTACGTAAAATTATCCCTATTTGTTTTTGGTAAAGGTACTTGTAATGTCCAACATGATTTCTACTTTTTATACCGTACAGTTACAACGCTAGAAGACGTATCACTACCTTTGCGTACCTTACCCTATGTGTCATCAGAGGCGAGATTCATGGCCACCGCGAAATATACCAGGCCAAAATGTGACGAATATCATCATTTTCGGATCTGCCTGTCCGATACAAAACCCCGCTTGATTCACGAGTCGTGAAATGTGAAGTTAAAGTCACGATAGCCGAGTGGTTGAGTGGTCGGGATTTCGAGTCGAGAGACCCGAGGTCGATTCCCAGATGGCAGGCTCGTACCAATTGGTTTTTCAAAACTTAACCCGAATTATATTGCTTGCGGCTTGGACATAAAGACGGCGACGGGCTCACCACCTGTCACGTTATGCCGAAAATATCTTCGGTGAAAGGTGGGTGGAAGGGAGGCTAGACCTCTGTCTACCCCTGTATTGGGAATTACGTGAAGATATTTATATTTTTTAAAAATGCTGCGCTCACCAGAAGTTTGTCATGATAAAAGACGTCATCGAGAAAATATTTTATTAATCCCTTTAATCTCAGACCAACAAGCTCCTATTTTTTAGTTAGTAAGATACACTACATGCACGATGAGATGGGACTTTAAGAAGTCTTATACTCTAACAAGCACAACTCACAATCATATTTACGTTGCACTATATACCACCAGCTGATACTAATGTATGAACTTGTCGATAATAATAATTTTAACATATAACCTACACAATTATTTATAGAAAAAAAAAACAATTATAATACCTATGCGATTACAATAATAAAAAGACTCAGACGATCGCTTATTAGAGACAGGCATTGTTGGAAGTCAAATCAAATCAAATATTTCTATTGCCTATAACATAACAATTATGTCTAGACAATCTAGCTCTTTTATCTCGTATTTTTCAGACCTCATAAGTATAGTATACAATTAAAGTAGATATCGCTGTTTTAGTAACCAAGCCAACAATATAAATAGGTACAAGTTGATAAAGTTTCGAAAACCTCACTAATACGAAATTATACATGGTAGAGCCAGGCGAAAGCTGCTGCGGCTGCAAAAATTGGATGGCTGGACCATGGATGGATGGACGAGCATGACCTCGCAAAATATTGACACGAATTAATTCAAAATCTAACTTAAATTACCTACATAAACAAACTAAAAGTGGCTATATATGTTTGCAAAAATTTCCGGAGTTAGAGTGTTAACAGAATAATTTGTATTTAAATATCATCATTTTCGGATCTGCCTGTCCGATACAAAACCCCGCTTGATTCACGAGTCGTGAAATGTGAAGTTAAAGTCACGATAGCCGAGTGGTTGAGTGGTCGGGATTTCGAGTCGAGAGACCCGAGGTCGATTCCCAGATGGCAGGCTCGTACCAATTGGTTTTTCAAAACTTAACCCGAATTATATTGCTTGCGGCTTGGACATAAAGACGGCGACGGGCTCACCACCTGTCACGTTATGCCGAAAATATCTTCGGTGAAAGGTGGGTGGAAGGGAGGCTAGACCTCTGTCTACCCCTGTATTGGGAATTACGTGAAGATATTTATATTTTTTAAAAATGCTGCGCTCACCAGAAGTTTGTCATGATAAAAGACGTCGTCGAGAAAATATTTTATTAATCCCTTTAATCTCAGACCAACAAGCTCCTATTTTTTAGTTAGTAAGATACACTACATGCACGATGAGATGGGACTTTAAGAAGTCTTATACTCTAACAAGCACAACTCACAATCATATTTACGTTGCACTTTATACCACCAGCTGATACTAATGTATGAACTTGTCGATAATAATAATTTTAACATATAACCTAAACAATTATTTATAGAAAAAAAAACAATTATAATACCTATGCCATTACAATAATAAAAAGACTCAGACGATCGCTTATTAGAGACAGGCATTGTTGGAAGTCAAATCAAATCAAATATTTCTATTGCCTATAACATAACAATTATGTCTAGACAATCTAGCTCTTTTATCTCGTATTTTTCAGACCTCATAAGTATAGTATACAATTAAAGTAGATATCGCTGTTTTAGTAACCAAGCCAACAATATAAATAGGTACAAGTTGATAAAGTTTCGAAAACCTCACTAATACGAAATTATACATGGTAGAGCCAGGCAAAAGCTGCTGCGGCTGCAAAAATTGGATGGCTGGACCATGGATGGATGGACGAGCATGACCTCGCAAAATATTGACACGAATTAATTCAAAATCTAACTTAAATTACCTACATAAACAAACTAAAAGTGGCTATATATGTTTGCAAAAATTTCCGGAGTTAGAGTGTTAACAGAATAATTTGTATTTAAATATCAATTTATTCTTATGTAAACGTAAGGTAATACCGGTATAGTTATCGTAATGGTCATATTAATTTTGTTTTGTAAATTTAAGGATAATACGTATATTATTATTATTTGCTCTTATTTTCATATAATTTAGGAAAAACCACTTACCAACTGCAGTTATAAGACCCCACAGTCTTGCTAGCGGTTGTAATACATCCCATAATTTAAAAGCAAATGATTTTTTTGGTGCAGACACTATTCTTGTTGGAATTCTGATCGGCGTTTCTTGCGAGTTAAGTTCATCATCAGTATTTCGGATAGGCTTTGAAGATTCAACACTCATAATTAAATAATTTAAATAACTTTTTATAAATAAATTGTCATATTTAATATTACACGAACTGTTGTTATTTAAAACTGTATTTTAAAATTCATACAATAACACCTCTCATTGTTAATATTTCATAATAATATAATTTTTGTATGAAGTTATTTTACATTGTTAATGTATTTATTATTTATTTATCCATAAGCCAAATTTTACATGTTATTATTTATTTTTGTAACCAATGTGACGCACTATTAAAAATTAATGTTTATCAGAACTTTGGCAGACTGCCCGCTTGCAGAAATAGTGGGATAATTCTCATTGAAACTTTTTATGATTAAAACAATAAGAATTTAACTACATTGAAAATGTCTAATAAACACATAATTTATTACATATCACAAAAGTGTTGAAATAAGTCCAATACCACAAAAAAAAAAGAAATTGTTTCTATAAACCAGAAGCACGTAAATCGGGTGCCGTTCCACGTTCGTACACGTACGCAATCAGCTGAGCGTTGCGAGATACTGATTCACAGAATACTTTTCTTGTTTGATATTTAATTTACGTTAGTCTGGCAACAAAGTACTCTGTGATATAGCAATGCGAATACTGCATTTGTTTGGATAACTAGCCCCATCAAGCATATTTACCGGGATACATTAAAAAAATAAACAGGACAAATTAGTTTAGAGTTAGACGTAAGATACTGCGCACCACCATTTTATTTCCACGCATTTCCCATAACTGGTATAGACAAAGACCGGAACAATTAAATCATTTCGGCCCACCTTTCACCGAGCTTATTTGAGACAAAATCGTTCTAAAAAAAGTCATTCAAAATAAAGTGCTTGGAGTCAACAGTTTACCCGACAATTAGAATTTTAATTACTTATAATAATAGGAATAAATTGCATTCAATTCATATAGGGTTCTCCGACTCTAGCTATAACATGAAATTCCCACGAAGTAGCAATTTATTTCTGGTAAACATATAATCACATTGACGTCTCCACAACTTTTGCCGTTTCCAAGAAATCGTTTTTTTTTCGTTCCGTAATATAGGACATTATTAGTTTTCCTTAATTAAATTTTTAATTTAATTGCTCTATATATAACATTTAATTTAAATGGCTATCTTGGGAAATTTTTTATTTATTTATTTACACTTTATTGCAAACCTCACAAAGAAAGTTATACAAAGGGCGGACTTAATGCCATTAGGCATTCTCTGCCAGTCAACCCGAGGCGTGGAGAAATATTGTTAAGGTGCTTTAAACTGGGTTACAGAAAAAGAAAATCAATATAGGACCTAACGAAAATAAAGATGCAATATAAAATACTAATACAAATAATAAATATAATATATATACATATACATACATACACACATATATACATATATATATACATATACATACATACACACATATATACACAAATATACATATACATACATACATATATAAAACTTAAAAAACATTATTATGACTGTAATGACCAATCACTAATTCTAACTGACAGTTAAAAGGTGTTCACGTACAAGTCTTTTAAATGTCGACTTATTGGTAACTTTTCTGATGTCTTCGGGCAAAGAGTTCCAGAGCAGTGTAGCCTGAATGGTAAAGGAGTGACCAACAAAATTGGTAAAGTGTTGCGGAATACTCATCTTGTAATTAGATGAAGACCGCAGGCACCGATCATGAATTGAGCATTGAAACTGAAATTTATCCTTAAGATACGAAGGGTAAGTAGTATCATTTATGATTGAGAAAAGAACAAGCAGAATTCTAGAGTTTCGCCTTTGTTGTATAGTAAGCCATTTAAGACGAGAACGGTATTGTGAAATATGGTCATACTTACGAAGGTTGAAAATATATCTTATACAATTATTAACAAGGCGCTCTAGCTTGTTTAGAAGATCTTTGTTCAAATCACAGTAGCATACATCTGCATAATCAATGATTGGTAAAATGAGCGTCTGGACAAGCATAAGCTTAGTTTCCCATGGAAGAAGATTTTTGAGGCGATAGAGCACTCGTAGCGTGGCCGTTACTTTACGACTAACTTCAGTTGTGTGTTTTCCCCAGTTCAAGGTGTTATCGATATGTAGCCCAAGATTTTTAACAGAGCCCGAAAATGGAATCACTGCATCGTTATAACGTATAAAGGGTAGGTTTCCAACATCGACTTTAGCTAGCATTTTAGTACTACCAACCAGCAAAGATTGACATTTTGTTGCATTCACAGATACTCCAAAGCGTAAGGACCAGTCTGATACTGCTTTCAGACAGTCATTTAATTTATTAATTGCATCTTGGAGTTCTTCAATATCAGACTGTACATAAATCTGCAGGTCGTCTGCATACAGATGGTACGAACAATTAATATTAGAAGTGATAAAATTTATAAAAATTGAGAAGATAATGGGAGAAAGTATACCGCCTTGCGGAACGCCACAACCTAGTCCCGCTCATTGAGAGGTCTTTTGTCCCATATAGACCGATTGCTGACGTCCGCGAAGATAAGAAGATAACCACTCCAATACCGTGGAAGCGAATTTAAAGTTAGAAAAATTGCAAGAAGGATATCATGGTCGACTGTGTTAAAAGCATTCGAAAAGTCCACAAGCACCATAACTGTAACTTTCTTCTTCTCCATACCCTCACGAATATCATCAGTGATTTTAAGTAGTGCAGTTGTGGTGCTGTGGCCAGGACGAAACCCAGACTGAAAGTTACTCAGTAGGTTATGTTCATATACAAATTTGGAAATTTGCTTATGTACACAGGCTTCCAAAATTTTAGAGAGAAATGGCAATATTGAAATAGGACGGAAATGATGAGGAAGTGTAGGATTAGGTACTTTGGGGAGAGGTCGCACGAAAGCCTTTCTCCAAAGAGAGGGATATTGTCCAGAGTCTAGGGAGAAATTAATAATGTGAGTGATAGCAGGAAGTATAAATTCAAGGATGTTAGCTATCATAACCCTACTAACCTCATCGCATCCCACGGCCCTGGATTTAATTGCCAGTACTGCCTTACGTACCTCATCCTGATTCACGGGAGAGAAATTAAAGACAGGGATGTGTGGAGACTGCATTGAAGCAATGTATGCTATGGTTTGTGCCCGGATGGTAGGGTCCATTGCAGTAGTAGCAGTAAAGTATAGATTCAAATCATCGTGGGAAAGAGAAGGACCATACTCCATGATAGGTGATTTAAATATCATGGTTATAAATATAAGGTCTCTATAATGCACTAGATTCTAGAAGAATCAACGGCACTTTTTTGCTTATCACTAAAAGATCTAATAATATTATCTCATTGTAGATTTTGGTTTTTAAAAGAAGCGTATAAAGAAATTGAAAAAGCGTACTAATTATTTAATTATTGCTTAGGAGCTTTTGATTTTATTGGGTTTTTCTTATACGTGGGTAAACCTAGCCCTTATTATATTTATATACGAAGATACTTACCTAACGTCATATAAATGCCGTTAGGTAAGTATACACCCTATACAACCATATTGCACACAATCGCGACATCCCCCGCTTTGGCCGGTCTCTATGCAGCTCTACTATACTATAGGCAACCTATGGTTATCAGGAAGTCAAGTACTTTAATATCCATAGTTCACCCGTCATTACCGTGAAATAGTAAATCTGGACTATTGCTCCGCCGCCAACCACATGTTGGTCACGGAAGACAGTAATAGTGCATCGTAATAACTTCTCTCTCTCCCTACGGGATCCTACCTACCGCATCTGGGCTCAAACCAAATTTGTAAGCGATTGCACCGTGACTCCGAGTCGACTGAGATGGGCACGGAGAACGGAGAAAAGACAAAGGATACAAACACTACATTCTCTGTCCCAATGCGACCAATGCGCATCCGATGACATGCCCACTTAGAGCGAGCTCGGGTCAGGCTAGCCATGAAGGTTCCCGTTTGTTTCACCTTATATGTTATAGTCACTATTACAAACCCCCACCGCCACGACCTGCTAGACCTACTTACCCTGGTTTACTGTTTATTTAAGAAATACTTATAAGTAAGTCTTAGAGAAGAAGTTATAGAGATATGTCTATAAGCTGGCTAGTACCACATAGAATAAAAAGTTGAAGACAGAATAAAATGTAAGCGTATGACAGACCTGCTTAATAATTTTCCCAATGAAAGAAAAGCAAACGTCGCAGACTTGTACGAGTGTTGACGCTAAGAAGTACCTATTCATGCTAAAGGTGCGAGAAAGCAAACCTTGTTTTTTTAACCTGTTCTTGCAGTTTTAAAACAAGTTACTTAACTTAACTTTCAAATATATGTATGCGAAATTTACAGAGAAATAAACATATAACAAGTTAAACGACGGTTAAAAATATGTTACTGCTTTAAATGATCCAATGTCATCTTTAAATCAGCTAAATTCACTTTATTTTTTTTCAGGTTATTTAGGTGTTTAGATATTGAGGAACACATTTTCTCAAACAATTTTCTCCTAGGTAAATCAAAATTTGTGGTAATAATATATATATATATATATATATATATATATATATATATATATATATATATATATATATATATATATATATATATATATATATATATATATATATATATATATATATATATATATATATATATATATATATATATATATATATATATATATATATATATATATATATAAATATCTCTATTAAGGGACTAAATGTTAAAAATAATTTTGAACTTTTTCATTGTTTGTTGACGGTGCGTGAAAAATACGACACTGTAAATATCTACTGTCTACAGTGATCGCCAATCCGCTTGCCAAGTCTCTACTTTCGGACCAGTCGGCGGTCCTTCATCAGGTTGAGTGGGATGATTTCGCAGTTGCGCCGTATCACGGCGACGTGCGATCCGATCCGGTGCCTACACCGAGTCGGTACCTTAATCGTTTTAAATATTTAATTAATAATATCTCACGAAAGTTTTAATAGTTCACGCATTTTTACAGAATTGGGGTAGCCAGAGGTATAAACAATTAGGCCGTTTCGACCCAACTTTCATCGTAGTTTATTTGAGACAACGTGATAGGTGTTCAGCCTATCGCCGTCATAGCATACAAGCTAACAGTACTTCATACTTATATACATGTATAGATAAATAATGGCGACGAAGTAACTCATTTTTTGCTTAACACAAGGGTTGCTATGCAAATAATTATAAAACACTTTTAACCCTTGGTGCAAAAAAGGGGCGTTAAGTTCAACATTTGCATCTGTATAACTGTAAGTCGAAGAGAATTGAAAAATTCTGTTGCGGTATCATTATCAAAACTACACTGCGGTATCATTAACAAAAAAAAAGTAATCGGGATGGTTAAAGCATTTGAAAATCATCGAGATTTTTTTTTAAATATGAATATCTATTGTTATTTAATACAAAATAAAAAAAATCGTTAGTAATGGTAAATTTACACAATTTGACACTAAAATTTGCCTCTTATTTTTTTATAAAATATTCTTCATATATGCAATTACCTTACTACCAAATTCTAAATAGTATATTCGTATGTATAAATAATATCCATATCTGCATATCTAAACAAATAGACTATGCGTGCATATAACACACGCACTTTTAATTTAATATGAGTTAAATTATTTACATTATCTTTGACTGTTTTTTTAAATAAATTGTTTTGTTCTCACACTCACGGATTGGGAAAAGGGCATTCCAAGCAGAATTGGGAGCCACTTGAGATATTTGTGAAATTTGTGAAAATTTTGCTGACGCTCAAGTTTATTCAATAGCTCCTCTGAATCATTCAAGTAGCGTACATACGATTTCCGTGACCAATTTCCGTGAACGAGTGACGTACACATTTTCATAGTGTCGCTAGCACTAATGTCCTGGCTCCAATTCCCTGTTCGGACAATACAGAAAACACCTTTTCTACATTTTCTCGGGTAATGGTGTTTGTGACACTACTTTCTGATTCCATAAAACAAGTGCTACTTTGTGATCACGGTATATTTAATAAAGTAAATAAGTAAATATCTTCACGCAATTCCCAATACAGGGGTAGACAGAGGTCGAGTCTAGACAACTATGTCCCTTCGACCCACCTTCCACCGAAGATATTTTCGGGACAACGTGACAGGTGGTGAGCCCGTCGCCGCCTTTCTGTCCAAGCCAACGATATAATTCGTACGTAATTTTTTGAAAAACTCATTGGTACGAGCCTGCCACTTGGGGATCGAACTCGAGTCTCTCGACTCGAAATTCCGACCACCCAACCACTCGGCTATCGTGACTTACATACATGTTATTTAATACATATTTTTATTATGTTTATATTTAAGTTTCCAAAGATTTAAGAGAATTAGAGTCAAATCAACTTTTGTTTTGCTAGAGGTTTTCTATAGAAAATGTTTAGCAACAGTTCAATCAATTCTGTGTTGCATTAACAGTTGTTGACAAAAAGTTTGATTGTTTTTTTAGCTAAAAGTTTTGTTTCATCGTGCATACGTCTAATATAAAAATTCAATAGCGTTAATTTTGTAATTTTAATTTTTTTGTTCGTTAATGTTATAATTATATTAATAAATGTTTTATTTTTATTACTGACACATTTAAAAATAATTAAAAGGATACATCCTTCCTAGAGTAATGGTTTGTTTTACTAGGTTTTAAACTCTAGGCACTAGCATTACATCTTAAGTCCCATCGTAGATATGGTAAAATAAAACGCACTAAATACTCTTGGGTAAAACAATTAAACTAGAGAATCTGGTCAAGAAGTATAAATATAAGATCAAGTAGGAATGGAATGGAGATAATTTTAAATTTAAAAACTGTTTTTCTTCACATGAGTTGAGTACCATTGCAGAAAAGAGCAGACACATACGCGAAAGCAACACCAATGAAGCACTAGATTGATTTTAACTGGTCGTGATGAACTCTTAAATTTCAAAAATGCGAAAATTTGGTTTGTAAGTGTAGCTCTCGGTTATGTACGAGCTCCTTTTGTTCAAATATTCTTCAGTTTATTTTTTTTTATATCTTCACAACAATCCTACAGGGATTGTTGTGAAGATATAAAAAACAATCCTACATGGATAGAAAGAGATCTAGTGTAGACATTTAAGTCTCTTCGACCCACATTCCACCATAGATATTTTCGGGACAACGTTACAGGTGGTGAGCCCGTCGCCGCCTTTCTGTCCAAGCCAACGATATAATTCGTACGTAATTTTTGAAAAACTCATTGGTACGAGCCTGCCACTTGGGGATCGAACTCGAGTCTCTCGACTCGAAATTCCGACCACCCAACCACTCGGCTATCGTGACTTACATACATGTTATTTAATACATATTTTTATTATGTTTATATTTAAGTTTCCAAAGATTTAAGAGAATTAGAGTCAAATCAACTTTTGTTTTGCTAGAGGTTTTCTATAGAAAATGTTTAGCAACAGTTCAATCAATTCTGTGTTGCATTAACAGTTGTTGACAAAAAGTTTGATTGTTTTTTTAGCTAAAAGTTTTGTTTCATCGTGCATACGTCTAATATAAAAATTCAATAGCGTTAATTTTGTAATTTTAATTTTTTTGTTCGTTAATGTTATAATTATATTAATAAATGTTTTATTTTTATTACTGACACATTTAAAAATAATTAAAAGGATACATCCTTCCTAGAGTAATGGTTTGTTTTACTAGGTTTTAAACTCTAGGCACTAGCATTACATCTTAAGTCCCATCGTAGATATGGTAAAATAAAACGCACTAAATACTCTTGGGTAAAACAATTAAACTAGAGAATCTGGTCAAGAAGTATAAATATAAGATCAAGTAGGAATGGAATGGAGATAATTTTAAATTTAAAAACTGTTTTTCTTCACATGAGTTGAGTACCATTGCAGAAAAGAGCAGACACATACGCGAAAGCAACACCAATGAAGCACTAGATTGATTTTAACTGGTCGTGATGAACTCTTAAATTTCAAAAATGCGAAAATTTGGTTTGTAAGTGTAGCTCTCGGTTATGTACGAGCTCCTTTTGTTCAAATATTCTTCAGTTTATTTTTTTATATCTTCACAACAATCCTACAGGGATTGTTGTGAAGATATAAAAAACAATCCTACATGGATAGAAAGAGATCTAGTGTAGACATTTAAGTCTCTTCGACCCACATTCCACCATAGATATTTTTCGGGACAACGTTACAGGTGGTGAGCCCGTCGCAGTCTTTATGTCCAAGCTAACGATATAAATCGTACATAAGTTTTTGAAAAAAACGAAGCAAGCCAAGATTGGTACGAAAACAGCCTAGGGGATCTAACTTGACTCGAATTCCGATTACTAAACCAGTCGGCTATTGGGAAAGGAGTGAAGATATTTTTTTTTTCGATTTTCTAGAGCGAAAATCGATTCATTGAAACAATTCAGTCCTCAGTCATGATTAAAAATCGGTATTTTTTATTGTTAAAATCGATTCTTCGGCTAATCGATCTTAGATCGCCATCCCTAAATTCAAGCCAAGCTGCCATTTTGTAATTTGTTACAAGACAAAAACGAGTCCTTTGAATGTTAGATATAAACTATAATTTTAATAAAACATTTTAACAGTTACTCTATTAGTACAAAGATTTGTGTATCAAGTGTGATATTTCCTAACCATGCAGACAAGTAGTGGTGCGAAAAATCCTCCATGGGCGCGGGCAAATGTAAATGCAAACATGACCGGCATAAATCCGCAAATAATGGATGCAAATGCTATGATGACACAACAAGCCATGATGCCGTTTCAACAAACACAAGCAGTATTCAATCCCAGTATGATGCAGGCTCAAAGTGGAATGACTATGCCGATGGCTGGACAAATGCAAATGAATCAAATGACTCAAGGTCAGATGTACCCGGGAAATGTTGTAGCGTACCCCACACCACGTGCTATGAACCCCGGCTTATATCAAAATGCCCAAGCTAGTCAAGCTCAACCAACAACGGAACAACGAGTTTTTACGGGCACAGTTACAAAAACACATAACGATTTCGGTTTTGTAGATCACGATGTTTTTTATCAAACATCTGTTTGCGCTAAAGGCGTTACACCTAAAGTCAATGATCGGGTACTCGTCGAAGCTACTTATAACACTAATATGCCGTTTAAATGGAATGCCACTCGAGTTCAAGTTTTGCCTAAGACTAGTCAAACTCAGAAATCAAATACACCTAAATCAAATACATATAATGCCGTACCTCCACCATCATCGAAGAAATCATTACCATCACGCCGTGATGATCGTTCGTCGCGTCGAGATGATAGGGTAAGATTATATTGTTGTCCTTAAAACAATTATTACAAGTACTGAACAAATATATAGAAATTAAATCAATAGTTTAGTAATTTATTTTTGTATAGTTGAATTGAAATTATCAGTTACTGTAATAATGATAAAGTTACTGTTTCTATCATCAATTGTAGGTAGTAGACAGCTTGTAAATAATAACAGTCTTCATTATAACATTACATGAAGTTTAATACTATCTTTTGGTACTAGTATTGAGACTAGTACTTACAATGACATAAAAGAACTAAGTATGTTTGTCCCATGCATAATGTAGGTTACTAGAAATTTTGATGTATGCTGTATCAATGTATATGTTGTTAACTGTTTACTCTTCACAAGAGGAAAACTTTATGATAATGTGATAATGTAAATCAATAGCAACTGATTTTAACTTGACCAAGAATTGGCGTGCCTGTTATGACCTTATTATTTAATTATCTTATTTTTAGGAAAATTCTAAATACTAGATATTCAAACTTTGTTTGTTTTGATGAACATATATTTGTAAAATAAGTTACAGTGAGTAAGAAGGAACTGACAACAGTGTTGTTGACATTTCAGCTAAAGTTCTAAGGGATCTTTAATGCTAATTTTAGCCATATCTGTCTCCATAACTTAATAAATCTTGGAAATCAGTGGCCTATTTTACTTTCACTGTACAGTTTACTAGCTGGTTCAATTTGCAGGCGGTTCGCTGACAGAGCCTGTGTCTGTCTGGTTATAGAAGGACAATATGCTTCTTTTTACATAATTAACGTATTATTGCATTAACTCTTCTTTCAATAATTATCTGACTATTTACCTTTGTATAGGTAGCATTTTAAAATTTTTAGGTAAATGTTAAACTAAAATTTTAGATGGCTATTTTGTGCTTCTCTATGCATAAGCATATAACATGGGGATGAATATTTGATAACTTGAGCGAACCTAGCAGCTGCAAGTAACTCAGCAACCTGATATTCTTTGGACATCTCAGTGGAATATGGCCTGCTATTTCCTTGTCCTTCATACAGGCTTGACATAAAATATTATCCTACAGTGTGTAGACTGGAACTACCTCTAGCAAGCACATTCACTAAATCCTTACCTTACTGTGCTACCTTAACCTTAGTTGTGGTTTTGTATGGAGTTTAATTATTAGAGTTATCAGCATTTAATTATTTGTTACATTGTTACTTTTAGTTAAGGGAATATATGGTAATATTTTTTTTAATTAAAAAAAATATCTTCACGTAATTTCCAATACAGGGGTAGACAACAGAGGTCTAGTTCAGACAATTAAGTCCCTTCAACCTACCTTCCACCAAAGATATTTTCGGGACAACATGACAGGTGGTGAGCCCGTCGCCGTCTTTATGTCCAAGCCAATGATATAATTCGTACATAAGTTTTTGAAAAACCCATTGGTACGAGCCTGCCACCCGGGAATCGAACACGGGTCTCTAGACTTGAAAATCTGTCCACTCAACCCGTTGGCTATTGTGATTTTTTTTGAATTAAAAAGAAAAATGTGTTTAAAATTTCAACTAACAAGGGTGGGATTTGAACCTGCAACCTCCGCCTTTATGTCCAAGCCAATGATATAATTGGTACATAAGTTTTTGAAAAACCCATTGGGACGAGCCTGCCACCCAGGGATTGAACACGGGTCTCACGACTCGAAAATCTGTCCACTCAACCCCTCGGCTATTGTGATTTTTTTGAATTAAAGAGAAAAAACGAAATAAATGTGTTTAAAATTTCAACTAACAAGGGAGGTATTCGAACCCGCAACCTCTGCCGATCTGTGGCTCTTACCACTGAGCCACTGTGGCTTACATGATCAGTTGAAATGTTAAATCTGTATTCTCTTTTCATTACTTATGCCAGTTTTGTCATCGGCGCCATCTATTATCCCTTTTGCAAGTGACAATTTGACATTCCTGATTTTTCAGTTAGGAATTATCAATAAGATAACGCCAACTAATTTTTTATTACACAATTTAATTTAATCACATAAAAGTTCAGCATAACAAATATGCTTTAAAAACAATATAGTGCAATATTATTTTATTGAAACAGGTTTTACAAGTGTGACTATAGCTATGACAACTGTATGAATGTACATTATGGGAGCACATTAAAGGAAATGTCCCACAATAAAATTATAATATCCGCCAGTAACTGTCTCAGTTTTTTACAAACATAGTTTATTTTTAAACTCTATTTTAATGCCTAAGTTAAATATATTTCTCAACTAATTCAATTTTTGTAGTTTTGTTATATAACCAATGTGATGATGAGCTGTAATAATTATATACAGGTTAACATATTCAAAATATATTCCAATCAAAACAATAGATTTGATTGGAATATATTTTGAATATGGTAACCTGATATGAATAAATAAGGTATGTTTGGTATCCAAAACTAAAATTGCAATGTAACATCTTGTGATCAAAGTGTTGAAATCTACTTGTAATTCATGTGACAATGTAATATTCCATCATTTGTTGAAAAAAATTTTATATTTATTTTTAAAGCAAAATATATAAGCATTTTGACTACATACTACATGTAAAGTAAACTGATGCGTTTTTCTATGTTAGTAATCAAATGCTAAATTTGTTTGTTATATTTCAGAAACGGTCAAGAACAAGAAGCCGTTCACGTTCTCGTGACCGTCGTGACAGCCGAAATCGTAGGGATTCTCCACCACGAAAACGGCCTGTGATCCACCAACCATCACCCGTCAAATATGTTGTACGCGTTCCTCGTATGCCACTGGACATGTAAGTATAATTCATGTCAAAATCTTTTATTCATATTGTTTTGTATATGTAATTTCAATAAGGAAAATCTTCATTGAACAATGGACATGTTTGAAGTTTGTGGATTCATTTCATTAGTTGATTTCTGAAACCCTTGTGTGACAAGAAAAAAACCGTAATGATTAGTTTATATCTTCGATTCAACTATACTTATAATTTGTATTACTATTAACTAAAAAACTAAACAAACATTTTTTCAGACATAAAATTGATGTTCCTGGATTATCTCAGAGATACAACAACTTATACATACCATCTGACTTTTTCAATGCACATGTCAAATGGGGGGAGACATTTCCACCGCAAGCACCATTTTCTCTTAATAACCCATGTTCATATCACATCATGAATAGAGAAATGGAAAGTCCTGTTCAAAATGATGCAGTATTAGAACCTCCTGATTCGGATTATAGATTTTCAGCAAAGGTAATTAAAGTAAATTTTCCAAAAAGTTAAAAAAAATCAGAATTAAATATAGTTACAGGTGTTTTTTATATATACTTGTAATGAATGCTATAATTGAATTCAACAATTTAAGTTGTAGAGCTGTTTAAATAGTAGGAACTGTAGACTAGTTTATATATACCTACCCTTTAAGCAACATATTATTTATAATCTTCTTTAAATAATATGTTGCTTAAAGGGTTCTTAACTTATTGGTTTCAAATGAAATTCATACCCCGTTACTTAAACCACTAGAACAAAAAACAATAGTGTATTAAACCAATAAATAAAATTAGACTTACTCTCCATCTAATCCTACTCTTCAAGTGGAAATTCACTGTTTTCAAAAAAATCTTTGATGTAGTCTCCTTTACATATAAAGTTTAAACTAGTTGTTGAATTTTTTTGACGCATTACCAAATATGTTGTGACAATGATTTAGTTTAAGCATATCCACCAGACTCTTTCACTTGGCTCATCTAGTATATTTCTTTGGAATATTAAGATATTCTACGATTTATAGGCTTTGAGTTACTTAAAAGCATATTCTAATGTTTTAGGTTATGTTAATCAGTATGCCGACATTGGAATCTCTTTATCAAAAGTGTGGTTTAACCAAAGTTGACGAAAAAGATAAACGTTCTAGCAAAACGCCATTACATCCCACACGTTTGATCAAGTTCCTTGTAGGACAGAAAGGAAAAGGAGGTGAAAACTTCGCCATAGGAGGACCTTGGAGCCCCTCATTAGATGGTGAAAATCCTCAATCAGATCCTGGAGTGTTAGTGAAAACAGCCATCAGGACATGCAAGGCACTTACTGGCATTGACTTATCCTCCTGTACTCAATGGTTAGTATTTACTTAATAAAATCAATGGAGTTCAGCCCTGAATCCAAATTGTCCAAATCATTTTTTACAATCCTAACTTTGAGTAAAAGCTTCTTTCTATTGAACATTAGAAGTAGAATTTTAATTTTAAGTAGTACTTCAACACTATGTTTCTTGTTTCATAAAATTATATAAGAATGCTTTAGGAGAAGCTTTTAGCCATAGTTGTTCCATAAATTAGTCATGGTACAGCACACATTCATTATGTGAGAGTATGGAGTTCGTACATCGTGAATGGCGCAACTGATTGGATGCAGACCGATGTACCTACCTAACAAAACAACAGTGTATTAAACCAATAAATAAAATTAGACTTACTCTCCATCTAATCCTACTCTTCAAGTGGAAATTCACTGTTTTCAAAAAAATCTTTGATGTAGTCTCCCTTACATATAAAGTTTAAACTAGTTGTTGAATTTTTTTGACGCATTACCAAATATGTTGTGACAATGATTTAGTTTAAGCATATCCACCAGACTCTTTCACTTGGCTCATCTAGTATATTTCTTTGGAATATTAAGATATTCTACGATTTATAGGCTTTGAGTTACTTAAAAGCATATTCTAATGTTTTAGGTTATGTTAATCAGTATGCCGACATTGGAATCTCTTTATCAAAAGTGTGGTTTAACCAAAGTTGACGAAAAAGATAAACGTTCTAGCAAAACGCCATTACATCCCACACGTTTGATCAAGTTCCTTGTAGGACAGAAAGGAAAAGGAGGTGAAAACTTCGCCATAGGAGGACCTTGGAGCCCCTCATTAGATGGTGAAAATCCTCAATCAGATCCTGGAGTGTTAGTGAAAACAGCCATCAGGACATGCAAGGCACTTACTGGCATTGACTTATCCTCCTGTACTCAATGGTTAGTATTTACTTAATAAAATCAATGGAGTTCAGCCCTGAATCCAAATTGTCCAAATCATTTTTTACAATCCTAACTTTGAGTAAAAGCTTCTTTCTATTGAACATTAGAAGTAGAATTTTAATTTTAAGTAGTACTTCAACACTATGTTTCTTGTTTCATAAAATTATATAAGAATGCTTTAGGAGAAGCTTTTAGCCATAGTTGTTCCATAAATTAGTCATGGTACAGCACACATTCATTATGTGAGAGTATGGAGTTCGTACATCGTGAATGGCGCAACTGATTGGATGCAGACCGATGTACCTACCTAACAAAACAGCAGTTTGTTGACTCTCGTACGGGATGTGTCGTGTCCATGTCGGGAGTCGGGCACGTTCGCATTTGTGAGTATCTATTATTACAACTGAATTACCCGCGCAGGTACCGAATGGTGGAGTTTTACTACTGGCGAGAGTGCAGCGGCGGGAGATCGAGGCTCGAGTGTGTGGTGTTGTTCCTGCCAGACGTGTGGTCGGCGCAGCCTTCGCGTATCGAGTGGACAACAGTTCAGGAGCGATATAAAGCGTCGTGTGAAGCCACCTTAAGGAGACTCGACGGCATCGAGCCGGAGCCGGAGGCAGACACCGAAGTCGACACGCCGAAGCCAGCCACCGACGAGCCAGTGGAGCAATCCCAAATTGTTTGTTCCCAGTTTTGTTTCGTTTTGTTTCCGGCACGGCGTGCTACTTAACGGACGGAGACTGATGCACCTGTGTTGCCGATATTGTTCCAACCTGGCGTCGTGTGGAAGTCGCCACAATGATAATAAATTTACATTGATAGTCTATTTATATATACATATATATTTTAATTTGTCTTTAAAATCCCCAATACTATATTCAATACTATATGCTAACTTCAATTTTTAAAATTTACATTCAAGGCAATAATTTTTCTTTTTAATATACTAAATCTTTAAAGTCACTACCACAATATTGCCTTAAAAGCCTATTTAACTTTTGGATTGTAACAATGTCATACATTTCAGGAAAAGCCTAGTGCCGATGACAGTACAATAACAATAGACGAAAATGATGAAGAAGAGGAGGTTAAACCAGAACCCACACATTACTCGAAAATTGATTTGAGAACAATTAAAGTTGACCAACTAAGGCTGGAGTTACGAGCACGAAATGTTAGCTCTAAAGGTATGCTTAATTTATAATATGTTTATTTAATACACATACCTTTGATTATAATATGATTAGGAAGAGAACCTTAGTACATAAGTTGGGGAGAGTCGCGAGGTTTCATATTTAATTTGATGTAAATTAGTGTTTTATTCTCGCTTTTTGGTCATGTGTGGTAGGAAACAAATTAATAAGAATATTACTCAGAATTGAGGGAAATGAGGTGGGGAGAATTACTATGAATATAATTTTAACATGAATTATTGTGTATGATTTCAATTTTGTTCTATTCAGAAGTTTGTTTTTATTATTATTGCAAAAAAAGCAATATTGTATAATTTGAAAACAAGTAATGTATTTTTTTTTCAATTCTTAATACTTACTGAAAGTGTGTTTTACGTTAAAATATTATTATTAATAGGTCTCCGCGCGCAGTTAGTGTCACGATTGTCAAAACTTCTGAAATCTGAGGAAGAAAAAGAAGGTAAAGGGGAAGATGTAATGGAGTTGGAGGATGATGAAGCAGATCAAAACACTGAAAGTAAAGAAGAACCTGAAAAAGACAGCAATGAAGATCAAAATATAAGTGACAAAAAAGAGGAAACCCAAAATGAGGTAGCTCAAAATGAAGACATCAAAAAAGATGACACCAAAACAGAAGAGACAATGATACAAGAAACTCAAATGGAAACAGAGACAAAAGAAAGTGAAGAGAATAAACCAGAAGAAAAAAAAAGTGAAGAAAAAGATAAGCCTGAGGAAAAACAAAAAGATAAAGAGCCTAAAACAGAAAAGGAGTTAGAAGAAGAAAGGAAAAAGGTAATTAAAACTCATTTGTCGTATAAGCAAAAACCCTGTTATAATCTGTTTTTATAAAATAATTGCGAGATTTCATCGCCAAGGTTTTTGACTAAAAAAATATGATCTAAATTTAATATAAAATTCTCCTTCATTAAAATTAACAAATCATTGTGATCAAAAAAAAAATATGGTTGTTGATTATTACTCTCACAACTACTAAAATTCGCTTTGTTGCCTAACTTATTTTGATGCAAATACGTATAGAAAACTCTACATTATTTAATTTATTATATTTTAAAATATTGTGATCCCAAAGTAAGTAGTTAAAGCACTTTTGTTAAGAATCAAAAACTACAAGTGTACCACAGACACCCTAATCAAAACAATATAGAAAAAGTAGTTTTCCACATTGATTGATAGAGAATGGGACTTGCGACGCCTTGAAAACCTGTATGAAAAGAGAGGCAACAAATACGTATTTTGCATATTATTTCACCTTTTTTTATACAATTAAGGTATAAGAAAGAGAGGCAAATAATATGAAACAAGGAAAGAAATAGTTTTCCACAGTTTTTGTTTTTGATATGGTCTGTGATGAAGGAAAATGGTTACATTCTTTGATTTATCAAAATTATGTGATGTAATGCACATTGGATATTAATTAATTTTGTGATATTGGTGTTATTACTAAATAATGACTTATTTATATACTTATTTTTAGTTAGAAAAAGAGAAACAAACGATAAAATCGCGTTACGAGTTACCATCCCTACCTCACATAATTGTACACCCTAATGCATCAGCTAAGAATGGAAAATTCAACTGCAGTGTTGCTACTCTCTCACTGTTATTAGACTATCGGATAACAGACAATAAGGAACACAGTTTTGAGGTAAGTTTAAAATCTAGATTTTAATATGAAGAAGTATATATAGAAAGTCATGCAATAAAAAGTCAAATCTACTAACAGATTTTTATTAATACTGCTCTTTGTTTTCTAGTTGTTTGTTTTTGCTGAACTGTTCAACGAAATGCTAATGCGCGATTTCGGCTTCTACATTTACAAGACGCTTTACACTCTACCGGAAAAAACTGAGGAATTTAAAGAGAAGGACAAGAGCGACGAGAAGGGCGATAAAAAAGATGATAAAAAAGGAGATAATGACAAGAAGGATGACAAGAAAGATGAGAAAGATAAAAAAGACGACAAACGTGATGATAAACGAGATTCACGTAGACGTGATAGAAAAGTGAGTGCATTCTTTTCTTTTTTTTTTTTTTTTTGTTATTTCATCAAAGCAACCAATTACTTAATTGTAAAAATTTTATTTGTAGGATTCACACAGTGATGATGAACGAAGCAGTTCTCCTAAGAGAAAGAGTCGCGGTGTTGAGCTACCACCTGACCCATACTTGTTGCTGTCACTTGTATATTTTGATACATCTCGCTGTGGGAACATTACCAAGAAAGACCTCCAAAATCTTTTTATGAGTCTCGGCTTGCAGCTGTCGCGATCGCAAATACGCTCTATACTTGAGAAAGTGTGTATAAAAGATACCTTTAGCTATAAGTAAGTTGAGTTTTAACTATTTAAAAAAAATTTTTTATTATATATTTTTGTTTCAATTTAATTTGGTTTTGTAATTTGATAATGGTGTTTTTTAACATAGGTCACTTGTACAAGCCATTAAAGATCTTGCATCCGGGGCATCAGAGGTAATCCAAGACTTCCCTCTTGACAATACTACTATTTCCTGTGAAGTACCACCACATGTAAGTACAAATAATGTTAAATTAAAAAGTAAAATAAATTAGAATATCTTCACGCAATTCCCAATGCAGGGGCAAACAGAGGTCTTTACACAATTAAGTTCCTTCCTTGTTTAACAATTGTACCAATTATGTACAACTGTTTTAAGTTGTAGATAATTGTACAACTTAAAACAGTTGTACATAATTGTACAACTATTTTAAGTTGTACAATTATGTACAACTTAAAACAGTTACAACAATATTTCATTTCTGTTTAAGCCTTAGTACTGTTTAACCTGATATCCTAAATTGACTTACCCAAAAGAGGTGATAAAACAAAAAAAGTGAGGAACAACTTATTGTATATCAATTTCTGGGGTGCTCTGACTTAAACCGCATAGTGTTTCCCTAATCATAGAGGACTTTTATTGGTCAATAGAAATTTTATGCAGAATATTCTTTTTTAGATTGCCGAATTAGAAGCCACAATTGCAGCAGGTAATAGAGAATTGCTTCCATTGTTTGGTAAAGCAGTTGATGAAGATGGAAAAGAAAAATCAGACACTGCCGATGTTAGTGATACAGGTATGTTAAAGTAGAAAAAAAATTTTTATTTATATTATCCCGTATTTTAAACCTTCCTTGGACTTCAGAACTAAAATTATCCATATTGGTTCAGCATTTCTCCAGTTTTTGTGGGACTAATAATTGTCAATTCATTTTTATACACAGGAAGATATATGTTTTAACCTTTCTTTAAATTACACTTAAAAAAAATATCTTCACGCAATTCCCAATACAGGGGTAGACAGAGGTCTTGTCTAGACAATTAAGTCCCTTTAACCCACCTTCCACCGAAGATATTTTCAGGACAACGTGACAGGTGGTGAGCCCGTCGCCGCCTTTATGTCCAAGCCAATGATATAATTCGTACATAAGTTTTTAAATTTCTCATTCATACAAGAATATCTTAAGTTAATAATAATATACATATCTTTTAAGTTAATAATCTATCTTTTATGTTACACCTACCAAATTACACATATCAAGATCGGTACAGAACTTCAGGAATTTGTTATGTACTTCAAGTCTGAGATTTTTATATTTATAAGATATTGCAATAGACTTAGAATTGTTTTAAGCACATTTAGATCTTACAATGGAAAAATATCAAACTAAGATTTAATGTTCTATGGTCTTCCCATCTGTATATGTACAACTAATAAATAGTTGTAATATGTATTGTGTCCGTTCTCCATATCGTGAAACATCAATGCAAAAAAAAATGCGTCACATTCTCGGAGAGATTTCGCAGGCGTAAAATCTCAAAAAAAAAAATTAACGTGAAAACCGTTAAAAATTTGCAGGTGTGGTGATGTACAAGTCCCGGGTGGTGGACGTGGGTGCGCTGGTGGAGCAGGCGAGCCGGGCGGCGGGCGAGCGCGCTCGGCTCGAGGCGGCGCTGGAGAGCGGCAGGGCTGCTCTGAGGGCTGCCCGCGCCGCCGCCGCCGCCACGCAGCAGCTGGAGCGGGGCGCGCAGAGCCAGCTGTCCGACCTCAACGCACAGCTGGCCGCTGCCAAAGCAAGGGTCACCTCTCTAATGGTAAATATGTTTAATGATATGATAATGTTTGAGTGATAATCATATAGGAACATTCTCTTAGTATTGTAGTTTATTTATAGAAAACCTCGCTGATGGTAGATACATTAAATGTTTGAGTGATGATCTTATCGGAATGTTCGCTTAGTATTACTTGTAGTTTATTTATAGAAAACCTCGCTGATGGTAGATACATTAAATGTTTGAGTGATAATCTTATAGGAACGTTCTCTTAGTATTACTTGTAGTTTATAGAAAATTGACTGTTTAATTGTTGCAATGTTACTGGTAACAAGGAAATTAAAAGAACCTATTGTTAGACTGGCATAATGGACTTACATTGACAATTAAAGAGAGCCATTGTTCTACAGTTTGAACGTTGATATTTTTATTTGTTACAATATTTTAAAATGCTTAATTTAAAAATTAAATAAATAAATAAATATAATAAATAAATAAATAAATAAATAAATAAATAAATAATAAACAAATACATATCTTCACGCAATTCCCAATACAGGGGTAGACAGAGGTCGAGTCTAGACAATTAGTCCCTTCGACCCACCTTCCACCGAAGATATTTTCGGGACAACATGACAGGTGGTGAGCCCGTCGCCGTCTTTACGTCCAAGCCAACGATATTCGTACATAAGTTTTTGAAAAACCCATTGGTACAAGCCTACCAACTGGGGATCGAACACGGGTCTATTGACTCGAAATTCCGACCACCCAATCACTCGGCTATCGTGACTATATTATTTAAATATAATTAAATAAATAAATAAATATAATAAATAAATAAATAAATAAATAAATAATAAACAAATACATATCTTCACGCAATTCCCAATACAGGGGTAGACAGAGGTCGAGTCTAGACAATTAAGTCCCTTCGACCCACCTTTCACCGAAGATATTTTCGGGACAACGTGACAGGTGGTGAGCCCGTCGCCGTCTTTTATGTCCAAGCCAATGATATTCGTACATAAGTTTTTGAAAAACCCATTGGTACAAGCCTACCAACTGGGGATCGAACTCGGGTCTATTGACTCGAAATTCCGACCACCCAATCACTCGGCTATCGTGACTATATTATTTAAATATAATTAAATAAATAAATAAATATAATAAATAAATAAATAAATAAATAATAAACAAATACATATCTTCACGCAATTCCCAATACAGGGGTAGACAGAGGTCAAGTCTAGACAATTAGTCCCTTCGACCCACCTTCCACCGAAGATATTTTCGGGACAACATGACAGGTGGTGAGCCCGTCGCCGTCTTTACGTCCAAGCCAACGATATTCGTACATAAGTTTTTGAAAAACCCATTGGTACAAGCCTACCAACTGGGGATCGAACACGGGTCTATTGACTCGAAATTCCGACCACCCAATCACTCGGCTATCGTGACTACTATAAATTAATTTAAAAATTAATTTATAATATTGCTTATTGTTACAGGCTAGCTCAAAGATCTTCCATTCGACATTAAAAAGCATTCAGAATAAAGTGGAAGCAGTTGTGAACATTAAATATGATGATGATGATGTGGTTGAAATTGTAAATGGACCATCAAAGTAAGTTATGAATGTGATCAATATTTGAAGTTATATATATATATATATATATATATATATATATATATATATATATATATATATATATATATATATATATATATATGTATATATATATATATATATATATATATATATATATGTATATATATATATATATATATATATATTATCTTATCAATATATTTTTAGTAATTTTATTGATTTCAATATTTTAAATTAAATAAAAAAGATACATATTACTATTAGGATTTCTTATATATGATGTTATAAAGATAGCTAAATGAGATTTAAAACCAAAACATACTTAAACATAGCAAAGAAACATTGTGAATTTTGCATCTGCTGACTTTTTTAAGAAAAATATAAATTGTTAAAGCAAGATGCCTTTTGGCATTCACATATATTATATAATGTAAATTACTTTTTATTTTAGAGAAGAAAAAGAAACTAAAACTGAGAAGGAGAAATCGGCGAGTGCAGAAAAAGAAACGGACAAACTAGAAAGTATAGAAAAGGATAAAGAGGGAAAGAAATCTACAGATGGTAAAGTAGATGAGGCCAACAAAGAGAAGGATATAATTTCATCTGAAAATATGGAAATTGATGATAAAGAGTAATTTAGGATTTAATTTCTAAATTTTCTTTCCTAATGTGATTAATTCGGAGATTAAGACACATACAAAGACTTTTTCGTAAAATTTATTTTAATGAATGGTTTTCATTGATATTGACAACACTTTCTCTTCAAATTATATTAAATTCATTAATTGTAATCCATATTATTGTAATATGAGATAAAAATTTTACAAAATTGGTCCCTATAATGCTGATATATATTCATTAGTAAATTAAAAAATATTTAGTTTTAAAACCCTCACAAATTTTGATACAATTAAGTATGTATTATATAGTTAAGTAATTCTGATTTTATGCATTTAAATAGTAAGTAATAAGTCAGAATATTGTGTATTATTTTGGTATAAAACTTTTTCTGCTATAAATTGGACATTTATGTTTATGTATGTTTCTACAACTTATGCTGATGGAAAGAATTGTAACTGACTTTGTGTATGTGAATAGAATTGTGCAGTGATGTAACCTGATGATGAGAATGTTTGCCAAATGTGTTAAAGAATATTCCAAGAATTAACAGTGTCCATTTTATTACTTTTAAAGTAGTTAGCAATATAGTGTATAATTGATAATGTAGTGAAAAAACTTAACACTTTTATTATCAATTTGAAGAAAATACAAAAGTCAGTGTACAATATTTTCAAAAAATGATGATAGTTGTAACTCTTAAACATTGATTGTCATTTTTAAGACACTATTTATAAGGAAACAATTTTCGCTGTTGTATCTTCAAAATAAAGGTACTTGCAGCAAATTTTCAGTATAGTTTTAATTTTCACTGTACTAAATAGATTATACAAAAAAAGTCACAATAGCCAAGTGGTTTGGTGGACGGAATCACGAGTCGAGAGACCCGAGTTCGATCCCCAGGTGACAGGCTTGTACCAATGGGTTTTTCAAAAACTTATGTACTAATTGTATCGTTGTCTTTGACATAAAGGCAGCGACGGGCTCACCACCTGTCACGTTGTCCCGAAAATATCTTCGGTGGAAGGTGGGCCAAAGGGACTTAATTGTTTAGACTAGATCTCTGTCTACCCCTATATTGGGAATTGCGTGAAGATATTTATTTATTATTTAAATATAATAAATGAACATTATTTTAATAATAACTATAAACTATGTTCAATTAGAACTCAAATACAATTCAAATCTGCAACTAAAATTATACTTAAAAGAATACAGGTACTACGCCAGCGTGTGCACAAAAGCCATTGAGCAAGGTGCTATTTGGACTGATTTTGTACAGTCTGTTACAATGGCAAAATTATTCTCCGGAATAATTGATTCTGGTACCGGAGTATCATTTTATATTCTTCTTATAGGTGCCATAAGAGGCGCTTAAGGGAAAACTAAGAACACAGATTTGAACTCATCTCAAAAATTTCGAATAAAAATTATTTTCAATGGAGCCAATGCGATTGCCACTTGGATCATTAACACTAGGTTTACGGGCGTTTCTTATATACCTAACTCTACGAGCATCCGTCAAATTGACGGGTGGATGAAAATACATATTTATTTTTAAAAAATCAATTTATTCAAACTAAATCTGAGTTTAACAATATAAGGCTTCACGTAAAAATAAAATACTAGTAAGTCAAATTTTTTGTTAAGTTATTACGACCAACACATGAACTGAATATCTTTTCGATACGACATTTAGTCTGCTGCACGCTTTGAGTTCGAATAACGCGAGGATTTGACACCCGGGCTACAAAATTCGTTATCGAGGCGCTATTGAGATTATGAGTTGGGGGCGGGTCTTAGACCTTTCTTTCAGTCATATTTGCTATTGGAGGTATAATTTTACAAGCGAAGCAAATATATAAGGATTGTTGACGTAATCAACTAACCCGTCAAATTGACGGGTTCCGTAGAAATAGGTATACAAGATACAATTTTCAAAATTTATAAAGCTTAGGCCACGATAGCCGAATGGTTGGGTGGTCGGAATTTCGAGTCAATAGACCCGAGTTCGATCCCCAGTTGGTAGGCTCGTACCAATGGGTTTTTCAAAACTTATGCAGGAATATCGTTGGCTTGGACATAAAGGCGGCGACGGGCTCACCACCTGTCACGTTGTCCCGAAAATATCTTCGGTGAAAGATGGGTCGAAGGGACTTAATTGTCTAGACTCGACCTCTGTCTACCCCTGTATTGGGAATTGCGTGAAGATTTTTTTTTTTTATAAAGCTTAGGAAAATACTAATTGTGCGTATAAACTCTTTTAATGAAATTATAAATTTACGATGCAATATAGTTAGATTAATGCTATGGTTTTTTGCGTGTTTCATTTCAAAGTTTGAAATCCGTCAAATTGACGGGTCCCGTAAACCTAGTGTTATAAAAACGAGGCGATGGCAAATTTTCCTTACGAAGAGGTGATGTGTAGTTTTATGGGCCAAAGGGACTTAATTGTTTAGACTAGATCTCTGTCTACCCCTATATTGGGAATTGCGTGAAGATATTTATTTATTATTTAAATATAATAAATGAACATTATTTTAATAATAACTATAAACTATGTTCAATTAGAACTCAAATACAATTCAAATCTGCAACTAAAATTATACTTAAAAGAATACAGGTACTACGCCAGCGTGTGCACAAAAGCCATTGAGCAAGGTGCTATTTGGACTGATTTTGTACAGTCTGTTACAATGGCAAAATTATTCTCCGGAATAATTGATTCTGGTACCGAGTATCATTTTATATTCTTCTTATAGGTGCCATAAGAGGCGCTTAAGGGAAAACTAAAAACACAGATTTGAACTCATCTCAAAAATTTCGAATAAAAATTATTTTCAATGGAGCCAATGCGATTGCCACTTGGATCATTAACACTAGGTTTACGGGCGTTTCTTATATACCTAACTCTACGAGCATCCGTCAAATTGACGGGTGGATGAAAATACATATTTATTTTTAAAAAATCAATTTATTCAAACTAAATCTGAGTTTAACAATATAAGGCTTCACGTAAAAATAAAATACTAATAAGTCAAATTTTTTGTTAAGTTATTACCACCAACACATGAACTGAATATCTTTTCGATACGACATTTAGTCTGCTGCACGCTTTGAGTTTCGAATAACGCGAGGATTTGACACCCGGGCTACAAAATTCGTTATCGAGGCGCTATTGAGATTATGAGTTGGGGGCGGGTCTTAGACCTTTCTTTCAGTCATATTTGCTATTGGAGGTATAATTTTACAAGCGAAGCAAATATATAAGGATTGTTGACGTAATCAACTAACCCGTCAAATTGACGGGTTCCGTAGAAATAGGTATACAAGATACAATTTTCAAAATTTATAAAGCTTAGGCCGAATGGTTGGGTGGTCGGAATTTCGAGTCAATAGACCCGAGTTCGATCCCCAGTTGGTAGGCTCGTACCAATGGGTTTTTCAAAAACTTATGCACGAATATCGTTGGCTTGGACATAAAGGCGGCGACGGGCTCACCACCTGTCACGTTGTCCCGAAAATATCTTCGGTGAAAGATGGGTCGAAGGGACTTAATTGTCTAGACTCGACCTCTGTCTACCCCTGTATTGGGAATTGCGTGAAGATTTTTTTTTTTTATAAAGCTTAGGAAAATACTAATTGTGCGTATAAACTCTTTTAATGAAATTATAAATTTACGATGCAATATAGTTAGATTAATGCTATGGTTTTTGCGTGTTTCATTTCAAAGTTTGAAATCCGTCAAATTGACGGGTGGATGAAAATACATATTTATTTTTAAAAATCAATTTATTCAAACTAAATCTGAGTTTAACAATATAAGGCTTCACGTAAAAATAAAATACTAATAAGTCAAATTTTTGTTAAGTTATTACCACCAACACATGAACTGAATATCTTTTCGATACGACATTTAGTCTGCTGCACGCTTTGAGTTTCGAATAACGCGAGGATTTGACACCCGGGCTACAAAATTCGTTATCGAGGCGCTATTGAGATTATGAGTTGGGGGCGGGTCTTAGACCTTTCTTTCAGTCATATTTGCTATTGGAGGTATAATTTTACAAGCGAAGCAAATATATAAGGATTGTTGACGTAATCAACTAACCCGTCAAATTGACGGGTGGATGAAAATACATATTTATTTTTAAAAATCAATTTATTCAAACTAAATCTGAGTTTAACAATATAAGGCTTCACGTAAAAATAAAATACTAATAAGTCAAATTTTTGTTAAGTTATTACCACCAACACATGAACTGAATATCTTTTCGATACGACATTTAGTCTGCTGCACGCTTTGAGTTTCGAATAACGCGAGGATTTGACACCCGGGCTACAAAATTCGTTATCGAGGCGCTATTGAGATTATGAGTTGGGGGCGGGTCTTAGACCTTTCTTTCAGTCATATTTGCTATTGGAGGTATAATTTTACAAGCGAAGCAAATATATAAGGATTGTTGACGTAATCAACTAACCCGTCAAATTGACGGGTGGATGAAAATACATATTTATTTTTAAAAATCAATTTATTCAAACTAAATCTGAGTTTAACAATATAAGGCTTCACGTAAAAATAAAATACTAATAAGTCAAATTTTTGTTAAGTTATTACCACCAACACATGAACTGAATATCTTTTCGATACGACATTTAGTCTGCTGCACGCTTTGAGTTTCGAATAACGCGAGGATTTGACACCCGGGCTACAAAATTCGTTATCGAGGCGCTATTGAGATTATGAGTTGGGGGCGGGTCTTAGACCTTTCTTTCAGTCATATTTGCTATTGGAGGTATAATTTTACAAGCGAAGCAAATATATAAGGATTGTTGACGTAATCAACTAACCCGTCAAATTGACGGGTTCCGTAGAAATAGGTATACAAGATACAATTTTCAAAATTTATAAAGCTTAGGCCACGATAGCCGAATGGTTGGGTGGTCGGAATTTCGAGTCAATAGACCCGAGTTCGATCCCCAGTTGGTAGGCTCGTACCAATGGGTTTTTCAAAAACTTATGCAGGAATATCGTTGGCTTGGACATAAAGGCGGCGACAGGCTCACCACCTGTCACGTTGTCCCGAAAATATCTTCGGTGGAAGGTGGGCCAAAGGGACTTAATTGTTTAGACTAGATCTCTGTCTACCCCTGTATTGGGAATTGCGTGAAGATATTTATTTATTATTTAAATATAATAAATGAACATTATTTTAATAATAACTATAAACTATGTTCAATTAGAACTCAAATACAATTCAAATCTGCAACTAAAATTATACTTAAAAGAATACAGGTACTACGCCAGCGTGTGCACAAAAGCCATTGAGCAAGGTGCTATTTGGACTGATTTTGTACAGTCTGTTACAATGGCAAAATTATTCTCCGGAATAATTGATTCTGGTACCGAAGTATCATTTTATATTCTTCTTATAGGTGCCATAAGAGGCGCTTAAGGGAAAACTAAGAACACAGATTTGAACTCATCTCAAAAATTTCGAATAAAAATTATTTTCAATGGAGCCAATGCGATTGCCACTTGGATCATTAACACTAGGTTTACGGGCGTTTCTTATATACCTAACTCTACGAGCATCCGTCAAATTGACGGGTGGATGAAAATACATATTTATTTTTAAAAAATCAATTTATTCAAACTAAATCTGAGTTTAACAATATAAGGCTTCACGTAAAAATAAAATACTAATAAGTCAAATTTTTGTTAAGTTATTACCACCAACACATGAACTGAATATCTTTTCGATACGACATTTAGTCTGCTGCACGCTTTGAGTTTCGAATAACGCGAGGATTTGACACCCGGGCTACAAAATTCGTTATCGAGGCGCTATTGAGATTATGAGTTGGGGGCGGGTCTTAGACCTTTCTTTCAGTCATATTTGCTATTGGAGGTATAATTTTACAAGCGAAGCAAATATATAAGGATTGTTGACGTAATCAACTAACCCGTCAAATTGACGGGTGGATGAAAATACATATTTATTTTTAAAAATCAATTTATTCAAACTAA